>JAJFZO010000168.1:4800000-6000000 GCA_021397835.1 Moringa oleifera
AAAAAATGGTATTTTGTCTTTTGCAAGGTTCCTGCGGTCTGCAACCATTAACTGGAGATGAATTCTCTCCCGGGACAGGACATCAGGAAGATATGATTCAGAAAGAAGTGTCTTTTTGTTTCAAGACATGTGAGGTCCATAAAACTGGTGGGTAAAGAAGGTGAACGGGACAACTCTAAAATATGGTATTGGTTGGTCCAAAATTCTGATCTACTTGTTCACGTCTCAGGCAACCTTAATTACACAATCATTTATATAACCTTCTTTATTACAAGACAGGCCGGCAGATGAAAATTCAAGGTTGCTTGGAATTGGCAGGTAACGGAGAGGTGAGTACTTAAAGGAGGTGTAGTTAAGGAGCACCAAAGTGGTTCTCAAACTAATTGATGCACCAACTGCCGTATTGAACCTATTGGTTGTCTTCACTTATTTTCTCTATGCATTCTTCAGTTCTTGGCAACTGACTCGCCTGTTGCAGCTTGCGGCCCCACTTGAACCAACGAGCTGCATGAACTTGGCATGGAAACAAAACCCAGAAAACAAAGGACCTGCCACCGCATGCTTTCACTGCAAGAACATCTTCATTTCCCAATTTAATATACATATAAATCTCTTGACTGTTGATCCACTTGCATTGATGACCGGCCCTGTATTTGTGTTTATCATCACATATAATTTAGCTGGCAACATTCATGATTTTGGCCATTGTTCAATGAAATTTCATTTTATGTTTATCAAGTTGAGATTCTCCACTATTTTAATTATCAAGTATTTATGTGGTAATCACGGGATCCCTGTCCTGGAATCTCAGATGGAAATGGAAAACTAACAATCAGAAGAAACAAGTAAACAGAGTAATACCCAAAATTTAATGAAGTTCATGATCGATAAGACATGATTCTCCTTTATGGAAGCACTTTAAAATATTTCCACATATGCAATGTTTACTCCTCTAAGACCATTTCATGCATTGATGATGCTAGGTTTGATGTCTTAATCCCTGAAATGATACAAAAAGCAAGTAATTCTTTGAAAGATTCTTGAGAGCTTAAAAATATGAAATGTCAACTCCCTTAAGCACAAGAGAAGACAAAAGGGGCAATGTTTTTCTACATATATCAAGTTTCTTAAGCTTACAGCACCCATCTCCTTTTCACTTCCAAGAAATTTTCTCTCTTTAAAATCTTACTTTAATCCTTAAATCAATATCTGTCCTCTTTGTCTCTTTCATTTTCTACCAACAAAATATGCAAGTACGTCAAACAGATAGTGAGCTAAATTTGCGTGTCTTTTACCAAACCTAATCCTTGAAGTGATTCCTCTTCTTTCTAAAAGACCGAAGACAATATTCTCTCTCTCTCTCTGATAGTGTGAAAACAAAGGACCGAAAGAGTCCAAATTCTCTCTTCATAAGGTTGGAAAGTAAATCTTTTGGATTGAAAGGAGAAAAGGATGAAGAAAGGGTGCACTTAGAGAGTTACCATGTGAAAAACAAGTGATTTGTGCCTTTCTTCTGCTACCCACAATCTTCCCTTCTCCACTTCCTATTCAACTCAGTTGTTCCTCTTTTCCTCATGATCAGTTGATATGTACCCATCAAAACCAAAACTGAACATAATTGATAATCTTTAACTTAATCTTTTCTTCCAAATAGTTTTATATAGAATACAAGGACAGTTTGTTCTAGTCAACTGGGCAGCTCATGCCGGCAGATCTCCCCTAGTCTCTGAATTAACATGATATTCCTTATATAGATAAGTGCTAAAATCATTAGATTTAAAGCCCAGAATTTTGATTCTTATTTGTGAGGTAATAGATAGGAATGTTAAGCAACCAAGGCCCTCGAATTATTGCTTTCATTTCTTTCCCCATAAGGTCTTTGACGTGAAAGTCAAGGTTTCAGCCCCATCTCATGCAATTAAAGGGAACCCGTTTCGTCAAAAGCTGCATAAACACTGAGTTTACCATAGAAAATGCTAGGAAACTGATCCATGCAACTCGTTCGAATGCCTAATTCCCACCAAAATTGACCAAATTTGTTGATTTCACACCCCCATAATTCCATCCTCTAATAATTCTTGTGCTTATTCAATGGCCGCGTATTCTTTTCTCAACTTGGACCAATGAACCAAAAGTCATAGCTACACATGCATAATACAAAGTAAATCTGTGGACATACAATAAGAACGTGAAGACAGGAGGAGAGTGTCATGATCTATAAGAAGAAAGTCTTTGTTTTAGGTAAGAAAATTTTGATGGGTTCATCAAACAGATGGCCCCCACGTTTCTTAAAACTATCTTCGAGGGAAAGCTTTAATCAACGAAACAAAATTTCCCTTATCATGTTGCCGAGAGAGAGAGAGAGGGGAGTATCCCACAATGGTCAAGCAATTAGTATAATCACGAGAGAGATAGAGAGAGAAAGAGTTTACGTGGACAACTGTCAAAAGGAAGAGAAAGGAGAAGAGGGTCACATGATATCCAACGGTTGCATCTGTATGCATAACACTGAGAATTATTGCAATATTAAGAGTAACAAGTGGAGGGTCCAAGTTGATTTTTATAAGCCATGGAAGTCTTAGAATATCTGATGCTTTCAGGGCTTTATACATCATACATAGCCAAAGAACAGGTTGATGACATTGATTACTTTACCAGCTTTTGCGCTCTCTCTCTCTCTCTCTCTCTCTCTCTAAGTATATGTATATTTTACCATGTAGTCTAGTGGGCATGCAGAGATTGATCCAGTGTAACCTTGAATCTGAAGATAGAAGTTATATGATCATCCCGACTTGGAACAGCAGGAAGGTTTAATGAAGAAATCACTTCAACATCCATGGTTTGTATCTATTGAAGAACCATCTGAACCTCTTCTTCATCTCTCTCTTCTCCCTCCCTCCCTCTTTTGCCCAGACCCCAGACCTTCAAGCTGAGAATGAAAAAAGAGAAATTTTTTGTGTTCCGATGACATAATTGCTCCTTTTACCTCCAAATTCTTTGTTCTGAATGTGATCAAGTCAATCTTGCTTAGGTATAGTTCTTCATCACAGCAAATTTTCTTTTTCCTTGATTGTTTTAAGGTCGATTAGTTATCTTTGTAAAAGGGTTTCTTTTTTCCCAAAAAAAAAGTGATTGAAGAATTTTTAAAATAAATAAGAGTTGTTCTTTATGCCAATTCATTAATCTCAAGTGCATGGCAATCTTTCATCACTCATGACCGAATTTCAATAATGCATGTCAGAGAAATGATTAAAAACCGAACTCATTTGGTTGCTGCTTGAAACAAAGTAGGTATACTTCAATAGTATGGATTTAATAGATTTCTTTATTCTTTGGTCTGAATAATCTGCTTGTCCCTGAAATGATACATATATGCTTTTTGAGAAACCTGTTTCTTATAGAAATTAGCATCTGTTTTTCCTTGGATTCCTCCATATACACCTAATCTTATGTGCCTAAGGACTTCAGGAAAATCATAGCTTGATTCTGATTAGTTAATATTAGTCTTCTCATATGATATCAATGCTTATGCAAATCTCCTTTCTCCCTCTCCCTCCCTCTCTCTCTCTCTCTCTCTCTCTCTCTGATCCTTCCTCCCCAAAATACTACAGTTATGACGCCTTGTTGGATACCCTTTTTACATTCAGATCCTTTTCCATCTTCTTTATCAATACCCTTTTTATATTCAGATCCTTTTCCATCTTCTTTATTTACAATTGATCTTCTTAACAGTTCTTTTCTTAATTGAATATACTTACTTTTACATATAGTTGGGGAATCAAGTAGAAGATTAACTGCTCTATCAGAATATAGTAAGATCTATAATAAGTCTGATAGCAAACCGATCACCAAAGCAATATTCATCTGTAAGTATGCACTTGAAGAGCAAATGCAGTTGAACTTTAGAAATAATGTAAGTTAACAAAACTGTTCACTATTTCGATCAATTTTCATTCAATAATCTGCCTTAATCATGTGGCTAGCTATTGCTCTTATTGTTAGCTTGACTGTGCTTATGTACCCACAACGAGAAATGATTGCCTAGCTTGAAAACCAATTGCTTAGGATATTATTACATCGAATATTCTTCTGCCTAAATTAGCTTTTAGTCCTTCTGTAACATGTCATAGTTGTGTGGGATTGATTGAAAAAAGGACCATGAAGGTCTAATAATTCAAACAAATTTAATTTAGAATTCGATGAGCGTTTTGCATATATAGTACATGAGAATCGTGTGGATTCCGCATGTGATCAACATGTTTTGATGCTTTAGGGTGATAAACGACATTGCTTTAATTTGTTCTTATATTGTTCATGAAATTCAATTTCTTGAGGCATATTGTGTGGTGATTTACTCAGTTTTGTTTCTTTCAGTGGAAACAATCCAAAATCAAAAGAAACTCATACTGAGGAGTGACCTAATCAAGGGAGCTGATCAGGAAGCCATGAAGGAAGACATGGACATCTGTGATCGAGAAGAGAGTACTGATCACTTTAGCGATCAAGAGCAACCTGACAATACATCTCTAGCATCTTCACAGAAATGCTCGTCCTTTGACTTGAACGAAGAAGCCAGCAGCGAGGAAGATGACAATGGTATCGCCCAGCCCATTGAATTACTTGATGCTCATGAGGAGAATAGACGTGCACAAGGAAGTTCCAACAATAATAATAATACCACTGAAGTTGGCAATGTTCAAAGACAGGCTAGGGTTAGGCAATATGTTAGATCAAAATTGCCCCGGCTAAGGTGGACTCCTGATCTCCATCTCTCTTTCGTGCATGCCGTTGAAAGGCTTGGCGGTCAACACAGTAAGTTCCTTTCCATATTTCTTGATTCAGTTGGCCATACTAATTTTAGCCTTCTTTTATACTTCGTCGATAACAAGCGGGTTACTCCCTTCTTCATTGTACTAATTAACATTCGCTTTGCCGTAATGCAGAAGCAACTCCAAAGTCAGTTCTTCAGCTAATGAACGTTAGAGGCCTTAGCATTGCACATGTCAAGAGTCACTTGCAGGTACCTAATTGAGATTTAATTAGTTTCATATCCTTTCTTATACTATTGTCTTTTCTCTTCATGTTCTTCTCTTTGTGTGTACAATATTCCATGGCAGATGTACCGAAGTAAGAAGCTTGACAACGCTGGGCGAGGTAAGGTGATGACTTTGTTTCTTCGGATTGGTTTATTTAATCAATCATATGCCATACCATGGCCTAATCCAAGAAAAGAAGTCAACGATGGATAAGAAGCGGAAATAAAGATAATAATAAATGGTCAAGAATTTTCTTGCTGCTGCCTCGTTCTGGAGAACCACTACAAGTTTAACTTTGATTTACTTATAGGAAACTGAAATAGCGTAGTTCATACAAAGTAAGAAACTTTCATTAAATGGGTAAGATTCTGCGTTTTGTTGGGCAGTACTACGCCAAACATATAGAGCGATCCAACCAAGAGAGAGTTTTCGAAGTTTGCTGCTTAAAGGCGGTTCCCTTCATCAATTGAGAGTTGAAAGTGGTGGAATTTTTCTTCCCCAAGATTCCCATGAACGTGGCGCGACTCCGCCAAGTCTTTTCCAGCCTCCTTCGTTTAAGCAACAACTATATCTTGAAGCCAGCTTTTCCAGGTAAGATATAGTTGATAACTAATGTGTTTATCAGGTATGGTTTTGGTCCAGCAAATTGCACACTTATATTATTGTCTCTCGTCTCTGGAATTATAGGCAGCATGAGTGGACTAATTCCAATAAGCATGACCTAACAAGGCCAAGTGTGTTAGTAAGCAGCGATCATGGGAAAGAAAATGATCTATTCAGATCAACACAAGTCAAGTCATTAGCTCCAACCCGCATTCATGCAATGGATCACAGTACAACAATGAGAATCGGACCCATGAGACCTACACGATTTCTTGAGGAAAAGCGGTGGCCTCCCCGTGAAATGATCCAAAATAGATGGAAGATTAACGGAAATTCTGCCTTCAATAGCTGCTCTCAATCTCCACTGCATCAAGTTTGTGACATAGCAAGCCTAGTTGGAGTAGCTATTGGTGCTACGAGGTCATCTGAAGCACATGTGGGAGAGGACACTATTAATATCAAGCAATTTCTTTCTGGCTCGCAAGATTCTAAGAGCAAATTCAATAGCTTTAAGCTAGGATTTGATACCCCATTTCTAAATAGAGAGGTACGTAACATCTTAGGTACTATATATGGCATTTAGAGTTGGATATATATTTCATTTTCAATCTGAAGCAGTATAATGTTCGTTCTTCTTTTACATAAAATGTAGTATTGTTTTGTTTGTTTTGTGAGATGCAGCTGAATCAAGATAATGTGTCTAAGGAAAAGGAACGGCTGCAGCCTGATTTGCAATTGAGACTGAGCCAAAGAGTAGGACCTGATCTTGATGAAAGGAATAGTAAAAGCACACAGGAAATTAGCACTAGGCTTACACTTTCTTAGCCACCGGTTTCATTGGAACACCAAAGTGTTCTTGATTAGAGACCTATAGCTAGCTGGTTGATTTACACAAATACATTGTGTCAAGGCCTACTGAAGTTTAAGTATTAATTAAGGATTTGAATGTAAATAGAAATTGAGAGGAGTGAGAGCTTTGGAAGAAATTGTGTAATTCCTGCAATGATGTATTTCTCAATCCCTTTGAAGATTAAGGTTGAGATTAGCTTGGAAGGTAGAAAATTAAGTTGAAAGAATAGAGAAATAAGGGAAGTACTGAAGAACATCAACGTTGTATATGTATGTGTTTGAATAGAGAAGATGAAAAAGTAGTAAGAAACCAGAAAGAAGCTTGAATAAAATCATTTTATTGTCCTTAAGTTTTTATATTACTATCTTTCAAACTACAATGCATGGTACTTAAGTAAATTACTTATGAGAACAACTAGAAGTTTTTATTGCTCTTATAATATAATTAAAGTCACAACAGATGGGCCAACTTCTATGCCAGACTGATAGCTTAAAATGCATGAACACACCCAGGTCCACTTTTAGCTCAGGATGAAATGGAGAAGGCGATTAGGCCAGCCATGCAATCTGGTATGAGTGAAGATGGGCAAACTTCATTTTCCCCATGGCAGTTCCATGAAAGTGCGTGGGGTTGCTTTGTCTCCATGTTCTGAAGAACAGGACATAAAGAAGCTATTGAGCTTTCCTTGTCCCACACTGCTTGGAATTCAGGTAATAGAGCATGTTACCACGGGACCATGACCTTTTGGCACATTGATAATGCTCTGCCTCCCTCAAAGAGGTCCCAGTTCCATTATGTGAAGACTCCCTTTCACATCATGGCTTATCCCCACTCCACAATTCCTTGATGACTGGCTAATGAACATTCTGGAAAGCATGGAGGCCCTGCAAAGTTTCTTGCCAGCTTCTCTAAAACTCAGCAGGTCTTCAGAAAGTTCCCATCAGTGATTGCATAGGTCAGCAGGAACACTGAAATTAACAGTTTTTGGCTCTTACCATAGGACTATGTATCTTTACAGAACACATCAAGCAGCAAATTATCCAGGTTTCACATGCGCACTTGTCCTATGTCTCTCTAATCCTCCTTAAAACCACATCTCCCAGACTAAATACGCAATAATTTCTTCTGTTGCCTAAAAAGATAGAAAAAAGAAAAGGCATAAAAAGGCCATTCTTAGAGACAACATACAACTAGAACCTTGCAATTTGCAACATTTCTCCACTAAGATCTTGACAAAGCGAACTCCAGAGAGGTTGTGTGCCATGGACTATAATGCCAAGCTAAATGTTTACAAAGAGTTAGAATGTTGCAAACTATAGATAAGAAGCCAATGTCAGTAAAAATTGCTCACAAAATCAGTAATTTGTATTAGATACTCACAAAAGGATCCAAAGTTCAAGGCCTCTGTATATATATCAGAAGTGTGAAGTACACAGGAACATTACATCAGCCACAGTGTCAACTGCTGCAGCAAATTCTGAACCTAGCTATATGGCTTTAGGGTGAGGAGCACCAAATTACATGTAATATGATACATCATGCATTGGATGCTGCTCTGACAAATATGCAATCACCAATGAGGCTCTACCCCCGTTCATCGGCGGAAGAGGTTATTCATCTCTATCCCAATACAAACATCACCAGAGGAGTGAGATATCTATGGCCACTGCGAGAAATATAATTGGCCTGACAAGACTATTGCCTTACACCAAGCTGCAGGTGCAAGAAATGAAGAACTTGCAAACTTATACAGTAAGAATAAGCAAGACAGACTTCACTTGCCTCACCCCAAGCTTGAAAATTTTGACTATAGCCAACCACAATGAAAGAAAACTATGCAAATGAGACCTGTGAGTCCAACACCTTCAAAAGGAAACTTTACATTTATATGGTTTTTTATTGCTGAGAAACATGGGTAATTAATTCCTGCCAAGAAAAAGGGAAAAGAAGAGGTTAGCTTCTTCCCTGTCCATCAAATCTTCTATGCTGGAAGAACTTTGATCATAGAGGATGATTTCATTACCTCAGAATACCGAACGTGATCATGATGCTTGTAGGAAGTTTTGACAATTGTTTCCCACTTTGTATTATTGGACAGAGCCCTGGAATCCTGCCTTTTGGGATTAAATCTGGTACTAAGACATGAATTCGAAAATGAATTTCGTGAGGAAACTGAAGGCAGGGTACGCCAAAGCCAAGACTCAGAAGGTGTTTTTGGCAAAGGTGGGGGAAGGAGAGCCAATTCAGTACCAGTAACAACCTGGCCTGGACCATCTGCTTTTAAGATCTGCTCATTGCTAATATGTAGCTTTTCACCAGTAGAAATTTTTTCACTTTCCAACGGCTTACAGTCCTCATAAAATTCTTGATCCAGTTTGGCCATTGTTATGTCTGCTCCATTCCTGAGATGTACTTTGTCAGAGAAAGAAGATTGATTAACATCCACAGAGTGCAAGGCTTTAGGCTGCAATTTGCACCCTCCATTTGAAATGCTCAGACTTTTCACATCTTGAAGAGGAGATACTGCAGCATCAGATTCTTCCATCCCCCTGATTCTTGAAGACATCTCAAAATCCTCATGCAATGAGTCCAGCCAGCCCTTGGTTTCCGAGGAACTTGACTTTGAACAAAAAGTTTCTGTAACATTTATAGCATCTACATACACTGTCTTCTCTACTGCAGGGCTCAATAAGACTGAGCTTTGTCTAGTGCTCCTTGGATATAGTAATTCTTGAGACTTGCTAATGCCTTTGCTGTGCATATTAAATCTGTTGGTTTTAGAATTCTCAGCTTCTTTTGGAGTGCCAAGGAACCCACCTCCACCGAAGGGAGACTTAGAGGCTGCATTACGGTAGGGAGATATGCAACCTGAACGCCCGAAAGGAGATGACCTAATAATCAGCTGGTCACCAGAGTTCGTTGTGAACTGATTGGATCTACAGCTCAGCTTATCTTCGGAGGCAAGAAGCCTGGGTGATTGGACTCCACTATCTGTTTTTTGCTTAGGAATAGAATCCCAAGCATGCTAAAAAACACAAGCATGTAACAGCATTAGAACTTGATGAGAGACCACCAATAGCAAGACGAGGCACAAGGGAAAGAAAATTAATTGAAATAGGGAAAGATCTGTTCCAACCTTGTTGAGAGATTGGCTGTGAGATTTGATCGAAGGAACTTTGCTTGGTTTTTCAAGATCATAGCTTGATGACAATGAAGAGTGTGTCTTAACTTTCAATCCTGGCATTGGATTTAAAAGGCACAAAGAGTTCTTAAAGCATAGCCTTGGCAACAATCCACAAGCCTTTCTCGATATATTGGCAGAATTATTATACTCATTGTCATCGTCGTCATCGTCATCATCATCACTACTTTCTTCATCTTCTGTAACCTGGTCACAGTACTGTATGACAATAGACTCATCTTGAATAATAGGAACTCTCCTATCTTCACTAACCACCTTTTCAATCTGTCTTGGTTGTTCAGGTTCCACAGCCATCAGTTGCTTCTTTGAAGCATACTGAGGTGGCTCCAAGGCCATAGCCTTGGCAGCTGGTAGGAAGCGACTCATCATGAAATCCCGAGTCTTAGGATCTGTGGCGAAAGTTCCTGATGGCTTCAGAACACGATCATCAAATCCACTCAAACCATTTACACTACAGTTTACAGAGAAAGAATCAGTTGGAGACAGTGTATCGAGTGCATCAGAATAGACATCATCATCATCTCCCAAGTCAGAGCCCTCTTTCTCACTTGTCCCCTCTTTTGAGCTCTCCAGTCTCATCACATGTTCATTTAACGAGCATACTTCAATTTGTTGCCTAACAACATTTTCCTCTTTAGAATTTTTCTCTGTAGGATACCTTATGATATCCAAAACCCTCCCTGGTGGAAGCCTTGGAGTAACAGATTCCTTCAGAATCTGGGGCTCAGGTCCACTGTCATCCTTTGGCCGACCAGGGATCTGTTCCCACATAAAAGGAACAGCAACGGGTTCAGTCACCTGTTCCAAACTCAAGTCTGACTTGTAATATGGGAGACTATGCCATCTTTTTGGTGGGGAACTCTCAATCATTTTTCTATTATTTTCATTTGAAGATACTGATGCAGTAGAAAAACGTCTCACAGACAGGAGTGGTGCATCAAAATTCAGCTTTCTTTCTTCCATCACACTTTACAAATAAGCAAATTCTATGCCTTTGTGCTCTGCGTTAAATTTCAACCTTAAATTTCACAGCTGAGAGATGTAATCCCATAGAATATCATAGGATATCTTCTCTTGTCCTGCCAGAAAAATCTGGAAAAAGAAACAAAGAATAAGCACAAAAAATTCCATATCAATAAACACTCTTATTCCATTGTTTCTATTTTGATGTATATGACATGAAACATCCAACATGCACGCAAAGAAAGAAAAAAAAAATTTCCACTCATTTTAGTCCAAATGGCAAGCAAGTTTATAGCAATATTTGGCCACAAGCTTACATACTGCACTATAGTGCAGATTAGGGGTTCGGTTAGGTACCACATAAAGGTTTCTGGAAGTAAGAGTTGGACAGTGAAAATTATTGGGGATCTGGCCAAGCAAAAATCCCAAATAAACAGGGAAAAGAGAACAGGAAAAATACAGAATATATATATATAAACTCAAAAACAAAAACAGAGAGCCAAGCTGAATAGTGAATCCCAACTATTTAAACGGGTTCTCTATATTGGGTCAGCTAAATCATTTGATTGAATTGCTTATATAAAATAAAAAAGAAAAAAGCAGAAATTTGGTATACGAGCCAAAGTTCAGCTGGCCTGCAAAATTTACATTACCAAGAAAAGTAGGAGTTCCAAGAACAAAAGTAATAAAGATTGTCATAAATGCATAATCTTACCAAGTAGAGTCTAAATATCAGCTAAAATGCTTGTCGGTATCAAGATCGAGCTCAATCTCAGCACTGATATACCAAGAAATAAAAACAAATGGACCCAAAATTAAGCAAGCATGACCATGATAAATCCGGGTCCTTTTCTTTTTACTGGAAAAAAGAACAAGAAGAAGGAGAACATTGCTTGATATGGAAAGATGTTTCATCAAAATTATGAGCGAATAAATGGAACCCAAGAAATTGAAGAGAGTAAAGGAAACGTACCTGTGAGTGTGAAGGATTCCTGGGATCCTGTTATCGCGTCCTAAAATGATGCCAAGAGTTCAGGGAATGAGTAAACAGAAAGAAAAGTCAAGAAAGAAAGAGAGAGAGAGAGAGAAAGAAAGAGAGGGAGCTCGGTGTGCCTTTAACATTCTCTCTGTTTGCATCCAGAGACAAAGGTGGGCGTCGACATGGACTGATGAGAAAGGAATGAACTGACCAGCTGTAGTAATTTTGGCTACGCACGATCGCGTTTGTAGTCACGCGCCATAAATTTTTCCATCCATTACTATTTTATTTTTTTAAAATACTAGCATGTTGTGAAAATTTTCACTATAGGTGCTCTGTGCTGCTATGGGTGACGATATCACTTCTGCCCCTTTAATCAGGCAATATGAAAGTGAATCAACTTTTGAATATCAAATCCAATTAACATACCTAAACCCCCAAAAAAAAAAACTTAATTTATATAGCTTAACATCCAGGCATCTATTTTAGCAATATTAACTAAATAATAATTTTATAATTAGGATAAAATTCAATATTATAAAATAAAAATTATGAAAAATGATCTATTAATAGGAAAAAATATCCTTAATGATTGGGTTTACTAATAATCTTGCATGAAATAATGATTAAGGAGATTAATTATGATCACGAGCATACAGTTGAGGGAACCATAAAAAAAAATTTGAAAAAAAGATATGACGGTTTCTGTACCTAACGGTCTTTTGCCAGCAAAACGGGTGGAATTGGACCGACCTTTTCTTTAATGATTCACACTCACCTTGCAGTATTAATCAATCATTGTCCTTCATTCATATATGTGCATACATTATGATAGGCTAGACCATGCTTTTATTTAATTCTTTCATGATGGGCTTCACGGTGAAAAGGTTGGACAATAAATGATATAAAAACATATAAAATAAAGTATACTTAATTTTTTATTTTATATATCAAATCATCAATTAAATTAATTTGATGTCTAATTTTATTTAACATAAATTTTATTAAAAATTTAAAATAAAAATTATTTACAATAATTTTGATTTAAAAATTTTAAAATATATAAAAAATATTTAAGTTAACATCATAAAAAATTTTAAATTTTTTTAATATTAAAATTTTTTCCAAAATTTATAGTATCAAAATTTTGAAAAAAAATCATAAAAATAATTTATGAATAAAAATATTTAAATTTGATGATAAATTCGAAATAAAATATAAATTTTAATATTTTGTTTATCATATTTTAAAATATTTTAATAATAATTTTTAATACTTATTTGAATCAAAATTTAATCCAACATTTTAAAAATTAAATATTTTATTAATTTAATGATATACCAAAATTTAAATTAAAAATAAATACAATTTTTTTATATTTATCTTAGATAATCTTAAAAATATTTTAATTTCTATTAGTTAAAATATTTTATTTTATTATTGTAATTTAATCTTTAATTATCCTTAATTTGCGGGGCGGACCACGTTAGAAAGCACATTCACTCAAATCTTAATCCATGTTTATTTGGCTAATTGGCTTTTTGGATTGGGGTTGTCTGCCAATCTTGACTACAACTGACATAATTAAATCTAAATAATAGACTCTTTTACGTAGAATATACACGTGGATGCTTGGAGTTATAAAAGCACCTTAGGCTACATTTTTATTATTATACGGCACCTTTTGCTTTAGATTTAGTTTGTCAGCTGCACCACATGCCGTAATTGGCGAAATTTGTGTTGCCATTAAATTATAAAATAATATAATAAATTATAAATATATTATTTTTATTTTATATTTTAAAATATTAATTAAATCAATTATATATTAAATATTTCAATTTAATTAAATTAAATTTTTAATCAAATTTTAATTTTAAAATAATTTTAATAAATTTTAATTTATTAATTAAATTAAATTTTATTAAAATTTTAAAAATTAAAAATATTTACATAGAAAATTTTTATAATAAATTTTGATTTAAAATTTTTATAAATATAAAAAATTTAAATAGTATTAAAAATTTTCAAAATATTTTAAGTATAAATTTCAAAAGTATTAAAATATTTTTAAAAAAATATATAATATCAAAAATTTTAAAAATTCATAAAAATAAATTGATAGTAAAAAATTTTTAAAATTGAGAGATAAAACCCATATGAAGTTTAAAATTTTTAGATGTTTTAATAATTAAAATACTATTATATTTTTCACAATTATTTTTATTAAAATATAATTTAAATAAAATTAATAAATAAAAATTTGTTTGAAAACATATTAAAAGATAAAGCTTGATCGGAGAGAACACAAAATCCATAGTGTAAAACAATATTTATTCTAAAAAATTTTATAAATATAAAAAAATATAAATTATTATCAATTTTTTTAAAATTTCACAATATTTTTATCTTAAATTATTTTTTAATTTTATATTTGTTAAAAATTTTATAATTTCTAAAAAATAATTTTTGAGTTAAAAATTATTTAAATTTGAATTTGTATACATTTTAGTCAAAAAATTATAATTATTTAAGTTAAAATTTAATTAAATTAAATTAAAAGATTAATACATAATTAATACAAATAATTATATAGCATGTATTAATTTAGCATTTGTGTTTTAAATAAAAATCACATGACATGAATTATCTAGTGGGCTTAAATTCTATGATTTGATTTGAAAAGCAATCAAACTATGGGTTTCAATTTAAACCAAATAGAGTGAGAGAAAACGGAGCATCCATTCAATTTCAAGGGAAAACAGATACATCAAAAACTGGAAAAATATGCCAAATGAAATTAATTGATTTAGTTATGGTGGGTGGCGGTTTACCGAAGGAAATGCATCTAATAATCAATTTGATTTGCAGTTTGCTCTTTTATATATATATAGTCATAAGAAATTCCTTGCAAATTCCAACCTAAAGACTCATGGTTTGCTGGCCTTGGACGATCTCCTGGATAGCTCCCAAGCAATCACTTTCTAGTAAGTTGCTTTGGATGTGGAACTGGGAAGCTAGCTCGATGCCGAACTTAATGGCGAGAAGTTCTCCTTGCATGGGATCGTAGACACTCCATCAATAGCCAAAATAGCACAAAAAGGCACTGTCCCTGCTGCATCCCTAGCCATCCTTCCTAACTTAGTCGTTTGAAAGATCTTGTTGAAGGAAGCATCAACGTTAACCTTAATGACTCCCGCAGGTATGGGTTGCCAATGCAATGGGATGAGAAGGCGGCCAGATGGGGGGAGTTGCTCGCGAGTTCGATCGGTCGCCAACCTTGTAGAATCTTGGGCAATAGCCCTGGGGATCCTGCAAATCCTATCATGAAAACCCCATTTTCTATGTAACCATAGACCCCTGCCAGTGATCAAGAAGACACCAAGTTTACCCCGATTCTGCAAGTAGTTAAAGAGAGTCTCCCAGGCATGGATGGTCAGTCGGTCGGACAGGAAATGCAGTGGGATCTCAATCTGAAGGTGTTCTCGGACTGTGGTACTGAGAGGGCACCTAAAGAGGATGTAACTTAATGATTTCATATGAGACAGAACATCAACCTTTAAATTTTGAATCAAACAAGAATCCGTATATATAAACAGTTTTGATTTTGAATCATTTGATTTTGGTTTCAATTTGATTTTTTAAAAATTAATTTTAAAAATAATTTTAATTTAAATATATATTTTTAATAAAAATATAATGATTTTATTTTTATTTTTATTTTTATCTAATTTTATTAAAAAATTATAATTAAAATATTATTTATGAATGTGAATCGAACAGAATCTAAATAAATTTGAAATACAATTGATCTTTAAATTAAATTTTAATTAAAATAAAAAAATTAATGATTTAAGTTTTGATTTAATCTAACATCTTGAATTGACGATTCAAAATTAAAATAGAACTGAATTCAAATCATAGTCACCTCTAGATAAGTCTCCTAGACACCACAAATTGGATTAATTTGAATATCTCAAAAAACAAGATTATCATTGGTTAGGAGAATACCGTGGATCAAACGCCAAGAGAAGGCCTGAATTCCAAATTAGAATTTCATTCCTTGCTTCAACCTTGTTGATAAGGGATATACTTTTGCAGCAGTTTTCGTGCTATGTAATATCCCGTCTTAATTGTGTAGTTTTCATTTTGTGTGCCTTCACAGATGAATGTATCCATCAAAATGGACCAAGCAATAACTAGCGGAACAAATCATGGGTAGTGTTTAAAATTGAAAGATAAAATTGACGTGAAGTTTGAAATTTATTTGAATAATTTCTGGAGATTTTAATAATTAAAATATTATTAAATTTTTATAATTATTTTATTAAAATTTAATTTAAATAAAATTAATAAATAAAAATTTATTTGGAGATATATTAAAAAATAAAGTTTGATTTAAGAGAAAATAAAATTTAAAGTTTAAAATAACATTATACTAAAATTTTTTATAAATATAAAAAAATATAAATTATTTTCATTTTTTTACAATTTTACAATATTTTTAATCTCAATATATTTTTAAATTTTATATTGCTAACAATTTTAAAAAATTATTTAAAATAATATTTTTTGAATTTAAAATTATTTAAATTTGAATTTGTAAACATTTTAATAATTAAAATATTTTTATTTTTTATAATTATTTATATCAAAATTTAATTAAACTAAATTAAAAAATTAATATATAATTAACACGTCATAATTTAAATTAAAAAATTAGATGTAATTCATTATTTTTATATTTATCTAAATAATATATAACATGTATTAGTTTAGCATTTGTTTTTTAAATAAAAATCACATAACATGAATTATCTGGTGGGCTCAACTTCTAAGATTTGATTTGGAAAGCAATCAAACTATTGGTTCCCATTAAACTAAATCGAGAGAGATCGGAGAATCCATTCAATTGTAAGGGGAAACAGATATATCAAAAGCTGGAAAAATAAGTCGAATGAAATTAATTGATTTAGTTATGGTGGGTGACGGTTTACCAAAGGAAATGCATCTAATCCATTTGATGTTTCACTTGCAGTTTGTTTGGATTGAGGGAAAGTGAAAGAAAATTTGACCAGAAGAAAAAGGACTGGAGAGCCTTTCTTCAGCCCAACGGAGGCCCAATGAGTAACAGACATACGGAGATTGTTCTTATTTTCAAATTCAAGGCAGCTATATTACAAGACCTAGACAACAATGGAAGTGTGTTCAAACATCAAAGCACCCATCACCCAATTGAAAATGAAATTACGGTTCCCAAATGAAGAATCTTAACAACTTTAATTCGTTCCTTGTATGCTCCGTTTCTGGTTTTGCATACTTCATGTGTTCGATCTCCATTGATGGACAGAGATTGGCTGCCTCGGAGAGAAAACAAAAGAAAACGAAAAGACACCCACCACAAGGCTTTGAGAACTTCCATGGAAGAAGGATCGAGGATGTTTGCTGCCTCAGCGAATTGCAGCAAACGGGTTCCTTCTCCATTGGAGATGTCCGTATGTCTTCTGGGTCTCTTCTGGTTTTGTCCATGGGAACTTGTGCTTAGCCATCTTTCTCTTCCTCGCTGCAACTCCAAGATAATCTCCGGAGTTCTGGCAAGAAAATGCCGGAAAATGAGCTGGTTGTGATAATCCAGAAAGAAAAAGAGAATCACCAGAAGGCAAATTACTACATACCTTGAGACAGAGCCCTTGATCAACATCACAGATGGGATAATCACTTGGGCAGCAGTACTGAGTTCCAGTGCAGCAAACTGCATTCTCATATCCACAGCAGCCATAGATCAGGCAAAACCCAGAGTATTCGAAAAGGCAACAGCAAGTCTCATCGTTTGGACAGTAGGAGAAGTCTCCACATTGACTTGGAGAGGGAGGTGGTGGTGGTGGTGGTGGTGGTGGCGGAGGCGGTGGTGGCAGTGGCGGGGATGGTGGTGGTCCACCAGGTGACGGGAAAGGAGATGGGGAAGAAGCTTGTTTGGTTGGATAAGATGCCATGGCATTGATGGCACAAACACCATATTCCAAATCAGTGTTTCTTTTTATGTATATATATCCATCCATTCCCCAGCTCGTTCCCCATGAATTCTTCACTATCCAGTAATCTTCACCGTCTTCGGAGCCATACCCAACAACCAGAACTGCGTGATCAATGTCATCTGGGTCATCGGAGCAGTCGCCGTCGAAGATACCCTGATTACCATAATCTTCATTTCAGTGAACATTCTTTAAGCCAAAAACGAAATGAAGCTAAAATTTTACATGGAAAGATAGACTTACGCCTGTGTAAAGCTGAAAATCGATCGAGGAGCCATCAATTCCCACACTCACAGGCTGCTGTACCACTGCACACAAGAGTGCGCTGTCTGATTGCTGCACATCTTCATAGCCATCTATAGATACAATTTTCCTTTCCTCCTGCAGCTTAAATACTGACCGTTAGAAACAACAAATAGGGAATTTAGCAGCAGAGAAAAACCAGACCTTGTTGATGTCGCAGGTACCATCGAGGCCTGTGTAGGGATAATCGGCTTCTGTATCGATGCCACCATTATTTATAACCCATTCGAAAGCGTAGTCCATGTAGCCTCCTTCACATCCATAGTTGGTACTGTCACAGTTTACAAGTTCTTCCTCCGAGAGGCTAATGAGGTCCCCGGTGGATATGGCATTAATCCCTTCTATGGCTCCGGTGGAAGAGAATGCCCAGCAACTTCCGCAGGATCCTTGGTCCTTAACGCTAGTGACAGCTCCCTTTTTCCTCCAATCCAAGCTCGAAGGTGCTTCACAGCTCTGCTCCTTTCTCCTCAGGCTTCTCCTTAAAATGGTGGTTTTTTTGGTGGGTTTTCTCACTTTTGACAGATAAACCTCTCTGAACTCCTCGTTGCTCATATCAGCAAACTTGTTCAATCCTACCCGATGCCCATTTGGCGATTTGTTCTTTGCATTCTTTTGAAGAACATATTTCAAGTTCGTCTTGAAGCTCTCATACCTCTTCTTCGCCTCTTCTGCATGCGTATATACCTTCTGGTGTCTCTCTTTCCATTGCTGAAACAGCTCCATGACTCGTTCCTCCGAAACGAACTCATCAAGTCCATGTCCCACTATGGCGTACTCACTCGGGAGGCCGAAAGACAGGAATGTTAGTGAGGCAAAGATCAAGAGGAGATAGGCCCATACCGGTTTCCAGGAAGCCATTTTCTTTTCTGGGTTGTTTCATCAGTCTGCATAGAATGGAAGGCATATAAAGCTAGAACACTAGCTAACACTACCAAGCCTACCAGTCAAACACAAGAACATTAGTTTCTGTCACAAATCGGATATCTAATTCAAAATGAAAATCTTAGAAATCCTTTAGAAGGCCCAAAGCCACATTTTCTTCCTTCACAACTAAGAAACCTTTGAAGTTGATGGGTGATTCGGTTAAAGGCAAGTTTCATCAGCTGCTCGGTTCTCTCGCCAGTGAGCAGAGTCAGCTAACAGTCAACCAAGATCACTTGGGACGATTAGCTAAAAACAGAAGGAAAAAACCTTTTCTTCCATTTTGAAAATTCAACAAATAAGGCATTATGATTGTTATGAACAGGTTCACAGAGCTTGGGCCAATGAATGATGGATGACTTAGGACAAGTACATCAGGGCTCTCAAACCATGAGCTTGTTTTCTGTTGTTATTCCTCTGTTCTGTATTCAACTAAACAACTTACTGAGCGAAGAGGTGCTTTGCTTTGTAAATATTTCCTCAAGAAGCAATTCAAGGCCTGGCTTGCTAGATCATATGCATTTCATTGCATATGCTACCCACTCTCTTTTATCAGACAAGCTTTACTGCATATGGCAATTATTAGGCAATAAAAACCCAACTCTTTAATTAGAAAAATTTCAAATACCCTTTTCTTTCCCAATAGACAAGTGAAACTTTGCTGCTAAACCACAAAGATTAAGATGGATATCCACCTGTGTTGATTAAGATGGGTACCTGACTGTCTGGTTGAGCTCCACAAGAACGATAGGTAACTAGCAAACCAATTTAATATGTAGCCAATAGTGCAGCATGAACCATGATGCAAATACTGACACTCCTGCAGGTTTGCCAACATATGTTAGATACTAAATTTACATATCTTCCCCGGCAATTTAATGTATTCTACAATTTCTTCAACTCAGCATTTTGAGTTAGCTACTAAATTTACATATCTTCCATGGCAATTTAAAAGTATTCTACGATTTCTTCAAGTCAGTCATTTTGAGGAAAGAGTTGTAGCTGTGGATTAGGATTTTGGAGGTACAGCTGGCTCTTCTCTACCTACTAGTCCTGGTCTGAAGTACTCTGTTTGGTGAGAGCTTAATTTCATTTCGGCTCTGTACCTGCTATCCCGCAGCATTGAAGAGTCAGAGACTGCGAACCAAAATAATATGGATAGTGAATAGCACCATTATAATCTTCTTACAAACATTTCTTCTCTAGCTACAACCTTTATGTCAAATCAGCAATGTAATTGACAGGCCTCTGAGTTACAAGTTGTCCCAAAAAGAAATAAAAGTTGACCTTTTTGTCTGAAGAGAAGACTACAGTTGCCATTCACAAGAAGGAGATTTATCTTTCCAAGGAAGTAAAAGGAGATGATTATGGTCAATAATTGACATTATTCTTTCTGTATCAGCTGAAAGAAAGATGCAGCCAATCTGAAAGACTTCCCACCAATACTAGGGGGATCACTCTAAATTGCCAATTCTCTAATGATAAAAGCAATGAAGAACAGAAATACAATCAACAGAGTTTGATTATGAAATCATTACAAGGAATACCACTATTAGAAAAATGGTATCATTGCATATCTTGCACAATGTCATATTCAGTTTGTCTGCGTGTATTTTCCCATTTATGCAGGATATCTAACAGATCTACATGAACAGATCCTACCTTCTCTTGCTCCATTTTCAGTAACTATATGGTCCAATGCTATAACACTTCTGATAAATTAGCTGAAAATCCTACAAGCAGCCCAACCAACCTCCCTCCCAGCCCCAAAATTGTCTAAATGAGAAAACTTCTTATTGGAATTTGTGAATTTTACCCCAAAATTAGCATCTAAAAGTCTTAAGAAATATGAATCCTCCTCAAGCTCTAAAATCCAAAATGAAACCAATCAATTTCTCCTTCCAACCATGCATGAAACCACTATGCACATTTCCACTAACAAACACCCATAGACAGATACATATTTATCCCATTTATCATTATTCTCACAGGAAGCACTGTAACAAAGAATAGATTACAAATTAACCACACCATCTTTTGTCACATGTAACAAAAAACCAAAAAGAAAACTAATTCCTTTACATTTCATGATTAATAACCTTAAGCCAAATACTGCAGTGAAAAAAGGCTATAAAGCCACACATTCACCAAAATTAAGAGACTGACAAGCCATGTGAAACAAACTAGAAATGAAGACTCTCATCTAAAGTAGCACTTAAACAGCCACAAGAAGCCCATTCAACGCTTAAAATTGAATTTGCATCAGCCAGGAACTTACAGTTGAGCCAAGTCGCTGCCTCTAAAAGCTCCATTCCACTAACCAAAATCTTTCTATTTCTTGGGGAATTCAAAAAGCAGGTAAACATATCATAAAATTGTATAGGACAAGCAGATATATTATGCTTTTGTAGACTTGTACTGTCAAGATCTAACCCAGATCACACACAGTCTTGTGAACAGGCCAAAATATACACTATTGACTGTAAAAGCTTCTCTTGATAGATTCAAGTAGGAATGCCCTTACAAAAAGTACCAGTTTAGTTGATATTGTCAAGGACTTCCTGACCATGGGTTAAGAGGCCACAAGTCAAAACCAAGCAACATAAAACTAAGTTAGGCTTTTAACACTTGTTAAAGTCAGGATCTTTTCAGTTCTTACACATACTCAAAGATGGGAAAAGAGGAAGAGAAGTAGAAAAGAGAGAAGATTTTGCTAACTTTCTCAAATTTATAGTATCCACTTTCATTGTGCCTACCTTAAAGATCATATGAGAGCAGTTCCCTCACAAGCAATGATTGATACTTTTTCTTTTTTAGCAGAAACACGAATTGAAGTATTATTTACACAGCAATGATTGATACTTGTAAGCTGGAGAACATAATATTCTCAAGGTTCCTTTCACTTCTTTTGGCCCTTAAATTTTAAAGGTTGATTCTCAACTTAAAAAGCAACAAGTATACCATAATGCTTTTTTTTATAGCTACCAAAAGGATCCTTGCTTTATGATCTCAAACACAATCGGAGTAGGTTACGCAATCAATGACTCATATAAAACCTAGACAGACAATAATTAATTAAATTTTGGCATCAATTGTTTGATATTGCATCGAGCAGGAATCGGGTATTATTTTAAAATTTTATATCTTCTCTTCCAGCCAAGAAGCAGCAAATTCATGGATCTAAACACATTATTTATTAGAGCTCATTTTCACTACTAGTTCTAGGAGAATAATAATGTTTCAACAGATTGCAAGGCCAAAAACACTGCAACTTGCAGAGCAGATCACATGAAGCATTCTCCCATTAAATTCTTCAGCAGACAACTGCTATCATTATCATATGAAGATACATCATGTAATTCACAAAACTTGTCAAAGAACAAAACCAAAAGGAACAAAAGAAACAAACTTCTTTTATTAGAATGGATACAAGGGGGGTTTATCAGGAAGTTATTCCCAAGCACTCTCCTTACTAAATAATCAATGCAACAAACAGAACAACATTTACACCCATCATTTAACCCCCAAGACATATTGAATGTATTAATTTATGCTCTCAATCATGCCATTTCATGTAAAATTGTGATTGTGACAATGATCTATAAGAACAAATTCAGGCCACAAACAGGGAAGCTACAAGTATGCTGAAAGAAGAAAAAAGCTATCTCTTACTTAAGTGGCTCTCGGGTCCATCCCTTGCTGCCAAACATAGACTAGCTCATCCCAGCCAGTACTGGCCATAAGCCCTTCTACCAGCACGCTCATATCAACCCCGACAGCAAACTCCGTGTGATGATCGTACCTACCAACAAGGGCATCTTCCACCACGAAATCCCACAAGCACACCGTCATATCGTATGAGCAAGAGGCCATCAAGTTCCTCCTATGTGGCGAAAACTTCACCTTTCTCACTGCATAACCATGTCCATTGAGCACAGTGACAGGCACCCTGTAGCTCCTAACGTCCCACACCTTGATGGTTTTGTCGACTGACGCGGTAGCCAAGATGCAGTCGTCGTACTTGTTCCAATCGCAGGAGAGGATCTCGAAATCGTGGGCGGGGATGATCATAGTGGAGCCGGGCTCCCTCACGTCCCAGACCCGGAGGGTGCAGTCCCCGGATGCTGATGCAAAAACGTCTCCGTGTTTGGGATTCCAGATAGCTTGGTAGACGCAATAGGCGTGCTCCTTGAATGTGCGGATGCTGGCGGGGCGATCGAGAGTCCAAAGCTTGACGGAATCGTCCCAGGAGGCCGTAATAAAGGAATCGCGGCGGGTGGGGTTGTAATCGGAGGAGTGGACCTCGCGGGTGTGCTCGTGGAAGGACCGAATAGGA
Source organism: Moringa oleifera (assembly GCA_021397835.1). NCBI lineage: Eukaryota > Viridiplantae > Streptophyta > Magnoliopsida > Brassicales > Moringaceae > Moringa > Moringa oleifera. The sequence continues at coordinate 4,823,226 of JAJFZO010000168.1, forward strand.
TTGGAGGTAGGAGGCATAGCAACGTCGTAGAGCTTAACGGAGCCGTCGGCCACTGCAGCTACGAGTAGTGAATCGTGGGACTCGGACCAGGCGACGTCATAAACCCCATCTGCGGTGTCGAAGGCAGCGACCTCGGAGATGGCAGGCGAGGTTGGAGAGAGGTCGAGCACGTGGACGCGGCCGTTGCCGAGGATGCCAAAATTCTGGGAGGTGGCCACAGCCAGCCGTGACTCGTAAAAGGGGCTAAACTTCACCGAGTAGCCGTTGAACGGGGTCTTGAACACCGGCATACTTGCTGCTTCCGCTACTGGTCGATGGCTGCTATCCTCGGTAGTTGTGCTGCCCTTTCGTTCCCTTTGGATTTGGGGATTTTGCTCACTCTTTTCTTTTCTTAAAAAAAAAAAAATGAAATGAAAACCTGATGTGGTGAGGCTTTGGTGACCGATGAGCAAATCAATGAACAATACTATTTCCTTTGTTTCCTCTTTTCTTTTTTCTTCTCTCTCTTTCTGTTCTGAAATGTGTTGGATCGGGCTGATTTGCACCGGGCCTGGGGGTTGGGCTTATTTGGACTGGTTTAGGATTTGAGTTTTCTGGTCCAGTCTCATTGATCATGTAATTTCTTTTACTTATTTTTTAAGTAATGGCTGTATTTTTTTAAACATGATATTTTTTCATATTAATTTTATTAATTTTTAATATATAATAATTTAAAAAATAAATAATTATTTTTATTTTTTACACTAATATAATAAATTATTTTAAAATAATATTTTTAGAAAACATGTCAATAAAAAATATTTTCTTCAAATTTAGAACCTTTAAAAAGTTAGAGTTAATATAAACAAAAATTTTAATGAATTAATTTAGTTCAATATAATTTTTTTGAAATTTTCAAAAATTGAGATGTTCAAATCAAATATTTTATACAATAAATTTTATCTTAGAATTTTTCATAAATGTGAATAATTTAAGCTATTATTAAAAAAATTAACATTTTTTTAATATTAAAATTATTTTTTTGAAAAAAACTTACATTGTTAAAATTTATAAAATATTGACAAAATTATTTAATGAGTTAAAAAATATTTAAAATTAAAAAATAAAATTAAAATAAAATGTAAGAATTATTAAATTTTAAAATTTATTAAGTATTGAAAATATTTTTTGAAAATTTACACTATCAAAATTTTAATATATATATTAAAATATTCAAATTTAAAGAATGAATTTAAATGAAATGTAAAATTTAAGATAAAAATCATTTAAATTTTTTAGTTTTATATTTTTTTTTATCAAATTTTAACTTTGAAAATGTTTTCAACAAGTCTTAATTTATTGATTTTATTCAAATTAAAATATACTGAAAATTATTATGAAAAATTAATAATATTTTTATCATTGAATTACTGATAAAATTACTTTAATAGATTCACATTGTATTTCAATTTCATTTCTCAAATTTAAAAAATTTTTGTCTAATGAATTATTTTTATAAATTCTTGATAATATATTTTTTAAGAAAATTATAATACTCAAAAAAATAATTTTTTTATAAGGACAGCTTTAATATTTCATTGCAAATATTTCCTGAAAATTTTACATTATAAAAAATTTAATTTTAAAAAAAAAATATCACATAAGTCTAAAATTATTTAAAAAATTAATAAAAATAAAATATAAAGTTTATTTGAATTATTTTTTAAATATTTTAATGTGAAAACAATTTTAATTTTCTACTGTCATTTCAAATAAAATATTAATTTAATTGAATTAAAAAAATAAATATTACAGATTCAATCTATATATCAATTTTAAATTAAAAGAGAAACATAATTTACAGCTTTTTTTAATACTTATTAAAAAATTATCTGAAAAGTCTAAAAGATGAAAAAGGAGTACAGTGGGTGGACCTGGCTGGTAGAGTTTCAAATGCAGATGATGGGCCAGGACCTGAGGTCCTCAGCCCTCTTCATTCACTGGGGATCCCAAATTCTGTCTGAACCTGCCCAAGGAGCCCCTTCCCCTGCTGCCTTGGCCCACCACCTCCCTTGGGCTCTCTTTCTATCTTCACTTCCATTCTTATTCCCATTTTGTTCTCTTTCTCAGGAACCAAACAGAAACTCTTCTTTTATTTACCATCCCATGTGATTATTTGGGTTTAAAAGCACTAAAGTCTAAAGCAGCCTCTTAGCTTCAACAGTTTGTTTTGTTGTGTAACTATAAATTAGGATATAATTAAATTTTTATATTTATTTTTTAAGATAAAGTATCTAAAATTTTATTTTTTAAACTTTTAATTATTGTAATTTTAAAAGTATAAATATAAAAAAAATAAAAATTTTACAAGCTTTTTGATTTAAACCCTAAAACACTAATTGGTTCACTTTAAACTTTGGTTCAAATCTTTAATAATATAAAATTGAACATATATATATTTAGTAATAAAAAATTCTGAAATTTTCTATAATAATAGCTTGTGAACAAAAATTAAATTAAAATTTATTTTATAAAATTTAAAGTGCGTGTAATTTAAAAATTTTTTCATATTTACTCTTGAAAACAATAATTTGATATCAAACATACAATTGAAAAAGACTTTTAAACCTTTGTGCTCTTCTTAGTAGACATATCTCCGCATTTTTAGAATGTTGTTCGAAGATATTCCGAGCAACATTGTTGATAAGGCTGAAAAATGTTATTAATTAATCGGAAATAGAGGTGGCAGCCGGAGGTGTGGTCCGAGTATTTTTGTTACATTAAATGCCGATATGTTATAGGAGCGACCATGAGATTTTCTAGACCCTAAATTAAATTTTGTTGAAGCACACTCTTTAGGACTTCTATTTTAACAAATTATTATGTTTGATTGAGACATATGGTTTTAAGAATGATTTAATTGATTAATATATTAAAATATAAAAAATTTATAATTATAAACATATGGTAAATTTATGAATAGTTTTATAAAAAAATAAATGAATAGCATTTATTTGTAATTGAAAATCAGAATAACATCATCACCATAGGACAAATTAATATTATCACACTAATTGTAAAAAAAAACATTTAAAATATAACTAAGATATTTTACATTTTGATTTTATTGATTTTTTTAAAAATAGTTTTTATGTTACTGTAAAAAATAAATAAAATATATATTTATTTTATTAAATTATTACATATCAATATCTTTTCAAGAAAAAATCAATAAAATCAAATAAGTGAAAAATCTTAATTTTTGTTATGTATTTCTGTTGATACTGCACTTTTGTTTAAAAAAAATTAATAAAAAATTAAACGGGTATTTCATAAATTATAATATCAAAAATAAAAATTAATTTTGTTAAAATCCTCGTATATCATAATATATTTGATAAAAAATTAAATGAGTATTTTGTAAACTGTAATATTAAAAAATAAAAATTTAATCATTAATTTTATTAAAATCATCATAGTTCACAGCATGAATAAGTACATGTAACTTAAAATCAACATAATATTATGATTATAGAATTGAAATCATTCTTATCATAATTGGATTGATCTAAGTAAATCCTTTGGCATCCAACAGACCCCAAACTCTAAAGAAGAAAAGGTGGGCCCTAAGAGTTGATAGAATCACATGATGCCCACTAACATCCACATCAGAACCATTTAATGGGGGGGGAGGGCCACCAATGTGGAAGGGACATTTACCCAAAATCAACATGAAATCAAATCACATCAACAATTTTAGTTTTGACTCATAAAACTCACACTCCCTAATTGATTGGTTCAACTTATTACAAATCAAATCAACCATTATAGGATCTAACTTGATCAAGAGATTACCACCCACAAAACTACTTTCTCTCTTATCATCATCTTACCTTTTGAATTTCATAGGTACTTTCTTTTGTTAGTGAATTTACTAGAATTTCAACTATCACTTCCATGTATCATATAGGATTGGTAAAAAAACAAAACAAAAAAAAAAGAGTGATATTATTAAAAGAATTAAAATTAATATATATATATATAGATTAGATCCATGATAAAAAATCGAATATTGATTTTTTTATTAATTTGAATTTGTATTGATTTTTTTAAAAAAATATTAATCATTCATATTTTAAAAAACTCAATGCAGTTCAGATTAATAGATGATCTTACTTTTCAAAATTCACATCACTATAGCGAACACAAATTAGACAAAAAAAGATATGTAGATATCTATATCATCTTAGTCCTGACACTGAAATACCAATGTTAACTTGACTCTCAAATTTTTGAAAAATTGATAATAATTCAATTAGAATTCAATATTTTTTAGATTTTAGCAATTATCAAACTTAATTTCAAATGCAATGACCTATTAAGAATCAAGAACCCATCCAAACTAACTACCTATAAATCAGAAATATATACTCATCAAAGTAAAAAAAAAAAAAAATTCAATATTTATAAAAATGACCAATATCATTTTTACATTCTTAATGTTTACTTTAATACTTAATATGGAATTGAATTATCTTTTGTATTAATCAATCCAAGACCTAACTTGATCGGTAAAAAATCATAATATAAAGTATGTGGGTTTTCACTTTGTTAACTACTTCCTTTATGACATTCCTTACATGACGCATTAAAGAAAAAGAAAGCAAACCTAAAAATCATGCGAGGCATTGAACCAAGACTGTTTTGGCTAGATTAATTTCATCAACATGTAGCCACCAAACCAAGATCCTTTGAGTCTCCTCCTTTATAATTTTACGTAAGCTTCTAGCTCTCTCTCTTTCTGCACGTTTTGCCGCCATTGTTTAGGTAGACCTTTCATATGCCAAGATCTCTAATCTTCCATTTGATTTTTGCTAGATCTAGTAGTATAGTTAGCTTCCTTCTTCATTTTTCTTCTTGAATTTGTGTTAATCATGGTATTAATTAGTTCATCTATTTGTTTACATTGATTTATTTGATTAAAACATTTGTTAATTAAGATAATAACATATGGTAAGCAGGTGATGATATGGCGAGAGTGGGGCTAGCTAAGTGAAATTAATTCTACCAATGAGTCACCCAAGTCAAAGAAGATCAAAAACCCTAAAATCCACAAGGGATAAAGTGAAATAAAAACTATATAGTATAAAGGAAAAGGGGTATGATGCCTCATTTTCCTATGAACAAGAACCCTAAAACCCACGAGAGATAAAGTGTTTTAAAAAAGGAAGAGAAGAGTGTAAAACCTCACTTTCCGATGAAAGCATGATCTTGCATGGGGGAATTCGAAAGATCACGACCTATACTCTCTTCTCAAAACAAAAAGTAGATCGACTTCACTCACATTCACTTTCACCTTCACCTTCACCTTCACCTTCACCTTCACCTTCACCTTCACCTTCACCTTCTATATTGTCTTCTTACATAGTTACTAGGGGTTGGGTTGTGCCACGTGGCGAGAAGGGTTTTGTTCATGCTGACTTGGCAGTCCCAATCATGGAGTGACATGTGTCACCCATAAGCCCTTTCCCCGACCTTGCAAAACCAACCCAAATTATTGAACCTGGTGAAGGGCAAGAGGGGATGGGGGGCCCCAAAAATGATGCATCCATAAGCCCAAGTACATAACTCTGCTGCAATTATTCATCCCATGAATTTCATCCTAAGCAACTCTCATCTTCAAAATTAAATTAAATTATTTTAAAAATTAGAAAAAAAAAGAAAGAAAAAAGGAAGAAATTCCCTCCTTCTAACCCCACCCCACAAAAGGAACAAGAAAAAGGAGAGGAAAAGAAAGGTACTGAGTGTATAATATAAACATCATTTGGTACATAATATTATAAGGTGACTGATTCCCATTGAAAGTTTTTAACTAAAAAGCAAAAGAAACTCATCTTTCTCTCTTTCTTTTCTTTTATACCTTTTCCTTCTTACATTTCTCTCTTTCTCCTACCCATTTCCCTTCTTCTTCTTCTTCCTCCTTTCTCTATGAAAGAGCAGTAGAGAGAGAGAGAGAGAGAGAGAGCTGTTATACATTAAGAAATTAAACAAAGTACGATCGAGAATGAAGAACACGATCAGGTGCTGCATCTCTTGCATTCTACCATGCGGAGCACTGGACGTGATACGGATAGTGCACTCCAACGGACGGGTGGAGGAGATCAGCGGCACAGTCAAGGCCGCCGAGATCATGAAGGCTCACCCCAAGCATGTTCTCAAGAAACCCTCGTCGCCTTCCGATGACGGGGTCGTCCCCAAGATCGTTGTGGTGCCACCTGACGCCGAGCTCCAACGTGGGAAGATTTACTTCCTCATGCCCATCCCTCCCACCCCCGACAAGTCTCGCTCGAGATCGACTTCCACGAGAAGCGGCAAGAAGCGAAGAGACAACCATCATCACCATCATCATCGTCACAACAACGACAGTAACGGAAGCAACAGCACCTGTCACGTGAGCAACAACGGCAACAGCGGTAACAGCGGCAGCAATGTCTCCGTGGCGAATCTGATGATATCGGATCGGTACTTGAGTGAGATACTGTCGGAGAAGCTGTCCACGCAGAGAGATCGAAGGAGAGGCCGCGTCGCAGTGTGGAGGCCTCACTTAGAGAGCATAGCAGAGACCCCAAATGACGCTTAGCGGCTCCGTTTTATCAATTATATATAATTCTTCTTCTTCTTCCTTCTTCCTTCTTCCTTCTTCTTTCGTCCTCTCTTTCTTCTTTTTGTTAATCATTCATTCTAGAGTTTCGATCCATGAACGTTCTTTACAACCCAAAAACAAAAAGTTGTCTTCTTTTCTGTAAATAGAGAAAAAATAAAATACAAGGTTTGGAAATCAAGGCGATGATGCTGAACAGTTGCGCTTGGATCTTGATCAATTCGGGTCTCGGTTATCGGGTTGACAATTCCCGGTTTGATTTTGAAGCTTAATGCAGTCATATCATAGAAAGAAGCTTTAATCTTTGCAATGTTGAGCAAGGAAGAAGGAGAAAGAGAGCTGCAAGTTTCTTCTTCTTCTTTTTTTTTTCTGATTTTCTGTGTAAAAAAAATTTCAGGGTTTTATTAAATTTAGATTTTTGTGGAGGAAATTAAATTAAGAGATTTATCTAACAGAGAAGAGACTGTTATTGAGAGAGATCCCACTTCTACTGTTCATCAGCATTTGTATCATCGATAAAGAATTTAATCAATATATGATTGTGATATGAATATCATAATTCAATTATAGTATGCTGCTTGTCGTTTCGTGAATTTACAATCTGGCCCATAGTTTGGTTCGGTCATCTTTCCTTATCCGAGGTGACATATAGCTTATGTCAGTTCTAACTATACGGAAATTTCATCAATTTCATATTTTTTTTATATATAAAATTAATTAATTAAAATTGACCAAGAAGATTAATCAATCTTAAGGCAGATTCATGTTTGAAAAGCTTAACTTTATTAGTAATTTAGAACAATCAGTGCCTCAGTTCCCATCCAATCATGGGTGATTTTAGTACGAGTTTCTATTATAGAAATAGATATTAATCAACATCGTCCCCTCGTTATTATTCATTTTTAATAAAATTTAAAATAAAAATTATTAATTCTGATAAATAATTACAGATGTTTAAAAAAAGAAAAGGATTTGAGAACATGATCATTGTTAACCACAAAAAGCAGGACAATCAGTTCCTGTTAGATACCAGTCAAGATCAAGAACCTAGGCTGATCAGCTGAGGGTTCATTGTGATTGGTAGAGCTAGACCTGCGGAATAGTTTCCCATCCAAGATATGAAAGAACCCAAAATAAAAATAAAAACAGAACAATTAATATAGAAAATGAAAGTTAAAAAGAGTAAGAGGTGCTTGGAATAAGAGTCCCCACAATAGCTTTGTGTGGTGCTTCCACCACACAATAATTATATGATTGCACTAACAAAGTGGGGTTTTGGGGGGAAATGTGTTTTGGTTCAAAGCATTTATGACCTTTTTTTTCTTTTCAGGGTTTTCTTTTCTGTTAATTAATAATTATCAGATGATGCCAACAGCATCCTGTAAAGTTGAGCACAGTAGACTTTGACCTCTACATTGGCCGGATATCAAATCATGATCACATTTATCATGTTAATCTAATCTAATTTAATCTGATCTGATCTATGATCTATTTAATTTTTTTGGGGTTTTGAGTAGGAGGCTGTATATGCCTACCATATGGGCCCAACAAAAAGGCAAAGTGAGTTACATATCAGAGGGGTGATTGAAATCTGATCCTGATTGATGCCAATTGGGCATTGTCAGAACTCCAGTAGAAGCCAGAGGCCAGTGTCCAGACAGCCTCTGTTCAATCTATCCACTTCTCTATTCTTCCACTTATGTCATTTCATTTATCCTCTTCTGGCTTCTCTGCTTTTTTTCATTCAACAACTGATAATTAATCATCACAGGCTGACTATGCCTTAATATACACATGTTTTATGGATTAATTTAATTTTACATTATTTATTTGTTTGACTAAATATATAATTAGATTAAAATTGCATTCAAGGTTAAGAAAATAGTTCAAAAAGTTAGCTAACAACAAATGATCCAACAAACAACAAGTTGCTTCATGGCTGAACCGTGCTAACATTTTAAATAAATGATGATACATGATAATTTAATAAAATAAATATTTTAATTATATATATTATAATAAATGTAAATATACAATTTTGAAATTATTGTATTAAAAAATTAATAAATTAAAAAATTTCTTATTCAACAAAAAAAATCAGTTAAAAAAAAAAAACATCATATATAAACTAAAGTGCATTGAACTAAGATAATAGAAGCCATATAGAATTATCAAATCACTTTCACAATAGCAAACTCTGCTCACAAATTTTTATCACAAAAGTATAGAAAATTAAAATAAATATGAATTGTATTACAAAAAATTAATTTTAAATATTTTTTAAATTTTATTTTTCTTACTATAATTTAATCAAAATTATTACTAATTCAAGCATAAAAAATTTGGATTAATGATTTTTTATTTATAAAAAATCTTATTATATATATATATATATATTTTTTGTCACACTTAAAATTATCTCATCTTTAATTTTCTTTTTCCATGATCATGTTTGCCGACAGAAATTAGGGGGTTGTACTGTGGGAGGATAGGTTCATTGATTGGACTATCAAGCTCAATTGTCGGTCCATGGCACTAAGGACTACAACTAAATGAAAATCTTTAAATGATGTTACTGTACATAAGGACAAGCTTAATGTCAAAATTGTAGCAAATGGCAAAAGGAAAAAAAAAAAAAAAGGTTCAACTTTTCATGACCTAAACACACAATAAAATTCTTTCATGTTCAACCCAACTCATACTTCCAATTGACCCCAAAATTTCCATTAAATAATAATCGATAAAAAAATTTTATCAACTTTATTTTATGCAAAGATTCAATGATTCAAGGGATATGGTATAAAAATGTTTTTCACGGATAAAAGTAAAAAAAACATTATAATAATTAAATAACTAAATGTTTTATTCATTACCATATCGATCACTGATGTCATGGAAGTTTTTGAATTTGCCGATGTAATTCCATTAAGAAATTTCAAAATCGGGTACCGTTCATTGTAAACTGCCGCAATCAAACAAACGTGTAACATTTAAGCACTATGCTCAAAATTGAAAATACGCGTATTTTGGATACACAGTCGGGTGAAATATTTCCCAAATGCAATTTTCTTTTCTTGTTTTTATTAGGCGTAACGCACTAAAGAGACGTACCAAACAGATTAAATAGTCACATGTATTGTCCACTATAAAATCTATATGTTGAGTTTAATCTCTTATATAATGTCAGCCTAAGGGTACTCAAAACGTGTAGATAATTCAATTAAAAAAGAGACATTTGTAAATTACCCATCTTACTATTTTTGAAATCGGAAATAAAATTCAAAACTAGAAGTTTATTAGGGCAATAAAATTACCTTCTTCTTTAATTGCTTTCTCCATCAATTTATTTGCCGCTATGCTTGGTTTCTCTCAAACAATCTTGTAGCTCCTTCTCTATGGTTGTTTCTCAAACTTTCTCGCCATCCTTTCCAAGAAAAACCAGCTTGACACATATATATAAAGTTTGAGGAGAGAAGATAAAAATTTTAAGAAAATAATTAAGAGTAAAAGTGCAAGTGATTAAAGCAAAACAAAAGAGAGAAAATTTTTAATTGAAAGAGTATTTTTTTAATAAGGATATTCTTGTAATAGATTTTATAATTGGAGCGGCGCTGCCTTTCTTGCTTTCGCATTAATTAGAAGAGGGTAAAGGTTTGGCCATGCCCATATCGACATTTCCATTATTTATTAATAATTATCATACCCATTTATTATCTTAGCGTTTGCTGCATTATTTAATTATGCCCATGTTGTGGCTTGTTGAATTAAATCGACCCAAAGTATTTGATGAACAGGTGATTTGAGTGATAGGACCATGGCATGCACCTACTCTACTTTGTCACATTAACTTGTTTTTGATCTCTAGAGTTGGCTAAGTTACTTAGACCCTCCTTTATGCCACTAGGAATGCAAGGCTTAGGGGTCACACCCTATTTATATGGTTGATGTAATCTTAAGTCTTTTAAGGTGAAAGGCAAAAGGCTTTGGGCCTCTTTGTCAGCCTAATCTCACATATGGCTAAAGTCTATGATGCTCCAATTGATTTGTGGCCACAAAATTTACAAGATGGGTTATGTTTTTGATGATCTAATCCATGTGTTGTTTGTGAAATTTGCTTTTCCTTGGGATGATTTTTGAGTCGATTCAAAATTGAAAATTAGATTATAGGATAAATTTTTTTTAATTATTTATAATAATAATCTATCTATTATTTTGAGATTATTGAAATTTGAATTTTGATGCCATTTGTTAAAATTGTTTTGAGCATTCTAAATCTTAATAGCTAATTTCTAAGTTGACAATTTTTCTATTTATAATAATCAATTGATGTGAGATAATTAAATAATTTATTTTTTAAAAGTCAAATCATAGATGAGAAAGAGTAACAATTTTGTTACCTTCAATGAGCTTTGATACCATTTGAAAATTTCCATTTTCATTATTTATGTGAGATAACCCAACATTATTAACTGATTAATAAAAAGTTATTTAAAATTTAAAATTTATTATTTATTTTAAAATAAATTATAAAATTTTAACAATTATTTAAATAAATATTGCTTAATCAATTATATGATCAAATTAAACCCTAATATTAATTTTTGCCAAGGGCAATTTCAGCCCTTAAAATTTGTTTCCTCCTATATTAACCGCAACTTCTTCATTTTCATTGCTGTGAAGAAAGAGGCAGGAGTTGTCTAGAGAGAGAGAGAGAGAGAGAGAGAGAGAGAGAGAAATTTCAAGATTGAAGAGAGTGAGTTTGTAGACTTTAAAATTTGAAGAGAAATAATATATTAGAGATTTATAAATTTATAAATTTGTATGGTTCCTAACTATCATTAATTAAAGCTTAAAATCAAAATTAGAAAAAGATTAAGTATCCTAAAAACCAAAGAGAGATAAAACTAAAAGGAAAAAAAGGAGGAGGGAAAAGTAGCACAATGTTATTTTTTATCAGCGTGTAAAAGAAAATCTACCTGGTTTCCGAAACAGGAGGCCGAGGAGGCTTAATGGGCCTACCAAATAGGCCCATAACCAGACCTTATCAAACTGCACTTGTCCGTGGAAAAGCCGGAACCCGAAAAATGACGAAAAGAAAAAGAGGGGCCAATCGGAACCCTTCAGATTCAGCCCCCACATCTGCGTACCGTCCCGTTCCCTTCCCGGTCAAACCCAACGCCAAACCAAGCGAGGTCGCCTCACGCTCCCAATAAACAATACGACCTTTGGAAATAACAATTAAACGAGGAAAACGACGACGTAAGACCAGGGGCCGGGAGTGGCAATGGAGCCGGCTCCGAGCCTGAACGGGGGGAAGCCGCAGGAGCGTGCAGCTCACGCAACGGGCACTGTCGGCAGCCGGCGCATCATTGGCGCCTCGTGAACGCGTTATCCCCACATCTCGACGCAACCGCTTCCCCCTCCTTTAACCTTTTCCGTGCCCTCTCTGACTCTCGTCAGCATGGTCCTCTCCCTCCTTTAAATCCCATCCTCTCTTCTCGTTTTTTTTTTAAATTTTATTTGTGGTCAAATATATATTTTATTTGACGCAAATTAAACAAATAAAAATATTTTTTTGAAATTTTAGCACGAAATCGATTTTAAAAAATAAAACGAAATTACTAAAAAACTATTAGAAATTCATTAAATTTGAAAAGTTTACTTTGAAACTGGAATTGTAATTATCAAGTTAAAAATTTTGGATTTACGTTTTTAATTGAGAAAAAAATAAAAATATAATTTCGGGTCGGAAGAAAAAAGTACGCATTGCTCTAGCGTCCAACGAGAAGGTCACTATCCACCGTACTGACTACTGAGTGATGAATTAGAAAAACTATATTGGTAATAGGGAACTTAACATTGCCAAACTAAAAACGTAGCCGAGCCGATTCCGATAACCCTAAGCCACCTACGCGAAAATGCTTCCCCTCACGCGCGCTCTCTCTCACATCCCGGCGACCTTTCTCTCTCTATTATTCCCTCTCTCTCCCCTACACTTTCGGCTCATGCGTCCGGCGCGTCATCGCCGCACCGACCCGTCCTCTAATATTAGCTGGATTAACCCAATCACGCTTCCCAATAATATCACAATAGCCGATAAACCCACGACCACCAACTACGACTGCAGGTATCATCAACGATGGGCGACCTAACGGACTCCCTGACGCCGTCTAGTACCACATCGGCGACGGCTGCTGCGACGACGACTCCCCAGACTCACTCGCGTCCGTTGCCGGTCCGTGAGGATTGTTGGAGTGAGGAGGCCACGGCCACGCTCGTTGAGGCTTGGGGCCGTCGTTACCTGGAGCTGAACCGTGGGAACCTCCGTCAGAAAGACTGGCAAGAAGTCGCAGATGCCGTCAACGCCCTCCACGGCCACACCAAGAAGACGCATCGCACCGATGTGCAGTGCAAGAATCGCATCGATACCATCAAAAAAAAGTACAAGATCGAAAAGGCCCGAGTCACCTCTTCCAACGGAACCCTAACGTCTTCCTGGCCATTCTTTGAACGCATGGACTCCTTGATCGGATCCAACGTCACGCTGAAGAAACCCTCTTCGTCGCCGAAGTTCTCCCCTCCTCCTTCACAGCAACCTACACCGCCGCCGACCGGGAGATTCTCGCCACCGGTGGCGCTGCCACTGCCGTACAAGAAGGCGGGGACCCCTACTGCGATGCCGGCGTTGCCGCAGAAGAGGGGGGCGCCGGATGATAGTTATTTTAGGAGGAATTACTCGGCCATTGCTGCTGCAGCAGCAGCAGCAGAGAGTGATGAAGATGAGGAGGACGAGGACGAGGAGGGAGAGGAAGCGGAAGGAGGGAGCGAGGGCGAGAAGGGAGGTATCAGGAGATTGGCACGGGCCATAGAGAAGTTTGGAGAGGTATACGAGCGGGTGGAGGGGGAGAAGTTGAGGCAGATGATGGAGTTGGAGAAGCAGAGGATGCAGTTTGCCAAGGACTTGGAGGTCCAGAGGATGAGGATGTTCATGGACACCCAGGTTCAGTTGGAGAGGATCAAGCGGGGGAAGCGCTCTGGCTCCAGTGGTGAGTGATGACAATTCATCTGGTCATCCTCATTAGTGTTAGATTTTGTTTGTTGTGGTTGATTTGCTCTTGTGTTTGGATTAGGATTAAATTAGTTTTTGTGCAAATGTTATTCGGATTAAGACTTGTTGATATATGGTACTTGAATTGAGAGTATATAGTAGAATTATTTCGCAATTCTGGATAGTTATGTCTTTGTGTCCATCATGTTTTGCTGGTTGTTTTCGACTCTGACATGATGTATTTAAGATGGAGGTTTGGGAAGAAAGTAATTTCTTACTTAATGTACTTTCTTTCTGTGCTTTGAGGATGGTTTAGTGGCCATGAAACTTAGACTGCTACCACTAGCTTGTTGTTTTAGTGAGTTAGGATATATTTATGATTCTATATTTTTTTATTAGCATATGTTTGTGATTCTGTATATTTTTAAAGTATGAAGAAGAAACCTCTGCTAAGTTTCACTTGATAGAGCTTTTTTATGAGCTCACAATTTGAGTTACCTTTTAGAGCAGTATTTGCTGTATTAACTGGACAGCTATAAATGGGAGGGCCTTAGTATTACATTTTTTGACATTTGAGTCTCTGTTTGCAATCTTACCATGCATTCAAAAATGTACGTCCTCACTGTTTTTATTGAGTTAATAGTTGGAATCACAATGTTTCATGTTGATAACCACAATCATGATGCCTGTAACAAAAAGTGCCTATGTGGGCGGATATGGAACAAATATTTTAACGTTGATGCAGTTATTTCATGTCGTTCCTTCTATTGAACTTAATGATTTATGTTTGCCTGTGTGAACCAATTAGGAGATTATTGTGAAAGAGGTTATATTTTTATTGTAGATCATAGGATGGCTTGTTTGGCTTGTATCGTCAGTGGATGCTAAAGTGCTCCTAAAATCATTGTCTTCTGTGCAGGACCTGTTGTCTTTATTTTCTGTCACCTTATGCTATGATCTTGTGATATTCTAATTTTGTTGGATATGTTTTAGTGAAGAATTAGGCTAGTCGGAATCGATTTTGCTGTAGTCTGTACCTAACTTATTTGTCTCAGCACACGTTCTGTGAGTCCTAGACAATATTATTTGTTGTGTAATTCTCATTTTAGGTACTAACATGCATGAAAATACTAGCTTCCTTTGAGTTTGGATGTAGGCTACATGGATTTAGTTTATTGCTACGTTGCATTTCTTGGCGCACTTTTGAGTTTAAAATTAATGCATATATTTGTGAGTCATATATTCCCACACCTCACTCATTTGTATTAGTGTCAGTATGCATACTACTTATGTTGTTCTTCTGTGTGTGTGTTTTAATATGAAATGAGAAGTCCAGAAAAGAGGTGGCTCATGGCTCAGGGTGAAATTGAACTAGAGAGGAAGTTGAATTTTGATAGCAATAGTACATTTCAGCATCATAAGTTGTGAATTATTAGAAGTGCTGCTTGGTAGATCGCATAATTCTGTTTACTCAAATGGCATAAAAGCATGACAATGTCTGCTCTTGAGCCTTTTAATGGACATCTGTTTAGGCTTATTTCTTGGAGACTGGGAATACTCTTAATTCTTTTGGAGAAGATTACTCATCAAAAGAAATTCTTTTGCAGAAATCAGAGGCTGGATATAGGGCACAAATACAAGTGAAGATAGTGAAAGTTCCAAAGTGTTTTGATGAAAAAATTTCCTAAGAGTTAGCTTTTATGGAGAATGACTTTGTTAACGATTATTTTTGAATTAGTGCATTTTAATATAATCATGCAAGTAATGGATGCGCTGTTATGTGCTGTAGTAATGAGATTTATGTTTCTTCCCTTTCCATGTGCCTGCTGAAAATACATCTTCCTGGGATAAGTGTCGAATCTAGATGCTGTTGCCATCCTTGCCTTGGCTGCACTTCAATGGCATAAGACACTTTGAAACAGTATTTTTTATTAAAGTTTAGTGGATGAATAGACTATCTCCTTCAGTGGGACTGCGGTTGATGATTTGTGCATTGAGTGTATTGTGGGAGAATCACAAATGTTCATTCTGACAGATTGTTTTAGACTTGTATCTCTGCTTGAATTACTTTTGAGGGAGCTATTGATCTTTGCAAGTTCCGGCATATCCATATGTATTCTTTCTGAATATATCCGTTGTAATTAATTGTAAAGAAAATTATTGTATGTGTTGCTCCTTAAACTGGCCCTTCTGTTTTTGGTAGATATGTTGACTTGTGGACACGTACTTTCATTTGTTTATTTTATCTAGTTAGTTACCAAACCAAAAGGATACAAACAGAATTAGATCCTTAAATATCGTAGTGGTTAGATTTGTGATTTCACTGGCTTAGTTTAAACTGAAAGTGGGACACATAAAATAGCATACTTGAATGGTTTCTGATATATTCATGCTTGTGCTTGACTAACCACATGTTTAGGGGAAGTCGAGACTTTGATAGAGCTTTTACTGTTTCAAACTTTGGTTGTTTCTCTGGTTGATTTGATTTGAATACGGACAGTTTAAGAATTTTGTTGAATTGCCTCTGTTTCAATTTTCACTGATGAATTAGAAAAAACCAGACTGTCATGAGACCTTATGTTAGATGATTTAAATACTCAGCTTCTGCTGGTGGCTTTGTTCTGTTTCTTGGGACCTAGATTCTGGTTTACATTGTTGAAAATGAGTTGTAGTTTTTTAACAATGCCATTTTTTTGTGTTTTTTTTTGGGTTCTTTCAGATATCTATAGCTAGCTGGTGGGGAGAGCTTTGACAGAATCATCGGACGCCAAGTGTATGGAGAATTTGATTTTATACTTACCAACTACAAAGTACATATAGTTCCAGCTGAGATTTGCCTCAACCTCAGCGGAGTTGGCAGATAAGGTTGTCAGAGATCTTCAAACTCCTTTTCTCCCTATCTTTTTTTTTTTATCCCTGAAACTTATACGGCTTAATTTGGGCTGCTGCACCTGGCCTTTTAGTGTGACCCAATTTCTTTCTGATTTTAGTTGTAAGACCTGTAATTTAAACAGCTTAGTGAATGCACTTTGTTCCAGATTGGACAACTGAATAATGTTTTCTAATCCAGGAGCTAATCTTTAATGCTTTCTTGAGGATCCATTTCAATGTAACATTGGGTTGATTGTCCTGAGGATCTAGATTTTTAAAATTTGTGCTTGTCCAGTAGGCGAATATTGCTATATTGAGGCATTCTGAGATTGAGATAGGTGTAGTGTTGAGGCATCTTGTGATCTTCTTAGCTTTAGATTTAACTCATAGGTTGGAACCTATTGTTTTTTATTATAGACCTCATTGCCAGGTAGCGCTATAACCAATCTGGACTTAAGCCTGTTTTCACCACCTGAGGCAAAGAAAAGATCCTGCAGGGGAATAACCTTTCCGATCAGGGCTGCTGCTTGGCTTCACAATCTGAGGAGAAGAAAAGCTCTCGCGGGGATAACTATTAAAGCTCATATGACATTTGGCAGAGATTTAGAAAGCTCAAAGCAATTAGGCTTCTGCATGTATCTGCAGGGTTTAAGACCGTGTGCATGCCCTGGCAGATAGTATTATATATTCTTCTGATTTGGTCTTCAAAGTATACAATGCATACAAACATGAATATGCAATGGGTCATTATGAATATAATGCTTTCAAGGGATTACAGATTGAAACTCTGAACATCATTAATGCTGAAAAAATGTATCTTTTAAGTATTGGATGTATTGTAATTAGGGGTGATCATGATTTGGTTCAAACCGATAAATCGAATAATAACTTTTTAATTTTTGAATCAAACCAAAACTGGTATGAATGGTTTTAACTTTGAATTGTAATTGAAATTATTTTAAAAATAATTTGATTATGGTTTATATAAATTTTGAATGAAAATTAAAATCAACGATTCAAAATTGACAATTACGGTTATGTTACTAATTAAATTAATTTTTAAAATATTAAAAAATTTTAATTTAAAAAATTATTAAAAATTAATTTAAAATTTTTTTAAAATATATAATTCAATAAAAATATGATTATTTTTATTTTAATTTTATTAAAAATTTATAATTAAAGTAAAACTACTAAATTTATAATTATAATATGAATCGAACTTGAATCGTTTATAAACTGAAATCGAACTTGAATTGCTTATGAATTGACACTTAAATTGTTTTTGAATCGAACTTTAATCGAAATCGCAGCTTAATAATTCAAGTTCCGATTTATTCTAATCATGAACTTTGAATCGAAGGTGTGAAATCTAACTCAATCATGAACCTTGGTCACCCCTAATTGTATCTCTTTTAAATCCTTCCACAATTTGATATCAATTGATGCAACCCATAAAAAGGCAAAATGCCTGAAAAGATGCAAGCTGCCATTAGATGATGCCACAAGACAGTTTTTGATGTAACATCTTCGGCCAAATCAGGCAATTGTTACTTTGATATCCATGGAGGAAGAACACCGAGAATGAGCTTACAACTCTGGAGCTGATATTGGAAAGTCCTCGTGCTTGTCCCTCCTGCACCACAACAAAAGGCATTTTAAAAAACGTAGACAGTTCATGTAGCAATAGCTAGCAATAAAACTCGATAACTTTAGTCACAGGGAGCTTACTCCCAAGTGCTCGGAAGCAGCCATGGCGGAACTCTGGTCTATGAATGCCCCCAAGAAACACTTCTTTCAGGCTCCCAAACTCTGTCATTGGCAGAATGTTGAGACAACAGCATTCTCTGATCATCTAGCTCTTTTGACCTTCTAAGTGAGAGTCACCAAATCCAATTTCCAGTAAATATATACCACCTTACATTTCCAAAGTCAGATTGGAAACATCAACCGGATCTCTCCTTATACAGGAGCCAAGAGGTATTAAATGATGTACCCATCGACTTGCTTGCTATTGAAGGACCAACTTCTAATACCCTTGAAAGCTAATTTCTATTGCAGATTCAGCCAGCCATGCACCCAAATACTAATAGGGGAGCAAATTATTCATGTTAAACAGTCGCTACCACCTTCACCCTACTGCAAAATCAGCAACAGGTGGTGGTGCTCTTGGTATCCCGGGCACGGCTGGCATGGAAGGTACCATATATAACAGATTGTCTTGGTGAATCTCCAGGAGGTTTTCTTCTTCTACCTTTTGGGCTTAACAACGACTGCAGCTGCAGAATCATGTGTTATCAGGGAGGCTTTACTGCTTTTCCACTACCTACATGTTATTCTTAAAGCTGCTGGAAATTGTCTCCTTTACTTCTGATCAATCTTTCAGGAGGAGGGAGGACCCTCAGTTCTCAGTCAATCTTTTGCAGTGAGACTGGCTCATGCTCTGCAGTAATTTCCAGAGTTCTTACCTCTTTTTTGACACAGGAAGAGCAACATACCTGTTAACCCTTTTCACACGAGTAACAGTGGCGACAGGAAGGACAGTAATCTTTCTGTCTGACGCAGATCTTCTGGTCCTTGGCTACTATCATCATAGGTCCATGGCTGCCTCATCTGGGTTAGCCCCCAGCCTCCTGTTAATTCTCTGAAACTCTTGATGTAAACATACTAACTATGCTTTCAACATGGAGAATCAAAACCAGCACATTTCATATAATCGATTTTAAGTTATTTTTAAACAATGCTTAACATGGTAGGTTCATCCCATGTTTAGCCATTAATACTGAGAAACATAGCAACAGTGCTATTGCAGAAACATAAAGCATTACAGAACATTCAAAACCAAACTAAAGTTCGGCTACTTCCTCCCACTTAGACAATGAAAGGAAACCTGTAAGTTCTGGTTCCTGCAGTGATTACTCATAACGGCAGAAGCTAAACTCATAACTGATAAGATGGTATGTAATCTGATATTAGAACTTCGACAACTGAGACCAGCTTGCTATAACAACATATTATTAGGTGCTAGACTCATGACTGTTTGCAAAAGGAGAAGCTAGAAATTTTGAAGCAGTGGTTTGACTTCCAACATTTGCCTTATCGCTCTATTGTACCCGATTGGCGTGCTGGGTTATCCTGCAAGAATATCCACAGAATCAAATGTCAGTTCTAGTTTTCAGTCTCTAAAATCCCATCAGTTTCTGTGGATTCTAACACAAGGGAACGACTTCGAGAAAAATGAAGGCATCTCAAGAGATTGCCCCTCTATGTTTCATTTCTGCTACTTCAAGAAATGAAAGCAAACCTAACAAAATCTTGGCACCTTGTCCATGCCCTGATGAATAATATAATCATAAACAGGAAAAGAGAAAAGAGAAAACAAAAATGGACCCTATAATGCAATTCACAATGTTTAACAACATGCATAAGTAAAATAACTCACCTTTTAACACTCTTTGGATATTGGACACAAGAGAACGGAAAATCTTTAGGAAAGGAAAGAGTTAAAGGATGTTTTGTTCTCTATTTGCTCAAAGATCTCCTTTTGGGTTTTCTTTCTCAACTTTCTCAATGATCCAAACTTGACATAAATACTAGGGTTTGAGTGCCTCTTCGATCTCTATTATTTGAAATTGCCTCTTTCCGGTAACCTAGATATAGATTCTACCAAGGCTAGCTTCAAAGAACAAATGAGAAAGAATATAAGAAGATGATCATTTCTTTGTTCTGTCAATGTAGCTTCATATCTACAAACTAGGTCCTCAACCAGCCTTTAGTTTACCAGTTTTATCAGTGTGGAGCATGTGCTTTTGATTTAAAGACTACACTCTTCTTTTAGCTATTATTATTTTTTATTAAATGCTTTTGGTTTCAGAGAACATGTATTTTTCAATTTTATTTTTCATGTTTGAACAATGCATACAGTTATTCCATTATTATTTATTTATTTTTTTGTTTCCATTAGATTTCAATACTTGAAAATAAGTGCTAATTAATTCAATTTGTTTTTCCACGAAAATTTAGGCTTTTTTTAATTCTAATTTAAATTTCATTCTGATTTGCACCACTGGACATGTGTTTACTCCTTTCTCTTCACCATAAACACCAAAAAGACAACCAAGTTTTCTTTTATTAGCTAATAACTACGAAAATATTTAGTTTACTTATCATAACACATTGAATCTAACTTATGTATGCACTGTAAAATGAACTTAACCATCCTATGACCCAATCAAACTTTCTGCATTAGAATTACATTAAGAAGTCGTCATAAACATATATATATATTTTTTGTGTTTTGATGATTTTCTCTAGTATGCAGCACAGGAAGTAGAGTCTACAAGCAACTATACGTTGCTCCCTCAGTACCCTCAAAAAAGAGAACACATGGAAGAGTAACATAGTACGTACAGCTAGCTATTATTATCTGAACTTTATGTAATGACCTGCAATTATTATCTGATCCTGTGCATGTCAAGATCCACAAAATTCAATATTAAAAAACAAGGGTATCATGAATAGCCAGAAACTAGGGGCAGAGAACAGACACAACTGGGTAATATACATATTCATTTCGTACTGCAAGCACATGCACGCACATAAGCACACGTGAGAGACACAATCTTTTGTGATTTATTCATCGAACTGATAAATATTCGTTCCTCTACCTGTAATACCTAAAAGTACGGTAATGATTCAATATCAATCCAAGTGCTTACATAGCGTTTAATTTTGTATTATGTAAACAACAAGTAATAAAAGATTAACTGTGTTTACTGCCTTAAAACGTAAACGAAAGCAGATATGGTGCATAATCTGTTTCTTAAGTGTTATAACAGAATGCCTACAGGCAGACGAGAAGTCCGTGTCTTAGGGTGGAGGGGAGGCTTGGTTATCAATACCCACATTCTGTCTTAATTTTTTCATTAGCTCTGCAAGTCTTTCTTTCTGTAATTAATCTGCAGCATTTAGACAGACAATTAAGCAACAGGTTTTTGTTTATTCTTTTAGCTACTGAAAAATTAATTGTTATATATGTCAGAAATCCCTTACAGGCTTCCTTTAACAATTTGATGCCCAAATTGTGTTGAAGCAACCTCCTTCTTGGGGAGTAGTTAATTAAGATAAGCATTTATATTTGGGAGAACTCTTTCAGCAAACTTGTTTACAAAAGCATGAAATTATAATTCTAGTTCAACTTTCAAGCCTACATAAATTTGGACAATTCAATGAGATAACTCCACATATAATGTTTATCAGCTCAAAATGATGATCATGTTTATGTTATATGGTGATAGATATATAAAATTAAGTATATTTACATGATATTGTCTCACTTTGCCTTCTGATCATGACATTATATAATATAAATCCATAAACCGTTTAGATCTTATAATTTCTTCCTTGTAGATGAACTAGATGAAAGATTAAAAACAATAAGTGGCCAATAAGAAATGCCTGCACTAAAATTAAGTCTATGTCTGACAAAGATAATACTTTCTGGTATCAGTAAGTTAGGAGTCTTCAGTCCAAAAGCATTTCTTCCTTGGCCTTATTCCTTTTCCTCAAATTTTTTTTTTTTGGTTGTCTTTGCACGTTAGCCTCTACTTGAATCAAAAGAAGATAACTAGTGTCAATTAAGGGCATGCGTGGTTGATCAAATTTCTCTCTGGGAATGATTAAATTACTCTAGCTCATGAAACAAATTATAATCGAACTAATTTGATCTTTTACTAATACCTTTTTTGTGCTTCCTATCTAGGTTCATATTGGGGCATATATTCTACCTCGATTTGTTTACGCCACAGTTAAAGGATTTTGAGAAGTTGCGTAAAAGGATTTGGAGAAGCATGTTGTCTGCAAATATATGCTTCTATTCTGCAAAACTTTTGAGTCCTTAAAACCTATTATGAATTCATATTGCTATGATTTTACATCTACCTATGAGTAACTCATCCAAAACTGTCATAACATTACAGTCCACATGCATTCATTTCCTTGATCGACACCCTTTTGTATGAGTTTTAATTTGATAATGAGTAACAATCTCTTCATTAATTCAACATCTAAATAGAAGTATGGCTAATTGATCATTAATGTTGTCTTAATTACCTCATGAGCATTGGAAATTAATTATCAATTAGACACTTCCCACCTATATATGATCCTTAACATTTTAATTTGTCTAAGTTGTTCATGCAAAGGATATTTGTTAATCTCTCATTATCAACAAACTTAATCTAATCTGTCTAATTGGGAAGTCGGACATTACAAAGAAACTGGAAAATATAAAATTGCTTAACGAAGAATGTATCAATATATGCTGATTATGCCTACCTTCCAGTAGTGAAACTAAAGAACTATATAGGCACAATACAATTGACTAATGCCACATATAAAAACCTTCGACTTTTTCTGAATTTCTCGCTATGGATTAACCTTAATCCATTATTGTTTAATTGATCAAACTGAGGATAAAAGCCAAATGGCAAGAGGATGCAAATTCTGTGATCACCTACTAAAGATCCTCTACAAGAGTCTTGTATAGCTAAACAAATGTACTGCCAATTCTGTTATGAAGATCAGTGATCACCTCATGAATAACCTTTTAGTTAATTTTTTTTTCCAGCTAGCTAGTATTCTCGATCATATATATGAGAAAGCATTTTGGGTGGGCAAAGGAGGAAGAGTTTCATTTTCCTCAGTAAATCTCTCGGTCTATTTTGGATGAAATATAATAACTCATATGAGGCTATGAAAGTGCATTTAACCGTCTTGAGTTTAACCCACAACCTGCATGGTTTTCTTTATTAATCTTTTAACGTTTACCGACATAGCATCATGTGATTGTCTATTTTCCTGCTAAATGTATGCAAGTTTCTGGGCTTCTAATAAATCAGTCAATGATGCAAATTTTCTTCGATCTAATCATAAAGTAGATTCATAAAATAAAATAAAAAAAGAATTAGTAGTGTGTACACCCATGATTTTTGAACTCTAGAATTAATAGATGACTTGATTGATTCCTACCGAAACAACATACAAAGAGGGTAATCAAAGGGGACGGCAATCAGCTAAACAGTCTTCACTCTCATACCTAATAGAACTGCAAAATAGGCTCACCATATCAAATCAAATTCATACTCCATAGCAAAGATTTCCCAGACATTGTATAAGCAAAATGGTAGAAGAGCAGCCAAGAGAATGTGAAACAAGCAGCAAAAAATGCATATTGGTAAGCCACTAATCTGAAGCAAGATTGTAGTACTTCATTATAGTTTTAAAACGCAGTAGTGTAGAAAAAGCAAAAAATAGTTGATAAATTTTGATTAATCTTAAAATAGTTGGTTGAAAAAATTTATATCAACTATCGAAAATTTTAAAAACAGAATAAAAAAACAAAAGAAAATACAATTGTTGGATGATAAGATGTGCTATATCAGGACAATAATTGATTTGTTGACAATAATCAATGAAGACACGGGGATTATAGTAAAATTTTATTAATTCGACCAAAATATAGAGTGGTGGATAACTTTATATAGCATCTATACCCAGAAGAAGACATTGTAGAAGAATTTATAGGTGTGTCTAAATAATGGCAATGGAAGCCCAATTTCGACGTCTAGCTATGTGTATGAAGATTACATGCAACGTTATGATATATCACATGGTCATGCATGGGGAGCACAAAATCGCACAGAATCACAAAAGAGCCAAAAACAAGGAAAAAAGTAAACAACTCACATATATTTAATTAGCAAACCACAAACAAACAGTATTTTGGCCAATTTGCATGATATGAGAGAGAGAAAGAAAGAACAGTTCATTCTTTCACTTCAATCATGGCGAATAATAGTATCTGCAGCTGAGGGGTAAAAGATATTGAAGTAAAAATTGGTCAGCACAGTTGTTCATTCTGAGTCTTGTTCAGATTAGGGTTTTGCGATATGGGTGTAGGGTTTTGTGAAGAAAAGAAGATCCTTAAAAGTTTCATCAAGAGCAGGAGTACACGCAAAGCATGAACAAGGAATATTAATGTGTCTGATTAACTGATTCGTGGCGTTTTATCTTAATTTGCCGTATCAGATACGATCGAGTTAGTAATTCAATGATGTAATAAAACGCTGAATTTTGCTTATCTGTATATGTTTTCTTGTAGGTGAGGCTGCAATTAGATCAGCAGAAATAAAAAGCAAACTGTAAAGAAGAAATTCTTGTGAGAGAGATGAATTAGTAGTTACCATCCGTTGAAGATTAAGCCAAAGGACGACTTAGGTGGATTGCTTTGATGACTTTGCTTCTTCGATGGCCTTGATTTGATTCTTCTTCCTCTTCTTCTTCTTGTATGGTATCCCTCTAGCCTTGGCTTGACACTCCCTCACTTCACGCAAGTAAACGCGGATAGCTCCATTTCCAAACGGGTTGGTCTCGGGCGATCCTCCATGCTCCTCGTAGGCAGCTCTTAGCCGTCCGATCAGTGCATCGAGGCTGCCCCAGGCCTGCCTGAGAGGACAAGCACAA
Source organism: Moringa oleifera (assembly GCA_021397835.1). NCBI lineage: Eukaryota > Viridiplantae > Streptophyta > Magnoliopsida > Brassicales > Moringaceae > Moringa > Moringa oleifera. The sequence goes on from JAJFZO010000168.1 coordinate 4,848,308, forward strand.
GGAGCAGGAGGGTCTGGTTGACCAAAAAAGACGCACCCATGATGGTGGACCTTGGTCTTCCCAAACTGGTCAAGATACCTGAGGAAATCAAGCACATGGTTGCAGTTACACTGCGAGACCGAAACTGGAGGTCTCTGATTCTTCAAGTACTGCCCGAAAGTGTTCCAGTCTCGGCGCTTCTGCGACTCGTACCTGCTGAGGGGCGCCGGCTGCTGAGGCTGCTGGTGGTTCCCGGTATTAGGCGCAGATCGCGATGACCCTTCAGCAGAAACTCTTGCTACATCACCAGCTGACATGATTGTAACAACTAAGTTTTAATATTTTTTCGGGGGGGTTTAATTTTTTCTCAGCAGAGGAATTTCTTTGGTTATTTTTGGTAAGAAATGATGAAAAGGTAGTGGGGAAGAGAAGGTGAAAGAATAGAACGCTCTCCCCTTGTATTGCAGTAGTAGTGAGTAGAAGAGAAAGATGAAAATCACATCGACCTTTGAGGGTCTACTGAGGAGACATGGCATGGGCCCTATGAAGCTGCTTTTGTTCCTCTTTTTCTTCCTCTCTCTCATTCTTCATTCTCCTTTCCATTGACAGTACTATTTTACAACCCTTTCTATATTTTAATTTTCATTATCCTCCTTTCTTAATTATTGTATGCCATCATCAATACAATCATTATCATCATACTCATTTGAATTATGATATCGATCATCGTTTTTTTAAGGTTTCTTAATTAATTAGTGACCTCCTACCCGGTCGGCGCAACTAGCTACACCCATTACCTTACTCCCTAGATCAATCAAACTTTACCCTTTGCCCATGAATCTTTCCTTCTCATTAAGCCATAATTAACAGTAAAATTTGGCTTGTAGAGTAAGTCAAGTGCTTAATTTGGTCGAAAAAAAGAGAGGAATCCATTTCATTCATCCCGGAAAAGCAAAACTTAATTTCAATGGGTAATTCTTATTTTCTCCAAGTACTGTCTGCTTTAATTTCTTTCTTTATTTAATGTTTATTTATGCAGCCATTGCCATTAATAAAAGAAATATGACTTGTATCACAGAATGGCATTCTAGTGCTGTTGCTGATGTTCCCAGCTAATTAAAATATTCATCCATACATCGATCTTTAGTGGATGATAATATTTTCTGTTGATGTTGACTTCTTCCGTATTATACCCATCAAAATTCTAAATAATATAATCCATTAATTTCCCTTAAATTATATTATGTTTCGGGTGTTGATCAATTTGATATATAGTACCTGCAATCAATCTCTATATCTTCAAACTACATACACTGTCCGTATCCATTTGCTTCGCTTCTCATAGATTTAATTAACTCGTAAATCTTCTACTTAATTGAAAACAAAACTAGGGTTTCGTCAAGATAGCAGGCACCTGATAATATGTTAATTACCGGGTTGATCTGCATGCATGAAATGAAAAATATTGATGACTCATGCCTGCATCATGCATGTATGTAAAGGGGGTTCCATGGGATTATTAAGTAATTAAAAAAACAATTATTAATTAGGAGACTAGATGTTGATTAGGATTAATTCCTACTCTTAATCCTAGGAGAAACTAGGCAAGTTTTGATTTGAATAAAAGGTGTTTCTTCGGTCTTCGAGTACTGCCAGGAGAAGTGTAAGAAAATTCTTCCTCCCAATTGATGCAGCTGATATACATGGGGTCCAAAGATTATCAATTACTGGTACTCTTTCATAATATTTAAATCAATCTGACTATTGAAATATATCAATCATACTTTAATGGATTATACGCGCTTCTCATCGATCGGACAAAAAGAAAATTAAAATAAATCAACGAAGCGTGTTGCATTAATAGTTTGATCTTGTGATCTTGTGATAACCTAAACACACTTAAACGGTGTTCATTACTAATATGAAATTAATCAATATTTAGTGGCCGAGATTTGAAATGGATGCAGACTAATGATGCGTAGAGCATATGATAATGATTTAAATTAACCCATTAAAAGCTGTTCTTAAGTGGAAGACATCCAAAATCATTATTTCCACAAACCAGGTTGATAACCCTAGCTAGCCTTTCACTTTACATACTTTATGCATACCATTACAGGATTTTCTCTATTTCCGATGCTAGGATACTAAAATTTTCCCTTTTTAGCTAAATTTATAAAGCGAGAAAACACGGGTAATGCTCTTAATGATAGCACAAATTTGATGTGTTATATAAAGAAAAAAAAACAAATAGGGTGAAAATACAAGACACTGAAAAGAAGAAGTGATGATTTGATGCAAACTTGCGAGACATCTTTGCGCAATGGGTCCAACGCTGAGTACAGGTTATCATACAGTGCTGTTCCTGGACAGTATGCCCTTTACATGTTCCTGTTGTTGGAACAATTTACAGTGCAGGCTTACTCATCACTTCGTTCTTGCTGGCTAGCTTTTTGTGAATTGGATAAGTGTTTTAAGCATACAAGAGTGATCTAGTCTCAAAAAAATCATTATACATATCGAAACTATGAAGATAAATTTAAGTTTCTTCGATTTAAACTGATCGAGATTTTAGAGTTGTTCACTTGATAAAATCAAAATAAATTGAAATCAATCCACATCCATATGAAAAGAAAGAATTCATAGATAAAACTAGTTTATAAGTATCTCATAAAAAAATTAGGTTACGTAAAACTCTTGATCTGTAACATTCTATCTATGTATATATGAAAATTGAAGATATATATTTGACTTTATAGAAAATAAAACTCAAAGTTTAAGGGTTGCGTGTTATGAAAAAAATTATGAAGAAAAGGAAAGAAGGACTACGAGGATAGATACTTTTTAAAGCTTAGACGAAGAGAATAAAAATGATTTGAGTGTACTTGGAAGGAAGCACTAAGTTCATATATAAGGTGAGAATTCTTTTGAAAGAAGGGAATTGCAGAGAATTGTAGTACTAGCTGAGTGAAGGAGTTGATGAGAGCTTTTGGAAAAGCAAAATTGATTATGGGAGATAGAATTTAGCAAACATCTCTGTTGATGAGTGCTTTTTAACTTTTGAGAAGACATTTTGTGAGATAAAATCTTAGTGTCTGATATTGGTACCTTAATTCAGAGATCCCCAGCTGCTACAACCCATAAAAGCTAAAGCTATCTCCTGCTTCAGCTTTAAGGAAAATGACTTTCTAAAGGTTGCTAAAGTGCATGGAAATGTCATTCTTCACTCACATTTCTTTCAACCATACTCTCCCTTTTTTCAGAAAAAAAAAAAAAACACTGGGTGGAATTGTGGATGCTGGGTGAGGAATTACATAATTTAATTATCTTATCGAAAAATTATATCAATCTACATTTCTTAATTCTCAATATTTTTGTAAATACATTTTAAATTAATAAGAAATCATAATAAAAAATTAAATTAAACAACTGATATTTAAAATATATAATATTTATAACATGAATGAGTTAAAAATAATATAATATTTGTATCTATTGTGACACAAAACGAGATAGAATGAAAATATCTTCCTAATTTTTGTCTTTGTTTATAAATTTATTTCTCATTAAACAAAACTAAAAATAAAGATAAAAAATCATCGTTTTGGGAATAAATAATTAAAGAATTGTTATATATTTTTCACAAAAATACTTGATAAAAAAGATTTAGATTTTATAAGCAGAATAGATTATTCATCCATCAAAGAAATTAAAGAAATTAACTTTCAGATTTAATACCCAACTTCTCGTGTTTTTTTTTTTTTTTTACTTCATTGTTAGTATTATAACAAAGGCTTAGTTAATTAATATAATTGAGGGTTGTACTTGATATTATATATGAAATTTAACTTCTTTTATCTTGTTAGGTTTACAGCATTTTCAAAGGAGAGAATATAATCTCTCTTATTACAGCTGGTGATGGCAAAGTAGTGGGAAAGAATCCATTTACAAGGAGAGATATATAGAATCATCAACACAATGTGAACATATATATATATATATTAAGAGACTGATTCCAAAGTAAAATACGGTAGCTAATGATGCTTAAATTGAAGGTACCCTTTGTCGGATTATGTATATATTTGCCCTTTATTTTTTCGTTTCTCACTTCATTCTTGTCGTTCTTTTCAATCATGTTCAAATTCTTTACGTTCCCTTGATGTGTCAACAAATTAACACGAAATTCAGCATCTGGTCACTTCATTAACCAAAACATATATAATTTTCCTTGATCATCATCATTACTGCAAAGATGCATGCCAGTAGGATTGTCATTACATGTTTAATGTTCTGATCACAATGGAAAAATCATGTAAAAATTGTCTTGAATTTGAGTTTATCTAATGGTTTGGCCGGGTAGTGTTCATTTTTCGGAAAGATGAAAATGACTCTCTAGACTAACACGACAATCTCTCCATGTGAAAATGTACTAAAGCTTTGTACAAAATCCACGTCTGATAAGGTCCTTTTTTGGGCAGATTCATCAACCCTAGCTAGAAAATTTGGAAATTAAACAATCAATTTAATTTGACTAGCCTTTTTTTTCAAATAAAAAATAAAAATCGGAATGCAACAGGCTTTGGTGCCCAATATGGGGCATGAATGTATAACCCATTCTAGTGGCTGAAATATCTTATATCTTAAAAAAGTGAAGGCATATAAGCAGTTTTGAAGTGCTCCACTTAGACTGGCACAAGTTATTTTGGCCTGTATTTTGTGCCAAATCGTGGGTTTTGATCATGCTTTCCCAGTTTTAATATTGGAAAACCCAAAAGCTCAATTAAAAACAATGGATGTAATCAACTTTGCGATCCAAATGATAGGAGCAGATTATATTAATTACATATCATTCATTATGCTCATATAACAAGACATAAAATATATAAATATATCACTATTTAATCATGAATGTTAGATATCATCACCGGAAAATTGGTTAGAGGAGTGCCGGTGTCAGTCATATCAAAAAAGGAGGTAGGATTAATTAATTAAGCCACAAAAATTTCAAATTAATTAAGATTCTACTTTGAGGTCAAGAGCTTCTAAATATTGGGGGATTAAGCATATGATAGTACATATTTTTCTTTTTGAGTTTCCTAATTTTCACATATTTTGGCTTAGTGTTTAATTAGTTGGACACAAACATGTTTAAATTATTTAAAATTTTTTATTGATTTGATCTGTATTGAACTTTGAGATAAAAAAATAATATTTAATTTTATAATTTATAATATTAATGTAAAAAAATTAATGATTCATGTTATTAAATTGATACGGACCCTTATTTTTTAAGAAAGTTTAGCATGTTTGATTCTTTTTAAAAAAAAAAAAAACTTAGGTCATGAGATCATTTACAAAAGTAAAAATTTATCACATTAATCAATACAAGAAATTAATCATATAAGAATAGGATATGTACTAGCTTTTCTTGGTCCGTGCATGGATGACGAAGGAGAAACTAGAAACAAATGAAGCATTATCTTTTTCTTTTCCATGAAATGGGTAATTGAATTGCCTGATATATCTTCTTGCAAATCAGGAGAGTTAATGCATTGGGAAGAAGACAAGCGCATAATGGCTTACCCACAAAAATATATTGTGAAGATCTTATGTGGGGCAAATCTCTTTAATTAAGCCATTGTGATGTATGCCATCACCATCACCACACGTGGGCTCTGGGGCCATATGTTTCCTCATCAAAGCAAGAATTAGAATCATTAGCTCTGCAATATCGATCCTTTTCCTCAGATGCAACCATGGAGGACAAATATTTCGATGCCCTTGCATTCAAGGGATCGAACCATTCTTAAAATTCCAACCCCTAGCCACCGCTCTATATTCCCTTTTCTCCACACCTTAGTTAATAATTCATTCTCCTTTTTTCACTTGGCAAGTAGGGGACGATGCCCTTTCTTATATATGATTCCTCCTAAGTCACCACACGTTTGACCAAAAATGGTCCGTCAAGTTATGCTTATAGAGCTACCTTTGTATCGCTATTTATACACACTATAGTACATATAATTAGGGTCAGTTTCATGCTGAATCCGGCAATTTTTCTCACATAATTAAAGCTTTGATTACTAGTTTTCAAATGCTAATCATGTCACAAGATTAGACGGTGGGTAATTGACTCCGTGATATGCATGTTGCACTGAACTTGGATATGATCCTTCTAATCTAACAGTAGCATAGTTTATCTTGTGAAATCTTAGGGTATCAATAAAATGTGTCCATATGTTGAAAAATGGTCCAAACATTTAATGCAACCAAAAGTGATGGTTAATTAATACCATAATCTGCATTATATATTCTCATCACTGAATTATATTAGCCATATTTTTCAACATTCTTTAATTTGGGTTTGGTTGGATTAATTCCTTTTAACTTAGAAAGTCCCATATGGGTTGACAATTTAAGGTTCCATTTTAAGACAAAACTTTGGTGGACATGACAACATTATCAAAACAAAAAGAACACAAATTAACATACTCCACATTGGTTGATGAGAGACAATATTAATCTTGCGTGAGATCTCTAAAGTCCCAGGGCCATGTCTTAAAAGGCTTGCAATTTGCAGTGGTAAGTCATTCCGATTGAAAAGTTAAAGGTCTCGACTTCACCTTTATCAAACCCTAGTAATCAACGATGTATAGGTTATTATTACGTTATATTTACATATTGAAAGACATACATTTATGATATCGAGATCTCTTTTCTTTTTGTGGCTGATATAAATTAACTGCACTAATTTTATAAAAAATAATAATAATACGTAATATAATTTAATAAACTGAAATCAAGAGGGATTGTTATTTTTGATACTGTTGAGTTGCAGAATCTTTAAGTAGGATTGATGCTTTAATTCTGTAACGGAGACAACAAGCAGCATGTCCACGTGAATATGGCCCCCACCTTCTTCTCTAATTTTCTTCATGGTGCCTCTTGTAGTCATGGCCTTGGCCCCTCTGCAGCATATTCGCCTGTACACATCACTGCTTCAAAAGAAACTTACGTAATTAAAAAAAGAAATTAAAAACTTAAGCGTATTTAATTATGCGTATGTGTATAAGGTAAATGGTGAGTGTGTTACTCTTATTGAAGTAAACACAAGTTACTGCCATTGGGTTTAGCCCTAATCATTGTGAATGTGTAATTGTATTTAGGGTTTTGTTAAAATGTAAGGGAACTAACTATTCATGGTAAAGGAAGAATCCTATCCCAAAACCAAAAGCATTGGCTCCTTCTTTGCCTATTTCCAAACTGTCTGAATTACTGTACTAAATCAAATGCGGTAGTGAGATTTTGCTCTCAATAGTACATTCTGAAAAATCTTGTCTTTGTGAGGCCCATTAGACATTCAGACCGATCATTATCTGTCGCATGAACACCGCTGACAAGCCTGCTTGGCCCATACACTCTGCTTTCTGTTGAATGAACCAATTTTGCTTTAACAAAACAAGTTGATATCTTTGATTTAATTAAATAATTATAATATGTAACTTATTTTATATGGGTTGAACGTAATTTTTAATGAAAATGTAGATAAATAATTAATATAAATTTATAAAATAAGAATTATTATTATTATTATATGGATTAATGTCCTTCATTGGTAATCACCTAAAATTCTAGAGCAACGAGAGAAAGACATTACCCAGATAAATCGACCATAATGATTAAATCATATGCACAAATCCATTTGTATTTAATGTTCCAAATTTTCGTGTGATTTTTTGAATTAACTTATGCAATTGAAAAGTAAGGCATCTTGTGTGTTATGAATGTGTTTTAAAGCTAGTTGATATAGGAGATTTTGTGACATATTTATTTATTTATAATGGAAATAGTTTGGAATCGGAGTGAATAAAAATTAGATTTAAAATAAATTATTTATTTAAATTTTAAGAATTAAAATCGAAATCACTGTAAATTTCATTTATATATTTATTTATACGTGAAGTTGAAATGCATTACTATAATTTTTCTTATATATACCATTTAAATAATTTTTTTATTTTTATTTGAGAAAACATATGCTATATTTTAATAATTTTATAATTATAAAATAACATAGATAAATATTACTTAAAATTATATTTCTATACAAAAATTTTAAAAATAAAAGGTCATACATTAATTTATTTAATCTCAATATATAATAATTTTTTTAAAAATAAGTAATAAATTTATATCACTTATCAACATAATCACAAATAATAATGTATAATTATCCACACTTAAATCATAAATATAAAACAAGGCATCTTTGGGTTTTTTTTTTCCTTTATGAACCCATAAATTTAGAAATAAATGAATAATAAAAAATATATTTATAATTTATAATATTAATATGAAATAAAAAATACAAGAAAATATTAATTTTATTAAATTATTATAAATTTATGATTTTTTTAAAAAAAATCTAACATAATTCATGTTAACAATAAAGTAAAATTGATCCACCTGATTTCATATATTTTGGCCATTATTTAACCAAATTATAAGGGAAATTATAAGATACCAATTAGAATAAAGCCAAAAGCATCCTCATCCACTAAAGTTTTCTTTACTAACAATTACCTTTTAATTGAAAAGGCCATTTCATAGAATCTCTCTCCCTCTCCCAAGCATGTAAAATATAAAATAAAATAAAATTTTATACTAATTGCAAAGAAAAAAGGAACTTTGTAAGCATAGTAATACTTTTCACTACATATTATTTTTTAAAATTATGATTTAAAAAACAAAAAAAAAGTTCGGTAAAGATGATGATGTGAAATGGAAGAATACATGCTTTTATTGTACAATAAACTTCTGAATTAGAATTTTAGAAGTAAGTTTAATGCAATTCATTATGTATAATAAATAATTCTATATAATTTAATAAACCACTATTTTTATAAACATTAAATGGAGAACTTGAACCTTGAGAGTGTAATAGTTTTAAAAGCTACCCTTATAGTTTTACCCGACTTGAACATAGATTCGTTCTTTACCTATTTTATTGATTTGATTTTGGTTAATACGATAATTTAAAAAATAAACCATTAAATTTATTTATTTATTTATATTAATATAAAATAATGTATTTTTTAAAAATTAAAATAATAAATTATCTTAATTTTAATAGTCAAAATTATATAAGATCTTAATATTTATGTCATATTATCAAATAAATCCTCATCTTTGAAAAATAATGAATCTAATATTGATTTATTTTTTTAATCTAAATTTATCCATAACTCAAATAATTATAAAAAATTAAAAATATATTTTTATTATTAAAAAATCTAAAAAAATAACTCAAATGAATTTTTTACTTTGTTGTGATTCATTTCTTAAATTTGAATAATTTTAAATATAATATCTTCATTACATAAAATTTTTAATTCAAATATATATAATTTTTTAGATAAAATTTAATTTAAATAAATAACTAATTTTTAAATATAAAAATTAATTAAAATATAAATAAACATTCAAATTTTCCTTGACTCTAATTATTTATATGCATGTAATTTTTTTTGAAGAAAAATAGTATAACATGCACAATATTTAAGGCTTGAGGTGGGCCTGATGGTGAAATTTGTAGTGGTCCCTGGGGGTAACAATCACCTGAGGTAACAAAATCTATGGTGTAACTGGACCAGGCCATGTGGCCCATGTGAGTTGGTAGCCATCAAAGTCTGGTAAGCCGAAAAACCATCAACTATGAAATCGTCACAGGCCGCACAGCATCAGCATGGCTGCATTGGCTACTATTTAATTTATGGTAACAGATTTACAATCAATTCTACCACATCGTCTGCAGCTCTTAGCGTCCCATTGCCTGCATGTACTACTCCCAACAAATGGTCCCCGTCCCCACCCAACATATGGCGCTCTTCTAGCTTTTTTTCCTTTTTTTTTTAAAAAATTATTATTTAAAGTTAATATAATAGATTTTAAAAATATTTTTTACTTTTATTAAAACATTTAACCTCTATCATATTAGTAAAAATATCTTTATTTTTTAATAAAATAGTTATATTTTTAATTTTAATTTTTTATTAATCTGAGCTAATTTGAGTTTTAATAAAATAATGATATGTGAGAATTTAATAAAATCAAGATTGAAATTTTTTTATATTTTATATTAACATATTAAAGTATTAAAATATATTTTTTTATTAATCTGAGCTAATTTGAATTTTAATAAAATAATGATATGTGAGAATTTAATAAAATCAAGATTGAAATTTTTTTATATTTTATATTAACATATTAAAGTATCAAATTTTATGTATTTATAAAAATTTTTATACCAATTAATATATGAAATGTTAAGTTTTTATGAGTGTATAAATACATTTTAAATCGCAAAAAAAAAGTTATGAAAATGATTCAAAATATATAATATTTCTGACATAACTTAAATTGAGCAAAAAATAACACTATCCCATTGGAGCAAAAAGTAAAAAAATTACATCACGTTACATTTGTACAATATATGAGTTGACTGCAAGGAATAATGATTAAGAGACAAGCTTCAAAATACTCATAATTTTGAGATGGATCCATCAATGCATTATTATAAAGAAAGCCTTTTCTTTTTAAGTGACATAAAATTTGAAAATTAAACCATATATAATCAATTATCAAATATAAAATTTAATAGAAATTAAATACTTATAGACCAACTTGAATAAGCTATTAATTCATTTGAAATTATTCATATTATAAGATTCATAAATATTAAAAGCTAAATCATGTATCGTTAAATATTATATGCAATATTTTAGGACAAACTACAAGCCAGATTTACTAACTTATGGGGGAGAGAGAGAGAGAGAGAGAGCATTAATGGATCTCATGATGCCAATTGGTCTGCCACGCATTAATTAACAGTATAATATATAGTTAATGAAACTTTATTATGCTATTAAATGTCTTGGAAACATGATTAGGGTGGCATGGATTGATCCAACAACGTACTCGGCCTGCCACGCTTCTTCTTAATTATATTTCATCCCACTAATCAATCCCCATTAATCCAGTTTTTTATTTTTATTTTTCAAAAAAAAAAAAGAATTGCTAAAAACTATGCAATTAATTTCTTTCTTTTGCCCCTGGAGAAAATACAAATACAAGTAATAGAAATATAACATCAATATATCATATCAAGGGAGATCTATTTTTTTTAAATCTGAATTGTTACTTATCAGTTTTTTAAAAATTGTAATGTATGATAATTTAATAAATTAATAATTAATAATTAATAATTTTATTATTTATTTTTTATAATTTTATTATAAATTATAAAATATTTTTTAATTTTTATCAAAAAATATACAAAATTGGTTAATCATAAAAAAACACTCATAGATATCAGCTTCCATGGGGAACAATAATTAGCTCTTAATTTAATATTTTTGCGTTCATAAAATCACATAAATTTAACAATTAATATAATGATTAGTTAATTAGGTATTACATTAACGTAATCTTTTTGGGGTGAAGCGAAAACTTAACTAAGATTCTATTTAACGGGTCAGCTAAGTCAACAACTAAACCTAAAATGTTACACATTATCACTAGTCAACACTACTGACCCGACAAACATTGCAGACCTTATTGTTATAAAATATCATCGGAGAAAATCCAATTTGACCTAACGAAAAATAATATAATGTAACGGTTCACAATTTGTCAGATCCCTTATGAGTACTATGATTATTCAATGCTTTTATAATGTTGTACAACGTTGATAAATCACCCATTTCCGCATCTAATTAAATTTTACCAAAAACGAGAGATTTTAGCTATGTCGGATCCTCCGAGAAAAATAGAAGATGATGGAATCCGGTGCTAATAATATGCTAAGTGTTAAATAATTAAGACCGTCACATTTTGTTTGGTAGTTAAGAAGTTGTTAAGATAATAATAAAAATTTAATCCATATAGTAATTGCAAATTGTATTATTTGATTATTGGGAAGGAACTTATCATAAAGTTTTGATATGTTAATATGGAAAAAAGATAATATGATGGGTCACTAAGATTTATATTAACAAAAGGTTGTAATTAGTGGGAGGTACAAGTTATGTTCTGTGGTCACCCACATTCATCATTTCTAGTGCCCAGAGACATGACACATTTCTACCCCTTCAGAGGATTACAGACAGTCTAAATTCCTCATAGATTCTTTTTTCTTTTTTGGGGTGCTTTTTAATAAGATAGATTGTACTTTTGATTGTATATAATTTAATATTTAATGTTTATATTATGTTACAATTAATTTAAATTATGATTTTTTTGGAAATTATATATTTATTTTAAAACATTAAAAACTTAAATAATATGTGTAAAAAATTTTAAATTTAAGAAATAACTTAAAATAAATATTAAAATTTATTTAAATTATTTAAATATTTTAATAATAAAAATATCATTAATTTTTTTATAATTATTTGAATCAAATTCAATTTAAACATAATTAGTAGACTAATGTTTGTTTCAAAAATTTTTAAGGATCAAATTTATTTGAAAGGATAATAAATTTTAAAGTTTTATGTGATATTTATTTAAAATAATATTTATATAAATAAATTTTATTTTAATTATTTTTTCATAAAAAATAAAAAACCGCGGTGCACCAGAAATTCAAAAATTGTAATTAGTTTTTTTTGTGCGTACGCTTTACCATATTAAACTTCAATTTATTTAAAGTCCAACATGTCGTGGTTACCACGTTCATCACTCTGCGTCCTCTGACTGAACCTCAGAGACCACAGTAGGGACAACCTCGTCATTTTACTATATCCTAAACATCAACAGCAACGGGACATCAAGGCCATTCATCAAACAATCGAGGGTATTAAAGTCTTTTCAGTGCGTTCCTCAGTGTGCGAACTATGATTTCCGGTGTAGATAGGAGGAATGGCTTGTAGTGTTGGCAATGTCCCTCTCGCAATCTATCTCCCTCTCTCTGTCTCTCTCTCTCTTAGCTCACGAACAACACGAAAACAAAATTCACCCACCAAATTTCTCACTCTCCCTCGGCAGTTAAGCTGCTCCAATCTCCTCCACCTACTCTTTCTGTCTCTTGCCAAATACCAACAAAAACAAAATAGCCAAGCCACTTTCTTTTATTCTTCTTTCGTTCATTCATTGATTGTATTCAGCCTCCAGCTTTTGTATATATGCGTCCGTCTCTTTTTTCTCTTTCTCTTGTAGAGAAAGTTGTTAGGGAAGAGTGAGGTAGAGGTAGAAATGCCGTTGGTGAGGTTTCAAGTGAGGAACGAGTATGGCTTGGGTCAGCCCGAGCTGTACCAGGAAATTAACGGAGAAGATCCCAAGGCTGTCCTCGATGGGGTCGCGGTCGCTGGTCTCGTCGGGATCTTGCGCCAGCTGGGCGATCTTGCTGAGTATGTGCCTCTTGTGCTGCTAAATCTTTTTGTCTGTATGTGTATGGGTGTTTTCATAGGTATGCGTGTGTTTTTTGCGGTTGTGCTGTTCAATTGATGTCAAGGCATTGCTTGATAGAGGTAGAGGGAAGGTAGCGGTAGAAATTTGAGCCGAATTATTTGATAGCCCATTGCCTCTTGTATTGGTGAATGAATTTTTTGGCATTCAGGTATTAATCCTTGAATTTAATTTCTTATGTATTTTAGGAAAGAGAAAAAGAAGGAAAAAGAGAAATTTGTCTATACTTTTTTTTTCTCAAATTCCTTCAAAAGTTGAAGTTAGTGCACAATGATAGTAGTACTTCAGTTTTTCAACTGTGCCCTACTCTGTGTCCCAATGAGTTATTAAGTTTGCAAATTTACAGCCTGTTTGAATGAGCTTTAGGGCTTAACAATTAGTATTTCCGGTGGTGACAATTAAATTTGTTTGTTTAGATTTCTTTTAGGCCTTAATGATTTGTATTTTAAGTTGGGAACAATTGGAAGTTACTGCATGGTAATGACCTGAAAGAACACATTTTTCTGAGGTAAGGCTGAAAGAATTTTAGGTGAATATATGTGAGGGAGTGTTAAGTCGCTGAGTTTGGTGGCTTTGAACTGACTCACAAGTTTAAATCTTCAGCCTTCTCATGTTTTTTTTTCCTTTTTTTTTTTTGTCTTTATTCTTCTTCTTTTCTAGTTTTTTTTAATTAAAATTTTCCTTATTCTCTCTCCAAATATGCTCATGGTGCTAAAGGGAGCTCCTATAACAGAGTAAACAACCAAAATGCCTGGGGGAATGTTTCCTCTAGTTGCTAAAAACCGGACAACAGAAGTCGCTTCATCCTCCTAGAACATACCTTTTAAGGGTTTTTTCGGAGTATCTTAATCATCTTTGCAACCAAGTAGTAAGATTTTAATTTTCAAACTCGTATATTTCCTTCTTCTAAATGAAGAGAAAAAATGGTTTGTCTTCTTTTCCGACCTTGAATCTTCAATTATCCTAATTTATACGTCACCTTAATTATGTTGTGAACTTGGGTTTAGTTATTGGTCATATATTGCAGGTGTATGCATAATAAGACTTTTTTCAGTTTTAATGGTTGACATAAACACCTTGTGTTCTCTTAATTTTTATAATTGCAATTCAATGAACGAGACACTTCAAAGTGATAGTTACAAGAAAGAGAGAAACCTATCACGTAGCATTATTTACTTTGTTGTCTACAATCAATGACAACGAGATCTAATATTTGACCTAATTAACAAAATGTATTTTCACAATACATTTTGGAGCTGGACAAAAGAAAGCTTATGCATAAAATAATTAGATATTTCCTTCATACCTAAAAGAAAAAGTCAATGCCATGAATTAAAGTTGATTGCCCACACAAACGAACACACACCACCCACATAGTTCTTCTAGCTACTGCTTTAGTTATTGTATGGTTGTAGCAATTCCTTCTAGAAAAAAAAATAAAATTTCTACTCTCATATTGGTAGCTCTTGAAAAAGTTTCATTGCTGTTCATTCATTGTGGAGAATCATTAAAAAGAAATAAAAGCCTTTATCTAAATGTATAAAATTGTCAAGAGATTCTAGAACAATCATCAACTTGGCATGAACCTTGATATAATCTCAGATGGATTGAACAACCACTTTCAAGATCCATTGTTTTAGTACAGACTTCTCTAGGATGGTGTTAATACAAAGGACTAAAAGTTGTCTGTTTGATGAACCTTTAATGAAGCTGTCTTTTTTTTTTTTAAAATTTTCTAATGATTCCAGTTTTATTTGTGTTTATTACACATGTAAACCATCAAGCTATATTCTAACTAGTGACATCTTCAACATGTTGTAGATTTGCAGCAGAGGTTTTTCATGGTCTACAAGAGCAAGTGATGACTACAGCATCTAGAAGTCATAAATTAAATCTCCGTGTGCGAAACATTGAAGCTGCACTTCCTTTCCTTGAGAAGGCGGTGTTGGCCCAAACAAGTCACATCCATTTTGCTTATACAGCTGGTATGGCTCTTGTATATGCCCCTTATGCTGATATTTCTGATATTCTCTTCTTGGCTGGCTCTGCATGCCTCTGTATATGATTATTTTATTTAAATTTGCAAGCTAAGTCATGTTTCTTGAAAATATGTGTCAGCTAAATTTACCATAAAAACGCTCCAAAACCATTGTGTTGTCAAGCTTGCTTATAGAGCACAAGAATTCATTCTGTATCCCGTGTCCACTTCTTGGGACAGATAGTTGTGCATCTTGATAGAATGTCCTTTTCCTGTTTTTCCTTGTTTTTGGTGCAAGTATAAGCTACCTTTACATGTATGGATGAGGTGATTAATAATAATTAACCTCTGCTAAACAGAATACACCATGATTGTTTATTGAGATAAGTCTTGGTGGTTAAGTGTCAGACATAATAAAAGTGATTGTTAATATACTTCGGTCTAACCCAAAATCAGGTCCTGTTGTAAGCATCTGTTACTTAAGCAGCAGGCTGATTTCTATGGGGCCAGCAACTGTTTTCAGTGATGTGACGGTCTAGGGGACCCATATTTATGTTGACTAACAAATGTACAAACTAGAAATAGATTAATATTACCAAAAACATGATTAGGTATCTTCTTAGTACTTGCTGAAAGCACAAAAGGAGATCATACATTGGATCTGAAGTAGGAATGGGAACTTGAACTGAGTAAGGATTTTGAGTTTTAGTCTAACAGGCAGAATCAGTTCATGGCTATTGCCTGCCAACAGAGCAACAGGTACAGAAGAAAATCAGCACAGCAGAAGTGGATCTCTGATTTAATACCATTTTGAGAAGTAATGAAGACTGCATTTAGTTATTAATCCTCTAGGGGATGACTTGGATTAGAGCCTGGGCTAAACCAAATGTTCGAAAACCTTTACTTAGTTTCATCTGGCAATATCATGTCCCATAGGGTATGCTGGTGTTTTGTGAAACACCCAAAGGCAACGCACTTTTGATTTTACTGACAAAATTAATATCACTGGAAAAAATACTGAAAAATGAGTAGAGATGGCAGTAATGCATGGTATGAATAATATTAATTTTTTCTAACCCAGTTTCTATGTATCATCTTTTAAATGATTCATATTATTATAGAGAGCAGTTTCCTTGCAGGTCATGAGTGGCATCCTCGTTTACAGAATGAGCAAAATCATTTTATTTACAATGACTTGCCACGATTTATTATGAACTCGTATGAAGAATGTCGTGATCCTCCACGGTTGCATTTGCTTGACAAGTATGCAGCTTTCTCCCTAATTTTTTCAAATGATCGGCTGATATGGTCAAGCACTTTAATTTTTTTTTTTAAAGCTTTTTCAAACGTTAATATTTGATTCTGGACACTGATTTGTTCTACTGCATCTCTTCAGATTTGATACAGGTGGTCCAGGATCGTGTTTGAGGAGGTACTCTGATCCAACCTTCTTTAGAAGAGCATCAGGTTTCCCGATTGAAAGAAATGGTGAGGAATTCCAAAGAGATAAGAAGAGCCGTAAAAGCAAGGTAACTGAAGTACTCAATTGGGCAATTTCAGCCCTTGCAGGGAGCCTTTCACAAGCTAATTCTTTAGTCAATCTTCATGTCCATCCTTGTTATTTTTGTATATGTCCATAATCGGTGTAAGTGACGGAAGAGTATTTGTTATTAACATTACTTTTCTGTTAGTTCTTAGCATGAGCCTTAGCTTTTATGTTTGTAACATATTAAACAAATTCAACTACCTTAACATTTTTTTGTAAAGTTTTTGTGGGATATTACTGAATTAAATTTACGGAAATGGACAGAAGAAAAGGTCATCACAAAGGAACCGAGAAATTTCACGTTGTGCATCCTTTTCCAATCGCAGTAACAGGTATTATATTTGTGTCTGTTTGTGTATTTTGGTTTATATGCATATTTATGTAGTATAGCATATAATTAACTAAGGTTGTCTTTCAATATTAGATGAAATTAAAGTGTTCTCGATGTCACTGTGCAGGATGCAGTTTACTTATCCAATTGTTAATGGGCAGACTTCTCAATCTGCACCTGCAGATGATATGACATTCAAATCTGAATTGGGAGATCATTCGAACTCCTTTGACTCTAAAAGTGTTTCGGGCTATATTGATTGTGTTTTCGATCTACATTCTTCAACGCAACCTGATGAAAAGGAGTCTAAGGAGTTCTCTTCTGGGTTGATGCAGCAGATTGACGATACCTCTGCTTCAGGTTTCTCTGATGAGCGAACTCAGGTTGTATATGATAATTTTCCATACAGTCCATCAGACGAGCAGGTTGCCCCCAGTTCATCATCTGTTACTTGGGATGAGAAGGCACATATAGTGGAGTCCAAGGACCAACAGTGTGATAGAGATGAATTTCCTGAATTGCTTGAAACAAACCTTGGCCTAAATGCACAGGATATGGAAGCTGCCAACCTTAGAGGTGCTGATAGTGTGGCTGCCCCATTTGATAATGTGGATTCTCCAAAATCAGGCTCTAGCATGAATCAGCTTGATGAAATTGATAGTGAACCAGACAATTATGTAGATGCACTTAACACAATTGAATCAGAATCCGAAAATGATCTTGATCATCAAACAAAACGGGAAGTAGAGGAGTATTCCAGGGATGTGAACCATGACAGCTTAGAAGATGGAATTATTGAGCCACATAGTCCAGACCATGATGGATCCGCTGTTGAACCTCATACTGTATCCAGCATTGCCATGAAAGATGTAATCTCATGTGGATTACCTGAACCAGTTTCTTCAGAGAATTCTTCTGAGGAACAAATGCCTCAAGTTTCTGGGAGGCCTTTGGATTCAGTCTATTCACAAGATGCTGATGTTTGTGCAGATGGTGATGTTCTTAATGTGTCAAACGTAGAATCTGTTCTTACTGATCCACTAATATCATCCCCTGGTTCCCGAATCTCGGATTCTCAAAATCCATTGGGTGATAGGATTATCAGTGTTGTCGATGAGCCTCAAGGATCTCATCTTGAAGTTTCCAGTGTGCATTCAGTTAAAATCTGGACTAATGGTGGCCTCTTGGGACTTCAGCCATCCAAACCTCCAGATTTTGCTGTACCAAATTCTATAGTTCAGGATTTGAGGAGCAAGAGTGAAGATGAGGTGGATGGTCATCCAAACCAGCAGAAAGAAAGATTGGGAAAGTTGGTTGACAATTCTCAAACTATTCAAGGGGTTCCAAGCTCTGTTAATGAAAAGATTTCTGTTCCAGTAGTTGATTTAGATCCCAAACTTGAAAATTCTGGTGATTCTCAACAGAGTAAAAGATCTAATAATGCTAATGGGGCTGTTTTGACCACAAATGGCATGGTGGTGCTAGGAACCAAGCAGCCAGTGAATCCAGATGCTGAAGGCATGCCCATTGGGTATAACCAAGAGATTGATGAAAATTCATCTGGAGTTTTTGGCTTGGGCCATAGGTTACTTGTCAACGGTTTTCGTAGAAAGGTGTCACTTGCTCATGATGGCAAATCTGAACCAGCTAGCACTCAAAAGAGTGAGTTCATGGACCAGGGGAATAAACACCACAGCATTTCATATGGAACAATTTTTGATACAACTTTCAAGGATGGGTTTGGACACTCATCTGCCTTAGATCCACTTACTTCTTCACCGCCTCTTGAACATATGAAAATATCTTTCAACCCTGTAGATGGCTTTGAGACTTCCAAACTGAAACTGAAAATTCCTGATGGGAGTCAATGTTACGAAAACGTTGGAGATATGTTTCCTTCATTTCAGTTGGTCCCAGAGCCTGCAATTCCAATGCATGACGTTGGTTCTGACTCCGATGATGACACTTTCTATAGATCATCTCCTTATATGTCAGATGATTGTCTCAGCCATCAGTCGGAGTCAAATTCAGAGCAATGGGAATCTGGCGAAACTCTTGATAGCAAGGACCAAGAGCTGTATGATGCTTTATGCAGAATGTCGTCAGTAGAATCTATTTCTAGCTCTATGGAGGTTGGGGAAACAGCCAATAATTGCATCCATGTTGATGGTGGACTTAAAAGTACTTATACTGAAAATGGTGTTGAATCTTCTCTTTCTGGTTCTTTACTCGATATTCCAAGTTTCGATGCTGTTCACCCTTCACTGCAGATAGGAACAAGAGATAATTCCGATTCAAAGAATCTTCTTAAAGTGCAAAGTCCTGTGGAGTCCACTCCTTTGCCACCACCTCTCCCACCTGTGCAATGGCGGGTTTCAAAACCCCACTCAGATATGCTGGAAGACAAACAACATACTTTACCAGATCCTCTTGAAGATGCGGTTGATGTGAAGCTTCTCGGATCTTCCCAGCAACCAAAGGAAGCTCTGGCCAATGAAAAGCAATCTAATGAGGAGGCAACTGCATCTAAACCACAGAACAAGGTATTCTTGCTGATTCATTACTAGATTTTTATGCGTTCAATGGATAATAGTGAGAAAAATAGTGAGAATTAGGGGTTTCTACATAATGAATATATATGCTTGCAGGCCAACCAGTGGAAGTTGAATGGGCAGAGTGAAACTAAGCAGGCTGCAAATGGGAAGGGGGTGGATGAAAAGGAAGATTTCTTGCATCAAATTAGAACAAAAGTGAGTAGCTGTTCTCTATTGTGATTTCTTATCAGTTTTTCTGCGTGAGTTTTGTTTCTTTGTTGATAGTAGGGAGGTTCTTATTGCTCATACTAAATTCTCATGCTAAATAAAGGTTTTCCCATTTTTCTGTTCAAGGGAAGATGATTGCATAAAGTAGGAGACTAAACTAGCTGCTGGGGCCAAATGGTTATGTTGTGGTTCTTCTTATTTCTTCATCCTCTTGACCTTGGTGAGTAGCTAGACTCACCAGGGGTACTTATGTGGTGAAAACCAGTATTGCACAGGATTAGTGGTATGGATTTTTATGCGCACAATAAATTTCCGGTTAGATTCAGTGTTACATCCTAATAAGTAGCACAAATTTAAGCTTTTGATTATTTCAATGATCCGAGTTACTACATATAGCTTAAGCATGTGAATATCCTAAAGCGTTGGTTTAATCATGTCGTGGAGCTTGCATCTTGTTAGCTGCTTTCGGACATAACCTCTACCAAAGTTTCATTTCATGGGATGTGAATGGATAGTCATTATTAATGTAATGCTGGTTACTTTGATTAATGATCTCCTCCTAATTTGTTTTCAGTCGCTAAACCTGAGACGCACAACTACCACAAGACCAACTGTTGCTCCTGTTCCTACTACAAGTGTCAATGTCACTGCAATTTTGGAGAAAGCCAATGCTATCCGCCAGGTTCTAGCTTTCATCTATTTCCTGTCTCTTCTTTCCCGGTTGGGTACTCTTATATTTCTTATGAACCAAACTGTAAAACTGACAATTAAGGGTTCCCTCAGGTGGTTGCAAGTGATGATGGTGAAGATGATGACTGGAGTGACACTTGAATATCACCGGACATGATTGTGTAGTTCCATCCATAGTGAAGTCAGAATTGTTATATATGTGCATAATGCAGTTACTGATGTAATTAATTTGTAGCGATGATCTTGTATCTTATCTTTGCATCAATTTCTTCAATCATTAAATTCATGTTCTAAAACCATGAGCTGCAACAATGGGTATTCTTGATGCAATTTGCATCTTCAAGGCAATTATTTGCAGAATGCCTGAGAAAGTGATAATATATAGAAGATCCATGATCCATGGTCATGCACTTCATTTGCTATAGTATACTTTCCCTTATTTCAATGCTCTGGGTTGAGCTCGATGGTAATGGGACGAAAACTCCTTCCAAGCTTACCAAGCACTCAATAGGAATTCCTTCACGTTTGCATTAATTTAATCATCAAGAGATGAGCAAGTGTGATGTAAACTGTGAAAAGAATCTTTCAAGATGATCATTGTCAATAAAATATTTCTCTTCTGCGAAGTTTAATGTATCATTTGGAGTATTATATAGGCTACATGTTTTAATTATGTTATTTGGTTTCAACCAGGAATTGTTTTTATGTTCAGACCGAAAGAAAAAAGCATGTTATAGATTAACAAAACAAAGACGAGTTGACAAGTCCAGGCCATTAAATCCCTATGAACGCCACTATTTGCAAATTGCAAATTGTAACTTGTAAACAGCTTGCCTAGCCAATTAAGAAGTCAAATTTGACAAGAGACAAGAAAACGTGTAGAGTACAAAGAAATGTTGAACATGCACAAGATCAATGTTTTATAAAATTGCACTTTTACATCCAAAACGCTTAGGTACTCAGCATCTTCAATTATTTAGTGAGAAGTTCCAATTAATCAACACGCATCATTTAAAGAATTTTGGCCTTTATATACAAACTTGCAATAAAAACATGACCTTTGAAGAATCTCACCTCAAATATATTTTTAAAACTTTATTTATAAAAATAAATTAATTTTTATTTAATAAGTTAATACTTTGAGATTGAATACCTCGACACAGAAAAGCTGCCAAAATTATTTGAATCTGTCATCAATTTGATGTTTTTTCAAGTGTTTGCATAGAAAAACTAGTGACACTAAACTTAATACACATTGGTGTTGGATCAAATCAATGTTTTTAACATACGTTTAACGGTTACTTGAACAACAATACTCTTTCTGTGACAACATTCATAACGACAAAGGCTCCATGGGCATCCACTCCAGCATTTTCGCATGCTTGGCTTAATTAGCATGTGATGTGTGCCGTGTGTCATTGGGGGTTGAATATGGTCTGAGCTGACGACAGTAAGCTTTTACATTTGAGAACTCAACCAGCTGCGTCTATTATAAACTTGATCATAAACCTTGATGAAAATTTAGTCGTAATCATAAAGGATAAAGATTTTCTGTTAATATGGATTCGTACTAAGATTTTTATATAAAATTTTAAATTTTTTTCATAATTGATAATATTATATGAAAAATAAAAAATTAACAATTAATTTTATTAAATTTTTACGTACAATAATCTCTCAAGACTTTATCATATCAAATTCGATTACAAAAAATAACAATATCATATTCTTGAATTTGCTCAATTAATTACTTACTGTTCTTACAGCAACTGCTAATAAAGCTCTTTCCTTTTGTCAAAGGACCTCTTTAATTTATTTAGTAAAACTCTTACTTGTCCCCTCTTTGTCATGTGGGCATAGCCTTTTCATGGAGCCTTTCACATGCATCATGCATGCAAAGATTAAATAAAGACTGTCAAATTAAACATATATATTCCCCTTGCCACCTTAGCTTCCAATTCTTCCAAGCAGATATCCATGAGTTGTCAGCCATCCAGCCCTCCAAATGAACAAGCTTCTTATACATATTACTCCTTTGATTGGATAATCAATAATTCTTTAATCATGAATAAACACGATTATTTCTTATTAAATTTGATATTACTCACACCAAACTTAAATTAAATGCATGTATTTATAATATCATGATCTCTCTCAATGATATGATCTCTTCGGCTCATGCTAATCTGGTTTCAGGCTGGCATGAGACATTAAGCTTCCAACTTGCACTGTTTGGAAAAGGAGAAAAGAAAGAAAGAAAGAAAAAGGTATAATCCTTGTAATTAAATAAGAGATTAATGTAAAGAAGGGAAGACTTTCTTTGATTAATTTTATATATAATTAAAGCAAGTTGGTCACAAAGCACCACAATAGAAGCAAGCAACAACATGCTCCGATCCTTTCTTTATCTTTTTATTTTAATGCTAACATATATCAGGAACTTGATTAGGGCACTTCTTTGCAGTGACAAAAGTCCTCCTTCTCTATCCCAGGAAAACAAAAGAAACATAAAAATTGAAGAGGAAGTGGTGAATATCACGAGTTTTTAGTGCAATTTAATTGAAAATTTCAAAATCAAAGAGTGTTGGATGCTACTGGCATCGTTGCTACAATTCCTAAGATTAATAATTATCATCAGTATAAAGACAATATTCTTGATGCCTTTATCCTTAATTTACCTATAAAGTTGGTTTATATAATCCTAATTTAGCTGGGAATAAACACAAAATTCTTATGCATGGAATCAATATATATTTAGATATAGTAGCTATTTCAGTACTATTTAGATGATTGAAAATCGGGCACACTACAAATTTAAAGTAATTTATTACCGTATGAGCGAAGATATCCAATCCAAATGTATATCCATCCTTCAGCAAGATGAATTTGAGTATATGCAATTTTTGTTATTTCGGAGAACTTGTTCGGTACAAAATCGATCTCAAATATCCAAGTTATATCCGATATCTACCAATCCTTTACTATATCTGAACTTTTTTTCATTTTTTAAAAGAATTTAGGCACATAGAATCGAACATACATATGTACATGAAAATATATAATCTGTAGAAATTAACATATGTCTCTTCTGGGAGGAATCTATATCCATATGCAAATATTAACATAATCAAATATTATGCTACTTATGAATCAAAATAAAGAAGAAGTTTGTAAAAGCAGATATTGCAGATTATATTCTACACTTTTTTCTTATATGCAGCAGAATGAGGCACTCTGTGGATAGTAAGATGGGGTGCCCTAATTGTCAAAAAGGATGTGCCCATATTTAAGATATGTGAATTAATTAATTATATAAGTTGATGTTCTTTAATTATATGATATTCTTTTATTTTTTTTAATTAAAAGGACTTGTAAAGCATCTTAAAGAAAAAGTGCATCTTTTTCCCTAGAAAAAAAGAAGTGAAAATGCTTCTTTGTCTGGATTATATAATTGGTAAATGAAGCTGCTTAATCGGCTGAAATTCCTTTTAATAAAGAGAGGATGATTAAAAAAGTCCCAAATCCAACTACTTTGCTTTTAACAAATGAAACTGAAAGCTACCCAAATCACAACCAAACATTTCTGAGTGATGAATAGGAAACAACAAAGTTATCATGAATCGATCAGATCCATTGAAGCCTGAAAAGATGGCTAAAAAGGAATAGCAATACAAGAAGAAGCATCCACCTTTAAGGATTGATATGCCAGCCTTTTTGTTAATTTTTTCTTTCATAGAATTTAAGCATGCATGTCCCACTTCATTAGTTCTTCTTTTCATAAAGTGTTTTTGTGTTAGTGATGATAATGCACCCATCTCCTCTCTCTCTCTCTCTCTCTCTCTCTCTCTCCTGGTAGGAAGCATGAAAGCTCAGAATGGAAATTGATTGGCCCCAAAAAGAAAAGAGACAAGATATTAATTAATTAATAGAACTTTCATTTCTCCTGAAGAGCACCTAATTCTCTCCATGCATTTCCCATATCAGATTAGATTAATCTCACATCTTATCAATCTGATGATGAAATTAGCTTTCTGGGTTCTCTCTCTTTTTTGTTTTTTTTTTCCTTTTCCTTTCTTTTCTTGGTGGGGGTTTTTTTATAATCTTCTCCCCACTGCAGCTTCCCCAACACAATTTGTTTTAGGGTTAGCAAACAGCAGAGATCATATGTATCTTTATCTGTTCATGGGTTATTGCTAGCTCTCTGTCTCATGGCCAGTTGATGATGATGATCTGCTTTGGTTTGACAGATTGTACGCGACCTAACTGGATTGGGACCCTCATCGAGACTTTGTTTAAGCCTTCGTGACGTGACGTGGAGTAATGATATGGACTAAAAGCTCATCATCAGCTTTTCCACGCCACCTAATTTCCTCTTGGCGGCTCTCTTTCATCACTTTCATCTCTTTTTCATCTTCCCGCTGCTTATCAGCTCCCTCTCTCTATATATAATATACACAAACGCGTCTCTTTTGTACAATCCACACATACCCTCTCTCCCTCTCTAGATCTCTATCTCCGTCTCGGTCTCTGTCTGTCTCCCTGTGTGTATCTCTCTGCCATGGCCGGCCAAGAAGCGCAGGGTATCAAGCTTTTTGGGACGACGATCACGCTGCATGGCAGGCAAGCGATAAAGGAAGAGCAACAAAGCAAAGCTGATCCGTCGGTTGACAAGCGGCCAGACAAGATCATACCGTGTCCAAGATGCAAGAGCATGGAGACCAAGTTTTGTTACTTCAACAACTACAACGTTAACCAGCCCCGGCACTTCTGCAAGGGCTGCCAGAGGTACTGGACGGCCGGTGGGGCTCTCCGCAACGTCCCCGTTGGGGCCGGTCGACGAAAAACCAAGCCCCCCGGCCGAGGAATACTCGGAGCCCTCCCTGAAGGGTATCTATACGATGGGTCCAATGGGGTGCACCAGTTTGAGTTAGATGGCCTGGTGGTGGAAGAGTGGCAAGTGGCTATGCATGGTGGATTCCGGCATGTTTTCCCGGTGAAGCGGCGGCGGATCAGCTCAAGTGGTCAAACTTGTTGATCTTTATCACTTTTGTCCTTTTCTTGGCCCTAATTCCAAAACCATCGAAAGGAAAAAATATTATATATGTATGATGATCATATTGGCTACATAGATTAATGACATATGTACATACAGGCTGGTCTTCATCAACTAATTAAATTAGTCTTCTAATGCGACTACCCACCCCTTTTCTTATTTTATTCAACTTAATTAATCTTAAATTAACCAAAAAAAACTGTTTATAAATAAAAATTAATATTTCATATATAAGTAGGGGATAGTGATTCCGTAGAGCACTGGAGCTCCAAGATCAATGATGATCATGCTCCCAGATCAGCTTCGGAGAAGCTTGACTTGTCCTGCTAGCTGATCATCATCATCAAGTCATGTTCATATGGTATATATGTCACTGCCCAAAATCAATCTGTTGAGGAATCTTTGGATCCTATAATTGTCAAGAATTACGTTATCCCATGTTTAAGCTACTGGTAATCAAGATTAAAATGTAAAGAAACATTGGTAATTACTAGTATTATTTTAATTATGATTAAGCAAAAAATTAATATTTTTTTAATTTAATTTTTGCTGATCTTTTTCAAAAAATAATAACATGCAAATGATAAAATAAATAATATTTTTTTAATTATTATCTTACATTAATATAATGAATTTTAAAAAATTATTTTTCAATTTAAAAAATCTTGAAAAATCAAATCATGGAAAGATTTCATTCTAAGCAAATAATAGTTATATGTCATTCAATGTAATCACCAAAATTAATTCAATTCCATATACATATATAAAGAGATATGGATCGTTTTGTATTCTTTTAATTCTTCCTTCTAGATGCCCGGCCGGCGCCACTTCAAGCTATAACAAGTTGTGTAAACTAAGACAAAATAAGAATGAGAAAAATATATATTACTATCTCAATAGGCATTTAAAAAAAGATAATAATTAATTAATTTTGCGGTCTAGCTTTATTTCACACAAATAATTATATTTACTTATGTTTCCTTGAGCTTATTATACAATGATAAACAGTAGTTTAAAGTCTTTGTTAATTAAGGCAATTGTATATGGCTGGGGTAGGGTGATGACTTCAGTTATTCTCTGAAATTAATTAATGCGTATCCTAATTAATTAATTAGTGTTTAGACTAAATAGAGTTTCTTAATTGTGAAAGTAATATCCGCCTACTAATCAGTACTGTTCTTTTACCATTAATTAGGTTCAAATAAGTTCAGAGAATGAGTCAATTTGGGCTTATTTTTTATACGCAATAGAAAGAATCATATTCAAAGGTCCATTTATTAATTATGTAACAAGTTGTAGCTTGAAGACATGCCTTTGGTCTTATAAAATTACTGTACTTTTTGTCAAATAAAGTCGGTTGAAATGAAGGTATATTCACACAATGACATATTCTAAGAGCATTAATTATATAATTATTATCGGAGAAGAAATGTAATTAAGAAACATTCGTCATTCTTTTATAAAAGAAACGATATGAATGAAATAAATATTTAATCATCTTTAATATAATAATATAAAAAATTTAATGATTTGTATTACTTGTACAATGTTTAAAAGTTTAAATCATATGTGAAGATAACTAAATATAGGCAAGTGAGTTTTTTTAATTATTTTTTAAAAAATATATATCGTTATCTGATTTAATACTCAAATCACAATTTTTGATGTTAAACCATAATAGAAAATGATGAGATATTATATATATATATATATATATTATCAATTATCTATGAAGATTTAACATTAAAAAAAATAGGTTAAAATTTTTACATAGTATATGATTATTTATAGCGTGGCAAAAAGTAATAATAAATTTGGCCCGACATAAAAACAAATCTCTAATTTAATGGGTCAATTCAAAAAATTATTGACCAATAATTCTATGGATGTCAATTAAGAATGTTGAACTTATATAACATGTATTATATAAAATTTTTAATAATATATAAATAAAATCATATTTGTTATGTAAAAATAAATTATAATTAGATAAACTTTATTTCAGTCTCATTTTGGTACATTGATGAGATTGTGATAAGTTTATCTCGTACTCTCTTTTTTAATCTCATGAAAATGAGATAATTTTATCTTCTTAAATTGGTGGGATAAAATTATTTTTTAAAATTTTTTTAGCATGTGAGATGAGATCAGATTATTATGATGGAATATGATTAAATTGAATTAAATTAAATAAAAAATTATATTAATACTATAATATATTTATTATAATATAGGATATGATTAAAGTTAATCATGATTTATTTTAAAATATCTTAATTTTTAAATAATAATATAATATAATTTTTATTGTAAATTTAAATTATATAATAAGTAATTGATAAACATAATAATGATCTTAATTTTTTATTTAAACCTTTTCTTAATTTTTAGTCATATTTTATTATAAATATAAGCAACAATTAATATTAATTATAAGTATTTAATCAATAGTAATAATAATAATAATATTATCAATTTAAAACAATTTTTTTCTTAAAATAGCTTGAAAATTTCAGCCAAAATATCAATACAGTGTAGTGTTTATTTTTGAATTGCATTTAATTGATTAATGAACATATATAATTTTTAATTTAATTTTTAAAATAAATTCATATTAATTTAAAATAAATCTATTAATTTATAATTTTAATATAAAAATTATAAATTAATAAATTAATTAAATCTACCATTCAAGTGATGATTTTATCCTATCAATATTCAAGCGGAGACAAAATTATCTCTTTTTAATAAGTAAAAAAAGATATGAAATAAGTCTGTACCATCTTTCCACTAATAAATATAAAATTGAAATAAAAAATTATTCTATCACAATTCAATCATATATAACAAATATGACCTAATGAATTATGATTTCATAATTAATTCGTACATAATAATTCTAACAGTCTCCCACTTAGATTAATTGCATAACCATACAGCCACTACTCTTACTATCTTTCATCAAACAACTATTGACATAATATTCTTAATTTGTTTCTGGTAAAAAAAAATTATAATATTAATTTTTAGTACAATATTTTTCGTAATCCAATAAACAAAATACATTAATCGCATAAATTGTTTTAAAGATTCACAACTTATTCAAATTTCAAAATAGAATTAAAAACATGGGATCGAATAAATTAAATAATGAATGGCATGGTGACATTTCAATCTTTCTTTTCTTCAAATTTTGGACAGATGAAAATGTGAAGGCTTGAATTATATGTAACATAAGGAACAAGCACTGTGTTAAAATTTGAAACCTGAAATATGTAAATATTAAGAACACAAATTGTATGTAAGAAAAACTTAAGCATTAATGCCAGAAAGTGAATGGTGGAGGAAGCAAGAGAAAAGGAAGAATGTAACTGAGTAAATGAAACTACAAGAACCTAGCTAGTTGTAGAAGTGATCTCTCTGTCAAAAACTATAAGAACCTAGCTGTAATACTAAGGCCTCCATATCCTGTACTGGTACTGTGATTTCACAAGAGTAAAATGGTCAGTATCAGACCTAGACTAATGTCCTTGCCCTTCTGGGTTTGCTTCATTATCCTCATTTCCAGACCTGGATCAAAATCAGACAAACAGATTCATATATCTCAGTGCAAGCAGCATCTATTAGTTGTAAATGGAAGGAAAATGATAAAATCTTATAGAAATTAATATCTGATCTAGTATATTTTTTTTGGTTGTAAGAGTACAGTTTTGTCTAGTTGAAAATTTGCAGTCTTGAATATGAAACTTCGGTTTGATACCTCTTCAACGCACCTTGAAAAGAAACTGAATAATACTATTATAGTTTGATCTTGTCTGGAACATGAAATTTTGCAGTTTGACAAGGAAGATAATATTGTTTTAATCAAAAGCTTTTTCATGATATTCCAGTGCTTGATTAGCAATACACAGGAGGCATATACTCAAGAAACGAAAATAAAAAGAAGGCAAGAAAGTGCCAAGTGCGAGAGAAAATGTACCCTTTTTCCGGCAAAACCCACCTTCCATCTTTCCAATCAAGATGGAATCTCACTTTGTAGAAAGGAATATGCACCTCATTGCCTGTACTGTCCAACTTCACATGGTAGTTTGGATCAACTTTTCTTATAATCTTTCCACTGCACCAACCTTCGCTAATGTAGGCATCAACCTTGTCGGATGAAGAGAAATTCGAGTAAGGAACCATTGGAGGCAATGGCCTAATGTCTTCTGGATTAACTACTTCTGTCAGCAATCTTTTTTTGTCTTCTGTGAAACGAGTCTCGTACTGTACCAGGCATCGGTTTCTCCCTACTGCAGCAAGAAACGATCCAGGGTAGTAACGGCCCTGGAACCCTTCTTGTTTCTTGCATATCTCTACAGTTTCTTTAAAGCGATAAGGGTAAGCCGCCATTGACAGAAAAAAAAAAAAAAACTGAAGGGTTTAAAGAGAGGTTTAAGAGGATGGTGGGGAAAATTTTCTTGCTATTGGAGGGTGAAGCCAACGGTCTGGTTGATTAGGACTTCCGTTACTTGTACCAGTGTGAACTTGATTTTCTGTTCGTACTGAAACGGGCGAGCTCGACAATGTCTCATTACTTCATCAGGAAACCCATAATTGGAATTGGAAAGATGCAAGATGATTTTGCTGCATACCCAATTCCAAAGGCAACAACTTGATGCCCAAAATCAAGCCAAAACTGTCTCCTTCTATTAGTTTCCTCTTTTGTTTCAAATTTATGTTCAAATTCTTAATTAACATCCCTTTTGGGTAGATTAAAAATCCTGTCTTTTCCATAGATTTTTTTTGTTGAAATTGAAGACCTTGCATTCCAATTTTGATTCCAGCATTGTTTGGGAGAGTTCTCATTGAAGGGATTAATTGTTCTGAATTTATTATTGTGCATTAGGAAGGGGTACAAAAACATTAATGAATTGTGTAAAGAGTAATCTCGAACACCCAAGATCGTAACAATTTCCTTGTGATCAATTTTGGTATAACAATGAGCCCATTAGCAGAAACCAGAGATATAGTAGAAACAATTCTTGCAAATCCCACTGTGGATGCTAAAAACATGGTAGCAATAGCCCTTATGGAGGGCAATCAGTGCCCTGTGTACATGGTTTTCAGAGTAAAAAAAAGATGAAAATTGAAAAAAGAAAGAAGAAAAAGATTGATCTGCAGATTATTCAGTGATCAAGTGGACTGACGAATGGGTTTGGCATTCTTCAGAAGATGTCCTCATCGGTCATTCCGAGCTCTCTGAAGACATCACTGCAGACAGAGAGAGGTTCTTTCCTCATGAACCCAAGTGCGTTGACGATACGTGTTTCGTTGGAAGCAATGCCGTCATTGGCTGTGAGGCTGATCCTGGCGCCATTCCTCTGGAAATCAGCGTGGCTCACCTCACTGCATTCCGGGTCTGGCGATTTCACAAGCACGATCTCGCAAACCTCCTCCTCATGGTCTCCGGTCACCTCCATGCTGTAGGTTCCTGAGTCGTCGGTCACTGCTTCGACCGAGAGGGTTACGTTGCCACCTTCAAGGCTTTTGCACTCCAACCGGACCTTTGCATCTGTAACCAAACCACTTAGTTTTCGCTTCTTAAGACATCATGAGACCGAAGAAGATTAATTAACTTGTTTTACCTTTCAAGTAATTGCTGACGCGGGTGAAGAACTGGGCACGGCAGGTGTCGCAGTAAACGGTTCCCTGCACGAAGAAGCGGTCGAAGTCGTCGGCGTCAGCGGAGACGACGCTGAGGAAAGACAATAAGCAAAGAGCAGAGGCAACGAAGATGATAGCCTTGGGGGACTTTGCCATTGTTCCTATTTTCTTTTTAAGTATTTAGATTGGAGATTTGGTTCAGAGGAGGACTGTGTTCAAGTTCACAAAGGCCTTTTTTTATAGCGCAAACCCTTCTGGTTATCTTTGGAAAATCTGTTACGTCCTCCATTTTTGTGAGGCTCTGCTTTCTTCCTGGCTTACAGGTTCTTGACCCGCTCTTCCCTCTCAAGAACTTCACTATTTTGAGAAACAATACAGTTATGTTTCTTGTGGTCCTGAAATTCTTCTATAACTTCAGAATTTAACAGCAATAATTGTTTGTAGGGCAAAGGTTATTTAACCTATGAATTTTATTTTATAGCTGAAATTTAACTTTGATATTCAAAAATTAATAAAATAGAAATCTGATATATTAACAATGAAAATTTTTAAATTATTATTAAAAATAAAATTTTAAGTGTCAAAAATATATATATTAAAAATTTAAAAAAATTATAAAAATAATTCAAATAAAAATTATTAGAAATAAATTTGAAATAAAATACAAATTTATTTAAGTAATTTTTTAAACATATTTTAATAACAAAAATATTTTTAATTTTTTATAATCTTTAAAATTAAAATTAAATTAAATTAATAAATTATAATTTGATTGATTATTTTTTGAAATTTAAAATTTTACTTGACATATTAAATATAATTTAAAGTTTAAATAATGCTTAATGTTATTTGTGTTATATATAAATTAACTTCATAAATATATTATTAATACATTTAAAATATTTTTACACCAAAAAATATATATTAAGCTCGTTGTATAACTTAAGAGCAAACCCATGTATACTTAATATATATCTTTTAATATTCTTCCACTAGTATAACCTATCCTTTAATCTAATTAGCCTACAAGGTTTTTAATACTATATAATTTTTTCTATCTTGAATGATAAAATACTTCCATCGGTCCATAATACCTTAGACAATAACAAGTACCCTTACTACTTCTTTATATTATATATATATATAATACAATTTTAATTATTTGGATCGTTAAAGATTCTTTTTTTCTTATCAATTTGGAAAAACCCCACAAGCGCATGTATTTATATGTTATATTATATTATATAATAATCTTATTCTTGATGTATACTTGTGGCTAATTACCATGTGACAAGTAACATGGTTTTGGTTTAATGTTCCCATGCTGTACATGCCATTGTTTGATTAAAATATAAAATTAAATAGCACAGAAAGCCAAAGGAAAAAAAAAAGGAAGAACATAAATGTAAATTGAAGTTTTAATTTGCCTTTTTTTTTGTAATTTATATATGTTAAGTAACATTTCAACTCACTTTAATTGTTTTCTTTAATATCATTTTTTTGAAAAGCAATTTTGAAACTTTAATTTTGATAATTTTGTTATGTTTTATTTCATTTTTGATATCAAAATGAGAACTGGTATTGCCGTTTTAGGAACAGTGGCATATTAAACAAGTACGCAGGCCTTTCTTCTCTTTCTTCTTCTCCTCCTTCCTCTTTGTAAGCATTCTCCGTTCCTGCAAAAACGGGGTCTTCATTGTCGAGGTGAACTGACGACTTGTTGCTGTTTCTCTTCTGCTATTGTTTGTCTTTCTTTGTTATCTTTCTTTTTTCTTCTGACAGTTGTATTGCTTTGATTGGAGTAGGTATTTGTTTGCCTCTCTGTCTGCTGCTCGATCCGCTTTTCTTCTCGATTTTTTTCACACGAGTCTCTCAATCTCATTCGATCTACTGTCTCTCTCTACCTCAATCCAGGTTCACGTTCCTTTCAATATATACATTAGAATTATTCATATATATATATGTATGTGTAGGTGTACTATGTGGTAGATCTATGAGGATTTGTTCTTGAGGAATTTCAAAAAGACCCATTTTTAAGTTTAGTTTTTTCTCTGGGTAATTGGAGATATTGGATATTATTTGAAATGAAACTGCATGTAAATGGTAAAGATGAATTGTTCTTCTTTCTGTCTTTCTGTTTTTTTTTTACCTCTTTATTTACCTCAATTGTATCTTTTTCCGGGCAAATATCTCTTTAATTAAGCTGCGGACGTGTCAGCAAGTTGTCTACTTTGGATTCTGTTGCTAGTTACAGCCAGCTGGATGCTTTTGTCTATGTCTCTACATAGTTTACAGTGATTAGGGAAGATTATATGATAGGAGGTCCTTGTATTTGTTCTTAATTTTCTGGGTAAGTAATGCATTATCTTTTTCATCTGATCCATTCAAGTGAGTTCAAATTATTCAGTGGGGCATATAAGTTAGAAAAATAGTGGCTATTGTAGGCATGCCCATCCACAAGAAGTAGCTATTGAGTCGTTTCTTCTTTTTGATCATTCATGGGGTAAATTAGTGTTTTTACTAGGTGAACATTTTGGGCCAACAATTATGTAGACAATGATAGGTCTGATGTTAAGAGTTCAATGTTATTATGAATTTGGATTGATGGAGTTTGCTGCTTCTTTATTATCCTACCAGTTAAGAATCACATAGGTTTGCTGTGTTTTTCAATAAATTGTTTTCTACTGTTGAAGATAATACTGATATGTTTTGCTTAACATTAGCTTCCACAAATTAATGGCAGCGGTTAAAGAACTCTGCAAGCTGTTTCTTATGTGGTAAATAACTGAATTTAGTTCACTTGGTACCATATATTTATATTTAATGAAATTTTGACTAGAATTTTTTCCAGTGAAAATAAAGAAGGTTTTCAATTATTTTGGTTTGCTTGGCAATTTTGAATTTTTTAATTCAGGATTTGTTTTGGTTGAATTTATAGGCACATAGGTGTTCTTTTCTACATCCATTAAACCTTTTGCGTTAATGCATTGTGAAGAGATTCATGATCATATCATAAATTTAAAGACTACATGTTGCTTTCTGCTTCCCCTCCCCCCTCTTTTTATATTTTTATTTCTTTAACATTATGTTGTTCTGTTTATTTTGATTTAAAAATGCAGGTTAAATGCAGAACAAAATTTTAATAACTACAGCTGCTATGTAGGTTCTCTGAGCTGAGTTTTGCATTTGCGCTAGTGTTGTGCGATGCACTAGAAGAAAAAGGGTATCCTTTTGCACTGCCAATGGCATCAACTTTTCTGAACATTGTTAATACAACTTTGAGCTGGGCAACGTTGGCTTTAGATGCTCCTTCAGCTCGAGCTGTCGTTTTTGGAGTGCACATTGGCGGTAGGCTTTTATAATTAAAGTCTTAATGGTACTTTTTTTCTTTTCTATATGTCAATGTCATTATTCATGTTTTTTGTCCTGTGGTTATAGGGCATTTGTTTGTCGAAGTTCTTCTGCTAGTGGTTATCCTCTTCCTACTTTCCCAAAAAAGTTACAAGCCTCCTAAGCGGCCGTTAACCGAGAAGGTTTGTATGACAGCCTACAATTTCAGAGCTTCAATATAAGTGATTAAATGAGGGTTAAGGCATTGGAAAACTCTTTTATTGGATTAGATGTAACAATACAGTATGGAAGGAGCATTGTGGTTAAAGACTCAAAAGTTATTAAGAGATTTATTATACCTGTGATTTCAAGGATATTCCTGACAGTCTAAAGGAGGCAATTTGTATTACCTTTTGTTTTTGTTCTGGGGTACAGTGATTGTGTGGCTGCTGCTTTCATATTGTCTGCCAAAAAGATTATTGCATTTTTTGGCAGTCAATAAGGGCTGCATACTGCTTGTATCTAGTTTGTGGAATATTATGACCCCTGGCATAAATTGCTTCCATTGGATTCTCTTTTATGTTGCAAAAACTAGTTTAGATGGGTATTTCCCTAAATTTTGTCATAGTTTCTTGAAGTTTTTCAAAATTGAAAAGAGATCTGATTTTAACCAGAGTCTACATTTTGTTGTCAGGTTTGTGCTTAATGTATATAGTATCATGAAGTTGTTATGTGGTCTGCTTTTTCTTTAATTAACCTGACACTTGTGCCTTTCTTTTCTGCTTTAAGTTAATCTACTTCCTTAAAATTGGTCCCAATGTTGTGGTTTGAGGTATATTTTTCCTCTTGATTAACTATTCAGAGATTATTGCTCTATGCTGTTGTAAACTTTAATTTTCTTTCTTCATACGTGTATCTAGTTGTTTCTTTGACCACCCGTATAATTTGTATCATGTTTGCATTTGTTTGACATGGCTAAAAGTCTGCCTAATGTCTGTAGGAAATAGATGAACTTTGTGATGATTGGGTTCCAGAATCTCTCATTCCTCCTATTACAGAAGAGATGAAATGTGAGTCGCCAGTGTTGGAAAGGTGAAGCAAATTTATCTTTTTTTTTTTTTGGAGCAACCTTACATAATTTGTTAGCCTAACAAGTTAGTAACTCTATAATGTCTATAAGATCTTCTACATTTACAGAATATTCTCCCTGATGAAGCAAATTTATCTTGTTGCACTGGAACTATTTTTCCTTCTTTATACTTTTTAGAATTAGAGCAAGAACAGTTTTCTTGCAACTATTGGGTTCATGTTATTTGCTTCTCTTTATTTTTTCTTCCTTTCTCTCTCTCTCTCTCTCTCTTATCTCTCCCTCTATCTGTTACTCTCTTCATTGCTGGAGTTTCTTTCCTTATACTCCCTTCGACCCATTTTCTTCGTCCCCATCAAAGTGCGCAGATTTAATGGGAGTAATGCATAGTCACCTATGCCTCTGTCCTATTTTCATTTAGCGTAATTTGTTAAATTGTTAAGGGAATAGTTGTGAAGTAAATGATAAATATCTATTCACTTTTAATAAGGGACAATTAAAAAGGAAACAATAAGACCAAAGAAATTCAAATGGATGGAGTAATACATGTTTTTTTTACTCTAATGGCCAGATATGGGACTTGGAAAAGGCAGATTCTTGGATTCTATTCTTACACTAAAAGAAAAAAAAAATTGTATACCTTATGTTGTTATAATACGTTTGGACTTTTTTATAGGATTCCTGTTCTTACTTCCTTCATCAATTATATGGTTACTGGCTTTGAATATTTGTGTCAGATATTCGGACTCTAAGTAATAACTGAGTGATATTGTTACAGTGCTGCGGGGCCACACACAATAATCAATGGCAAAGATGTTGTGAACTTTGCTTCAGCAAATTATCTTGGATTTATAGGACATGAGAAGTTGCTGGTGGGGAAACTTGGCCTTGTTAATTTAATTTATTTTGTCTTGTAAGGGGTGGACTAACTTGAAGCATTCATATAATATGTTTTAACCCAGGAGTCATGTACTTCTGCTTTGGAAAAATATGGTGTTGGTTCTTGTGGTCCTCGTGGGTTCTATGGAACAATTGGTGAGACTCAAGTGTGAAACTGCTTCTGAATCCACCCGATTGAGCTTTTCTTTCTCATTTTATTATGTGGATCCTACTTTTAACTAGTTCCTTTTGTTTAGATGTTCACCTTGATTGTGAGGCCAGAATATCGAAGTTTTTGGGGACTCCGGATTCAATCCTCTATTCTTATGGACTTTCGACCATGTTCAGTGCAATTCCATGTTTCTGTAAAAAGGGCGACATCATTGTTGTGTAAGTATATAGTTGGTGACTAATAATTAAATTATATACCGTTCTGGTTCTCTCAATTACACTTGACAGAATTCATTGTAGTTTGGAATTCCCATCCTTGACAATGATAATGGTTGTTTGGAATATTAGACCATTATACTTAGAGATGGCTGAAAACTAATGCCGATTCCATTTTACACTTTATTCTGTAATTTTTAAGATTTTCGTCCTTTAGTGCATGTTGCTTGCATATAAGAATTCTGGTATACAATAGGCCTCCTTGAAAATTAAGCCTCTTGTGAAACCAGAATTGATGGGATGCGAGGTGGGTAGTTTACCAATCAAGTATCTAGGTCTGCCTTTGGGGGCTAGACACAAGGAAATCTCAATAAGGAATGACATGGTAGAAAAGATGGAGCAGAAACTGATAGGATGGAAAAGAGCATGTTCGTCTGAAGGGGGGCGTCTCACTCTCCTTAAGAGTGCATTAGCCAGCTTACCAGTGTACTTTACGTCACTGTTTCATATTCCTAGAGCAGTGGCAAATAAGTTGGAGAAGCTACAGAGGCAATTCTTATGGGGCAGCCTGTGGAACGCTCAGAAAATGCACTAGGTTAAATGGGAGGTTATAGCTCAACCTTTGGAAAGAGGGGGATTGGGGCTTAAATCGCTTATGACTTTTAACAGAGTCCTACTAAGGAAATGACAGGAGATTTATGGGGGAAAGGGAAATGTTGTGGAGGAAAGTGTTGATAGCCATGTATGGTGAGGGTGAGGGGGGATGGAGCACGAGAAGTGTGAGAGGCAATCATGGCACCAGTGTTTGGAAGGCAATATCAAAGGAACGGGCAGAATTTGACAGCAAGATCAGATTTAAAGTAGGGAATGGGGGAGCAGCGAGATTCTGGTTGGATATGTGGGGTGGGGATCAGCCATCATGTGTGGAATTTCCTGAGTTTTTTGAGTTACTGACGAGGCTGCGCTTATTAGTGATTATGCCACAGTGGAGGGGCATACAGTGCTTTGGTCAGTGGTGATGAGGAGGAATGTACAAGGTTGAGAGGAGGAAAGACTGTTGAATTTCTACGGAAGATATATGCTGTCCAAATTAATTTAAATCAGCAAGATAGGGCAGTTCTGAAACTGGGGGACAAAGAATCAGTGGTTTACTCAGTAAGGGAGTACTATAGGGAGTTGTGTAAACCAGCATCTACCAAGTAATATCCCTGGGGAACTCTCTGAATACTGGAGCGCCAAGTAAGGTAGCTTTTTTTGTTTGGGAAGTTGTCTAAGGAAAGATTTTGACCATTGATAACCTAAGGAAAAGCGGTATTACAGTGGTAAATAGATGCTATTTGTGCAAACAAGCAGAGGAATCAATATATCATCTGTTTCTGGATTGTGGTTGGGCCGGGAAACTATGGGAACAAGTCTGGAAATTACTGGGTATCTCTTGTGCAGTGACAGGGTCAGTTGGGGAAGAGATTCTATCCTGGTCTGGGCTGCATAGGAGGAAGGATAGGAAGAAGTCAGTAGGGAAGATCTGTTTGTATTGATGTGGATTATATGGCGGGAGAGGAACAGCAGAGCTTTTAATGGAAAAGAAACGCTGCTAGGAATTATTATGAACCCGTGGTTGAGACTTCTCCATTTGTGGGACACTGGTAGAAATCGTGTGGATGAGATAGATTTTTTGAATTTTGTAGAGCTCACTGTAAGTAAATATCACTAATGAATTTAACTGGGTTGCACCCCCTTGGTGCATATAAGTAATAATATAAATTGTTTCTACTTAAAAAAAAGAAAAGAAAAAGAGAACCAGAAGTATTGATATAGGAAAATGATGTCAGTGAAAATTATTAATCATTATATCTAAAAAGATCATAAATTATATCCTTTATTCTTTTGTCTTTTTTTTTTCCTTTTCAAATCTAAATCATTTTTTATGTAGTGTACAAATATTCTTATCTTCAAATGCAGAAATATATTTTCTAAGTGAAAGTATCAGGTTTTGTGCTTGCTGCATAGTTCCTCCATATCTTGGCGGAGGCTTCCAGCTCTTACATCAAAATAATTTTCATAAAAGTCTGAGATTTCTTTCTCCATATATCTCATTCTTGTTTCTCTTTCCCAGGGATGAGGGAGTTCACTGGGGAATACAAAATGGCCTTTACCTTTCCAGAAGCACCATTGTGTATTTCAAGCACAATGATATGGAATCCCTGCAAAATACTCTAGAGAAAATTACTGCAAAAAAGAAGCGGGCTAAGAATT
Source organism: Moringa oleifera (assembly GCA_021397835.1). Lineage (NCBI taxonomy): Eukaryota > Viridiplantae > Streptophyta > Magnoliopsida > Brassicales > Moringaceae > Moringa > Moringa oleifera. The sequence continues at coordinate 4,887,699 of JAJFZO010000168.1, forward strand.
TGCGTCGTTACATTGTGGTTGAAGCTGTCTACCAGGTATTTGATGTGTAAATTTTCACCTTTCTCACCATTTTTAGTTCTTTATATGTACTTTATGAATCAATTGAGGGTGACCTTTGCTCAAAATATGAGGTACCTCCACAACAACCATTTAATTAATAAGAAGGAATGATGTTGGAGCAGAATAACTATGCTGTGAGAATCGAATTAGGTTGCAATGAAATAAAAAAAAATTTATGCTGCTTGTTTATGGTTATGTGACCAAACTATCCTATTTGGTTTTTGGTCTCTATTCTAATTTTTATTGTATATTTGTGGATCTATGTTTATGAAACATCTCCAGGTATAAATGGGTGACTCTTCAGTGAAAAGCCTATTGATCATGACATAAAGAAAATGTGTCCTGTTAGGAGGACTTTGAACAAATCCGGGCTGCCATGACAACTGCTGCGGGGGCCAGCAATGTGTTTTCATCCTTTAACAATCATACTAATACCATAAAATACAGGCAATTTTGTTTTCAACTTTCCTAGAGAAGTCCCCTCTCCCTCTCTCTCTTTAACCGGAGAAAGAAAAGAATGGAAAAACCATTTTTGCAGATGTCATTACTCAACCACTAACAGGGGAATTATTATCCTGCTCAAAAAAAAAAAAAAAAATCTGCTCAAAAATAGAGGAACTATCATCTTTATTTTCCATTTGCTTTCCACAGCAGAACTCGTGGCCTCACTTATGAATATCTCAGTTTCAATAATTTCATAAACAATATTTAACTTTGACTCTTTCTTGTTATGTTGCAAAGCTATGTTCTACTTATTGTTTCTTCCCTGTTTGTTTTTATTATCATCCTTGCTGGAGGAGTGGACAGGTTCTGCAGACTCTGGTTTCCTGAACTCATCTAATGTGTTAGATTGTGTTTTTAACATAAATTTAATTTCTTTGGAAAAGATTGAGTATGAGCTGAATTGTAGCTTAACAGTTTCTGACAAGGTTTAGCAACATTCTGGATTTGCATTAGTTGTTTGCTTGTATTGTCCAGGCATATGCCATAGTATTTCTTTTCTTTTTGATGAAATCTAACATGATTGGCTGAAAGATGTTCTAAAATGTCTGAAATTTGTAGAATTCTGGCCAAATAGCTCCTCTAGATGAGATCATTAGATTGAAGGAGAAATACCGTTTTCGTGTTTTGTTGGATGAGAGCAACTCATTTGGTGTACTTGGCCATTCTGGAAGAGGTCTCACTGAACATTATAAAGTTCCGGTATGCCATGAAAACCTGTATGTTCTATTATTACTTTAATCTATGCTAGTGACTTGTGGTGATATCGCCTTGTAGATTGAGAAGATAGACATTGTAATGGCTGCTATGGGGCACGCTTTAGCGACAGAAGGAGGGTTCTGCACAGGAGGTGCAAGAGTCATTGATCACCAAGTATGAAACTGTATCATATGACCCTCTAATAAATGAGTCAACATGAGATGGAAGTTATACTTATTTAAATAATGTTTTATTAGTAGTATTTATGAGGTATTGATGAGCCTCTTTTCCAATTATCCAATTTTCAAATGCTGATGCCTCTTGTTTTTGCTTTCAGCGGTTGAGCAGTTATGGGTATGTCTTCTCTGCTTCTTTGCCGCCATATCTTGCAAGTGCTGCAATTACTGCCATTGATGTTCTTGAAGAAAAGCCTGATCTGTTAAGAAAGCTGAAAGAAAACATTGCTGTATTATGGAAAGGTTAGTTTTGTCCTCACTACCAATAATTCGTGGCATAATTGTTCAATTTATCAAGGCCTTTTGTCTTGTAAATATTGGTAAAATATTTCCTTTGCGAACTAAGCTTTCCTGGAACCAAAAAAAAAAAAAAAACCTGTTTTAACAGTGGTATAAGTACTGCATAGGCCATCCCTTAGGATTTTGTTTGTGGTTTTAAAAAGCAGCTGCTTTCTGTGATAATCTTGGTTGTTGTCACCTGTACCTAATAGCTAGAATAAAGCATTCAGCTTTAGATTTCTTCCGTAATTGGTTTCTTTTGTCATGCAAATGGAGGATTTCTCCAATGAAAACCTATATCAGCCTTGTGAGTAGAATTTGGGTTGAAGCCCTAAAAGTATATGTGTGACTACAGGATTATCAGATATCAAAGGGTTCTCAATAGCAAGCAATCCAGAATCACCCATTGTTTACCTGAGACTGGAGAAGTCAACAGGTTCAATGACGAATGACTTAAATCTGCTTGAAGAGATAGCTGAACGGGTAAGTACTACAGTTATTTTGCCAAAAACTAATTACCCTTTCAACAGGTAATTCTTAAATCTCTTAATCGATATACATTTGCAGGCTTTGCGAGAAGACTCTGTGTTTGTAGTGGCTTCAAAAAGATCCACACTTGATAAATGTCGTCTGCCAGTAGGAATCAGATTGTTTGTTTCTGCTGGCCATTCAGAATCTGATCTGCTCAAGGCATGCCAGTCACTGAAAAGAGTTGCCGAGCTGGTGCTAAAGGATCATAGATGACTGCCTACACCTGTCTTTCTTTTTGATGTCATTTTAAGTATATACATCTAGTAAACAATCTTTTGGAGCAGGCTTACTGAAGGAAAACTCGGCTTGCAGATGTTTATAGTTTCTTGTATTATTTATTCTCTGATCACTTAGAATTGCAAACTTTTTTTTTGTTGAGGAAGAGTTATTGAGTCTTACTGGAACTAGCGAGACTAAGATTTCAGGGTTTTTCCGTTAGTACTGGAGTTTTAATCAATAGCATAGCAATTTTTTTTCCCCTAATATGTTTCTATTGCTTCATATCAAGACTCACAAATGATCTAAACATTGGTTAACCATGATCATTATATCAGCTCAGGAATTGGATTATCAGGATAACATCAGTCTCTATATGGCCAATGAGTTTTCCTTCAGATGTTGGGTATTTTGGCAATCCCAACTGCATAACCCAGAATTCTGTCTTCATGAATTATGTTGCCTCTCCAGCCTTCCCATTTGTTTCAGAAAGTTGCAAATCCAGAAAGATGTTCTAGTATTTTTCTACTCTGTAGCAGTAACTGAGTTTGAGTGTTTGGAGTTTCACACCCTTGGTAACAAATATGAAACGTATTAGACAACCCAAAAAAACCAAAGGAAACAGAGCTAATTAATACAGGAAACAGAGCTAATTAATACAGGAAACAGAGCTAAGTGTATTCCATGAACAACAAAAATAAGAGCCACAATAGTCAAATGATTGCCAGATCTTTTGACAAACTCAAAGCAGAAGACACAACCAGTATATTACAGTGAAGGTATGCATAAGTATTATGAATTTATGGATTTAACTACACAGCCTTCAGGGCCATCCAAGAACAATGGAAAACACAAGCTCCTCTTCAACTAATATCGACAAGAAGAAAAACAATGTGAAAGGGAAAACAAGAAGCAGTTTTCCTCAACAGAAAATACACACAAAGTGAATGCATAGACAAAGTCGAATATGCAGATCCAGAACTGTGACAAAAGAACCAACTGATTGACCCACCTCTGCATGTTACTCTTCACCTTCAACAGATTTTCCTGTGTTCTTCGGCTTCTGGGTTTCTTCTGCTAGAGTGACAAACCAATAAACAGCATAAATGTTACATATATTTTCATTTATTCAAATAAAAACTGAGAATGTAATATTAAACATAACCGTGTCAGAACTCACAAAACTTGCATTTTCCTCATCCATTATACCGCTTAACTTTGAACATAAAAGAAACTACCTCCCTAAACTCTCTAAAATTTTCATTTCCCGGCAGATATCCTAAACTAATTTCCCGAACCCAATTACAATCCTTGCTCTTACAAAATTTATCAATGGATGAGGCAAAGCAACACCCAGTGACTAGAGTACGCATTCTATGTTCTTGTTTCAATTTAGTTTCATAACACTGCATAGTACAAGTTTGCATTTTATGCCTGTATAAGTATTTGTTGAAACACAGATTTACTGACATCATAGTTAATGCTTGTTTACCAATTCACACAAATACATCATATAAATCCAAAGTTTCCTACTTTATACAAGGCAACACTTTACTCCACAGAAACATCTGAAACATGCAGTGAAACCAGAGAAACTAAAGACAGCATGCAGCAAAATCCAAAAACCCTAACAAGGAATTGAAAGGGATAACTTTTTCTGAGATTGCATTCTGCCAGAAGAATCATGAATAACCATTATTCAATAAGAATTCTGATAGTTACCTCCATCCTCGTGGATGTCAGAAGTCCAGAGAGTAAGGTTGTCCCTTAGTAGCTGCATAATCAATGTGCTGTCTTTGTAAGATTCCTCACTTAGTGCATCCAACTCAGAGATGGCTTCATCAAAAGCTTGTTTTGCAAGGTGACATGCCCTAGGGTTCAAGCAACCATGTAAGAAGAGTTCAAACATGTAAGAGAAAAGTCAAAAAAGGAAAAGAAGAAGACATAAGTTCACAAAGCAAAAAGAAGATAATGTGACAATACCTTTCAGGAGAGTTCATAATCTCATAATAAAAGACTGAGAAGTTCAAGGCCAAACCTAATCGGATGGGATGTGTGGGAGGCAACTCAGCCTCTGCAGTAGTAGAAGCAGTCTGCAAGTAAATAACATAATAACAGGTTTGACCACTCAAGTTCATAAAACCTTTTCTTTTTGTGATAAGAAAAATTCAATCACAAATGTACCAAGGGGAGGCCACCCAATCACATGTTCATAAAACATTTATTGACACTAGGATAGTAATGTTTTAGCATTTTCTAGCACATGAAGCAAATTAGACTCTACAAGCAAGAGCATCCTCATCTGATTCCAAATGTGGTCATGGCACCCGTAGAACTAACCTATCATATCAACTCTTTTGCCTTTCTCATCATCAAGAGAGTAGATATGATAAGAGCTCCAACACAAACATTAATTTAGAAATTGAAAGTTCTTAAGAGTAAATAGGCTTGCCTATTTCTAAGGTTATTCCATTAACAACTTGTTAAGAATGTTTTGCCAACCAAAATGGGTTTCTTCACCAGAAAAGATGCCAAAGGAAACATTGGCAAGCTGGTTTCAATCAACATAGTGCAGAACAACGATATCCTCACTAAGCAACTCTTAAAACATGCTTTGACAACTTAAGTATAATAAATATTAAAATTAAATACTAGGTTCTTTGGATAGTCAAACAGAAGACAACATCTCTTCTCTACTTCCAAAACATCTGAATGACATGAAAATCAAAAAGTTTGCTTACGTTTCTCTGATCATATGATTCTTTTAACTAGTTTTCTTGGGTGCCCTGACAAAACAAGGATAATTGAAGTCCCAAATCATCAAAAGCCAAAATACCTGATATGCTTTCATAGACTTATCAGCAGCCGATTTCCTCTCATCACCAGTCTTAAACTCTGCTAAGTACCTATAGTAATCTCCTTTCCTGCAAAATCCAGAACCAGTTACTGAACCAAATTCCTAACAAATCAAATGAAAACCAAAAGATGCAAAAGCTCCTGCATCAAGACCACTCACATTTTATGGTAAAACACAGTAGATTCGCCACCCGAGCATGATGGAACCAGATGCTCATCTATTACCCTCATAACATCGCTGCAAATACTGGATAGTTCAGACTCAACCTTTTGCCTATACCCTTTAATCCGCTTCACATTTTGCTCGTTCCCTTTTGCCTCCTCTTTTTGCTCAATGGATGATAGGATCCTCCATGATGCTCTCCGTGCACCGATCACATTCTTGTACCCAACGGAGAGTAAATTTCTCTCCTCTACTGTCAATTCCACATCGAGATTTGCCACTTTCTTCATGGCATCAACCATTTCTGTCATAATTGAAGCAGAAATTAGTCAAAATTCCAGATTATCAGACTATCTGTTTCATTTCTGAGAAAAGGCACAAAACCCAAAGTTTTTTAAACCTCAGATCTTATGATCGCTCATTATTATGAGGCCAAGTAAAAGTTACTGACTTCAAAGAGCAAACATACTCATCTTCAAGGTGGTCAAAAAGCAGAAAACATGAAGAACCCTACGCATTTCTTTGGTTGTCATGCAAACAGAGTTACAAAATTAGGAAATCTACCACTTAAAATAAGAAAGATCGATCGAATGAGCTTCACTTTAACCGACCCAATTGCAATTCAACTTCATGGCATTAAATTTTGATATTTAAACCCAATAACTAACAAAATCCAACCAAAACTTGAACTTCGTTCTTGTTTTCCCTCCATTCCCCAGCAACCAAACAGACACACGCACACACACACACACACACAGAGGGTGAAAGTCACCATCATAACGCTCAGCTTGCTCAGCGAGCTTGGCGATGTAGACATAGCTGTCTCGTTCCCCGGAGGACTCCATGGCCGATCTCTCAGTGTAATTGAATAGCTTTTCCTTTTCAGAATTAGATAAAGAAACAGAAAAAGAGGGAGAAGAAGACGATGCCCTTTCTGTGTCAGTACTGGAAAGTCTCTGGTGAGGTTAGTTGAGGACTGCGGTTTCAACACACTAAAAAACAAAACATAAAAAGTGAAAAAGGAAAAACAGGAAATGATTGCCTTCGGGAGCTCGAGAGGACAAGACAGGAGTACACAGGATCACCCCTCTTATAAAATGCAACTTCCCACGCGCTCTCTGCTCCGTGCATGCCATGCATCTTAATTTCTTCTTAAATCTCATTTAATAATATTATGGAATTTTCAATAAAAGAATTGAAAAGATTAAAAAAATTTATTAGTCATTTTTGAATATTAAATTGTCTACCCAAGAAAAAGCTCTTTAATTTTATGAAATATTTGTTATTTTGATTATCATTGAAAGCCATATATCATCAACTGATTGTACATTATTTTTCTAAAAATTTACATTAATTTGAAATCAATTTACACAAAATCCATGTGTAAATTAATAAATAGTACTTATTTTAAACATATACAATTAATAACATGATAGCCTGATTTCTTCTTAATAGCACATATTAACTTAAGAGGTAAATGTCACATATAGAAAAGTATCACGCTTTTGCAATGTAATCGATTACCCTTCAGAAAAGCAATTTCCTGAATTTTTATTTTTAAATTAAAAAACTTATAATTTAACTATCATAATGTTTTTTAAAATAAAATATAAAAATTACTTAAAATCTTTAATTATATCTTATATTATCAAATAATTTTAAAAGTTTAAAAAGTGACAAATGAGATACTCAATTATCAAATTGAATAAAATTAAATTTTAAAATTAAAAATCTTATATAATAAATTTTAATTTAAATTTTTTGAATATGTAAAAAACATTTAAAATATCATCACAAAAAAAATAATTTTTAAAAAATAAAATATAATTTTTTAAAAAATTTACAATATTAAATTTTAAAAAATTATAAAAATTAGTTATTAAAAAATTATTTAAATTTTAAAAATAAATTTAAAATAAAATATAAAATATATTTAAATAATTTATTAAATACTTTACAGATAAAAATATCTTTTATTTTTTAAAACTGTTTAAATCAAAATTTAATTTGATTTAAATTAATAATTTAAAATTTTATTTATTATTTTTTAAACATTAAAATTCATTCGATAACATTCTAAATTTTATACAATTTTATCTTCAAAAATAAAAATATCTTATTTTCTTTAAAAAATCTATATCTTCCAAAAACATGTATGATGTGATTTTTTAATAAAATTATTATATTAATTATTTGTATAATCAAACCAGATAAAGTAGAGTAAATATCCAGAGAGCACAAATTTCTTGCAGTGTATAAGAGTAATTAATTTAAGATTTGCATAAACTTGCATATCTTACTGCTAATGACAGCGAAGAACAAAACAGATTGAACAATAAACGATAACACATGCCTCAACCCTGAAGGGATTTATTTTCCTCGTCACATTCTCCTTCTAAGGAGTTCCGCAAATGTGTGCCTAAGAAAATGCAGGAAATCCTTGCAAACCCAGAAAACAATATTTACCCAATAAAGCAGAGGAGTTTAAAATGGTGATTCAAACCAGAGTCTTCACTATAACCCATTACATGGTAACTGCGGTAAACAACATCTATATCAGTAACTGATGCTTCTTTTTCTTTTTCATTTAAATTTATCTTGAATTCTAATCATTTATTTTCAGCATGTTCTAGCTCTTAGTGTAGTTGCGTTTGTTGCTTACAAGCTAGCAGCAATGAATGCGGAGGATTCTTGTTGCTTTAAGCTGTCTGCAACATGTGCAACCACTCCAGCACCAGCATTGTGAAGCCATTCATTTTTCACCTGAAATGTATAATAAATGGCATTAGCAAAATTAATAATATTTTGGATGCCAACCTTCTTCAAATTCAATGTTTAATTTACAACAGATACATGTATATTGTTATGGGCCAAGTAAGGCCATAATGCTGAATGGAAGTTAACATCAACTTTTCTCCATCCTAACTTCTGTAAGCCACGAATCATTTCCTCTGCAAACAAATCAGAAATGATTGTTAATCTTTGAAGGAACATAAATACTAATTCATTCGAATAGTTGCCACATCAAATGCTTTCAACCACAATTATATAATCTACCTTCCATAATTTCATGGTATTCCACTGTATTCTTTATGTTGGGTGCATTTTGTGCTGCTTCTTTTGCTCTAACAGCTTCTGGAGGAAAATGAGGGCCATCCGAGGAAACTGGTGGATAATCCTCCACATCCACAACATGCTTATAACCATCCAATGATCTGCGTGGGGGCTGCATATTAGGTACAAAATGTTAGAAGGATGCATGAATAAATGAATGCATTATTTAACAACTGTTACGTAACTTTCTGTGCACGCATGTCAAAAAGCACTGGCAGACAGGATATAACAAACTTTCAGAGATCATTTGAGTAAAATTCTAATCTTTCACCATCTTTATCAAGGAACCCCTACTTCCCAAGCTGCCAAAGTGTACTACGACAAGATTCTGGACCTGAAGTCTATAGTATCATTTTTTCATGACTTGTATGTACAACTGCCCTTGCCATCTATTCCCCTGGATATGGAAGTACTTCATTGACTGTCATGGCCATGACAAAAGCTTTGCCATAGTTGTTCCAAGGTATGGGTAAAAGAAATCAAAAAGCTTATCAAATAACTTGCTGAAAATTGGTCATGAGCTTAAGTTTCATGTTTCTTCTAGACTGCCATGATTTTCAAAACATTCTAAGAGAAATATATATGCCAATTTTAAGGAAAATAATAAGAAAAGTTCATTATTGCAAATAAGACGGACACATGATTGTGAATTAAGGTACTCCTAAGATCTTTCTCTTATAATCTAATCATTATGTATTTCAACAGTCTCAACTTCTCATTAAGCTCATAGTCCAAAACTTCATATGAGAACGTTCAACAATCTCACCTTAAAAAGTTCTGTCTCCCGCCTTATTGAGGATGTGCGCCAACCAACCATGTCTATTTGATGTCAAGGAAACCAGGTAAGGGAAAAGAAGATTAGTCAACATAGAATAAATATGCTGAACTCATTGTACTTGAAAAACAATAAAGCGCACAGGATACGATCATAAGATACATTTGCATAAACAATGCGACACCTAAATGCACCCAATGCAGACCTGCAAGATGAAGAAACATATTAGGACCAACATCGGCGAAAAATATATAGCTGAATTTTCTAGAAATCTTACAAATATTTTCCATCTTCACAATCAGATGCCATTCTCAGAAGAAGAGGTGGTTTTTCTGGTTTACCGTCAGTAAGGAACAGTTGGCTACCAGTTCGACCAACAAAGAAAGGAGCTATTGGTGCAGCAAGTCTCTCTAATATGGGAACTCCCAAGAGAAAAGGAAGCTGAAAGCAATTATAAAGAATTAAATATTGAAAAATGACAACTTCAGCTGCTAGAAATAAAAGATACATATTTCATTGAAGTTCAAGATGCAGATTATGATCCAGGAAGGACAGTGTGAATGATGGAGATCTGTTGATATGGAATTTTAGTTGCGGTCATGGCAAATATAAATAACAATGCCAAAACATGGAAGTAGTAAACTTTTCAATTACCACAAGAAAGGAATTCAAAACCTGCTTTAATATTAACTCCTAGGAGGCATCTGAGCTATACAGGATTTTCTTTAAGCTTTAGAGCTACAACCTTGCTAAAGCTTGAGAAATAGCGAGGCATTATAAAAACACGCTACATACTTGTATTAGACTTCATCATTTTATTGCTTTATGCATATATTATCCTTAGAACTATATGCTCCAGTCTATGAACCTTGGAGCTAGATGAACTTTTAACGTTCAAATTGCACCCTCCAAGTGCCTGCACCAGTGACTTATCCCTGAGGAGGATGACTAATCAACATAGATTACTGAACTAATCAGGCATCTCATCGTACTACAGAAAATGTTTTCTTTCTTCTGGGTGGACAGATGGTACCTCACCTCAGGGTTGCCCTATTGGGTGCCACCACATACACTAGTTTAATGGGTAATCCAATCTTTACCAGCTTGCCATCATCCTGTTGATGCCATTATCAAGGGTCCAGGTTGATAAACACATTTTCATCATCTCATAGAAGTTCTCTATAGTTGTTGATACTTAATTTTGCCTTGGCATGTTTTATCACTTCCAAAAGCAGAAAGATGATACCACAGAGAATCATTTAAATTTCGTCCTCTTGATAAAAAGTGATTTAGATTTCCTTGACTATGTTATTTTGGTCCTAATGCAATTTCTAAGTGCTTCTAGCAGGACCACTTTCTTACACCTCAGATTCAGAGGTAAATACTGACACCTGGGAAATACAGAAGGCAAGTTTGCAGGGTTCAAGCAGCAGCTCAAGATCTACTTATGCTGATTTCTTTCTTTCGCTAGCTCCATGAATTGTCTTGCTTTTTTTTGTTGGGAACCTAAACATCTAATCATACTGCACATCTTCACCACTTGAATTAATGCCCAAGGGGCTTGCTCCACAAGTTATTTTGTTTAAGCTGAAAACCATGACACTTACAATATTCAATACCTTCACAGAAATAGAACAAAAATGTAACAGAACCAAAAAAATGTGTTACTTTGCAATAACTAATATCTTGCAGATCATTTTCACCAGCCATGCTATACTTGCAGCCAAAGACATTCCAACAAATATCTTTCCTTTGGCTAAAATCTTAAAATTTCCGTATTTCTAATCCAACATAAAATGTTGGTCAAAAGTTCACGCAAACTACTAGATTCTTAAGAGCATAGAGCCTTTTCCCATTCTGAAATGATTCTCATGTAAGGATGAAGAAAAGGGCTGCACCTTGACATTCTTAGGACCTAGACACAATTCAAATTTATGGCACATGGTTTCAATAATATATAGCAGTTATAAGAATACATTTTGTTATCATCTTTTGGTTGTACTGCCAGATGAACTCAACATACAAAAGCAGCAGCACAACTTCAATCTATATCCCTTCTCATCAATTTAACATTTCTTGTCATACCATTCCTGTAGTACTTCTTTTTGCAACTATTTCATAATTTCTTAGTAATTTGATAAATAAGTTTAAGAATTGTACCAAAAACAATCTAGGACTTAAGTAGCATTTTAGTCATGTTCTTAGATTTCATTAGTACCACAGGGTATCAAACTGAATATAATAAGATGGAACTGCCAATAAAGCAGACAACAATCTTTTTTTTTTTTTTTTTTTTTTGGGGGGGGGGGGGGGGGGGTACACAGGACCACTTTGTGTTTTGACCCCTGCATGTTAAACTCGGGATGCAGCCTTGACAAAAGCAGACAACATTTTTCAGAAAAAAAGATAAACAAAATAAGAGAAAGAAAATCAAACTCAAATTTTGTTTTGAATGTCTAAAGACTGGAATCTTCAAGGTCAGGCTTCAAATTTCTATCCAAATTCGGACAAGAATCTTATATTTTGTTAACTCGCTTGTAAGCTTAAGACACTTGAAACTCGGCTAGCATTTAATAAAATGAAGGGCTGTAAAAAATGTAATTTAACATCTGAAAGTTTCTAATTTATGAATGAAAACATATATATATGGCAGAATTTCCAAATACTAAGATAAGATGTAAAAGGGGACATGGAGCCAGATTCACATGGATATTGGTCATCACTGCATAGTATTAAATGAAAATTATAACCATACCCTCCAGAACAAACCTGTTTTCTCCCTCTCACCCCAAGATGTGGAGTTGCCAAGGTAATAAAATTGATTGGCTCCAGTCCAGCAATCGTACCTCGTCTCGAAGCACTTGTTGTTTGTGGATTTGCCAGTGCAGGAGCAGTACCGTCATCAGGTTGCCCACCATCCAGCATATTTGGTTCATAAAGAACAGAAATTGCATATCTTGCAAACAAGCCACCAAGAGAATGGGCCAAAAAGGAGATCCTCTTTAAGCTCTCAGTTTTCTTTACAACTTGCATAACCTATTTTTGTTCCCATTAAAAATGGAAAAAAAAAAATATTAAGCAGCACAGTTAGTTCATTCTAGCAAGCCACATCACATATATTGCCATGGACTTCCAAATTTACCTCGTCCGCTAATCGCTTTCCAGCTCCATCAATCCCAGCAAAGGTTTTAGTATACATGTTGGAGGAACTTGCTGCATATATAAGAAAAGACTGAATATGTTTGACACATCACATCGACCCATGCTTGCATGAGTTGAACAAAAGGAAAATGCGTAAAGATTAACAAAATCCATTGCTCTTTAGTCTGAATCTTCTTTGTCCTTAATACAAATCCAGCTGAGCAATGGTAACTTAAAGAATCAAGTCTTTATAAAGCATGCAACATCAGGTTTTTTCAGATCCTTCCAAAAGCATCCCAAGTATTTGCTAAGCAATGTCATCATCGCCCCTATTTGCAGGGCTCATTCTATGTGGGTCACATATCCCTATTTTATTAGCAGTTAAAGATATTCTCACATGTCAAATTGTTCTCATGTCATATATCAATGAAGTCAATAAGAGCAGTGCAAATGAAGGAGATGAGCACACCATAAAGTACAAACTTTTTTCCAAGCCGTCTTTTCAATTCAGCTTCAACATATGTCCAGTCACCCGGGCTGCAGCAAGAAATATTTAAACAGATTGTTACTTACTTGAGATAGAAGCCAAAAGAACCACAAAGATGAATTTAATAATTTCAGATTGTCACATTTTAACCTAAATTGGGGAAATTCATGGATGCAACATAAAGGAATAATTGATTTCTTTCAACTTTTTCCATTGTGTTCTCTACACCCAACAAGTATTTAATGAAGAGTAGTAATGAGCATATCTACACACATTAGCCTCAGCAAATACCATGTCTATCAGAAGCATATAAAACCTTTTTTCTTTTTTCCAAACAAGATTAGTAAATAATCAAAATGATACTAAGGCTGCAAATTGCAGATGGTTGATGTACACCAAAAATGCATAATGTTCATATTCCAGAACAAGATTGAGGAACATTTTTCTCCAATGTTTATACCGATTATGGATTTACCATGCATGTCCTAATTGAGCATGTATCCATCTGTTCTAAGTTGGGATATGCTACTGTGAAATATGATCATACCTGGCCAAGATGCCATGAACAAGAACCAGAAGATGATCAGGTTCGTCTTTATCACTCGCAACATTCTTAGAGGATGCAAAATTTCCCTTAGTAGAACTCATGACTTGAGCTCTAACACCTTGATTTTTCCAGTTATTGTTTATTCCTACACACGACTCATTATCAGATCATGTCCCCTAGCTAAAGGACATAGGCGATGCACTCAAAAAAATAAAAAAAAGAAAGAAAAACACATCCTTCCATGGGAAAACCAGAGAAAAGTCAAGCAAAGAAGGTTGAAGATGATGATAAAGCTCTAAAATTTGTCCTCCCTATAATTTTGTTCGTTGTTTTCCCTTCCCCAAGAATCAGCTCATGATGACAGTTTTGTTTTTTCTTATCACTTCCCCCAAGAATAAGCTCATCACCAAAATGTTAACTTCGACGGAAATTTTTGTCCCACCTACACACACCAAATACAAGAAGCAAGTGATAAAATATGCAGTCACCTACATAGACTACACAGAATCAAATATTCCAGTGCATTCTTAAACAAATAATATGGTCCGGAGACATGCTAATAGCCTTTCTTCCCCTTGAAAGTTTTCAGGTTCCTTTGATTCCATTTTTCCTATAAGGAAAAACTGAGGAAGTCCACAAATCTTAGTCTCGTCATTATCAATACTCATTTATTAAATCCCTTCCACAATACTCATTTACCAAATCCCTTCCACAATGACTTTCCGATTAGAAAAGTCCCCATTATTCGTTGCTTGCACGTATAATTCATTTCCCCACTTTGCCTATCTGTACACTCGCCCATAAAAATCAAATCGTACATCTTGACTGAAAATAGTGACATATGGATAATCCCAGACAATTAAGATTTGGAAACTGAACATAATGAAGAAAACGAGAACAAAAAGGAAGAAATTAGTTACCACAAGAGAAATTCAAGTTCTGAGAAGAGCTGCATGAACACGAAGACGATGGCGACGAGGAACCCAGAGGTCCATGCGCCCCATTTCTGAAATTATTATTGTTATTACCACTAAATCTCGGAGAATAACCACAACGAGCGTGAACCAGAGAAGCCGTTGCCATATGCGTATGACGTGCGTATTTATATACAAGACAAACTGGACAGCCAAAAAGAAGAGAGAAGTCCTTAAATCTCGCTTTTCAAGGTAATGCCACCATCTACCCCATAACATTGTCTTCTCCTGATAATCATATAACCGTGCACAAAGCCATGCCCAAAGCCTTTATAGTCCCTCGCATCATCGTCCGTGTTACCACTCAATCCTTGTTTTCGGGCAAACACAAACAAAAGGAAATATCCACAGAGACCAATCACAGATTAAAGACAAATGTTGGACAGGTGAAGACAGAGAAAGAGAGATAGGAGGGCTAGATTCTGGATAGATTCGAGAAATCGGTATGGTGGGCGAGGAGTGTCGGAGTGGGCGTGAGGAAGGATAGGTGAGGTTGATCACCCACCACGCAGGTCACCAACGAATAGGAGCTCTGGGGCTTTTTAGTCATTTCATGCATGTCCACCAATCAGATTGAGCCGTGACATAGTGTACAAATGATTTTCCCTTCAGGTCATATTATATTGTTGTTTACCACCGGTGATGATTTTGTTAGATCATTTCTGATTGGAACGACCGATCACTATGATCATGCCACGTGGCACAATTATTGCTGCGTCTGCCGAATCATTGACAGTTCCCTACTTCTTTGCAAGTGCTCAGCCAACAGTGACTTTTTATCGAATTCAAGTTGATTAGAATCCCGGACCTGACCGGATTTTAATCGGATTTATATAAATCCATATGGCATGGGTCAATAAAGGTTTTAGAAAAAGGGTCAAATAGTATAAATCGATTAAATTAAATCAAATAATTTTTATTAATAATTTAAAAAATTATAAATTACATAAATATAATTTAATTTTTTAAAAACAATTAATTTTAAATTAAATCATATCATATTTTAAATTATATTATTTTTTATTAGTTTTTATTATAACTTATATTATTTATTATTTGTTAGTTTTATATTATAAATATATAATTTTATTTGTTACAGTTTATTTAAACTTTTACAAATTTTAAAATTTTAATTTAACATTTCAATTGATTTTCATAAGTTTTGATTTTGAACTTTTAAATTGATTATATTTAATATTTAAATTTTTTAATACTATTTGATATTTATTTTTAAAAATATTTTAATAAATCAAATCGTATTGTATTTTGTAATATACTTTGATTCAATTTATATTATCCAAATCAAACATCACATTAAAGATAATCATCTAATTATATTAATGGTTTGATATGCTTAAAAAAATATAAATCGATCAAATCACATCACGAATAATATTTTAAATAAACATCAATTTTAATTGATAGGATAGCTACAAACCATTTTAAGAGAAAAAAAGAAAAGAAATTCATGGTTCTTCGATGATAATTTTAATTAATTTTTGTTTATATAAAGATTATCTTATGTAATTTTTTAATCACAATTTTAATCTATACAAGAAATTAAATTTTAACATGATAATATGTTATTATGTATAGAAATTAAAATACAACTTTTTAAGTTAATAATTAATTAATTTATTATAGTTAATATGTATTCATAAAATTTATATTTATTGAACTCTAAAATGAATTTAAGAAAAATAATTTAATAATAAATTACTTTTTATGTTAAATATTTGATAAAATTATATTTATCAAAATTTTATTAATATACTATTTTAAAATTTATGTTTTTATAAAAAAAATTAACAAATTCATTATTTGATAAAATATTATGATCATACTTGTATTTTATAATAATATATATAATAAGGTACAATAAATACAAGTGTATTACTCAAAAAATGGAAATCATATTTCAATTAAAATATAACATGTAATGCATATATGTTTACAATGTGCACTCATTTAGTAATAATTTAATAAATATTCAATTGCAAGTTATATGTAAATAAAATTAATAAAATAGGTAGATATTTATTTGTGCGTCTGTATTTATATATATGTATACACTTTATTTATTTATAATTGATTTACACATACATTTCGTATGTATTAATGTTATGGTAATTATTTATATTAATATGAGATTGATTAGAATTTTATTAATATAATAAATTTGATGTAATTTAAAATTTAAATTTATAAGAAGTTAAATTATATTATTTTAATTATTATGATTAAATAAAAATGTGATAATAAATTTCAAATTGAATTTTTTAAATAAATATCTTTGAAAATAAATATGGTATAACTTATAAATAAAAAATATAAAGAAAGAAGAACCACATGGCAATTCTCTAGCACATGAAATCTGTGATCAAATTGCAAGAATAATAATTCTTTCCTCGTAGGAGTGGTGATTGTCCCTTGGCATGAGATTCAATTCTTGTTGCTGGTAACTGGTTTTGATCTTAGATAAAAATATGAAGGATCCACTAGTTTGAATGACTATTCTTGAGGAGGACATTTTATCACCATAGAAGGATGGTGATTTTTTTTTTTTTGGTTGGGTTACTAATCCTTCAATTTGTGTCTTATTGGAATAAGTGATTAAATTTTGATAAAATGCATAATAATTACATATATTTTTATATTTTTATTTATTATAAATGATTAAATTTTAGATTTTGATTAAATTTTATATTTAAAAAAGTTGATTAAAAAACTCAACTAAGATGAACTTAAATTCACTTATTTTGAAGATGAAAAATTAGATTTCAAGAGGTATAGATGAACTAGAAGATGTTTTTGGATAAGTTATTAGCAATATTTAATTGCACTAGAATCCTACCAGAAGCATGACTTTATCTTTATTAAAAAAGTAGCTATAGAGATTTTATCTTTAGGAGTCTTATGTTATTATGTTTAAAAATTATTATATAAAGAGGAGATAGTTCTCTAAAGGAATCATTTAGAACATATTTTTTATCTTCCTCTTTCTTAGGTTTTTTATTTTTTATGGATTGCTGAACATCTCTTTCAGCGAAAGGATAATAAATGATTTGATTTTTCAAGAATTATGAGATCTAACTAATTTCATTTGTATATTTTATTTTTTCATTATTTATATGTCTTTTGTACTTATTGAATTTATTATTTTGATTGATCGCAATAAAAAATATCTTTTGTTTAATCATTAAGATAATAAATTACTAATTAAAACTTTAAATTTATAATTGTTTAAATGTTCAAATATAAGTGGTAAATAATATAGTTGATTACAAAGATGATTTTTTAATTTATGTTACGAAGATATATAGTCTAGTTTAAATTCAGCTACACATGTATTTGTTAACCAAAATTGATAATTTCTCTGATTTTTAATACTGTTGCTAAATTAAATCCTAAGATCATATTTAGAGTTATTTATTAATAAGAAAAAATAATTAAAGATTATCAAAAAAGTAAGAAGAAATAGGTTATTAAGTCGTACTAATAATTATAACCGATTTGGTAAAAATTAAAAGATATTTATCTTTGCATCAATGATCAATTTCTAAATCAAACTTGAAATTATTTCTTTGATTGGAAGCTTTATTATATTGATTTTTTTATTTTTTAATTAATTTAATTTTATCTACTTTTAGTTCTTAAAACCCCTATCTCTTTTATTATATATATATATATATAAATTTTTTATTTTGTAAAAAATAAATCTAACCAATCTCCATGAAAATAAGTTTACTCATTTATACTATGGTTTAATTTTATATTTTGGATAAAAATTTAATTTATTGATCTCGACAACTAGCAATTTTACTAATTTTTTGTGTCATTGCTGGGGATTGATTTTCATTAGATTTTTTTCAAAAAATAAAAATTAAACTATAATATAAATAAGCAATATCATTTTCATAGAGATTAGATGGATTTATTTCTTGCAAAAAATAAAAAAAGATAAGGGTTTTAAGAGCTAAAAGTAGATAAAATCAAATTAAATTAAAAAAGATAAAAAAATCAATGTAATAAAGCATCCAATAAAAAAATAATTTTTAACTTGATTTAAGAATGATCATTGATGCAAAGATAAGAATTTTTTAATCTTTACTAAATTGATTATGGTTATTAATACAATTTAATAACCTATTTTTTCTTACTTCTTTGATATTGGTTATATTATTTGTCAATAAATAACCCTTGATATAATCTTAGAATTTAATTTACTAATAATATTAAAAAATAAAAAAGCTATCAATTTAGTCAACAAACACATATGTAGGTTTATTTGAACCAAACTATATATATTTTAACATAAATTGAAAACCATCTTTGTGATCAACTATGATATTTGCCACTTATATTAGAACATTTAAACAATTACAGATTTAAAATTTTAATTATCGATTTATTATCTTGATGATTTGCAGTCAACCAAAATAATAATTTCAACAAACATAAAAGATATAAATACAATGAAAAATAAAAGAACAAATAAAATCAGTTAGATCTCACAATTCTTGAAGAATTAAACAATTGATTATCCTTTAACTATAAGAGATGTTCAGTAATTCATTAAAAAAAAAGCTAAAAAAAAAGAGAAAGGTAAAAAATAGATTCTGAATGTTCTCCTTGAAGGAATTACATCCTCTTTATATAATAATTTCTAAATATAATAACCTATTTTAACTAAGATCATAAAGATAAGTTAAGATAAAGATAAAATCTCTATAATTACTTTTTAAATAAAATATAAAATTATGCTTTTAGTAGAATTCTAATGCAATTAGAAGAGCCAACACTTTATCAAAAGGCATCTTCTAGTTCACTCATACCTCTTAGAATTCAACTTTTTATCTTTAAATTAATTAAATTTGATTATATCTTAGTTGAATTCCTTAACTTACCTTACTAGATATAAAACATAGTCAAAATCTAAGATCTAATCATTTACAATTAACAAAAATATGAGAAAATATAATAATATATATGATTATTATGCATTCTATCAATTTTACTGCCATGAGAAACATCTTGGTAAGTATCTGGAGATCAAAAAAAAAAAGTTTTTATTAAAGAATTATCCTCACAATTATATTTATTTCAATTCTTTCATGTTATTGATTTGCAAAGAGTAATTGATGGTGGCTTATGGTCATTTGATAACCATATCTTAGTGATTCTAAGCCAAGTAAAACTAAATCATGTAGAGTTTTAGGTGCAAGTTCATAAACTTCATGTAGGCTTCACAACTATCAATGTTGGTAGACAGCTTGGTGACTTCCTTAAAAAATTTATAGATTATGATATGCTAAATTAGAGACTAAGTTTACTAAAATTAATTTCAAAAAATCATTTGCAAATTTGAGAAATCAGATGGATCCAAGGAGATCTTATAAGATAATAGAGAATTGAGGAGTAGGGATAATGAATAGGGGAGATAGAGGTGTTGAAAAATGTTGAATCCAATAGTGGGCCAGGCCATGGGCAAGTGAATATTGGCTGGATGATAAAGGTGACAAGCTTAAGGTTCGGGTTGAATTCAAAAAGAGAAGAGTAGGTTGGGATTATGGAAAACAAGTTGATGGCTCTTTGCCACTTATACTACTCCATGAAAATACATGTGATAGTATTGAAGTTGAGAGAAATGATAAATTAATTCAATCAATGATTGTTCCTAAAACTTAAGATTGTCAAGGAGCATGAAATTCCTTACATGAAAGTGCTTGGATCTTAATAACCCTCGAGTAGTACTAGCTTTATGTGAGCTAATGAAAATGGAGTAGCCACAGATAATAGCTTTATTGAGACTTGGATCGGTAATGGCAACATTAATTTTGTTAAAAGGGTATTACATTTTTAAGGAAGGTTTTTAGTTAGTAGGTAAGGATAAGGTAAAGGAATTACAGTCTTTTTAAAAGTAACAAGAGGTATGTTTTCTGATCAACTACTCTCAAAATCTTATTGGTATGCTAGTTGAAGATAGTGATAGACTATAGTAGAGCTTAACTAGCTTTTATATGTTTCTTAAGAGAGGCTAGAGGAAGGAGGTCTGTTTCATAATTTTTCTCTTCTGTCATGGGTTTACATAAGAGATTTTAATGCATTTTTCACCATAATGAGAAAAAAGAGTGAAATTTTTAGGCCTTATCAGATTATGAAAGGGTTTCATCTAGTGGTTCATGAATGTGATTTAGTAAATCTTCCTTTATTTGAGTCCAATTTTACTTGGGAGATAGGGATAAGGACTGAGTATTGGATTTACGAAGAGGCTTGATAGATTATTTGTGTCGCATTCCTAGTTGAGTATATATCCTAATGTTAGACTCATAACTTAGATTATTGCTTATTCAGATCATTATCATATACCATTGCAAACAAAAGCATGAAATAGAAAATAGATAAAAAATAAGTTTATATTCAAAAATTTTTAGCTTTATAAGACTATGTTTCTTGGTATTATTAAGAATGTTTGGAACTATAGAGGAAGGCATGGAGATTTAGAAAGGATTGAGAACTATTGTGCTAATATAGAGAGCTTGAGATAAACCATTGGAAAAAAAATCAAAAGGTAGAAAAAGTTGACAGCCTCATTAATTGATAGGTAGGATCAAGACTCAAGAGAAAGATCAATTCAAAGCTAAAACAGAGTTATCCAATATCTTACTCTAATGGGAAGAATATTACAACACTAAGTATTTTCATAGTGTAACTTCTACTCAAAGTAAAAGTAATACCATTCAACTTATGTTCGATGATGAAGGAGTGTGCTGGGTCAAGGAAGAGCATTTGCAAATAGTGGCAAAGCAATATATATTTTTTTTTGAGTTATTTATAGCTACTAGATAGCTGACTTGTAAAAATAAAGTGGTTCATTTATTGGGGCACAAAGACTTTCTTAATGATAATAAAAGGCTTCTTAAAGCCTTCATAATAGATGAATTTAAGAAAGCTATCAGCCAGATGCGTTTTGATAAGTCCCAAGGTTAGACATTACTCAACTTTGGTTTTTATCAAAGGTTCTAGAATTTATTGGGTCAAGATCCATTTAGCCACTGTTAAATAGCAAAAATGTGGTATGTTTCATGAGAATTTTAATAATATTTTAATTATGCTCATTTCCAAATATGAGAGTCCCAAATCAATAGAAGACTTTAGACTTTTTTTAATGCAATATCAACTATAAAATAATTATTAAAGTATTGGCTAAAAAACTAAAAAGGCTTAATTTCTAAATTGACATTTGAATAATAGTCAGCTTTTGTTTCTCGTAGGTCAATGATGGAAAATGTTTTGGTTACTTTTTATGTCATTCATTATATGAAAGAGAGTATAAAGGGAAAAAAATTTTCAATGTCATTCATTATATGAAAGAGAGTATAAAGGAAAAAAAATAAAAAACGGATGTGGAACTTAAAGTGGACATGAACAAGGCTTACGATAGAGTCTTATAGGAGTTCTTGAGGGATGTGATGCTATGTTTAGGCTTTGACAAGAGATGGACGAACATTATAATGCTATGGATGGCTAAAGTTAAATATAATCTTCTTATAAATAGTGTAGAAGTTAGTACTATAATTCTTATTAAGGGCTTAAGACAAAAGTGATCCATTGTCACTTTATCTTTTCATTTTTTATGCTAAGGGATTGATTGCTTTAATTGGAGCTACTGTCACCAATAAGGAGTTGGCATAGTTGCAAGATAAGTAGGGTGCCTCAAAAATTACTACTTTATTACTTGCAGATAACAACTTCTTTTGTTTTAAAGTTAATGTGGAGGAATATAAAACTATGAAGAGGATCTTAGCTATTTGTTAAGAAGCTTCTAACCAAATGATTAACTTTTAGAAGTCGAGTATTATTTTCAATACTAATGTGATAGCTAAGGAAAGAAGCTTTCATTTCTTATTCTTATCTTGTTGTATGAAGAACCACAACATAGGCTTTTCTTTTTTTCTTTTTTTTTTAATGGCGATCTAAGCATAATGGAGTTAAAGACCTATATTGGTAAAGTTGCCAGAAGCTGTGTCCGAGGAAGGATGCTGAAGAGATGGACTTTAGAGATTTTTGTGCTTTCAATTTAGCTTGCTAGGTAAGCAAGCTTAAAACCTAGTCACCAAGCCTGAATCACTGGTCAATAAGCTTTTTAAAGCCAAATAATTATCCCTATGGGAATTTTATAAGGGCTTTTTTAAGTTTCAATTCGAGTTATACATAGAGAAACATTTGATATTTTCATAAGGTGATAGAGAATGAAGGTCGTTGGAAAATTGGTAAAGAAAATGATATAGTAATTTGAAAGAACTTTTGACTTAATGATCAAAATTTTAAAGTTCAGCTCATTTCTTTGTCTAATTTACAATTCATTACAATGAAAGACCTTTAGCTACTTGATTCCTATAAGTGGAGTTTGAACTACAATACATTATAATAAAGGACCCCTAGCTACTTGATTCCTATTATTATTATTATTTATGAAAGAGATGTTAAGGAAAGGTTAAAACTTGTGGTCACAAACTTTTGACAGAGAGATAAATTTATTTGACATTTTACTAAAAATGGCTAGTATATTTTCAAGTTAGCATATAGGGTTGCAATGTCTTATCAACAAACTAAACCAATTCCAAGCTACTGGAATGCTCTTTGATACATGTAACTACCTCCCAAGATCAAGAATTTTATTTAGAGAGCATGTAAAATTTTAATTTTCATGATATTTAGGCTGATTGAGAAGGATATTGCTATCCAAGATAAGTGCCCATCCTATGCACAAAAGTGCTGAGGAATTACCAGACTAATTTGTGCTTCTCTACGCATGTCTTATTTCTACGATTGGTTCTTCTTAGTTTTTAAAGCAATCGATCAAAAGAATAGAGCCAAATTATGAGTATTATTATGGTGTATATGAAGAGTCAGGAACTTTAAAATTTGATATGACAAAGTAAATAATCTTGATGTGGTGATCAAAATCTGCGCTAGATTTGCTTATAGCTTGGACTATAGCCAGAATAACATGCAGATACACAATGCTAAATTCTAGATCAGATTCTAATACCAGTTGCCCTACAATTGGTTTGCAAAATGAAATTTGAATGTTGCTGTGTTTACAGAGCAAAATAAGGTAAGAATGAGTTTAGTTACGAGCGATTGCAAAAGCTTTATGGGTTGTTGGACTAAATTGCTTGCAAGAAGGTTTATTGCCCAAAAAAGTATTATCATGGGTTCTGCACAATTATTTTAAGCATATGATTATTGAAAGTGACTCACTAGAAATAATTCAATCTTTATCTTCTAATATCATGATGAGTATGGATTTGTGATTAAATATGTTAATTGCTTCCTTTATTTAATAATTTTTTTTTTTTTGTAATTAGGCATGTTTAATAGAAGAGTTAACAATTTGGTTCATGTCTTAATTAGATTTTCAATGTGACATGCAAGTCCATTAATTTGGTGTTTAACTTTTTTTATTTTTTGAATGCTCATTTGTATTTAAATTTTTTTGAAAAATCCTCGTTTCCGTGAAAAGAAAAACTTATGAATAAAATGAAATTGATATGAAAAAAACATGTGTGGTTCGGATGGATGAATCAGAACGACGTCGTTCAGTCCCTTTAAGCTCCTCCATCCCATATCCGCTCCCCTTTTTCCACTTCGCCGTCGGCGGTCTGTCTCCCGCCGTCCCGTGTTTCTGCTGTCGATCAGCCATAGAAGCTTAACCTAGTGGCCGGAGAGCCGGATTAAGCTTCAAGTCCGCACTTCGAAGCTTCACCAAGCTCCGATTTGCAATGCTGCTTCACTGTCTCACAGCCGTTCCTTTTCACGTCGCCATTCAACCAAAACCCAGCTCGATTGTCGGTTCTTGTGGCTCCGAAGCCGAGATTGTGCTTCCTGCTCGTTGATTGCATCACCCAGCCTCAAAACCCACTTCAATTTCTGGCCTAGGTGAAGGTGATTTGACCTTTTGCTGGCACATCATCATATATGGCTTATCTGGTTTTGGTTAATGTTTTCTGGGTTATTTTTATGTTGATAGTCAACAACATACCACATATTTTGATGATTTGTTAATCTGGGTTTGGCAGATCATCATATATGTTGATGGTAACTAATTTAATGTTGATGGATAATGTTTAACGTTGATGGTTATGTTAATGTTTTCTGGGTTGTTGCATGATTGGTACAGATCAACAAAGGGGCTTCATTTTGTGGAGGCAGACCTGCATTGAAAGGGAATAGTGCCACCATTTTTCATTTCTGTTTCTTAGTGAAGGTATTCTACAATAACTAGTTGATTCTGCAGATTTTTACAGCATATTATTTAGTTTCCATGTTGCAGATTTGTGTTGCCTTTTCTAATTTACATGTTTACGGATTTTAGTTTCTTACATATTTTCATATAAGATTTTTGGATATTTGTTAAGGTTTGCAGATATTTATCGGTAATATTCTTCATGTTTACTGTATACTGTTTGCATATTGTTAATGTTTAATGTACGTATAGCATATTAGTATTTCCAGTTTCTGGGTCTCATGAAATATTTGTTGACCCTGCCATTCATTTTTACATCTGGTTTTGAACTAATTTTGAAGTGATGAATTGATAATCTCTATACCATTGCTTGTGACTCTTTTTCCTTAAACCTGGAGACTATTCTATACTATAATATCTAAAATTTACTTAAGGCAGGAACATAAAATGACTTTCAAGCAGAATGATATATCCTGGAATAGGGTCCATTGTATATCACTGAGTCATTTTTGTTAATTGATTTTAGATCACATGAATTTTATCAATAAACTATAGCAATATTATTTATATTTTGTAATTTGTTTCAGTGTGAGCATTACTGTGTGGGTTTTTATTGTTAATCTCATCAAATTCACGCCATAAATAAGTTTTTGTGGTTGAGGTATGTGTAATAGCGAATTTTTAATCTCATCAAGCTTGTACCATGAAGGTATATTTAATAACAAAATTCATTTTAATTTTTACTCTTGATGCTGTGGTTATTGCATAAGTTACCGTAAACATTGTGTATATTGGCAAATACCAACTAGGAAGAATCTTAGATATGTGAAGAAGTGATTTACTGATCTGACTTGAGTGAAATAACCAAGTCCTTGAGGACCCTAGCAGATCAGAGGAAGTTTTCTGTAAGTTAGGATTGTCTGTTGACTTTGGTATTGTTGATAAGGTCAAGAATCCCTTTGAAAATAGTTTTTTGTGTGAAGATGGAGAATCTCAGAAACTAATTCCCTTCTGGATTGCTTGTTGGTTCTCTGTGTTTCTACTGTTTTTTTTCTTTGTTCTAATTGCTTATCTTACTCTTATGTGTTTCTGGCTTGGCCTATATGAAGCCATCCATTCATCCAAATAACTATGGAGTTTTAGCTTTTGTGTATTTTGTGTAGTATTGTCTAAAGGATCAACCTATCAACCTCTCCAAAGTATTAGGAAATCTCATCACCTCGGCTCATAGTTCAGTATCAAAACACTATAATGAATGTGGCAAATTATATATTTCCCTCATAATCTGGAGAGCCTGAAATATGTAAGAATGCATATGTGCATATAAAGTATCACATTCAACTTGTATTTTCTAATTAGGTTACACGGGCATTACAGACATATTACTGCATAATTAAAGTTTTGATGGGACAAGAAACGTTTCAAACAGATTTGATGATAAACTATCATTACTTGCAAGATTAACATGGATCACACTCATTCTATTCTTTGAGTTCTGTTTATTATTTTTTAAAAAAAAAAATCTAGGCATCTGGTGCTCTTGTTTAGGATGAGTTCTGTTCATTGAGAACGCTTAACATTTATAGAGATATGAATATCTTTAGATTCTTAGTTGGGTAATTTTGGATGCTTGTTGGCTTTTTACTTCAGCTTGTTGTTTGGCATCTGTGTCTTCCAAGCATCTTCTTAGAACATTTGCTTGTTACAAGTTATGCATTATTGTTTTTGTAAGTCCTAGTTTATGATAGCAGGTTTTTGGCAGCCTTGTTGACCAGCATGCATTTTTTGTACTAGAGATAGTATATTGTTGGATTATTTAAATCAATTACTATTAATATTTTTATTGATTAGTAAAAAGCATGTGCGTTTGATTGCATTTCATTTAAAGAAAACTAATTATGAGTTATGGATGAAAGGTAGCTGTAAACAATTTCAATAATGAAGCCTCATTAAGAAGTGTTCTCTCAATTCTCATATCGTGAGTGATTTCAAATTTCTCAGCTTCGTTTTAATCTTTCTCCTGAGATATTAGAATGCAAGTTTTTAGAAGAGTTAAAGGTTTAAGCGTTGGTGTCACAGAGGTGTTGTTACTGTTTTTGTAATTTTAAGTTGTAGAAATGGTAAAGTGTGTATTTTTATATGGCTATCTTTTTACTGTTTTGATGCTTTTGGTTAAAATGATGTTGCAAAGGTCTATTAATTATATGTATTTAGCAAGTAATTTATACAATTGCCACCGAATACATTAATGTTAAAATTAGGATACTATTTACTTGCTTTATCCTGGTTGTTGAACTTGAAGTAGTTGAAATACATTAAAGGAATTGCTAATCTCTTTGTGGAGAATAAAAATAATTGGTTGAAGTATGTATTAGAAAAAAAAAAAAAAGCTTTGATGTTTGGATATAGACAATTGCATAAGTTACTGTATCGTTATTATTATCCTATATGCGTTAATTGCAGTACATCTTTTGCAGGCACACTCTTTGAAGAGAAATTCTGCCAGTTTTGTACACATAGCTAGTCCAGGATTCTTATTGTTAGGGGTCAAGACGACGTAAAGCCTTGAAATTTTCAAAGTATGTGGATTTTTAATCTGTTGGGATTTATTTTTCCATTTCTTCAACTGTTTGGTTGTTTTTTTTATTTTTTTGGAGGTTTCCTTTTATAGTTGCTGTTGCTGCTGTGTGTGTATTGCTTTGTTTTTTCTTTTCCCCCTTTTGGTGTGGTCCTTGTGATTGCATTTATGATTGGGATGATAACTGCACTATTGCTAATGATGCATACTGTAACTGTTGATTTGGTTTTGTTTCCAATGGATTTGTCTTTAAAATCTCGCCTTTCTATGTTTTAATGATTTTTTCCCCTTAGAGGACATGATTGGTATCTGGCTTTGCCACTGCTTTATTTGAAGGGTTTTTCAGGTTTTTTTTTTTTTTTCACGATAGATTCTACTTTTAACTAACTAGTATTCGTTTTTCCTCATTTCTTGACTTGAGTTAACAGAGAACTAAATTGTTTATTTGTTTTGGCTGTTTATTTTAATCTGTTGCTATATGATTTTTTTGGGTTTTATATTTTATTAGAATTGGAGTGGCTTTACTGACCAGCTTAGGTCAAAAAGATTGCTTTGAGTTGATAAGCGAAGTGCATTTTAATTGAAACATTATGTCATCTGTGCAACCTTGAGTACGCTGTCACTATGAAACTTTAAACAGTGGAATAAAGCATCATTTGAGCATGAATACCAATTTTATTTTGTGCATATAAGCTTCTTGATGTTCCCATGTGAACTATAGGACTTCCCATGGTATAGTTGGCTATACCAATGATGTTTCCCACATTTTCCTGCAGTAGGTTCTCCTTAATTAGTTTTACTGAAGGAGGCCACCCATTGCATCATCTCAGTAGGTTCTTCTTAGTTTTAAGTGTTGGTGTCAAAGAGGTTGTCGTTTGTTGAATGCATGAATGCAAAAAGGGCGGCCGAATCACGCCTTCTATTCAAGTAAAAAAACTGCTATGATAAAAAAATCTAACATAACCATAATAATAATAATAATAATAATATCATAGTCATTTTTCATAAAATTAAAGTAGGTGAAATCGAATACATAGTTTTGGAATGTGTTTGTCGCAACGTGAGGGTGATGCAGAGTGGTCAATCTCCTTTTTTTTTGTCTTTTTTTTAATCGGGATAAAAATGAAGTCATCACCAATCATTATGGATGTAATTGGTCATCTAAATGCAATCTATCCCATTTATTCATTCTTAGATTTATATTTAGATTACTAAAATAGTCGATTTGGTTTACGGAATTAAAGTTGGGTTTGAGAGGTAGTTGAGAGTAGAGAATGGAGTAGCACCTTACTATCC
This sequence comes from Moringa oleifera, assembly GCA_021397835.1. Taxonomy (NCBI): domain Eukaryota; kingdom Viridiplantae; phylum Streptophyta; class Magnoliopsida; order Brassicales; family Moringaceae; genus Moringa; species Moringa oleifera. The sequence goes on from JAJFZO010000168.1 coordinate 4,916,404, forward strand.
TCGATCTAAGAACAACTACCAATCTAAATTATATGTTATGGAATATTGTTTATGTATGATCTAAAAACATTTTTTTATAGTATGAAGGAAGACAATCATTACTATCAATTTTTTTAATTTATTGTATTCTAAAAAATTTATTGTTGTTAAAATTTTCATGAAATTCGAGCCTCATTATAGCACAAAAATATCAAAAAAATTTCTCTCGATAAAAACGATCATTACTATTTTGTTTATTCAAACCCAACATCGAAACTAATTTTTATTATTTATATTATTATTTTTAAAAAAATATTTTTAAACCCTAATATTATTACTGGATGTTAATGGTATATGTTTATATCACGAAAAAAATTCACCAATCGCCAATGCTCTTTAATTTACTTATTATTGTAATACTATATCCATAATGTATTCGTAAAAATAAAAATAAAATGATCAAATGAAAATCAATATTATATATTTGGAAAACTAGATGGTAAATGTGCACCTTATTTTATATTTTTTTGGTATCAATTTTTTATTTTTTTCATTTTTGCTCTTTTGTCACTTTTTTTGTTTTCCCCTTTCTCCTTTTTTTATTATTTTTTCTTTGTTTCCTTTCCTTCTTTTTTTCTTCTCTCTTCCTCCTCGTAACAATGCTCTCTCTCTCTTTCTTTTTTGTTTTTCCTTCTTCCTTCTACTTGATAGCCATGATGATCTCCTCTTTTTTCCTTCATCCTCTTCAATTCTTTGTATTTTTTTAATTAAATTGAAATCACAATCAATTTTACAAATCTAAGGATAAGATTACCTAAATCAATGACTTTCTTCAAATTCTTCTTCCCTCTGCTTTTCTCTTTGCTTTTCTTTTTCTTTCGATATGTTTCTTTTTCGAATTCTTCTTTTCTTTACTTTTCCCCGTTTTCCTTTTCTCTTTTTTCCTCTGGCGACTTCTCCTACCCTTTTTTTATGCTTATTTGAGGGTTGGTGACAATTATTAGTCACTGCCCAAATGGGTGGTGTGAAAGAAGCTCTGCCAAGTCGCTTACCAGAGCTGGCAGGCAAGTGCTCTATACCTACCTTGCTTCTTTCTTTTCTTTTACTTTTTGACTTTGTCTACAATTTGCCTCCTTTTCATGTCTTTTATTATGAAGAAAGACATGTAAAAGCGTAGACAACATTTTTGAAATGAGAATAAATTTTTTAGAATTATGACCTAGCTTGATTAGGCTACGATCTATTGAGATACATTCGATTTAACGTGATAGAAAATAAATCTCTAGAGTTATGACTTAGTTTGACTAGGCTATGAACTATTGGGATAATTGAAAATTAAAAGCAAAAAAAAAAAAAAGAGAAGCAACTATCTGTGAACTCTACCAGCTTGCTTGTCAGAGCTTCCTTCGCTTCTCGTCTGTCGGGCAAGTTGCACGGCAAATGGGACATCAATACCCTAAAATTAAGGTGGCCACCGCCCATTTGGACAATGGCTAATGATTGTCACCACCCTTCAAACAAGTATAAAAAGGGGATAAGAGGGAGAAAAGGAAAGAGGGAAGTGGAGAGAAATAGAGAGAAGAAGAATTCGAAGAAGAAACATACCTAAGGAGAAGGAGAAGCATAAGCAAAAGAATTTGAAAAAGAAAGTTGTCAATTCAGGTATCATCTTTGAATTTGTAAAATTGATTGTGATTTTAATTTAATAAAAAAAAAGGAATTGAAGGATGTGAATGAGAGAAGAGGGAGACTTCTATGGTTAATGAGGAGAAGGAAGAAGAAAAGAGGGAGAGAGGGTTGTTGGGAAGGAAGAGAGAAGAGAAAAAAGGAAAAGAAAAAAGGGAAGAAAGAAAAAAAGAAAAAAAAGAAGGAAAAGGGAAAAATAAGAAAAGTGAGAAAAAGAAAATTGAGAAAAAAAGAAGAAGGAAGATATACATTTACTATCTAGTTTAATTTCAAATGTGTAATATTGATTTGATTTGATTTGATTTGATTTTTTTATTTTATTTTTATCAATACATCTGTATAGTATTATTAAAACTAGTGTATTAAAACTCTAATGATAGAATATAGAATTTTATCATAATGATAATTTCTTCTAGTTCTTGGGTAGGGGGAATTAATTTAAATTCTTCGTAATGACATAAATTTAAATTAACACTCTGGATATATATAAAAAATTTGTTGCAAAATGTTATGGATATAGTGTTACAATAATAATTAAATTGAGAAGTATTTGTGAATAGAAAATTTTCTCGTAATATAAACGTATATCATTATTTTTCAATAATAATATTAGGGTTTAGAAATATTTTTTTAAAAAATAATGATAAATAAAAAATGTTAGTTCCGTTGATAGGTTTTTATCGGAAAGAAAATAGTGATGATTGTATTTATCTCGTTTTCATGAGGAGAGAAATTTTTTTGATATTTTCATGTTATAATGGTGGTTAAATTTCATGCAAATTTTAATGATAATGAATTCCTTATAATACAATAAATTGAAAATGATTGACAGTAGGGATTGTCTTCTTTTATATTATAAAAAATATTTTTAGATCGTATATAAATAATATTTTATAACACATGATTTGGATTGTTAGTTGTTCTTAGAACGGGGATAGTTGGCTGCTAATACTTTTTTCACCCTCAATTGACTCTCAAACCTAACTTTGATTCCATAGACCAAATTTATCATTTTAGTAATCCAAACATAAACCTATGAATGGCTAAAGTGAATAGACTATATTTAGGTGATCAATCACACTCATAATGATTGATAGTGACTTTATTTTTATCCTGATTAAAAATAAGACAAAAGAAAGGAGACCAATCACTCTGCGATGCACTCACGTTGCGATAGTGTTTGTCACTATGAATCTTGAAAACGATGTATCAATTAGACAGTAAATGAAATCAGAATGGTTGCTCTCTTTTGCCCAGAAAATGCCCAGTATTGGATGCTCTGTTTTTCTTTCTTAGAGAGGTTCAATTGCAGTGTTTAAATTTGGTCAAAATGAATAGCTATCAAACCTACATTCACTTAAAATATCTTATTTTCTTGAAATTTCAAAATTGCTGTGAGTGATCAGGATTTTTTTTAATTTTTTTTTTTTTTGGAGCAGGAGCAAAGAATGTCTTATTAATCAGGAATTTTTTGAAATTGATGTATGAAAGAAATTATCTTTTCAATCTTATAATAAGATGAGTATATCTTATTTTCTCTTCTTCATAATACTTTGAAAAAATTTATAGTGGCTTAGATATAAATAATAATTATTATTTATTATACTTTTACTGTTATTCTATTATTTAATATGTATATACATTTATTTATGTACTTTTCTGAATGGTCTCTCTTGATACATATTGAATAATGATTGAACCTCTGATTTTACTTGAATGGACAAAATTTGCTTTTTATTTTATTTTTTTATGTTCATTTACAGTAGAAATTAATTGTTAAAGTTCATAGGGAGTCATATGTGTAAAGTAGTATGATGCTTGAGTTGATGCCTAGCAAAATAAGTTTGATAATTCTGGACTCTATTAACTTTCCTTGCTGGGTTTTTCACTGTTCTGCTTTGGATTCTTTCTGGGAAATGTTCTAATAATAATAATAATGATAAAGGCTCATGGATGCATATCTGGTGCTCTAAGATTTTGTTGTAATTTGAACCTCAGTATACATTCTATGAGAAACAACTAGAACAAGAAATCTCTAAAGTTTTGAGAAAATTCTTATCCTTATTGACTCGATAGATCATGTTCTCTACGGTCGCTAGAAAAAGGAGATCCCTGCATTCTTCCTTGGGAAGTACCGTTCTTTCCAATACTTGCCAGAAAAAGGAAAGAAAACAGAAAGTATTCAGAAAGCAGTGAGTTGCATTCATAAACAAACAACCCATTCATATATGCACCCAAAAAGACTCTTGTATTAAGGCCGCTATGGACAACCTAACATATTTATGGAACTTTTCTTTATTTTAGACAATGAGCAGAAATGTGGAAAGTGAATGGTATGGGCAGCGGGCATGATAGCTCAAGTACCCATGAATGTCTTTCTCTATTGCTTTTTACATTTGCAATTTACCAATTTTATTTGGATAGTTATTTCTTTTGTGTTTTTGGTGATCTGACTTTGTATTTTGATAACACTATAGATTGACAATCATGTTACAGATGTCTGTCTTCATCGTCGTCTGGCAATCACTTGTTATTATAATTTGTTCGACGGGTGGTGTCATGTTAATTTATTTTAATTTTTTAGACATTTAATACGTGATATAATACTTATGTTTTTGAGACTTTAGGTTTGCTCTGTTTTTCATCTATTTGCCCAACAAAACCAAACATGCATGTTTATCACTATTTGCCTTCAACAAACCAGGACAACTAACCAATTTTCACAGGCAGTAGCACAATGATGCATGCTTGGTTTGCTATACTAATATATGATTCTATAGGTTTTTCTCTATAAATCAACCTCATCCAATCTTTTATTTCCTTTTTGTCAGGAATTGAGCATTGAAGTCATTGATAGAAGAGAAATGAGAGTTAAGAGAATTGCAGCTTGAAGTCTTAGGTATTTAAGTCTCATTTTCCCACTTGCCTTTTCATTTCCCTCCTGCTGAGTTTGTGTAATCAGATATTTTGTACGAAAATATAAATGTATGTTTCAAAAGAATGAGTAGCCTCCTAGTTTTTCAGAAAAATTTAAGTTAATCTTGCCTTGACATGAATCTTTAGATTGCATTGATCTTCCCGGCCTCCATCAATGTGTCATACCCAACCCTGCTTATTTGCTTTGTGCCTTCAAATTTTTGTTTTCTCCTTTGTCTCTATGGGGTAATACAAAAGGTAATACTTATTTACTGTATGTATTTAATATTATTATTATATTAAGTTTACTGTTATTTAATAAGTTTATATATAATAAATATAATAATATTTTTTATTTATTAAAAATAGTAATTATTTAATAAATAATACAAAAAATAATATTTATTTATTTATTTTATTATTTGAACCTATGATCTTTGACACAGAAGGCCAAATGGTCAACCTGGCCTGCATGACACCTAAGCTGATGTGGAAGGACCTCTTTTGCAACCTTAATGGAAAATTAACATTTATTAACAATCATAATCTCATGGTAGTTAGGATATGATGGGATATTTTTTTAATCATTATCGTTATTTATTATATTAAATTTTATCATAAAGGTTCATGAAGATCATTAAGGTCATTTTCAATCCTATATATCAATTAAAAAAATTATTTTAGAATATTTTCATCAATTTTTTTAATTTTTTGTATTAAATTGATGATATAAATGTTATTTTAAAATAGTAATTATTAATAAATAATAATTATTAATTTATTTAAAATAATGAAATAATAAGTTTTAATTAAATAATTTTAAATAAATAAATATTATATAAAAATTGTATTTTAAAATATTTTAAAATAAATTATTTATTAATTTAAATTTTTGAGTATATTTTTATTTATTTATTTTTATGAGTTGATGTGTGACAAGTTTTTGATACAGTGATTCGAGATAAACTATTTAAATTGATGTTAAAATTTCATCAAGTAATTGATATGAGATAAAATAAAATAACTAATATATTATAATATTTAAAATTTTAAATTACTATAATAATCTTACAAATACTCAATCAATGTGTCATAAAGTATGAAATGAGTTTTTTTTTTTAATTTTTAATTTATCGAGTAAGGAATTCTTGTAACTTAGTGAGTTCATTTACTAGTATTTTTAATTTTTTGATAAAGTGGCTCGAAACAAATAAAAATGAAGATTATATAAAATTTTAATATTTATTTTATGTTACTAATCAAACTTTCATGTTTAAATTGTGACAAATCAAATTTTGATTTATCAATTTAATTCAAATAAAATTTTTACTTTATTTTGATTTATTTTTTACAATTAAATAATTTTTGATCTAAAAATTATTTATTATTATTATTTTTAAAAAATATACTATAAATTTAGAAAAATATATTTTAGTAATAAAAAAGTTTCAAAACTTTTTGTGATGATAGCTGAAATATTTTTTTACATTTGTGAAAACTTTTAAATTAAAATTAATTGTTTAAGATTTTTAATTTAAATATCTATAATTTTTAAAATTTTTGATGATGTTCAATTTAATGAAAATTGATAAATTATAATTTTTTTTTAATTTTTAAACATATAAGAGTTTTATGAAATTTTTATTCAATATATAAATGTTGCTTGTTTTGAAGCTTTTACAAGATATTTTAATAATATATATATTTCAAATATGATGTATATATTAAATTATTTATTAAAAATATTATATTTATAATTAAAAAAATCAATTAATATAATTTTTATGTAAAAGAAAGAAATAGAGTGGGAATATTGCTTCACCAAATTGTTGAAACTATTATATCGTCCCATTGGAGACAAGAAACTCTCAAATTGCGAATTTAATGATTTGGCATTTTCATTGAAAATCACTTAAGTTAAACAAAATTATTAATTCACGAACCACATAATTAAAAAAATGTCTACATTAAGTCATAATTTTTTAAATATATCTATAAAAATTTATATATTTTTTAAATTAAATTACATCATCATATAAAAATTATATATTAATTTAATTGTTAAAATTATATATACATATATATTTTTTCTAAACTGCTAACCTTTCCGATAATTCAAACTTTTTCATGAGTGATATTATTTATTATGGTCAATAGATTTTTTTTTTGTTGCTTTTGGCCCACAAAGCAACAATTATTTCCTTGTTGAGAAAGCAACAAAAAGTTGATTATGGAAAAAAGGTTTTTATTAATTTAAGCCAAATGAACCCCTTCTTTTATTTTATGTGCCTCATGGCTTATTAAGCTTAGTTCTAAAATTTCATAATTACACGTCAGCAATAAAAGAACCAAAATTTATTTTTATATGATGTTTTATTTAAAAATATAAAATAAAATAAAAATAAAATTGAAGAGAAAAAAAAGGGGGACGGAACAAACAAGAATCACAGTCCGTAACAGAAAAAGGGAGGGACATCCGTTTTTATTTTTAGGGGCACCAGCATTTGCCTCGTGCGTGCTGACGTGGCTATAGCATTTCTGGGTATTTATAATATGTATTTGTCTATTTTTTAGATGAATATTTTTGCAACGCAATATATATATATATAGATTTGGGTTTATGAAAATGGAAATGGGTGCTCCTAAACGTGGCCATTCCTAAAGCCCTTTTCCTTTCTGTTAAAAGTTTTACTCCTCATCTCTGGAGGGAGAACCTGACTAGAGAGAGTGAAGGACGCTGTTTTGCTTTTTTCCGCTTTTGAGGGAGAGAGACAAATAGTTGAGTAAAGCAGAGTGAACATGACTATGTGACGGAGTTGTAGAGGGGAAAGTTGGGCAGAGGAAGAATCCAAACCCTAGCTCTCTTGGATGAGGTTTTTTCCTTTTTTTTTTTTTTGGTTTTCTGCTTTCTCCTCTTGATGTTCATGCTTCCACATCGATGTTAGTTTCGTAGCTCATTTTTGTGGTAATTGTGATCAATTGCGTACTGACGATCGTTTTTTTAATTATTTATTATTGTGGTTTTTGGTTTGATTTCCTTAAATTGTTTATCGTCTTTCTTTGTCCTTTCGGTTTGTTCTTTGACGTGTAGCTTTTTTCTTTTTCTTTTCCCTTTCTTATTTCCTTCTGTTTAAGTTTATGCGCTGAACGAGGATTAATTTGTTGCCGTTTCTGTTGTTCATGTTTGATTGAATTACCTGTAAGTAACCTCAAAGTTATTAGTCAGCTGATGCTGCCACATGGGTGTTGTAACAAGAACGGGGTTGACAAATGCCTTATTTCAGGCCAATCGTCGAAGCCCCTTCTGTTTTCGTTTTCTTGGGAGATTATTCCAGGTCTCAATGCCGGCATTAGTGCTAGTATCACTTATTTAAGGTGTTTTATAATTCTGGAAATTTATTTTACTTCATTCACACTGTTCATTTTATGTTTGCCTTTAATGCACTGGCCAGACATATGCACACCTCTATCTGACTTTTGTTGTGGATTTTCCATCGAGTGGAGGAAAAAAATGTACTGAACTATGCTCAATTTGTCCTCGCCCTCTGTTTCTATGTGGGTCTGTGTCTTTGTGTACGTTGAGATTCTATTTGTGTTGTCCGCCCGTGCGTCCACTTTCCCGAATATCTCTGTGTGTGTGATTCTGATCTCAGGTGTAATATGTCTAGACAAGTTCTGACTATTTTACCTGGATGAAAAAATGAAGAGAAGATAGATGGCTCATATGTAAATCATTTGTCAAAAGCTAGAATTCTGGAATGAAGTTGAGTGAATATGATATGTGATTTATCAGATAAGCACCTCTTGTGTGCTTTGATTTGTCTTAGTGTCATTTTTCCTTCCTCATATTGTTGGGTCTTAATGTTTGAAAGTTAGTTTTTGAAAAAAAATAATAAATAAGGAAGGCTGTTTGGAAGGTAATATAGTTGAAAAGAACAACCAAAGGTTGGTCTTGTAACTTGTTCTTCCCCTTTAAAGTTTGCAAGCATGATTTTTACGTAATAACTTGCAGACTTCTTTTGTTGTAAATTTTTCTCTCTACCTTTTTTTTTTTTTTTTAATGTGCTTGTAAAAGACCTACTAACTTTCTTGATTTTAGAAGTCTTAAACTCTGTTCCTTGTTGTTGCTTCAGAAGACAGTGGAACAATTTGCCTCTTGGGTCCTGGAATTATATTAAGTACATCTGTATTCTGTTTGTCAACCATGTAGGAATTCATGCTGCTGACCTGTGGAAAGTTTGGTAGCATTTAACCTTATTGGTATGTTGCTGTGCATGTGTGGGACTTGTAGCTGTTTGTCGACTATGTAGGAATTCATGCCACTGACCTGTGGAAAGTTTGGTAGCATTTAACCTTATTGGTATATTGCTGTGTATGTGTGGGACTTGTAGCCATGTATAGAAGCTTATTTTGTATTGTATTGGCTTGATTAGTTCATATATGCATGTCTCCATGTATTTTGTTTTTAGGTTGTGACCAGTTCTTATCATCAACTTTCTTCTGGGTAATTGTATGCTGAAATGCATCTTCACTGTCAACAGTATCAGTGAAGTTGCCACTACTATTCTTGCTGTTGTGGTCATCATCTTCTTGGCTCTATTGGCTGCATGTTTGTGGTGGTGTATGTTAACTAATTATATAGCGGATTTTGTTTGAACAGAATACCCTGCGAATCTTAACCTGTGTGAAAAGAAAATTAATATCTTTGAACTATAAATGCAATACCCGCGTGCAAAAAGAGAGGCAGGCAGGGAGGCCGGAGAGCTTATGATGCTTTAAGAAAAATATTGGATGGTAGAATTGTGGCACTGCACTATTACTTGCTTTCTATGCTCAAACTTTGTACTTAGAGAAACTTTTCTGTTTCTTTTGGAATGAATGAACACCATTAACCTTATTGCTTTCCTGATTCAATTTATTCAGTTTGTTCATCCCATACCAATGGAACTTTTTGTGCATCATTGTGTAGGTCATATTTGGATGATTCAGAATTTTTCCCTCCTACGCTTCACTTTCTCTCAAGATGACTACAAAACGCAATGGGGTTTCGAGAGGACAAAAGTCAAAGAATTTCCAGGGTGAGGGGCCGAATTGGGTTCTTATTGCAGGAGGTGCCTTATTGAGTACGTTGTCAATTCGCCTGGGCTACAAGTTGAAGCAAGCACTTGATTCAAAGCAACCAGCAAATGCCACCAGTAGTTTGAAAGGTATTGTAATATTCATTGCGTAAATCTTTTGTCTTTAGCTTTTAACTCCTAAGTTCTTAAGTTTGCTATTCAGGGAATGGAACTTCTGACTGGAAGAGGTCTCCAAGTCGCCATTTGCACTCAAATATGTATTCCTTTTCACAGCATGATGTTGGTTACTTCAACTGCAGGTCAGGTATGAAATATATTCAATTTTCGTTATCATGTTGGATTCCTTTAAAGTTTGAGCTGCCCAAAATCAAAGATAAGTTAGTTTTAAGCCTTACTTGAGCTTTTTGCTAGTGCCTACTTCATTCAGGTCTCACTTGTTTGTTGTCTACTCCACTACAAGGGAGCCTGTTTTATTTCTTAGAAACTGGGTGCTGGTTGTCTTGTTTTGGAGAGGGGGGACGGGGTTGGGTTTTTTGTTGAGATAACCATGTTTTAAGTATCTCTCTATATATAAAACCATGTTTAAAGTAAGGTGAAATGCAAAAAAGTATATATTGTTTAGTTTTCAGCTCTGTGCTTTTATCAGACCAGTAATCATCTGCTCCAAAGCCTTAGCCCAATTATGTTCCCTCAAGAATGAGAGCATACAACTAAAAACTGCTTTTAGATTCCTTGACAGCTTAGAACTTTTGCATCAGTGTGAAGAAAAAAGATGTGAAGAAATACTCACATTGTAGCAACTCTCATTTTGCAGTAACGGTACCCTGTTATTCACAATTTTGCATTTTAGATGTGCTAGAGAAGATGCTAGATTTCCTTATTGCAGTTTGCAGCTGAGAGAAGCTAAATCTCGAGTGTGCTGTTTGACTTTTTTCAGAAAGCAGTATATTCTTTTTTGTCAAAAAGAAAAAATTGTGAATCCCTTTGAGCAGCATGAAATCTCTTTGCAATTCGAGCCATGGGGAGTTGGTTACATATTCCTTCGCTAGAACCCTTTTCTGTTGGATTAATTTGATTATCACATCTAGAGACCTTGTAAATGGGGATGGCTATAGCCCTTTTAGTTCTTTTTTTTTTATTTTTTATTTTTTTATAACTGCTTTTGTTTGCTGCTTTGGTCAATTTGCACTTCATAGAGATACGATCTAGGATCTTTCTATCATTGGTCAATCAATTTTACTCTTTTTTTTGCCCATTTGGGTTTCTTATTCAAACTTGGGTTTGAAGCAGAAACTGAAGGTGTAGTGGAGATGAAATGTTCCCCTGATGGGCAGATGCTGCCTGAATCAGATACTGCCCTCCCTTTGGTGACAGTACCAACATCTGAATTTAGCAAGGAGAATGGCATTATTTGGGCATCATCTCCTGATCGCCTTGAATTACCTCCAAAACCATTCCATCATTCAAACTGCTCAGACTCACCATGTGTCTCAGAATCTGGCTCTGATATCTTCAGCAAGCGAGAAGTGATACAGAAGCTACGGCAGCAGTTGAAGAGAAGAGATGATATGATCCTGGAGATGCAGGATCAGATTATAGAGTTGCAGAATTCACTTAATGCTCAGGTGGCACACTCAAGTCATTTGCAGACACAACTTGATGCTGCAAACAGTGACTTGTTTGATTCTGAGAGAGAAATACAGAGACTGAGGAAGGCAATAGCAGATCATTTAATTGGACATGTCAGTACCAATGAGAAGCCTTCACCAGTCACAATATGGCCATCTGATACCACGAACGGCCATGCCAATGGATTTGCTGATGGGGGAAGCAATTATGAATCAACTGGAAAGGCAAGAGCAGATTGGGAAAGGATTGAGATGTTGAAGAGAGAAGTTGGACAGTTGAAGTAATGGAAGGAAAGGAATATTATCGCAGAGTTACAAGGAGCAGAAGGCAGAGCCCTCTGTGAAGATCAAGGAGTTATAGCACAAATTGGATTCTCAGCTCCCTAACATTTTGTAGTACCATTAGGTCTTGTGCATTCTTTCTTCTTTCTGTTATCTTGTTTTATCCTTTTCCAGTTCTTTGATTTTAAGCTCAAAAAATATGGAGAAGCTTCTTTGTCTCAGTTCTTTTCCACTATTGATGATTTTGTCTGAATCCTTAGATCCATGTTCTGTGCCTGTGCATGTGACAGTCATAGAGGCCAAAGCAAATATTTAGGGCCAGTATTTGGTTTGTAATTTGACTCTGTTGCCTGTGAAATGTATGCTTTTCTCCTGAACAAATTTTAAAGCAACCATCCAAATACACACTTGCAGAAATGATGTGGGGCAGAAAGCAGAGCATTCCTTGAATCGGTTCGTTTGTAAGTTGTCTATCAAAAAATTGGTCAAAACGTGGATCGAGGCGGCCAATCATTGAATCGGATCGGTTACAATCAAATCAGGTTCTTTGTTTCTTATTTTCATCCTTGGCTCTCTTATTTTCCTCTTCATCTCTTCCGCTCTCTCGCTTTCTCTTGGGAAATTTTGAAGAATCGATGGGGCTTCTTGGAAGTCTCACATTGCTCGTTCTGATATGGTTCTCTCGGTTGCCCAATTTAAGCAAATGGGAAACTAAATGACTTGAGCTTGACTCTGGTTTTCATGGCAGAGGATAATGAAGAACAGGGAGCTTCTGTTTACGTTCCTTTTTAAATTTCACTCCTCTGAGAGTGCAGTCGCCAATCCCAATTGATGTCCTATCCAAAAAAAAAATAATAATAATAATCACCTGAAAAGCTCTTGCTTCCATACCCAACAGATCTGGATCTTGAAAGCTTGCGCTCAAAATATGAAGCTACTGGGCCTATCATCTTCCTCCACTACTATAATGTTGTTGCTAAATTGACTGGGATTTGCAATTGTGAAATAAGTACCATATGGTTTCTCTAATTTTGGTTGTTGAATCCATTGCCCCTACTCCTGCACCAGTGATGATCTGCACAAGACTCATTGTCAGATCATGCCCGCTGGTTAAAACACATTAGGTGACGCATTAAAAAAAAAAAAAAAAGCAAAAAAACGAAAATCATAGAAGACGTCCTTCCATGGGAAAAACAGAGAAAAGTCGAGCAAAGATTCAAAGAAGGTTCAAGGTGTTGGTAAAGCTCTAAAATTTGTGTTCCTGACAGAAATGTTAACGTCTAAGTAAATTTTCGGCTTGGCTATAACCTGCCCCTGCCTAACTATAGACCCCAAGCACAAGAAGCAAGTGATAACATAAGCAATCACCTACATGCACTACCAAGAACGCAAGACATTTTTAAAACAAATGTTCTGGTTCAGGGACATGCTAATAGCCTTTTTCCCCCTGGAAGTTTTCGGGTTCTTCTGATTCAATTTCAGATTTTTATAGGCGGTTGACAACCATATAACCGTGCACAAAGCCAGGCCCTGGGCCTTTTTGCCCTTGTAGTCTCTCGCAAATACAAACAAAAAGAAATATCTACAGAGACCAATTATGGATGTGAAAGACACACATCGGATTGGTGAAGACAGGGGGAGAAAGGGAGAGAGGGACGGGGGAAGATTCCAGATAGATGCGAGAAACGCTTATGGCAGGCCAGGAGTGTCTCAGTGGCCGTAAGGGACGATAAGATTTCCCAGGAATGGGATCTCGGTCCGGTCAAGCTCGGCTATGGGGTTCTTTAGTCATTTCAGCATCTGTGCCAATCAGATTGTGCCATGTCCTAGCTTAAAGATAGCTTTCCCTTCAGGTCATACTATATTGTTGCCACCACCGGTGACAAGTTTGTTAGTTCGTTTCTGATTGGTACGGAAATCGAGCCACGTGGCACCAGTTCTTGATCTCTCTGCGGAACCACTGATAGTTACATATTACACTTTTTATTAATTTCAAAGGGATTAAAATCCAAGCCTCGCCCGACCCGATTTTACTTGGGTTTATAAAAACGGATTGAAAATGTTTAGGAACAGGATGAGCAAACATCAACTTTAATTGATAGGGTAGTTTCAAACTATTTTAGGAGAAAAAAGGGAAAATTACATGGAATTAATATGTAGGTGAAGAGGAGGATGTATATACATAACATCACATGATGGAACATGCATGGGGGTTGTCATCGCTGAACATGGCAGCAGCTGGTTCATCGACAATGGTGGAGAAAGGTGGCATGTGATAGTAACCATTGTCATGACCATCGTAGCCATGTTTGTAATAGTTGTACGATGAAGAAGACTTAGATACAGCATCGTAGGAGATAACTGGTTGGCTATGGGGGCTGTACTGCTGTTTATAGTACTGTTGGGTGAAGCCGTAGTATTCTGGGTTGTAGGGGTACGGCCATAGCTCTGCTCTTCTTCCTGTCTTCCTCACCGCCTTGAGCACCTTCTTCTGGTCTGCCCAACCCATCACTGTCACTTTCTGCATGCTCATGTCGACATCGATATCATCTATTCCTGCATTCACAAATCACAATGAAGCCACAAGTAACAAGAACATTAAAAAACAATTCATTAATTTACGTGAAAGAGAAGGAAGATTCATTACAAAGAACTTGTAAATAAGTCTTTACCAACAGTTTCGGAAACTTCATAACATGTACATAGTTTTGTTATTTGTTAATTAGAACTAGCCATTAACATACCTTTAAGTTTTTTTAGGGCTTTCCTAATCTTGCTCTCGCAGCCAATGCAATCCATATGCACTCTCATCTCCACAATCTGGATCACAAAATTATGACAACATATGGTTAATGCATGCAATGAAAGATCTGTGTGCATGATCGGCAAATGCCTACATATTTGTGAATAATATTGGTAAGCTAATATTAACGACTAACTAATATGAAATTTTACTGAATTATTGTAAGAGGAGCAAAAAGAGAGGAATAGACTCTCACCGTCATATTTAAGCGGTAGATTAGGAGACTGTAATTGTATTAAACTCTTCAATAGCCAATGAAGAAAACTAGAAGAAGAATAGTCTCTATTTATAGAGGTTATGGGAGGTAGGGGATTTGCTGTGCTCCTTAGGATGCGAGGCAAAAGGTAAAGAAGAAAGATAAGAAAGAATATCTTAGTGAACAGTCCCCCGCTGGGACCTTTTCGCTTTTACCTTTTTATTCAACTTGCTAAGATATTCCCAGGAAAGTGCATGGCAGCTGCTTCCACTTTCAACTCTATGCTAATTTTCCTAGAAAACTAAGTTAGATCCAATTATACAACATTAATTAGGAACATCAATTTATGATTACTTATTTATTTACAGGTAAATGGAGATAATCAGATCACACATGAACTGCGAGCTATATGAATTATATGTAACCGAGTTAAAAGCTATGATGATTTGGATGTATGTACCATATACCCATTGAACAATTTTGGCTGAAAAGTAAGGATTATGCATGGTAAATCCATTGGTATAGCGTGATAGGTAAGTGAGAAAAACAAGCCAACAAACCAAGAATCAACTAGCAAATAAAGAACTTACGTCACCAAGTTGAAGTTTTGAGTTAAGTGTTTGAGTGATTTACATGACAGCGACTCCATTGCAAATGGCTGAAGTGAAGATTCCAGGCAAGTTTGTGATTAAAGTTGACAAATTGGTTTGCCGTGAAAAGCTTAGTGTTGATACATAAACAATCATTAATGTGGCTGACTTTTGTTTTCTTTTCAGAAGCATATCCTAAGTTGTTCCCGGAAGATCTTTAAAGAACCTGTTCGAGGTAAAATAATTGGAGTACTGTTTAATTGCTTGACCATGGAAGGAGTTGACCTTCTGTCTCTGTACATATTCTGTATTTTGATGCACAAGAAAGATTAATTAATAGTATAAAAGTGTAATAAGAAGGTCTTGATTTGCATTGGGGCAGGCAAAGGAACAGAAAGAGAATTAATTCAATGAAAGACAGCTATATATCAGTTCACTTTCCCAAAACAGCATTCAGCGAAGGCAACATGAAGGGGTTGTATGAAAGAACTCACCATAAGAATCCTTACTTGTCAGCTAGCTAGTACTGCATAACTTCATAATCCATCTTAAAGTACCTTCCTTTTTCACTCTCCCTGCCCAGTTTAGCAGATATTTCCTGTTAAAAACAATAAGAAAATGAAAAAAAAATAATGGATTAAGTTACTGAAGGCCGTCCAAAGTGAAATACCAGATCCTGGAGGACCATACGATGATACCCACCTTGAATTTCCCGCTAAACTTGTTTTATTCATCTCCTCATTATGTATAAGTAAGGCCCTTACCTCATGTTTGTGAGTCACAGTGAAGGTAACCAGGTGATAGGAATCCCAAGCCATGGCAGAGAAGGAAGGAGTAGTCAAGAAGGGCCATGAAGAGGGAACCAGAATGGCAGTTGCGCTTCTTGAAGAGTTCGGACTTCCTGTAGGACTTCTCCCTCTTGCAGATGTGATTGAAGTTGGTTTTGTGAAGAGCACTGGCTACATGTGGATACTGCAAAAGAAGAAGGTTGAACACAACTTCAAGATGATCAGCAAGCTCGTTAGCTATGACACTGAAATAAATGGCTATGTTGAGAAGAACCGTATCAAGAAGCTCAAGGGAGTTAAAGCTAAGGAATTCATGCTCTGGCCACCAGTCAGCGAGATAATCATCGACAACCCACCCACTGGGAAAATTCACTTCAAAAGCCTTGCTGGAATCACAAAGACTTTCCCTGTGGAGGCTTTTGATGCTGGCCAATAATTCACTTATAAGGCCTATAGCTTTCCATTTTCCACATTTAGTTTCCTTTCACAGTTCTTATTATGAATCAGTGAGTTCATATTTGGCAGTAGCTAAGCAATAAACTGAGTTCTGATGGCAATAGTTTTATTCTGAAACCCAAGAAATGATTAATGCAATAAATTACAGCTGATGAACGCACATCTTTCTTTTTTTCATCTTCAACAGATCACAAGCTAAACCTTGGAGGTCTTATTAGGTTGTCTGCCATGTCTTCTACTGACAATCCTGCCAATTGACAATCAACCATCCAAAGCTAATAAATCTCAAGATGCAGATTACTTTTCATATGAAGTTGTGAATCCAATCCAGGCACACAATCTAGCTGTTTCAAAGCCACATATATTTATGGAATTACATAAACATACCTTCTCTTGAAAAAAAAGAAACAAATCAGTTGAATGACACACATTCCCGAATGCACACACAGAAGCGAAGAAAATATTTCCAATGGGTAGAGGAATAAGGGTGAAGCATCAATTGGAACACAATTCGGCAGAAATGGAGCTAACCTTGAGCTTCTCAGATCAAATAAAGTTTTAAAAAGAACAAAGTAATGCCATTTGTCTTAACATGCTTAGGTTCACCAACTTGCAAGATACATCACAGAACTGTCTGGTTCTAAGTTTCAGCATGACAAATGGTAGATTAATGAACAACAGGAAAGTGTAGTTCTGCCAGCTTCACATCTGAACAACAATATTTAGCAGTTGATAACTCACAATATGTTTACCTTAGTGTTAAAGGAGACAGTTCATGTGATCAGTCTTGATGTCAAAATGGGCAAAAGAATGCACAAACAACAAATTTAAAACAACCAGTTCATTTTGCACTCAGTAAATAAAAACAAGCGTGATGAACCAAATACATCTACAGCAAAAATGAGTTTGAGATCAGGTCATTCCAGGCCAGGGCCATTGATTGCATCCGATAGTACCACTTCCAATAAACAGCGGAGAAATAAACACTGTTAATTATAGAAGAAAAGGGAGTAAGAAGGAGAGGAGACAGTCAAGAAACTTAGTCTTGCAAATAAGGTGGACATGTAATAACAAACACCAAGCAATTATGCTGGAAGAGCAGCAAACAATTATAAAATTCCTACGTTTACCAGCAAATCTTCATGAGTTTTTGATGATACAATAGAATAATGATGTAAGGCTTTTCTCTTTGCAAAGTTATAAAGGGATTTGCAATGCTGTATAAGGATTTATGAGAAAATAAACAAAATTTCTTTTCCCTGTAACTTGTAAGAGCTTACATAAAAGATCAGCTCAAAGGCCTGCTTAATCCAGCAGTTACTAAATCTTGTAAGTGAATTCTGACAACAATACCATCCAAGCTGGAACCTCTCACACAATCCCAGAGTTGAAAACATGCAAGTCCAATAAAGTATTGTAGTGTCCCTTCTCAATTTCCTCCTCTTTCACCCGATGGAGAAGTAGAGTCTCAATAATAAAATCCTCCCAATCAATATCACTGATTTGCATTCTTCTCCTCTTCTTGCCTGTATTTACAGTATCTGAGGAGCAAGAATTACTAATATCAGTATCTGAAGGATTCATAATCTTCTTAATGCGCAGCTTTGCTGCATTTATCTTTTCTCTCCTTCTTTCAATGGCCATGCCACCCTTAATATAAGAGGGAGGCATAGCATCCAACCCTACATCTTGCTCTAATAGTTGCTTTAAGAAAAGCTTCTTGCTCAAGTCTGACTTCCCATTCCACCAATCTCTACATGCATGATGATCAAGCGCTCTCCTTGATCTTCTCGTAATATCTCTTCCACCATCTCCTGTCAAATTACCAACCTCCACCTCATTTGCAAACTTTGTATAAATCATAGACAAGCACTCATGTGAAATCTTGAGTGTCTCTGACTCATGAAGACCTGACAGAAGTCCAACTTTATCTCCTACATCAAAATACCGAGATTCATCATCCACTCGGTAATCATCATCCCAATATCCAACATCTTTGCTCAAGCACTCGCTGATGACATCCTCCAAATCAAACCCAATTTTGTCCAACTTATTCTTCTCTGCATCACGTTTCTTCATAGCTTTTGCCTCCATATAACTAATCACATGTGGTGCATGCTTCACAATATTCTTCACTGTTATATCCTTTCCCCAAGGCAAATCTGACTCATGTGCAACTTTCACAAGCTTTTCTAGGAGCTCCTTATATCGCTTCCTACACGTCCATACTACAGCCTGCACCTCCTTAGCCAGCTGCTCAATCCCCAACCTTGCACCATTCAACTCTGCAACAAATACCAAGATGGCCACCAGCAGTGGCAGTGGCCTTCTCCCTGTGGACAAAAACCACATAACAGAACAATTCAACAAGAATACCCCCTGCTTCCTAATCCTATCCACTTTATCTCTCTCCAGCCTACCTAAACTTGGTGAATTCCTTACCATTCTCAAGAATGACTCCACGAGATCAAATTCTGGCAGCTTCAAGCCCAAGTGCTCAACCACACGCTTAATCATCCTTCCCAACTCATGGTCATCACAGCGGATCACACCAGCAATCTCTGCCATTGGCACAACCCTATTATCTCTCCTCATCACAACATAACTACAAGCACCCACCAAAACAGGAAACCAATTTCCTTGGCCAAATTCACCTTCTGTGATATTATGAATCAAGGTTCTGATTTCATCAGATTTTGAACCAACTAACCCTAACTCTGTCGTTAGTTGATTGATCACTTTGTGCGCCTCGAAGATCTTCTTCTCTTTGTAAGCCAAAGCAGAGCCAGTACCGGCTGAGCCGACACGGACGTTGGTGCCCTGTGGACCCCTAAGGCCGCCAAGCTGGGCATCGAAATTGTCGAATTCCTGTACGATGCCGCATTGCGCGCAAACAAGGTTACCGGTTACATCGTCTCGGACTAGGGAGTTGCCTCCGCATCCGCTGCAGGGCATTGCTGAATCTAGAAGTGGGATTTCTTTCTTTTCTTTTTTGTGCTTGGCTGGAGAGAAAATTCGGATTTTCTTAGGAAAGAGTTAAAAAGAGGAATTAGGAGAATAGGGCTTTGCAAAGAGCTCCTCCTTTTGAATGGCCTGGGTTGAGTCCGAGAGTATTGTGGTTCCTACGGTGAGGATGAAAGCGGCGGTGGTCCTGGCGCCTGTGTTTCGGGGGGCTGTGAAGTGGCGGAGGGGGTGGAACTCTGCTGTTGTTGACTGTGCACTGGAAGGCTATGGATTGTGCTCATGCACTTCCCATTCTAGGGCTTGGTTTAAGAAGCATCCCATCTAAGAGTTATTTTTTTTCGGTTTTTTTTTTTAATTTTTAAATATTAATTTAGTTCTTAAATACTTATATACATAGCTTTTAATTTTTATTTTTATGAGTAGATTTCAACTCACTTTTTAATAATTTTTATTATGTTTAAAATTAATGTAGCATCTACATTATGTTTATTGCGAGAAACAAAATAAGTTTTTAATTATTAAAGGTAGATGTTACATTTATTTAGTTATCAAATAAATTTTTATATTTAAAAAATTACTAATCATCTACTAATTTAAATCTACTTAAATTATATTAAGAAATTAAAAAGATTCAAATTAAAAATTTTAAATAAAAATTTCAATTTAATATTTTTATAAATGTTAAAGAATGTTCAAACAAATATTACCAATATTTTATAAATATTTAAAAATATTTTCTTCTAACGTTTAGAACATCAAATATTTTTTAAAACATCATAAAAATAAATCATACATAACAAATTATTCATATTTAAATGATAAAATCAAAACAAAATATAAAATTTATTTAAATAAATTTTTAAATATTTAATAAAAATACTTTAATTTTTCCTAATTTTTTATAAATTAAAATTTAATAACACAAAAAAATTAAAATTTTATATATTTTTTATTATATTATTATTTCAAAATTAAAATAATTAAACAATGTTTTTTATTTTTAAATTAAAAAAGTATGTATCTATAATAACCTTTTTTTTCCCAAAAAAAAAGAAAAACCCCATTTAGTCGTATGGAGTTCCAGATTGTGATATCACTGAAGGAAGGGGAAGCTCTCCTTGTGCTGAGCCCCTAACAAGAATAAAGTGGGCTGACCCAGACCACTGAAGACTGAAGGCACAGTTTCATAGTCCAGACGTTTAACAGACCGTTCTATTTCTCCAGCCTTCTTGGAGAATTGATAAGAAGCTCATTTCTGGCCATCATTTAGCTAAACAGGGTGTCACTTGGTGCTTGTCAAGGTTGCAAAACAAACAATCTTGAAGAATAAACAAGTTATTCAACAATGATTTACCAAGTGAAGCAAAGGGCAGTGGCTAGAATTTAAAAAGGTAAGGCTCCCAATGAGAATCTCTATCTGCCATCAGTGTACCTTTAATCTATATGCGATATGTCTAACTTGCCTGATTGCCATGACTTTCCTATCTTATCGCTCATCCATGATGCAATCTTGGCTCACATTTGGCACTCATCTAATCGGCTTTTGTGCAGCTGAAATGCAGGATTAACCCACGCTCCACAGCTGCACTGCATCCCTGCCCAGTTGAAGGAACCCAAGCGAGCTTTGCAGCCCATACACTGAAGTTTCTCTTCCACATAACCTTCTTGCACTGGCCAATTGAGCTGAAGTTAGCATAAGAAAAAGATAACATCCGGCAAATGAAAGGATAACGTAGAAATTGTGCTTAGAATCACCTGTTTGCATCCACTTCATGGGCTCCACGAATATGGAAGAGCATTCAGCTGGTTCTGCATCTGTTTCTAAGCCATTACCACTCCTCTTTTTCCATTTAAAGCATTGCTCCCCCTTTCCACGCTCATGCGGAACTATGTTCTCCTGTGCAGCAACAATTCTACGACATTTTTTACAGCGGTATATGACTTGAGGTTTTGCATTAGGTTCCTGAGTGGAGCTGGTGGCTACATCCATTTGCATATGCTTCTTGAATATTGTCAAGCATCTACCACTGCCTAAGAAAACTGAAAAGAAAAAGAGGGAGAACAGATAATGACAAAACCAATGATTACAACAATCGTATTGTGTTCAACAGATCCATGACCAGACATAAAAAGCAGGAGATCAACAACCTGGACTGAACACAGAAACATGAGCTTTATGTCCAGCATTACAGATCTGGACAAGTGCCAGGAGGAACAAAAAGGGAGTAATGAAAGAAAAAGAAGGCCTCCACCATTCATATATGAAGGGAAAGCCAGGAAGCAAAATGCCACATCCAATAAATCATGAAAAGGGAAAAAGAATTTAAAGGAAAAAAAGGATATTTGACATCGGCACTTTAAATCTTCAACAGGTGAACAAAACTTTGAACACATTCAAGTGACTCCACCAAGAATCTTTTACATTATGGTCAAGGAAACCCCATAGAATCACTGTTTGTAAAATTATTTTCTGAAGTAGGCAGCTTAGATATTAGTTTTAGCACCAGTCATGCTAAATAGTAAGAATTAGAACAGAATCACACACAAAATGTGAGAGCTTCCTAACACATTTATTATCCCAACCAACAAGAAATTTCTTAAATGCTAATACAAGCTCATATTCAAATTGCCCATATAGAGAAAACTCCTTATGACTATCCATTCTCCCCCATCTTGCAGCAGAGCTGCCGCTCTCTTAATCAGTAAGGTTGGAGAGAGGCAGAAAGCAATGAATAGAGAAACACCTTTATTGCTGCAACAACAAAATTCCCTCCCCCTTTTCTCTTTTGCCACTCAACACTACAGAATTCCAAACTACATATAGACTACAATATAATCACTCAATCAACCAACCAATCAATCAAAAATTGTTCCACTGTAATTTCTTGAGTGTGTTACAGAATTGTTGACTGCAGAAAAGTGAAATTGAACATCCTTCACAAAGAAGATATACTTGTCGGTACTTTCTACTACGGCAAAGAAAACATTTAGGAAACTTAAGCTACTTCCATTCTAGGGTTAAACTGTATAAAATTCAGACTAGAATATACGTAAAAATCTGACGTTTCTTTTTTAATGTTAACAAATAACGGGGAAAAAAGAGAGGAAAAAGGGAGAAAGAAAGAGAAAGAGTCACCTCGAACGGAGATTGTCCGGTCCAATTTGCCTTCCTTCTCGTCTGTCGTCACCGTAGGGTTCCTTCCGGGGACGGGAATTTGGAAAAGCTCCTCCATGGAAAACGACGCCGCTTAAGTGAGCCTTGTATGATGTCATTGCAATGGACCTCTCCAGCATTTAGATGAAAAGATTTCCATCCACATTATTTAATTTTAAATAAACATAATTTAATTTTCTATTTCCTCCTTTTTCTTTTGGAAAGAAGTAGATTAACATAATTTAATTTTAATTAAATAAAAAATTAAAAAGGTAATATACTGACATATTTTCTTAATATATAAATATATATGAAAATCTTAAATTTTGAAGTAACGATATTACATGAATCTCATAAACTTTTTCTAATATATATCATTAAATTCTATAATTAACATTAAAACTGTTTGTTAAAGGGACATTGACAAGATATCATTGCATTTTTCAAGATCCCAAATTAAATTTTGGCTGTTTAATTGATGGCGATTATTGAAGCTTAATGTGAACGAAAACAAACTTAATTATCCACTTGCTCGCCTAATTTATCATAGAAGCTTTTGGGATAATGAGGGGCTAAGAAACCTAGACAAGATTTATCACAAAACTGTGAAGCAAAACGACATTACCCAATCAAGCACAGTTGTGTAAACTCTTTCACTATTATACATAACAAAAAGCTGAATTACAAGACCCTTTAAGGAGGAATACTAAACGTAATAAAGTTCGCTTTTATAGAATGATTATGATCAAGCCTCTAGCTTGCACGTATAGCATTCGTGATTAGGACTTGCCGGGTTCATCCAAGTTAGCTGAGCTATGGAATCTTTGATTTTTGTTGTATAAAAACAAGAAGGAATCTGCATGATTTTGCCGAATTAGATTAGGCAAGAGTCCACTCTATAGCGACTGATTAATTTGTAGGATCCGTGACTTGGGTGGACGAAATAATATAATGTTATATGTTGGCATGCATAACGAAATTTTTTGTCTTTTGTTTTTTCTTTTTTTTTTTTGTTGGTATGTGATTGTTTTGTGTTGATTGTATTACATAATGTGATGATTCCTTAACGAGGGATATGAACGGGTTGAAAGCTTTAATTTATCGATGTAATTAAGGGTAATGGACTTCTGATCTCCATGGATAAGCCAAAAATATGATTAGACGATCATAAGTATAATTATAAGTTTAATTCTTGTATGCTAAATCATCTGACTTCTGTCTTTATTTTTTAAGATTTAAAATTATGCAATTATTTATTTAAAATTATAATCTCGACCACAAGATATTGTTTAATTGAAAAAATTTGATAATAACATTATCGAACGTATGATTAATGTAGATATAATTATCGCTTGACATGATCATAAACTTTAATATATTTTAAATATATAGAATTTAAATAAATTAAAAAAACATACAACATAAATGCGAGATATATAAAATTCCAAAACATTTTTATTTTTAAATAAAAATAAATATATACATAAATATTTTTAACAAAAAATAACTAATTATAACGGGTTCATATATAGAACAGATGGGAAATACAAAATAATTAAGAAGAAGCTGAAAACTTGGTGGGTAATGAATGTTAATTTCGAAATTAAAGCAATTAATCAGCTATTAAAAAGATTATTTAACTCATAATAGATTGGCTATTTAAGCCGAAAAAAGATCATCTTATTTTTAAATCATAGTTTTTTATTGATTTCAATTCTATTAATTTTTTTAAAAAAATTATAATACGAAAAAAAATAAATAATGTTTTATTCTTCCCATTATTATTGTAAATTATAAAAATATCTTTTAAACTTCGTATCAGATCAAAATTCTCTTACTTATAAATTCAGCAAGAGGAATGAACTCTATTTTGTACCTTTTTTTATCATATCACAATCATTCAACTTCATAAACTGTGGTGTCGTATCTGTACTAGAGTTAGCATATCATAAAGAAAATCCATTCACACTGATAAGTTTGATGCTTATAGGGTGGGAGAATACAAGAGGATAACAACTTACATTAATTTTCTTTTTAAGTGAATAAATGATCATTTGAGGTTTGAAATATTAATATTAATGCATGATCATTTCAGCAATAAATTTGACAGATTAACTGATTTCAATCTGGTCCAAGTCAGAACATCTTCCAAGGCACCTGGAAGAGTGCCTGTCTTGTCTACTGTTATCGAGACAAAGACAGTTTTCAAGAATCTCCGTCTATAAAACCCTGTAGCTAGCTAGCCGTCTTCAACCATCTACATATCCATTAAAAAATTCAGTGGATACTCGTGTTTGTAACGATGGCTCCAAAAAAATGCCAAAATATTTGCTTGGTGTCTCTCCTGGTATTAGTCATTTGGGTTTCTGTTGCACATTCTCGCCCACTGGGTGAAGAGTTGATGCTGAAGAGGCATGAAGAGTGGATGGCTAAACATGGACGCAGCTATGTAGATGCAGAAGAGAAGGCCAGACGCTACGCGGTGTTTAAGAAAAACGTTGAACGTATAGAAGCTCTTAATAATGATGTCAACAGAAAATTTAAGCTAAGTGAGAACAAATTTGCAGACCTTACCAATGAGGAGTTTCGGTCTATGCATACTGGCTACAAGGGTCTGTCCTCCAACTTGAACACCAGAAGAAAAGCTACAGCTTTTCGATATGGAAACCTAACAGCTTTGCCGTCTGCTGTCGACTGGAGGAAGAAGGGTGCCGTGACCCCAGTGAAGGACCAAGGCAACTGTGGTATGTTAATGAACATCTTTCTCAAAGATCAGCAGAAGATCCTGGTCATATATTTTTCTGTTTTGTATTTTAATGTGACAACTAATCATTGACTATTATGGATATATACACATATGCAGGGTGTTGTTGGGCCTTCTCAGCAGTGGCTGCCATGGAAGGAGTAACACAGATCAAGAAAGGTAAGTTGGTTTCACTATCAGAGCAGGAGCTTGTGGACTGTGACCTCAAGGATCAAGGTTGTGAAGGTGGCCTAATGGACAGTGCCTTTGAGTTCATAAAAAGCAACCATGGCCTCACAACAGAAGCTGCTTACCCCTACCAGGGTGTAGACGGAACCTGCAAAACTCAAAAGGCAGCATCTGCTGCAGCTACCATTTCTGGGTTCGAAGATGTGCCAGCCAACAACGAGAAGGCCCTGATGCAAGCCGTGGCCAACCAACCTGTCTCCATCGCAATTGAGGGAAGCGGTTTCGATTTCCAGTTCTACTCCTCCGGTGTGTTCTCCGGCAAGTGTGACACGTACCTGGATCACGCTGTTACTGCGATCGGGTACGGTGTGAACACCGACGGGACCAAGTACTGGTTGGTGAAGAACTCGTGGGGCACTGGATGGGGGGAGAAGGGCTACATGAGGATTCAGAGAGACGTCAGTGCCAAAGAAGGCCTTTGTGGCCTTGCCATGGATGCTTCTTATCCAACTGCATGAAAAACTACGAATAACATGCATGATTAATGGTGTGGCTGGTACTTGGTACTGTAGTAATCTTTGATTTTTATTTACTGTTTGTGAAATTTATGTTATGTTTACCTGTGTGTTTCCTTCCTCAAGTATTTGTACATTTTCAATAATTAATGAAGTATTTGGTTGTGTTGTATATAATTCAACTTTTCACATAGATTAGAAACAGCAAATATAGAAAAAAAATAAATTATACCTATTTTTTAATTTAAATTCTTTAGATACTGATTCGATTAATTATACATCTAATTTTTTAATTTAATATAAATTAAATATTACCTCAAATAATTATTAACAATTGAAAATATTTTTATTATTAAAATATTTCAAAAATAACTCAAATAAATTATATTATTTATTTGAAGTACACCTCTTTAATATGAAATAATTTTTTACGATTATTTTTCTAATTTTTTGATAACATAATTTTTTTAAAGAATATATTTTTAATATTTTAAAATTTGTAATGATAATTTAAATATTTTTTAAAATATTTCAAAATATTGTAAATAAAAACTTATTATTTAATATTTTAATTTTAAATATCTTTAACTTTTAAATTTTTTTGATAATTTATAAATTGAACTAAATTGAGACATGATATGAGTAATTTATACAGTTCAAGTGTAAAATAAAAAGTAAATATGATTCAAAGGTTTTTTTTTTTTAATAATTACCGAAACAGAAACACTAAAATAGTATATTGTGTGACTTATAACATAAGTCGAACTTTAATAATAAGTTCTTTTTACATAAGAAGGCAATGGAACTTGAGTAAGGTGGACAAGCCTCTATGTGCACAGAAGCAACAGGGTATACATATTTGACTGTTAGGCAGTGGGATAAGAGGCTTCCATGGCTATGCCGCAAAGGCCTTCTTTGGCATCAACATCTCTCTGCATTCTTATGTAACCAGCTTCACCCCAGCTGGTTCCCCATGAGTTCTTCACCAACCAATACTTAGTCCCATCATCGCTGGCTCCATAGCCAACTGCTGTAACCCCGTGATCAAGGTCAGTGCCGCAAGACCCTGTGAAGATACCACTTGAGTAGAGCTGGAAGTCAGATCCACCAGCATCAATGGCAACAGAAACAGGTTGGCTAGCCACAGCTTTTAGGAGGGCTGCCTCGCTGTTGGCAGGGACGTCTTCGTAGCCAGTGATCTTGGCTGCAGGGGATTTGTTAGTTTTGCAGCTTCCATCAACTCCCTGGTAGGGGTAATTGGCTTCAGTGGTGAGGCCTTTGTTGTCTATGATGAACTCGAATGCATCGTCCATGAGACCTCCCTCGCAGCCCTGGTCTTCACCACTTGTGTCGCAGTCAACCAGCTCTTGCTCAGATAGAGAGATCAGTTTACCAGTTGTGAGCTGGGTGATACCCTCCATTGCCGCCACAGCCGAGAATGCCCAGCAACATCCTAAGAGCAAATAAAGGATAGAAATTCAGATCAAAGAAGCAGAATTTTATGCATTTGTTGTGGTTAAATTGCAATCACTTACCACATTGACCTTGGTCCTTGATGGGGGTCACTGCTCCTTTCTTTCTCCAGTCCATAGTAGAAGGAACTGAGGTCACATTTCCATACTTGAAAGATGTGCTTCCTCCATGGGAGGATCCCATCTTGTAACCATTCCTCAAGGCCTTAAATTCTTCACTGGTTAGGTCTGCAAATTCATTGATACCTAGCTTGTATTTTTTGGTCATATCAGCATTGTGGGACTCAATATACTCCACGTTTTCCTTGAACACCTTGAAACGAATCTCCTTCTCAGATGCATCACTGTAAACACGTCCATAGTTCACCAGCCATCGTTCAAACATCTCAGACATGGATAGCTCAGGAGCTGGACGCGATGAGACTTGAGAAACCCAGATTCCCAGGGCGAATAGCAAAGCAAAACAGGTCAAGAGATGGCTGTGAGTGTGTGCCATAATGTGCCAGACTAGCTAATGCTTTCAATTAAGTATTGAAGTTGATCAAAGTGAGACACTGGTTTGAAAATGGATGTTCTGCTTATATAGGGATTGCTTCTAAGGCATGATTCTCTAAGAATTTCTGTGACAGACAAAACCAGCCATTTATCGTGCCCCAGAAAATGTTCTGATGTAGACCAATATGAGTTTTCAAATTGCAATTGTTTACCCAAGAACACAGTTTCAACTTAGTTCTGATGTCTACTATGATGCTTGACAAAATAATGTTCTTCGTTTACTTCTCTTATGTCTGTTTGCTGGTATTCCCTATGATGTTCCCCTATCAGTAAGATGCTTATCCACAAGTAACAGATTATTGCAGAAAGACTAGATCTGATAAATGGAATATGTGAAAATGCTAGAACAATTTGAGCTGTCTGGAATCAGTAGAATCATTTCAGACTAATTAAACAAGCAGCCATAACAAGCAGATCAGTTGCTTGGTTTCAGGCAATCTTGTTATACTTAGACCTGTGATACAATAGATTTGATCCATTAAGAGGGGAGGGGAGTTGATGCCAATTTGACAACATCCTTGAGGGTTGCTGTGGTTCACGTGTGAAAACCTGTCTTCAGATGAGCTCATGAGACAAAAATGAGGTCTAAAGATGTAGCATAAAGACCTGCTAGCATTCTTATACATTCAGACAAACAGATGAGCTCATGAGACAAAAATGAGGTCTAAAGATGTAGCAAAAAGACCTGCTAGCATTCTTATACATTCAGACAAACAGAATATGAATTCAAAGAAGCAACATTGCGTATCCCCACATTTTGATTGTGACCGAGTACATCCTTAGCTCCATAAGAAACATCTGCTTTCCCAAGCAAAATAATTTGATTCTCCTACGTTAAACAATAATGTTTTTTATGCCCATATCATCTTGAAGTCTTTCATTGCTTCTCTTGTTGGGAAGGTTTTTCACAAGCTTCACCCTATGATTTCACCTAGATCTATGCTTAATTTGGAATCCAGACTCCGAAACAAGTTTGACAGGAAATATCCAATAGCTGCAGAACTGGGTTGATGCAGTTTCATTGAAAACTGAAACTGAAACAGAACATCCAAATAAAATATTCATGCTTTAAAGACGGAACAAGGAGACATAACATTGAAACTGCTCAGATACCTAGGAGAGGATTCCCAACCCTAGGAATCTCCAAATGCAGTCTAGTGAGGATTAAACTATCGAAATCTAACTGGATTGGCGCAACTCTGGGCGAACAAAATCTGCGTCTGGTGGAACGGAAATGTCAACTGTTGGTCTCAACTGGGCACAAACTTGAATGGCTTCATGAACAGGATCAGAAAGGAAGTTGCTAATGAGATCCTGGTTGATGTGAGCACCTGCATCTACTGCTACCAAAGCTTGTTGGTTAAGAATGTAGTCAAACCGCGGTGCCCACTTCCTTGATCCCAGTCTTGCAGTCGTAGAACAGTTATCAACCATGAACGATACTCCTCGGGCATGCATGAAGGGGTTCAAAGAATCCACAGCTTCAATCAGACTCTCATTAATTATTTCTGAATATAAATGCCCCTTCTTCCTCAAGACTTCAATCTGGAGTGGCAAGAATTGCTGTTTTAACACATGAACAACATTACAGCAATTGATTCACCAAGGACAGAATTAATTACCTGGGCCATCATAAGAGCCACAAAAACACCAGCGCTGAAAGGATGCAAAGGACCCAAGTCACCTTGAGGCCTTGTTGCTCGAACACGCTCACCAACTTTCCACATTCTTGTTTGATCAATGTTCCCCATGGGGAAAGCAGGTAGACCCTCCTTTTCCTGTTATCAAGTTCAGCCACTTAGTTGCTTATTCATAACTAAGCCTAATAATGAACTTAAATTCAAGAAATTGGGATCTACTGTGAGCAAAGACCACAGGAAGCGCCAGTTTAAGCTTACATAAAATCGACGCCCGGCCAAAACAACGCTTCGAATCTCACTCCCGCTATCAACGTCTTCATAACACTCGTAGAGGATGTCCATACAGGGATAGTAAGAAGCACTATATGCCGTCTCAAATTCTCTTTTGCCATCCTCTGACAATGAGTTGTATAAAGCCAACATACCCTGTCACAGCAAACACCTACAAATAAGCCCACAATAAAAATCAAGAATAGGAACATACTCTCAACAAAATGAGTCTATTCATGTCATGTACGAATGTGCACGTGCGCTTGTCTTTGTATGTGAGATAAAGAACCTTTGCTGAGATGGTCTTTGATACAATTCCTGTTATGCACTCAACAGTATTCTTGTAAGCCATGTCTTCAGTCATTCCATGCTCAACATATCTTCTGAACAAGCATTCCACCACTCCATGAACGGCACCAAGTAAGATGCCTGCAGGCCATAAAGGTGAAAAAAACAGATAGCATACACCATTAAAACTCCTGAAGCAGACAAAGAGCAAGCTTGACAAAATCACCCAAACTAAGAGAGCTCACCTCGCTCCCCAAAAATGTCACTCCTATACTCCCGCTCCAGTGTAGTGGCAAATGTAAAGGGAGAACCAATGGCAACAGACCATCCCAAGGCAACATCTGTAGCTCTACCATCAACATCCTGATAAAAGTTTCAGAGATCAAAAGATCAGTACATCTCTCCATGAACAGATTAAAATATTTATCAACTCAGACCAGTTGGTTAAAATGGAACCAAAGAAGCACGTGTATACAGATGAACAAGAGCATGCAAACACATACAGAGAGAGAGAGAGAGAGAGAGAGAAAGAGAGAGAGAGAAAGAGAGAGAACCTGGTGGACAGCAAAACTAGCATTAATGCCAGCACCGTTTATCTCTTTTCCCTGAACATACAGTCTCCTCACAGATGGTCCCATCCCCTTAGGGCAAACAGCAATCACACTAATGTTCTTAGGAAAATCAAGCCCTACTGATTGTAGATGACCAAGAAGAAAACCATGAGAAAGCCCAAGAATGCTGTTAGGTTTCATGTGGGAGAAGACCTTTTCATAGTTATCAGCCTGCAGCACACAAAAGGAGAATTATGGTGTCAAAAGAGAAAGAAGTAAACATGAAATGACAGAGAGTATCATGACAATGTCACAAGAGAAAGATTTAAACATTTAAAGAAGTTGGTATCATAACAACTCTTCCCATGCATCATGAGAATCTGAGAATCAACACCTTCTGCTGCAGAGTGGCATCAACACCAAAGGAGCCATACATGTCACTAAAGGAAACAAAGCCTCCGAATATACAGGCCTTACTCCTCCCAGTCAGAAGGATGGTTTGGATCTGAGAATCTGGCAGGTGCAAATATGAACAGGATTCTATTGGCAACCAAACATGTATAGTACATGTAATATATTGTAAACCCATATGTAAAAAAACAACATAACAGCAAGATTGGAACTAAGGCCTGAAATTCAAATGCCTCAGTCCATCGTATGCCAACTAGAAGGAGCCCACAAATAGTAACATAATGTGCTAATATGACCGCTACCAATGCAATTAGGTTTAGTAAACCAAACAAACAAGAACAGCAACAAGAAAATGAATACAAAAGAACAACAACAAGAGCTATTGCAAAAATCAAGAGTATTATTACTGCGATCACTTAACTCAGGATACTCGTACAACCATCAATTATTATCAGCTAGACTATGCATTTTCAAGGCTCTGTTTGAATAGTTTTCAAATGAAACTATCCCAGGCAGCAACAAAGGAAAAGTTCAAACAGTTTATTGACCTGAGCTGCATCAGAAATCAACAGCAACACGAGATCACTTCCAGAAATAGTTTCCCATATATCACCCAGAGTTCCATTCTCCTCAGAAAATCCTGCAGCACGAGCATCAGCGAAAGAGCGGGAGCCCTTCCTTAGGCCGACCTGCAAAACAAAAGACTAAGATGAGAACTTCAGGATCGATCAAAGAAGAAATATATCTAAAGATAACTTCAAGATGAAAACTCATGTTCGGTTACATGAAAAGAAAATCTATTTCCAAAGATACGGTCAGGGGTGGTAAATACATACAAAATATGATCAATGATTAGATAGGACTTGCCTTTACTACAATATTAGATTTTGCCTCCACAAGGGAATCCCTCAAATTTTGAGCTTGAGCTGGCCCCTATAGATGTCATATAGATCAAATTACTATGAGAAAGAATCAAAGAAAGGTAAACCAAAAGAAAGTAAAATCAACAAACTTAATTAATTTAAACTTTAGACCTACATACCACTGCTTGAACATCATACTGCAATGAAGATAACATTCACAGGGAAGTAATGACACTAGACTGACTTCTTGATCATATTACGAAAGCGTGAGATAATTTTTTCTAATAACAAAAAAAAAAAAAAAGAGGTATAAAAATAGATTCAATTCAGAACAGGAATACCAACAAGAGAAAAAACACCTTTTGAGATTTCAATGATAAGCACACAAAGCAAATGATTTAAAGCAAAGCTATTAATCTGACAAATAACTAAGAGAAGTACAGAAGTTAAACCTGAGACCCCCAACCAATTACTCCAATCTGCTTGATCCCCTTAAAGGCATCAGGCAACAAAGGGAACAAATCACGCCCTCCTCTCACAATGTACTGCACATATGAAACGGAAATCAAACACTAAGAAAGAGGAAGCTAACAAAATGAAATTAAGCAAATAAGGATTTTGCAGCCCGTATCTAATTTAGACATTGATTTAACGAAATTCAAGGACAACGTTCTGCTCCCTTGTTGTGCATATTATATTCATTTTCAAATAGATATTTTACATTCACGAGATTTAAAATCTTATTTTTCCTTTAACTTTCCTCAGTTTTCTGGTTAACCAAACAGAAAGTAAAGAGCTTGCGGTGCACAACAATACTTCCTTGGATGGTTTTGGATTTACCTCGTCGTTACCAGCCAGAGTGATCTTCTCCTTCTTGAAGACAGAGGTTTCGAAGTCGAGCAACGTAGGAGCAGAAACGGATGGAACGGACACCATTTTAGCTGAGAGCGAAGATCGGCCACTTGATGAAGCATGGTTTGTGGGTAAATGAAGAATCAACGGCTTTAAAGTCGATGAGTAGAAAGATGACGATGAAGACGGTGAAATGAACCCTAGTACTGAGGATTTTGCTTTAGATGATGAAGATATAGATGGCACGCAAAGTGATGGTGTTACGGAAGTGGCGGCCATTGATGACGAAATGACAGCTTATGAGCAACACTGGACACGGAAAGCCATTCAGTTACGAATTTTAAGCTGGCATTTCAATGTCAGAAAACGACGCCGGATCAACTAAACTAGGGCGGGCAGCCGCCCAGTTTTGTGACGCAAAAGAAAAAGAAATGACAACTGCTTCTTCAACAGTGGATAATGGAAGGTAATTAATTATTTTTAAATACTTTTTAATGATATTCTTTTGAAAAAAAACTGGACCCAAATATTCTCTCTGGTTTTCAATTGATTTTTAAAACAATTCTTTTCGTTCAAATTTTAAAAAAATTCTAACACTAGAGGAAAAAGAAAAACTGAACAGTTTAATGTGAATTAAGCAAATTACTTTTGTTTCCATTTATAATTTTTTTCGTTTTTAGAACATCCATTATTATTTTATTTTTAAATAAAAAATAAAAATAAATATGCAAGCAAATCCTGACCTGTCTCTTGGATGTTGGAATGGTTTCTTTGCTATCAAAAGTACAATATATATATATATATATATATATATAAAAGAAAAAAAAAAAGTAATACAGAAACCATCATGCCGCCCTACTAGTGAAGATTAATCCTGTGAGGTACGACGTACACGAGATCTACCTTTTGTTCTTCTAATTTGATAATCCTCCTGTTATCATAATTTTGATTTACATTTTCATATAAGTGATATTTGATTGAATAAATATTATTTTTAATTTTTAATTTTACTTTTTTTAATTAAATTTTTATTTTTTAAATGTTTTTAAATAAATCTTAATATTTTAATTTTATTCAAATTAAATTTTATTAAAAATTAAAATTAAAAATATTTTACAATAAATTTTGACTTATAATTTTTCACATATGTAAAGAGACATTTAAATTATCATCATAAGAAATTAAAATTTTTTTGAATGTTAAAAATATTTTTTAAAAAATATACTATCAAAAAATTGAAAATTTCGTAAAAACAAAAGTTGATTAGTTGATTTTTTTAAAAAAAATTGAAAGATAAAATTAAAATAAAATATAAAATTTGTTTGAGTAATTTTTTTCTATTTCAATAATAAAAAGATAATTAATTTTTTGTAACTTTTTGAGTCAAAGTACAATTTGAATAAATCAACATATCAAAAATCATTTGAATATATTTTAAAAATTAAGATTTAATTAGAGAAAAAATAAAATTTTAAATTTTAAATAATGTTTCTCTTATTTATTTTAAAAATAATTTTTTATAATTATAATTTATTATAATAGTCATCAAATTTTGTACCGATTTCATTTGATAATGGTATACCATCTTATACGCAAACCAATTATAATGTAATATCATTTACTTTGAGTACATTCATATGATAAAATTTCTTCTAATTTTAAACCACATTTTGTAAATATATAATATCATGCAAATTTTTTTGTTTTTTAACTTTTGACAATTAGTGTTTACAAGAATGTACAAATTTATTAATTTAATTGTTTTTAATTTTTATTAAAATAATATTATATCATCTTTAAATATTTTCAAAAATTACTCTCGTTTCTTGAAAACTTTATATAATTATTTAGTATGTAATCAGTTGCATGAATTACTAATCATGGATAATAATAAAAAATAATTATTTATTCAATGGGTATATCAGTTGATTTTGACTTTAGAGCCTAAACATTTTATTTTCTTTATTTTGAATATTAGTAAGAGAAAAAAATGAGTTATAAATTTTTTTTAAGTCACTTTTGACAAATCACTTACATCAACTAATCAATAAATATAAAAAAATCTTAAATTAATCATGTTTTTAATTTAAATTTTAAAATATTAATTAGTTTAATTATATTTTTAATATTTTAATTAATTTTATTTTGATCTTAACTTAAATGATTATACAAAATTAATAATATTTTCATTGTTAAAATACTTCAAAATAACTCAAATAAATTTTAAATTTTATTTTAAATCTACAAATTTTTTAAATTTTAATGATCTAAATTTCAAAAAACAAATAGTTTGCTTTATATTTATCCTAACTAATAAAATAATTCTTCAATAAAGCAAAATTCAAAAGAAAACCATTTGTCATGCAAATTCATTGATTCTTCTCTCATTAGGCAACTCTTGAGCTTATTGCATGGTCAAATACATATTGATGGACCTATATAACCTCTTAATGTCTCATTTAAATGCTATGAACAACTCAAACAATCTCAAATTATAAAAAAAGAAATTATTTAAACTCATTTTGGAAGCCCAGCTTCCTAAAGGGCATGTGGATGCCTGTTTTAACTTATTTTAATGGGGTGGGTGGTACATAAAACAAACTCATAGACTATAATAATCAAAATCCTTATATTTAATCGTCATATGATCCAATTTAATATTAATCTTACTATCAATAAGTTGAATCTAGACAACATAAAGCCAATTCAAGATCATAATTCTCTTCTTTTAGAAAATAACTATAACTAAATGTTGACTACTTCATCAAGAGCAGCTGATGATGATGATGACGACGATGGAGATGAAGCAAAACCCTCCGTGGCCCCTAAAAAACAAGTCTTGGAATAATATAATCTGGGTATGTGATCAAGGTTTTGTTGTTGTCTTTATGTGAATGGAGAAGTTGAGAAGAACCCTTTGGCCCCTCTCCCACATGGAAATCATCAGGCAACTTTTCTTCACTTCAAAATATTATTTGTCTCTTGGCTTGCTTAATAAGAGGTTTTCCAATTTAAAAATGCATTATTCCTTAGAAAAGACCATAAGGAGTCTAATTTCAGATAAGCTTGAAAATTTATTAGTTTGCAAGGTCATATTATTTTATTTTCGGATTATGATATGAATTATGCCAATTTCTTGGAACATTTTCCTCAAGAAATTTTTCCTCCTTATCATGGATACTATATAGTATTTTCTCATCAAAATATCTTGTAAGTTAACCTTTTTGAAAGAGCTTAATCAAGTTGGTAAACTTGCATATTCATGGAGACATTCTTAATTCTCATGTACTAGCTGCCAATCTTCCTTGAAGAAGAAAGTTAGGCATCTGTCTTTTAAAAGGAGAAAAGAAATGAAAGGTTGTCACTCCACGAATGAAAGTATGTTGCTTGTTGATTCATTTTCTTAGAAACATTAAAAAGAAAATCCGGATTGTTTGGGGGCTTGCAGTTAGGGATAATTTAGTCCATTGACCCTGTGTCTGGTCATCATCTCCATTTTGTATATTGTCACAGAAGTTGACAACTAGTCCTATAAATATGGGCCATGAACACTGAAAGACTGAAACCTCTAGAAGACTTGGTAATATTTGCATTTGCAAAAACTCTGTAAAACCAAGTTCCCCGTTAATACTGTGTCCGTTTCCTCTTGATTGTTCATCCCTAGTCCCGAAACCCGGAGAAGTTCGGTCTCAAAATCTCTCTTGCAAAACAAAAGCAACCAGTTCTAGGAATACCGGAAGAGAAAGGCGCACACACATCTCGAAGAAATGTTGGAGTTCAAGACCATAAAGAGAAAATGTGGATGTTTTCTTTTTGATCTCTCTCTCTAAGCAACCCCCTCAAGATTGTCTCTAGCGTAATGGAAGGATCAACTATCACCAAAACAGCCACAACTAACACTACACTGCTGATATACAAAGCCATTAAACAACAGAACTTCCGTCTCCAAAAGCTCTCCTTCTGGTTCGCCCCCACCACTCGCCCTCCTGGTCTCCTCTCGTCCACTTTTGGGTCTTAATTTTATTTTTTATTTTTATTTTTGCTCCCAAACCTCAAAAACCAATGGTGGCTTTCACTTTTAACCAAGATTCCTCATCTGGGTCTGATTCTGCGAGATTTTCCGATCCTTTTGGGCATAGTTCTGGTGAGCTTAATGGAATTTTGCGGGGTGAGTCGGTATCGGAGTCTTTGGTGCTCGACAATGAGAGAGGAGAGCTCGTTAAGGCTCCTGTTAGAGTGGGGAAGAAGGGAGTATCAGAGGCTAAAGCTATGGCGGCTTTGAAGAGTCACAGCGAGGCAGAGAGGAGGAGGAGAGAGAGGATCAATGCCCATCTTGGCACGCTTCGCAGTCTTTTGCCCTGCGCTGAAAAGGTTATTCACTTTCCATTTTTTTCATCAGTCAATTGTGGTAGCATTGCTCAGTTTATGTTAACTGCTTGATTGTTGGGATTGCATGCTCATCTAAATTGTTTCTTGAGGCTCATAAAATTAGAGGATATTGTAAGAGAAGGTATAGGTTAAACTATTGGGAGAATTTGGTATCTGTATGACCTCTGCAGAACTTTTTGATGCCAATTAATTCTTGTGGGGGTTTTAAATTATCAAGACATGCAACTACTTCAGCTCTTAAGAATGAATATGCTTGGTTGCTGAAAAAATTTGGAAAAAGACAACTAGTACTTTTCCCCGAACTACAGATGAAAAATTATCTCCAAATTTGTATGTATCACCTTATTTAGAATTGCCAAATGCTACCAGAGGTTCCTCTTGATAAGTAACGATTGAAGGATTCTGATCCTGCGTACCCTTTTCTGATAGCCTCAGATTTTGTTTATGATTTTCTGATAAGCCCTTCTTTTTCACTATGTCATATGAAGCTTGAGGTCATTTGAATAAAACTGGCTGTGAGTTAGCTAATGTGTCTGTGTTCCTTGGGCTTCTGATTGGAACAACAGGGATATAAGGTGTAGCAGCAGCTGCAGTTCTTCCTTGGTTTCTAGTTGACAATATTTGAATTAAATAAAAGTCTGCCCTTGCACTATTCGTCCACTTGGAGTCTCATATCTGGATTTGGAGGTTTTGATAGGTACAAAAGTCAACTGGTAGATAAATAGCTCAGAATATAAAATTCATAATATAAAAAACAGAGAATTTGATAAACAAGGCATTTCAGTTTAGACCCTGTAATATATTACATATATCTTTCATGGTCCCTACTTGAAAACTTGCAAGCAATATTCACCATAGTTCCAATGAGTGAAGTTTGGTCAGGCATAATCAGATCAATCAATAGGTTCTGCTTATCTACTGGATTCTGGATGGTGAGATAAAAGACGGTATGAGCAGGAAGTGAATGTCTTTGTTAATGAGCACTCTTAACTAAATGTCTTAGATACTGAAAATCTTAAACTAGAACAGGGTGATTGAAAGCAGAGGAGGTCAATGTCCATGCATATCCACCATGGACAAATAGGAAACAAAACAGTGACTTTTTGTTGGATCGATTCAAAGTCACCTATGTGGTTAGTAAGGTTGGAAGTGGTTTCACGGCTTCAACCCATTTTTAATTTGATGATCTTCTTTTATCTAATAATAAGCATATTGAGTTGTGTGTATTTACATTTATTTTTCAATGTCAAAGCCTTTGGTAAGTAGGAGACTGATCTTATATTAAAAATTATCAGTGCAATAATGATGATTGGATGTGGGACACTGGGCCAGCTGTTGCCTTGTGTATACTGTATGAGGTTGCTGTGTTAGGTGTTATTATATAACTTTGATGTATATCACTTAACCGATCAGCATGATATTTTATCATGTTTGTGAATGCAAGCAAAGAATTGACCTCTAGGATAAGAAAAAGAGAAATGGTCTTTTAATTTGATGTTTCATTATCATTCTTGCTGTGATTGCTAAGTCAAAGGATTGAATTCAGGATGTCCTACTATTCAGTTGAAAACTTATTAGCATTATCTGACTCCATTGGTGTAGATAATAGTTAACTGTTTCCAAGTTTATGAGTCAGCATAGCAAACATTTTTCATATGAGGCCTTCATTTCATTGTTAAGCCTAAGATAATCTCCGAGCCTGATGGCTTTGTGAAGAAAATCATGGTTGCTGGTGTGCTAATAGCTCTTGTGCTAACTAGCTCTTCTTGACCCTTGAAGAGTTCCTTTCCAGTCTGTATAGAAAAATGGTGCTCAGAAAAATTTAACACCAAGTGTTTTTCTCTGGGGCCAAGTTCTATCTTTATTTTTTTCTTTGGCTTTTACAGATGGATAAAGCCACATTGCTGGGTGAGGTTATCAGCCAGGTGAAAGAACTGAAGAAGAATGCAATAGAAGCCAGTAGAGGCATTCTCGTCCCACTTGACACAGATGAAGCAAGAGTTGAACATTTTGACGATGAAACAGGAGAGAGAACATTTTTTTTCAGGGCATCTATCTGTTGTGATTACCGACCTCAACTTCTGACTGATTTAAAACAAGCTTTTGATGCCCTTCAACTGAAGATGGTTAAGGCAGAAATATCAACACTAGGGGGCAGGTTGAAGCATGTTTTCCTCTTTACCAGCCACAAAGAACGGCAAATTGATGATACACAAGAACGCCAACTTATTGCAAATTCTATTCACCAGGCCCTGATTTCTGTCCTAGAAAAGGCTTCTTCCTCCATGGAATACTCACCAAGAACAACACTTCCCAACAAAAGGCGGAGGATTTCTTTCTTTGATTCATTGAACTCATCTTACTGAGAGCTTCAACTCTTGCTGTTGATGGATACTAATAGTGTACATGTATTTATTTGCAATGGTTTGTGTGTGTAATTAATGTCATAGAGAATTGTAATTGCAAAATCTGGAACTGTTGCTCATATGGCAATACTGTCAGCTTGTAACATGCATGATTCAGACACTCCTATGAAGGTGATGAATACATATATGGTGTAGTAAGTTGGAAGTTTTTGGTTTCATTAATTCCTCTGGGAAATTTGGTGAATTGCCACTGAGGCAATGCGACCAACAGAACCATTACTGAATTATGTTACAAACTCAAAAGCAAGCTTTCATGAATTGCAGATCTGATGATACACTCTAGACATTTTGTGAGAATGACATGAAACTTACAATTCCATATGCCTTTTTCTTGTGTACATAATGTTGAAGATGATGCTGACTTATTTGCAGCTCAAGCACCTAAACAAATAAGCCTGAAAGCAGGCAAGAGGCAAAGATAGTGGTGATCAATGACTTGATTGTAGTTCAAGCTGCTTAATAACCATAATGAAGACTACCTGTGCAACCATATCTTCATCAAGTAAGATATTGTTTGGTTTCAAATCACAATGAATCATGTGAGCTGGTTAAACCTAATGAAGATATTTGAGTTCTGATGCAACACCTATCATTATGTTCCAACTTCTGAAGAATATTAAGAAAATAGTTATGAGAGCATAGCCATTTCTCTCAAGCATTCGTTAGGCATGAATTCATGAAGTACTAAGGTCTTGAAATCAAAATTATTAGAGCAACTTTAACAACAGAACTTTTAAATGCTCCATTTCCGTCTCACAGTACTCCTTGTATACCAATTCAAAAGCTGAAAGACTAAGTAAATTACATTCATTAAATCCATTTGTTAGGTGTTCAAGTTCTAAATACAAACTCTCCTCCATGCGTCAAGTGGTAGACCGCTTTCTTGCTTCTTCATTTTTTTATTTTGCCTATGATGCCTTATAATGAAATAGCAACTATGACTGATTCTGTTGATGCAACGATTGAAAAAAACATATTTCAGAAAATGTGAAGCAGACATCTTAATTGGTTGGGAGCTTTTGCTTTTGCGTGGCTGGACTTGCAATCAAGAAGCACCACATAAGGCATAATTGTGCTTGAATGACTTAGCAGAAAAGTTTTTGAAAGGCTCATATGTAACAATCTCTCCTTTTAATCCGTTGAAAGAGACATTAAACTTTTGTAAGTAAATTGGTGCTTTTAAGGATATTGGAATCACTCTGGATAGGTTGTTGCGTAAGAAATTCAACGGTTGCAAGCTTACCAAGTCTCCAAATGATTGAGGAATAGAGCCTCATAAATCATTGTTTGCCAAAGAAAGACAATTCAGATCTTTTAGAACCACGATGCTACTTGGTAGACTACCTGATAGTGGATTCCTTGATATATCAAACTATGTCATTCCAAATTTCCAACATCTGACTGGAAAAAGCCGCTTGAGAAATTTCTGGTGCTAAAATGAAATTATTTGAAAGCCAACCAAATTTCCAGGACCGCTTTGCTGACTGAATTTTACCACTGTTGGGATTAAGATTCTATATCCTCTTCAGTGGGGTGTTCCTCCTTTTGATGCTTGTCATGCTTTTTGAATGATGGCTGCTGTTCTACTGTCACTGATTGAGATATTTACTTACAGAAACCAGATAGCCAATAGGAGAGATGTTATTAGTTAGTGCCTAGCAAGTGCTACACCTCCTCCAGCTCCTTTTCTTAGCCGCAGAATTGGCTGGCAAGGCATTGAGATTTTACTTATTATTACATAGACCCATTCATTCATCGATTCAGCTTTACCATAAACTTCTTAGTTCCTGTAGGAAAATTTGGGGCATTGTTTGATTCAGCAATCAACCCGATTCTTGTTATCTTTATACTCTGTTATTCAATGCATCAGAAATGGTTACTCAATGGAGAAACAAGCA
This sequence comes from Moringa oleifera, assembly GCA_021397835.1. NCBI lineage: Eukaryota > Viridiplantae > Streptophyta > Magnoliopsida > Brassicales > Moringaceae > Moringa > Moringa oleifera. Next base: position 4,957,986 of record JAJFZO010000168.1, read on the forward strand.
AATTGCCAGAGAACCTCAGAAGGGTTTTCATAAATGCTTTGATATTTTACACATGCATTCTGGGCACCTAGGCTGTCGATAAATGCTTCGACCAAAGCCTCTTATGGGCCCTTTGACCTTCCTCGATCATCTTTTAAACTGTATGCAAAACTATGCCACTCTATAGTGCTATTTCCGGACAAAATTGCTGCTAGCCTCTTCTTGTAATTCCGCAAGGTAGGACCATGACCACCACCATAGTAAGTTCTGAATCCTGACACCAAGGACGGTAATTGGCTCCTGGAGTCTGTCGTGGCAAAGATATCTGAAGTTGGACAGGCAATGAAAGTCCAATGCTGTTAGCTTCATCCAAAGCAAATTTGGATAAAGTTCACATGCTGCTTAGAAAAGAATTTAGTTAGCATTTTAGCAGATCATCTCCAACGAAATGTAAGAAAACAAATTGCTATCAACTAATACTGATTTACCTGAGAAGAGAAATTCTTAAAAGGTGCTAGTTCACTGGTTGTGAGGACTGCTTCCTTTGTGACCACATTTGGGTAGAGGCTGGTGAGAGGATGCATCCTGGATTTTCCTCCATATGTATGAGACCCCGCCAGATAAATGTAAGTTCCACGCCTGAAACCAACACCAGCAAGAACAAGTGCCGCTTCTTCTGGCGTCAGCTGGCATCTCTCCACATTTTCTCAACTCTGCTGGAGGCATAGGTCTGTGAATTGGACAAGACAGACAGATCAGAAGGTAAAATTTCTTCATGAACAGCAGCAGAGATACGTAATCTGATTAAGGCTGTACTTCGAGTTTTTCAATCGTTCAAGCAGCATGGGGAAATGACCTTCTCTGTAGGCACTGAGTTCCTTTCTCTCATTTTCTCCACCTCCAAAATCACATAGGGAGTAGGCCACCATGTCCACCTCAAATCTCAAGTGCAAAGCAAGATATCTTGATGGCATCTGATAATGTCACGCTCTTTGGAGAGATTCTCAGGCATGAAGTCCCCAAGCAGGTGTTTTTATAAATTATCCAGTGAAGCATTATATTTTCTTATTCTTTTTATCAATAATGAACCAACTTCTTGAATTTTTGGGACAAACTTCAAGGCATGGAAGTTACATTTGCACCTTAACTTCTGCAACAAATCAAAACAAGCATCATCACAGAACCAGATGGAACTTAACAGAAGAATGCCTTGACAGAGTACATAAATGAATGCATCCTCATTATGATTAATTATCAGGCATTCTATTGAAACTTGCACACTATCTGGAGCATCTTTGTTTATTCATCAGTTTGGTATAATCTGATCACGAATTACAACGTCCACTTGTGGAAAAGAACACCACAAAAGCATAGAAGCTTCATTAGTAGAAACAAGACATACCACTTTTTGTGAATGCTTAGGATGGGCCTCCAGCTCTTTATTTATCATCAGAAGCATGACTGAAGTCATCACTATGTCCACCTAGATACATAACGACTTTGTGGAATTGAAATTAGATAGTTGAGTTTGAAGAAACCCAAGTCAGGAAGCGGGCAAATTGTCTTTGAAGATTTTAAACATTGATAGTTTCTTTAATCAAGTGAAACCTCGGGGCATGGGAATATTCCTTTTCTTTGGTGTCTCATTGTTACTACAATGTGCTGCAGAAAATCCTTTACCTGAATGTCAGAAAGCAATGGATCAAAGCCAAGACGATTACCAAATCCAAAAAAATGAACAACTCCATTCCGCTTCAGAAGGGGAAGTAATTTTCTAAAATAATCAACAGGTTTTGCTCCATTTGGAAAGTCTGCATCAGTAATCTGTAAAGGAGATTATATCCTTCACTTCAACAAAAACACAGAAAAATTTTTTGTAAAAAGAAACAAAGAGTTTAAGACATCACTCAATAAATAACCGTATTTCATTTGAAACTATGACATAAACTGTGAATGTTTCGTACCAGACCACTAATTGCTTCATCTAATGATTTCATAGAAGGAAGAAGCTCCTGTACGATATCTGCTTTATCTTTCGAGTAATTCATAAAATACTCCTCTCGATAGATATCACCAAACTAACAGCATTTTCATGAAAATGAAACAGTTAATTATTGGTTGCATCAACCATTCCTTCAATCAATATAAGCAGTACACAGTTTGGGCATAGGTAGGCAGAGAGACAGATGAAAGCAACCATGTTTAACAGACCATGACCTGAAACAAGAAAATTTTGTCAATGTATAATTCAATAAAGCAAGCCTAGTGAATAATATATGACCGACTCATTTACAACCAAAACTTCTAATGAAAATGAAGTAACACCAAAAGGAAATGGAGGAAACATTACTTCCAGATACCAGACCTGGGATCCTTCCATACATTGCTGTATAGAAATCTAGCGAGAACAAGAGTTTCATTAAGCAAAGCAGCCACAACAACAACAGATGTGTTACTTCCCTGTGTTATAGCAATAAAAAAGAGAGTAAAGTAAAAACGAAGGCGAAACACTCATCTGTAAAGTAAAAACCTTGAAATGGCAAACAAGGCCACAATTCTGCAGTTTAAACTGAACAAGGACAATTGTGTATGTTATATGTATGACTCTTCTTCATTGATGCTAAAAGTTTTTTCTTTTTGAATTCTTAATTTCAGCGCCACTCCTTACCTGATACCCAGGGCAACTCAAGAAAAAACCTTCATACTTTGTGTTACTGTACTCAACACAAGAATTAGAGCTTCAATACAATGCCCCGACCACTTCCATCAGAAAGCCACAACCTCAACCACAAAGTATATTGTATGAATTAAGTACCGAATTGCATTAGAGTATGATCCTCTAACTGGAAATTCTAACTTCTATGAGACCCTGCAGTTTGATGGCATAGGGTACCACTAGAATTTTTCTGCATTTCATACTAGAGCTATTCACAAGTCAATTGGTTAAATTTATTCTTTTTACCAGAACTGTGAGGCAGCTGTTCTTAAAGGATTTCACATGGTGATTCCTGTTGTGCCAAGGAGACTGTTTCTATCATCACCACATCAAATTGTAACAACTAATTGTTGCCTTGTGAAGACAGATTTTTGTTGACAAGTAACTAATATTACACTAGCCTACTACTTTGAGTGTCCTTGAGTTTATTTTATTTTATTTTTTTCAGATCATGGCAAGGCAAAATTACCAGCTGGATAATGAGCCACTATATGATACATAATCAATACCAGTAGAATATCATAAATAGTATCCTTAAAGAACAAGGAAAATTGAACAGAGATTCTCAGGATACTGCAACAATCCTTTGAACAGATCCCTTAATGCATGTCAAGTTATAATAAATTCTTCGATTAAAAGAAAGAAAAACTTTGGAAGGATCATCACAGACTTACTTATTTATCTGGAAAGCTAATTGGTGATGGACAAGGCAGCTTATAAACCTTCAGCAACTCGTTGTTGTTTGAGACCATTGGCACTGACCATGACAAACCATTACTTTTGTCAGGCTTCCCTGTCTCTTCATCAAAAGTCGAAGGACTAAATCATGATAATATTACTGCTTCTCAGACTTCATAAAATTTCATCAGTTATCATTGACTATATATTATAAGAATTGTGCAAGTAGTAAAGAACAATCAATTGGCAATTACTGGTACTCATTGAAGTTTCTCTTTCTGCACGAGGACTCCAAATAGATACTTTTGCATATGATTCCTCCCAGAAATTTGTTTGCTCTTGTTTGAATTCATTGTGCAGCATGATAGAGGCATTAGACAAAGAGGAGAGAGATAGAATCATCAAAGGTGACATGCTTTCTCTAAAAGATATGCACTGTGCAAAAGTTATGAAGCAAACCTCTGCAAGACCAGTGGAAGCTAATTTTAGAAGCTGGCCATGCATTAGAACTAGTAGTTTTTCCTTACTAGAGTATGAGACCACATCCTTCTCTATCATGCAACCAGCAAATAAGAATCAGCCAGTGTTGATATAGCATTGGCTCTAAAATGCAGAATCCATAATTAGTGGTAACCTCCAAATGAGTTTGCCATAGAAACCTCTGAGCACATGACCTAAAGATATATTATTCAGCATTTGATCAATACACAGGAGGCAGAAAATGAGAACTTAAAGCAAGGCATCCATGTGAAGGCTCATGCACATATGTCAAAATCTTGCATATTCAAAATAGATATTCGACTTTTCTCTTTTGGTTATATATAGTGCATGTAACAGCAGATAACAAATGATCACATGCACACAAGTCAGTTGCTAGAGAAGCTAGGGCCAGAAATGACTAGCCTGCAAGTTCTTTTGGCTAGCAGAACTTGAAGGAAATGCAGTGCCCAGGATTCACATTGGACTAACTGAGATTATTGTGAATGTAACTTAGCAGCATTCACAGAAATAGATCATAATCGATCCAACCACCAGAGTCCGACTCCCAACATAATAATGGTCTCATACTAATGATGAAACAGATTCAACAATGGAAACTCAGAAATCTTAGTTATCAAGATCTGCAAAGTCATATCTTAAGCGCACTTATTTTTTTAATCTTGAACCATTATAAAGATTCACGGAATCAAAAATTGACACCATAGGGGAATCAAGCAGGAAAGGAAAACCATCACCATAAACATAAAGGCAATAGACCTGACATGCCTACGAAGCCACACATGCCTTTTCCCCACAAAACCTCCTTCGCTAGAGCTGAACTGGCCACAATCATTTTTCAGCGCCTGAAGCAACAGCGCTTCAGAATTCCAATTATAATCACCTGCCGAGATTCTCCTTCCAATAGAAGGATCATTACTCAACAAAGTTTCTGAACATCTAATCTGATAATCTTTCTTCCCATATTCTAGAAAATCATTCAATAAAGAACAAAAAAAAAAAAAAACTGCAAGCGCCAGTAATCCTAAATTTGCACTAACATATCACTTTTTCAGATGATAATCACAAGAAACTCTGCAAACCTCGCCATCTCCATCTATTACTATCTAAGACACCCTTTCTCTTTCTGACAAGTACCCAACAGCATACTTGATCATATGAGCCAAATTTAAGTTACAGTGGTGTGAGATTATCTAATAGAATGAGAAAGCCAACCTGTAAACAAGAACATCTACTGGTACACATGAATTCAAAACAAAGCTAAGAAGTTGGTCACAGTGATTTTTATATATCTGCAAGTACCTGAGTAAATTCAAGCAAATTTGAAAACTGCACCATAACTTTCACAAAGTCACCTTGCAAAACAAGTATGATTCCAGCAAAAACAACTTGCTACCAAGCACATCAAAATCCCTTCTGCATTCTGCTTCCCGTCTTCCAGAATCAAAGCACTTAAGATCAGAGAAGAACAAGAAGAAAAGAAGGTAAACGAAGTAATGGATTTTTCACTAATTGTGGATCCAAGCAACTAAGGGGCAACTCCTGATCCAGCAATTAAACCTTCAAAGCTGTTGAAGTGGCAAACTCGTTGCAATAAAATCACAATTCACAAAGTTAATCAAAATGTACTTTTTGATTCCTTTCTTCCTAGTTTCTCTACTGAAAATTTGTATATATGAAGATGAAAAAGGAGGAAAAAATAAAGAGAGTTAGAGGAATACCTTTTCTTTATGAAGAGTGAATGTAATCTGGCCAGAGAGCTTCTTTACCTGCTGCCCTGGCATGAAGGAATTCAGAACCATAAAACTCATCACTACACAGATTCTGCCTCTTACCATTTTCTAATAGGCTACAAATTTTAATAAGCACAATTGAAATAATTATGGAGAAGAATCAAATATTTTAACTTACTTGAGCATCACCTTCTCAAATTAATCACCTTCTATATGCTTCAAATATCTCTTTTGGATCTTTTTTAGCATGGCTAGTACATCTTTGATATTTCTCCTTTCTTCGGGTAAATCAGATGAACAGTCCAAAGCCAATTTTAGAATAGATGACACACAATCAATTTTGGCTTCACAATTTCCTTCCTCTCCTGTTAGCAAATTTGCATCAACGATCTCAATGGCTGCATGAGATAACAACTGTTTCACCCAATTCTTCAAAGTTAGATCTCCAACAAATATGTCATCCGTGGGCTTCTTTCTAGTGAAAGTCTCCATCAACAAAATGCCATAGCTATAAACATCACCTTTGGTGGAAATAATCCCGAGTGATCCATATTCTATGATAGAAATAAACATCATCACTAACATATATATGACACGTTTTGATTAAAATAGAGATTAATCCATAAAAGTTGAACATTCATGAATTAATCAAGAATTAAAATGTGGATCTTCATGCACAATTAATTGGAGAGAGAGAGAAAGGGATATGAAATGAACACTAAGAATATGATCACCTGGTGCCATATATCCAAAGGTTGCGAGCATCATAGTTTGCGTCATAGACTTTCCTTCTCCTAGGAGTTTCGCAATGCCAAAATCACTCACGCATGCAACCATATCTTGATTCAGTAAAACATTACTTGGCTTCAAATCACAGTGAACCACAGTAGTTGAATGACCATGATGGAGATATTCGAGTGCCGATGCAACATCTATCATTATGTTCAATCTCTGAAGAATGTCAAGAAAATAGTTATGAGAGTATAACCATTTCTCCAAGCTTCCATTAGGCATGAACTCAAGTACCAACGCCTTGAAATCAAGATTAATGGAGCAACTAGTAACGATTTTGACAAGATTTCGATGTCGTAAATTTCGCAGTACTTCACATTCAACATCAAAACTTCTAAATGCTTCGTCCAATTGCAAATTGAAGACTTTTACTGCAATATCCTTCCCATCTGACAGTGTTCCTTTGTATACTGACCCAAAAGCTCCAACACCGAGCAAATTAAGCTCGTTAAATCCATTCGTTGCGTGTTGAAGCTCCAAGCATGAAACTCTCCTCCATGCCACAAGGGGTGGACCAATTTCTTGCTTCTTCATTTTCGTATTTTTTCTATGGTATCTTATAATGAAAATAGCAACCACGACGAGTATCGCTGATGCAACGATTGGAAGAACACATTTCAATAAAAGTGAGGTAGACATCTTACTTCTTCGGGGCTTTCTGTTTTTGCATGGGGGGACTTGCAACCAAGAAGCACCACATAAAGCATAATTGTGCTTGAATGATTCAGCGGAAAAATTCTTGAAAGGCCCATCTATAGGAATCTCTCCTTCTAATCGGTTGAAAGAGACATTAAATTCTCGCAAATATTTCAATGCTTCCAAAGATTTGGGAATCACTCCAGATAGGTTGTTGCATGAGAGATTCAGCACTTGTAAGCCTACCAAGTCCCCAAATGATTCAGGAATAGGGCCTCGGAAATCATTTTTAGCCAAAGATAGATATTGCAGATTACTTAGACCCCCAATGCTACTTGGCAGACTACCTGATAGCTGATTCCTTGATATATCAAATAGTGTCATCACCTTCAAATTTCCAACATCCGATGGTAGGAAGCCACTGAAAGAATTTGATGAAATGCTTACTTCCAAGATATATGTTAGGCTCCAGAAAGTCGAAGGTAAAGTGGAATTGAATTTGTTGGAGTCCATGTAGAGATATCTTAGGGAAGTCAAATTGGAGAAACATGAAGGTATGGGTCCACCAAGATTATTGGACATGAGTAAGAGGACAACCAACTTGACTGACTGACAAAGTTCAAATGGGATGGTTTCTTGTAACATGTTTGCACCAAGACCCAAACCTTGGAGCTTCTGTAATCTTCCCAGTGTTGTTGGAATTGGCCCGCTTAATTCATTTGCATGAAGATTTAACTTTATTAAATTGCTAAGATTACCGACTTCCGGCAGAATGTGGCCCTTGATTTTGCAATTCATTGCAGAAAAAAATTCCAGAGATGTAGAAAGATTACCGATTGAAGTCGGAATAGTACTGTTCAATGGATTATCTGATACATCCAACTTTCTTAGTTCTCTGCACTTTGTCAAAGAATTGAGGAAAGTCCAATCTTCGTCCGAAAAATCAATGGTCAAATTGTTGTTACGAAGATTAAGTCGTCGGAGAAATTTTAGATTGCCAAGTGTATTGGGAATAGGGCCTAAAAAAGAGTTTTCCTGCAACTCAAGGATTCTAAGTTGAGAAGCATTACCAATGGAGTCTGGGATTATTCCACTAATGCTATTTCCCCATAGATAAATCTCCTCAAGGTTTGGGACCCCAAGACCCATGCTTGGAGGAAGATAACCAGACAAGAAATTGTCTTCTAAGCCGATTACTCGAACACTTGAAATGTTAAAAATCATGAGCGGTAAAGAACCTGTTAATTTGTTAAAACCCAAAATCAACTCTTCTAGATGAGGTAGATGTCCAATTTCACCTGGTATTTCACCTGCAACATTAATTCACAATAAAGTTTAAGATGGTTTCACAAGGTCTATTCAATCATTTTGATCTTCATATAAATGCAAAACTAATATTATTAATTCAATATATAATGCTTAGAACTCATCTTCTATTTTTTTCCTTTTAAATTATATTTTTTTACTAACAATACATAAAAAGTTAAAATCAAAGGAGAAAAAGAAGGAGATGAGACAATCAAAAACTCAATTACAATTATTTTTTATTATTTTGTTTTACCATGATAAATGGGAACCGTAAATTTCAATCTTTTTATATATACCCACGTGATTGAAGGATAATAAAAGACAAGAAAAAGTTCAAAGTTTTCTAGCCAATTTAGAATGTACCTTCAAGGTTATTTTGGCTCAAAGAAATTGTCGTGAGTTGCGATAAATTTCCAATACTCTTAGGAATTTGCCCACTGAAATGATTATCAAACAACAATAAGCTTCGTAGCTCCCTGCATTTGTCAATACTGAATGGAATTTGGCCATAGAACTTGCTTCCCTCTAAAGCAAGCACTTTAAGCTTTGGAAGATGGATACACATCTCAGCCGGAAGACTACCTGATATTTTAGTCTTGCGAAGATAAATCTCTTTTAAAGAAGAAATATTGAAGATTGCAGATGGAATAGAACCAGTCAGGGTTGAATATTGTAGGGAAACTACTCTAAATTCAAAAGATTCCCCATCTCCCAAGGAATTTCACCTGACAAAAAGAAAAAAACATATATAACATCTTCAGTATCTTTTTAGTTTTTGGTGTCCAGTAAACTTATAACTGAAAACATAATTTTGAAATGAGTTTCATAAAAAGCAAAATCCTAACAATAATACTTATCTGCAATAAGATCATAACTTTATCAAAAATTGCAATCGTTATAGACCCAGATTCAAATAAATTGAATAAGCAAACTATTTTTGAAGTTTTTAAAATATTATGAGTTTATCATAAAATTAGAGATGGTTTTAAGTGCTCTCATACACCTTAATTAAACTCCACTTACAACAAGAATAAGAAAATTTATATGTAAACTATATAAAACTGATATTATAAAGTAGAGATTAAATCAAACCTTGCAGCTGGTTGCCACCAAGATAAATTTGCCTTAACTTTGTTAAGTTTCCAATATTCCTTGGGATCTGTCCGGTAAAATTATTGAGTGCCAAGTTTAGAACTTCAAGTTCGCTGCATTTATCTAAACTTGAAGCAAACTTGCCAGATAACTGATTTGAAAGTAAAGAGAGCCATTCAAGTTTTGGAAGAAATGCACACATGTAATTTGGAAGACTACCAGACAGCCTATTCATTGATAAATGAAGCGCTTCCAACGAAGACATGTTGAAGATCGCTGAAGGTATGGAACCGTGAAGCTTGTTTCCATACATGGCAAGTATTCTGAGGTTCGGAAGTTTACCGATCTCATTCGGAATCATCCCTTCGAAAATTGCAATCGTTATAGACCCAGATTCAAATAAATTGAATAAGCAAACTATTTTTGAAGTTTTTAAAATATTATGAGTTTATCATAAAATTAGAGATGGTTTTAAGTGCTCTCATACACCTTAATTAAACTCCACTTACAACAAGAATAAGAAAATTTATATGTAAACTATATAAAACTGATATTATAAAGTAGAGATTAAATCAAACCTTGCAGCTGGTTGCCACCAAGATAAATTTGCCTTAACTTTGTTAAGTTTCCAATATTCCTTGGGATCTGTCCGGTAAAATTATTGAGTGCCAAGTTTAGAACTTCAAGTTCGCTGCATTTATCTAAACTTGAAGCAAACTTGCCAGATAACTGATTTGAAAGTAAAGAGAGCCATTCAAGTTTTGGAAGAAATGCACACATGTAATTTGGAAGACTACCAGACAGCCTATTCATTGATAAATGAAGCGCTTCCAACGAAGACATGTTGAAGATCGCTGAAGGTATGGAACCGTGAAGCTTGTTTCCATACATGGCAAGTATTCTGAGGTTCGGAAGTTTACCGATCTCATTCGGAATCATCCCTTCGATTGAATTTAAGCTTAGATCAAATATCTCCAGGTTTGACATGTTAAAAAGAGTGTTTGGAATGGTACCTGTGAAACTATTATTACCGAGTAGCAAATATTGAAGTTTCTGTAAATCTCCGAACCAGGCTGGAATTTCACCACTCAAGTAATTGGAGGTCAGATTGATGAACTTCAAGCGACGCAAGTGGCCGAGCTCTTTTGGGAGATAGCCGTGGAAGTTGTTGTGGCTCAAGCTAAGAGAGACTAGGAAAGAGAGGTTTCCCAGCTGCGGAGGGAGAGTGCCTCCAACATCCATGTTTGTAAGATCCAAAGCTCTTACTCTTCCATGGCGGCCACCACAAGAGACACCGACCCAGTGGCACACTGAAGCAGAGGTGGACCAATTGGATGCCAAGATGCTTTGTGGGTGGAAGGTGATATGGGCTTTGAATGCAAGAAGAGATGATTGATCGGTGGTTAAGTTGGTTATTGTCGCAGCTAAACCACCATTAACGATGAAGCAGTGAAACAGCAGCAATAGCATCGCGAAGTGGAAGGGCGACATGTTATCCTGGGTAATGGGAAGCATGCCAAGTAAAGAGGGATGTGGTCTGCATGGGGATACAGTAGAGAATTTAAAGCAAGGAAGGAAGGAAAACGGGACAATGTTGTGGGATCCACATAGCATTTACGTTGAAAGCAGGAAGGCAAGTCTTGGTCTTAATTTGCAGAAATTAAACATATTTGTATAAAACACTGAACAAATAAGCTACCCGTAAAGCAGAGAAGCAGCCATATGGTTTGGAAAAGTAGTCAAGTAGAACAAATCTGGAAGCTCTGTCTGCTTGAGTAGATAGAGTTGAAGATTCAAAGCAATCAATGAAGAAGAATATTACACGTAGCCTTAATTGCTTTCCTTTCATAATTAAAATATGGGGCAAGTCTTGGTCTTGTAACAGGACGCATCATTCTCTCTCTTTGTCACGCCACCAAGTCTTGTTCTTCGGCCCAAAGCTTACGCTGCAAATAATTTGTGGTAAGAATTCATGGTACCTAATCGATTTGGGAGACTTGAGGGTCCAATTTGATAATGCATTGAGTGCACGAAGGGCTGACACCACCATGCATGTCTTGGTCTTCGCCCAAAGCATTCGCTGCAATGATCATTTTAAGAAGTGATGGTATGCATTTTGGAAAATTAACCACTTGGGTGACTTGAGGCTCCAATTCGATAATGAAACTGATGAATATGTTAATTTTTCTTTTAATAAAATTAGTTTGATTGTACAGACAGTAGTGATAATTTGTATCTGAAATTAGTTTGATTTTTAAATTGATCAAATTTTTATTTTAAAATTTTCTAAAATTATTTATATTTAAAGTTATAAGTTTAAAATTAAATTTATATTAATTTGATCAACTTTATCAAAAATATTTTTGAACTTTAATTTAATGATGATTTCAAAAATAAAATTATAGAATCTGAAAATGATACTAAATTTGATCACCTTAATGCAATGCCTTTACCAAAGAGAAATGCAGGAGGAGAAGCATCATTTCCAGAAAAGGAAACTATCCTGATCAGATTAATGTAAGTTCCAGGCCTGAAATGAAGAACACGTGCTGCTTCTTCTGGTGTCGGCAGGCATCTCCCAAACTTTCTCAAACTCTGCTGGAGAGTCAGGCCTGTGAATTGTACAACATAGACAGATCAAAAGGTAAAATCTCTTCCTAAACAGCAGCAGAGAGATACGTACGTATCCTTCAGAGGCTGATTAAGGACGTACTATGTTTTTCAAGCTTCGAGTAGCAGGGGAAACGATCTTCTCTGCCCGGCACAGAAAGGCAGAGAGAGACAAAAGCAGACATATTTAATAGAACATGATCTGAAACAAGAAACTTTTGTCAATACATAACTCAGTAAAGCAAGCCTGGTAAATCAGATATGACAAATCATTTACAACCAAAACCCATAATGGGAATGAAGTAACACCAAAAAGAAACAGAGGAAATGTAAGTTCAGACAGATACCAGACCTGGGATCCTTCCACATACGTTGCTGTATAGAAATCTGGGGAGAACCAAGAGTTGCATTAAGCAAAGCTGCTGCAGCAACGCAAAACACTAAGGGACATAATCAATACCAGCAGAATATGATAAATAGGATCCTCAAGGAACCAGGAAAAGTAAACAGAGATTCTCATTTTACTGCAAGACATCTTTGAACAAATCCCTTAATGCAGATCAAGTTATAATGAATTCTTTGACTAAAAGAGAGAAAAACTTGGAAGGTTCATCAGAGACATACTTATTAAAGTCGAAAGCTAACTGATAATGGACAAGGCAGCTCAGAAACTTACAGAAACTCGTTGTTGACTGAGACCACCATTGGCACTGACCATGATAACACCATTACTCCTTGACAGGCTTCCATGCCTCTGCGTCAAAAGTAAAAGGATTATATCATGATAATATTACATAAAGAGGAGAGATACAGAATCATGAAAGGCGACGAGCGTTTTCTAAAAGATATATACTGTGGAAAAGTTACAAAGCAAACCTCTCCAAGAACAGTGGAAGCCAAGGTGGGAAGCCCACCATACATTTGCATTGATGGTTTTTCCTTACTAGTGTATGATGCAGAGAATAAGTAAGAATCAGCTGATGTTGATATAGCATTAGCTCTTAAACGTAGAATCAACAATTAGTGGCGACCTCCAAAAGGGTTTGCCATACCAATATCAAACAACTGTGATACCTGTTTGTTTGTTATACTATTATTTTATTGAGTTTTTGAGAGAAAAGAAAGAACAATAAATAAAAATAAAACCCTTGAAATTTAAAATTTTTTGAATGATTTTGAATGCTTTTTATTTTTTATTTTTTTCTTTAAAAAATTCAGTAAAATGATATTAGAATCAATAAAATGGTATCACAGTTAATAAAATACAATCCAAGTTTTTTTTTTTTTGAGAAATTTATGAGATTAAAAAAACTTAAATATTTTTCATTTATTTTTTCAAAAACTAAAAATTTATATACAATAAATCTAAAAATTTTCATTTAAATTATCAATTAATTTATTCAAAGAACTTTGGTTTATGCTCAATTATGAGAGATGATTTTGACAATTGTAAAAGCAATTTTTTTAAAAATTTGATCTTGAGTTGAGTATGCACCCTATATCTTCATCGGTGCCTAAAATTATTGACGAATTCATTTGAACTAATAGGTTAAATTAATAATTTCAATAAATTAATAAGATAATATATATTTTTTGAAATATCGGTAAATGAAGCTCATTTTGGCCATTAATTAAACTATTACATGCTCAAAATGGAAAAGTCTAAATAGTAGCCATAAACACAATTTTGATGTCTTCACATACTTAAAGATTTGTTGAAAATTGCGGTCCCTACTTGAAAACTTGCAAGTAGTATTTAGCTGTAGTTCAGATGAGTGAAGTTTGGTCAGGCATAATCAGATCAATCAATAGGTTCTGCTTATCTGCTGGATTTCGGATGGTGAGATAAAAGAAGGTACGAGCAGGAAGTGAATGTCTTTGTTAATGAGCACTCTTAACTATATGTCTCGGATACTGAAATTCTTACCCTAGAAAGGGGTGATTGAAAGCAGAGGAGGTCAATGTCCATGTATATCAACCAGAACAGTGACTTTTTGTTGGATCGATTCAAAATCACCTATGTGGTTGGAAATGGTTTCGCGGCTTCAGCCCATTTTTAATTTGATGATCTTCTTTTATCTAAAATAAGCATATTGAGTTGTGTATTTACATTTATTTTTCAATGTCAAAGCCTTTGGTAAGTAGGAGACTGATCTCATATTAAAAATTATGAGTGCAATAATGATGATTGGATGTGGGACACTGGCCTAGCTGTTGCCTTAGGTATACTGTATGAGGTTGCCGTGTTAGGTGTTATTATATAACTTTGATGTATGTCACTTAACCCATCACCATGATATTTTCTCATGGTTGTGAATGCAAGCAAAGAATTGACCTCTAGGACAAGAAGAAGAGAAATGGTCTTTTAATTTGATTTTTATTATCAATCTTGCTGTGATTACTAAGTCAAAGGATTGAACCCGGGATGCCCTACTATTCAGTTAAAAAGTTATTAGCATTATCTGACTCCATTGGTGTAGATGATAGTTAACTGTCCAAGGTTATGAGCCAGCATAGCAAGCATTTTTCAGATGAGGCCTTCATTTCGTTGTTAAGCCTAAGATAATCTCCGAGCGTGATGGTTTTGTGAAGAAGGTCATGGTTACTGGTGTGCCAATAGCTCTTCTTGACCCTTGAAGATTTCTTTCCAGTCTGTATAGAAAAATGGTGCTCAAAAAAATTCTATTCACCAGGCCCTGAATTCTGTCCTGGAGAAGGCTTCTTCCTCCCTGGAATACTCACCAAGAACAACACTTCTGAACAAAAGGTGAAGGATTTCTTTCTTTGATTCATTGAGCTCATCTTCCTGAGAGCTTCAACTCTTGTTGTTGATGGATACTAATAGTGTACATGTGTTTATTTGCGATGGTTTGTCTGTGTAATTAGTGTCATAGAAAATTGTAATTGCAAAAACTGGAACTGTTGCTCATATGGCAATACTGTCAGCTTGTAACATGCATGATTCAGACACTCCTATGAAGGTGACGAATACATATATGGTGTAATAAGTTGGAAGTTCTTGGTTTCATTAATTCCTCATGGAAATTTGGTGAGTTGCCATTGGGGCAATGCAACCAACAGAACCATTACTGAATTACTCACTCAAAAGCAAGCTTTCATGAATTGCAGATCTGATGATACTCTCTAGACATTTTGTGAGAGTCACATGAAAGTTGTAATTCCATATGCCTTTTTATTGTATACATAACGGTGAAATGACTCAACTTAATTTCAGCTCAAGCACCTAAACAAATAAGTCTGAAAGTAGGCAGAGGCAAGATTATGGTGATCAATGACTTGATTATAGTTCAAGCTGCTTAATAAGCACAAGTAAACAAGAATGCCCAATAAAAGCCATCTCCCATCAAATATTTATATATACTCGAGCATCTATCTTTTCAAATCAATAACATTCAATGCTTCAGATACTTCTTTGGTATTTTTTAAATATATTTTTACTATATTTTTCTTGAGAGAAATGTCATAACTATAGGCATCATTTTTCGTGAAAATAGTTTCTAGTGAACGGCACTCGACCATTGAAATGTAAATCATCACTAATATATATCACATAAATTAACTAAACAAAGTAGAGAAAAATACTTAAAAGTTGCAACATGCAATATTCAAAATTAAATTATGAGCATGCATGCAAGCTTAATAGGAAAGAGATATATCTTTCTTAAAAAAAAAAAAATGAAGAAAGAGATGGATATGAAATAAAAACTAAAAACTTCACCTAGTGCAATATATGCAATAGTAGCGAGGCTTACATGTGCAACCATATCTTCATTGAGTAAGATATTGTTTGGTATCAAATCTCAATGAATCATGTAAGCTGGTTAAACATAATGAAGATATTTGAGTTCTGATGCAACACCTATCATTATGTTCGAACTTCTGAAGAATATTAAGAAAATAGTTATGAGAGTATAACTATTTCTCTCAAGCTTTTGTTAGGCATGAACTCATGAAGTTCTAAGGTCTTGAAATCAAAATTATTGGAGCAACTTCAACAACAAAACTTTTAAATGCTCCGTTTCCATCTCGCATTGTCTGTTGTATGCTGACTCAAAAGCTCAAAGACCAAGCAAATTACATTCATTAAATCCATTTGTTCCGTGTTCAAGTTCTAAATACTAACTCTCCTCCATACCTCAAAGGGTAGGCCACTTTCTTGCTTCTTCATTTTTGTATTTTGCCTATGATGCCTTATAATGAAATAACCAACTAGGACTGATACGGTTGATGCAATGATTGAAAAAAGCATATCTCAGAAAATGTGAAGCTGACACCTTAATTCGTTGGGAGCTTTTGCTTTTGCATGGCTGGACTTGCAATCAAGAAGCACCACATAAGGCATAATTGTGCTTGAATGACTTGGCAGAAAAGTTTTTATAAGGTTCATATGTAAGAATCTCTCCTTATAATTGGTTGAAAGAGACATTAAATTCTCTTAAGTAAATCGGTGCTTTCAAGGATATTAGAATCACTCCGGATAGGCTGTTGCATAAGAAATTCAACAATTGCTTTTAGACCCACGATGCTACTTTGGTAGACTACCTGATAGCGGATTCCTTGATATATCAAACACTGTCATCGCCTCCAAAATTCCAACATCTGACCGGAAAAAGCCGCTTGAGAAATTTCTGTTGCTAAAGTGAAATTAGTTGAAAGCCTTGCTGACTGAATTATACCACTATCAGGATTAAGATTCCATATCATCTTCAGTGGGGTGCTCCTACTTTTGATGCTTGTCATGCTTTTGGAATGACTGCTGTTACAGTCTCATTGATTGAGATATTTACTTAAGAAAACCAGATAGTCAACAGCAGAGATGTTATTTGGTCAGTGAAAATAAAATCAAGTTTCCTTTGCTAGTCAACTGGAGCTCACAAGGCTGCATCACGCCTAGCAATGGCTGGCAAGGCAGTGACATTTTACTTATTATTACATAGGCTCATTCATTCATTGATTCAGCTTTACCATAGTTTTTGTGTAATTTCTTTGTTTCTGTAAGAAAATTCGGGGCATTGTTTGATTCAGCAATCAACCTGATTCTTTTCATCTTTGTACTCTGGTTATTCAATGCACAAGAAATGGTTAGTCAAAGGAGAAACAAGCAAATTGCCAGGGAACCTCAAAAGGGATTTCATAATAGGACATCTTAGTGATATTTACACAATTTTAGCAAACCATGTCCAAAGAAATGTAAGAAAACAAATTTGCTATGAACTAATACTGATTTACCTGAGAAGAGAAATTCTTAAAAGTTGTAATTCACTGGTTGTGAGGAGTGCTTCCTTTGTGACCACATTTGGGTAGAGGTTGGTGAGAGGATGCATCCTGGATTTTCCTCCTATATATGAGACCCAGCCAGACAAATGTAGGTTTTACGCCTGAAACCAAGACCAGCAAAGACAACTGCTGCTTCTTCCAGTGTCAGCAGGCACCTCCCAAACTTTCTCAACTCTGCTGGGCCGACAGGCCTGCAAATTGTACAACAGAGAAAGATTAGAAGCTAAAATTTCTTCCTAAACAGCAGCGGAGATCCGTATACATCTGAAGGCCGTACTTTGAGCTTTTCAAGCGTTCAAACAGCATAGTGAAATGATCTTCTCTGTATGCTTGAAGTTCCTTTCTCTCATTTTCTCCACCTCCGAAATCACATAGGGAGTAGGCCACCATGTCCATCTCAAATCTCAAGTGCAAAGCAAGATATCTTGATGGCTTTCTGGTAGTATCATGTTCTTTGGATAGATTCTCAGACATGAAGTCCCCAAGCAGGTGTTTTTCTAACTTGCTTCGTGAAGCATTATAGTTCCTTATCCTTTTTATCATTAATTAACCGACTTCTTGAATTTTTCGGACAAACTTCAAGGCATGGAAGTCACATTTGCATATTTAACTTCTGCAACAAATCGAAGAAAGCATTGTCAAAGAACCAGATGGCACTTGCAGAAGAATGCCTTGACAGAGTACATAAACAAATGCATTCTCATGAAACTGATTATTTATCCAGTGCATACTGTTGATGCTTGCACATTATCTGGAGCATCTATAGTTGTTCATCAGTTTGGTATAATCTGGTCATAAATACAATGTCCACTCGAGGAAAAGGAACACCAGAAAAGCATAGAAGTTTCATTAGCAGAAAAAAAAGGACATACTACTTTTAGTGAATGCTTAAGATAGGCCTCCAGCTCTTTATTTATCATCAGAAGCATGAGTGAAGACACAACTACGTCCGCATAGAGACAAAAACTTTGTGGAGTTGAAATTAGATGGTTGAGTTTGAAGAAAACCCAAGTCAGGAAGGGGAGCAAATTGCTCGGAAGATTTTAAACACTGATAGTTTCTTTAATCAAGTGAACCTTTGGGTATGGGAATATTCCTTTGTTTTGTGTCTCATTATTACTACCACATCTGCTGCAGAAAATCCTTTACCTGAATGTCAGAAGGCAATGGATCAAAGTCAAGATGGTTACCAAATCCAAGAAAATGAACAACTCGATTCCACTTCAGGAGGGGAATTACTTTTCTAAAATAATCAACTGAGTTTCGCTGCCTTTGGAAAGTCTGCATCAGTAATCTATAAAGTACATTGTGGTTAAGTTCAACAAAAATACAGAGAAGAAAATTCTAAAATAAAATCAAGAGACATCACTTGAAAAAAGCAAAAACCATTAATTTGAAATTGCAGTATAAACTGAGAATATTTCATGCCAGACTACCAACTGCTTCAATGTCTAAAAGATTTCACATGAGGAGGGAGCTCCTTCTTGATATCCACTTCATCTTTCAAGTAATTTACAGAAACAAAATACTCATCTTAGTAGATATCACCAAACTGACTGCATTTTCACAAAAAAGAAACACTTAAATATTGGGTGGATCAACCATTCATTCAATCTACATAAGCAGTACAAAGTCTGGGAACAGAAAGGCAGAGAGACAGACAAAAGCAGCCATATTTAATAGAACATGATCTGAAACAAGAAATTTTTGTCAATATATAATTCGGTAAAACAAGCCTAGTGAATCAGATATGATCAAAATTCCTAACGAGAATGAATTAACACCAAAAAGAAACAGAGAAATACAATTTCAGACAGATACCAGACCTGGGATCCTTCCATACATTGCTGTATAGAAATATGGGGAGAACCAGAGTTGCATTAAGCAAAGCAGCCACAGCAACAGCATTACAAAATCTGCAGGCAACACTGGATGTGTTACATGTGTTATTGCAATAAAAAAGAACAGTAAAGCAAAAAGCTAAGCCAAACACTCCTCCATAAAGTAAAAACCTTCAAATTTCAAACAAGGCATGAATACTGCAGTTTAAAACTGAAGCAGGAAAATTGTGTATGTTACATAGATATCCAAGTCAAAACACATCAATTACGTAGTAAACAGAAGCTGTCATAACATTCCAACAAGGCGCTTTTTTTTTTTTTTTTTGCCCACAGATTGCAGTAAGGCAAGAGTACCAGCTGGATGATGACCCATCGTATGAGACCTGATCGATACTAGTAGAATATGATCAATAGTGTCCTCAAAGAACCAGGAAAATTAAACAGAGAAGCTCGGCATACTGCAAGATGCTTTTGAACAGATTCCTTAAGGCATATTAAGTTATAATAACTTCTTTGACTAAAAGGAAGGAAAAATAGTTCTTGAAAGAATCATCACAGACATACTTATTTATCTGGAAAGCTATATGCAACAAACAAGGCAGCTTAGAAACCTACAGCAACTCGTTGTAGATTGAGACCACCATTGGCACTTACCATTATAAAACCATTACTTTTGTCAGGCTTCCCTGTCTCTGCATCAAAAGTCAAAAGACTAAATCATGATAACATTACAGCTTCTCAGACTTAATAAAGTTTCAACAGCCATCATTGATTATATATTAGAATAGATGTGCAACTAGTAAAGAACAATCAATGGGGATTTACTGGTACTCATTGA
This sequence comes from Moringa oleifera, assembly GCA_021397835.1. Lineage (NCBI taxonomy): Eukaryota > Viridiplantae > Streptophyta > Magnoliopsida > Brassicales > Moringaceae > Moringa > Moringa oleifera. Next base: position 4,978,005 of record JAJFZO010000168.1, read on the forward strand.
AGTTTCTCTGTCTGCACAACGTTTCCATAATGATGCCTTTGGATATGGTTCATCCCAGAAATTTAATTGCTCTTGTTAGAATTCACCCTGAAGCATGAGAGGCATCACACAAAGAGAAGAGAGATAGAATCATCAAAGGTGACAAGCTTTATCTAAAAGATATGTACTGTGCAGAAGTTACAAAGCAAACCTCTGCAAGAGCATTGGAAGCCAAGTTTAAAAGCCCGCCATACATTTGCACCGGTGGTTTTTCCTTACTAGTGTATGAGACCCCATCCTCCTTTAACATGCATCCAGAAAATAAGTAGCAATCAACTAGTGTTGATATAGCATTAGCTCTAAAATGTAGGATCCATAATTAGTGGCAACCTCCAAATGCGTTTGCGATGGAAACCTCGGAGCACATAACTTAAAAGATATATTATTAAGCATTTGATCAATATACAGGAGACAGAAATTGAGAACTTAAAGCAAGGCTTAGATGTGGAGGTTCATGCACGTATGTCAACATCTTGCATTTTCAGAATAGATATCCAACTTTTCTATTTGCAATGAATAGGATATATGGTGCATGTAATAGCGGACAACATATGATTGAATGCAAACAAGTCAGTTGCTAGAGAAGCTAAGGCCAGAAATAACTAGTTTGCTAGTCATTTTGGTTAGCAGAACTTGAATGCAATGCAGTGCTCAGGATTCACATTGGGTTAACTGAGATTATTATGAATGTAACTTGGCAGCCTTCACAGAAATATATCACACCAACCACCAGAGTCTGACTCCCAACATAATAACCATCTAATACTAATGATGAAACAGATTCAACAATGGAAAACTCTGAAATCCTAGATATCAAGATCTGCAAAGTCATACCTTAAGCGCACTTATTTTTTTAATCTTGAACCATTCTGAAGATTTATGGAATCAAAAATTGACACCATAAAGGAATCAAGCAGGGAAAGGAAAACCATCACCATAGACATAACAGCAATAGACTTCACATGCCTCTGCAGCTAGACATGCCTTTTCCCCACATAACCTCCTTTGCAAGAGCTGAACTTTCAACAATCATTTTGAAATTTACTACACAATGTGTCAAGCTATAGACTGATTCAAGTTCCCTTTGTTGGGAATTTGACAACCAGATCCTTAGTTGATGGATCAAATATCAAATCCCTGTAACCTGAAAGCAACAATAATAAAAGTAAGAAGAAAGTAAACAACCACAGGAACACAAGATTTATAGTGGTTCACCCTCAATTGAGAGTTACATCCACTTTACAGCCACTGCAGGAAACCCTTTCACTATGAAAATAGATTACAAGAGAGATAACTGTTTCCCTAGCCCTCACTCTACTAGAATAAAACCCTAGGACTCTTACTCACTCTCTCTGTTGTGATGTTTACATGGGTAGAAGTCTCCTCTTTATATAGTAGAGCCCAAGGCCAAAAAGATAGATGTGTGAGAATCTCAAGAATCCTTTATGATAAGTATATACTCTTTTGGATGAGTATATTCCCTTTCAGATAAGCATATATATCTTTTCAGATAAGTATATGTCATCTTAGATAAATATATATCTTTTCAGATGAATCTATACCCTTTTGTAGATAAGTCTCCACACATACTTAACAATCTCCCACTTGGACACTAATTCATTATCTCAATTGTTTCTTCTACCTGCAATGGCCATGACTTCCCGATCAGCAGCTGAGAAGCCCCACTGAAGTTGTACACAGCTTCAGTTTCTCGATTGTAACAACCTTGGTTAGCATATCAGCTGGTTGCCATCATGTTCTTCTTTTATCCGGTAAACCAATTTGTTCTGCAAGGCCCTTTTCCCTTGTAGTAGTTCTGCCAACTCCCATGTTTGATTACTCATGAGAGAATTCATCTCATCTTTCATGGCTAACTCCCACTTGATTGATTCATCACACTGCAAAACTTCATCAAAACTCTCTGGTTTACCCCTATCAGTTAACAAGATGTAGTTTAGAGATGGTGAAAATCTCTGTGGTGGTCTCACAGTTCTGGAAGATCTTCTCACTTCTGTCACAGGAGTGGTTGGATTTACCTCTGGAGCCATACTTTCCTGATTTTGCTCAGCAATGTCATCTTCAACTTTCTCAGTATTCTGTTGCAGCTGATTCACTGGAATGTCTCTCAAGTGGATCACCTCAGGCCTTTTTGTCTCAGAATCTGTTATTTCTGAACTCTCGTCCAAACTATCATTGTACAGAATTTGCTCATTGAAGATTACATCCCTGCTCCTAATGATCTTCCTGTTTTGGCTATCCCAGAAATGATAACCAAACTCATTGTCACCATATCCAATGAAAAAACATTTTTTTGATTTAGGATCAAGTTTGCCTCTAGCAGCAGCATCAATATGGATATATGACAGGCAACCAAATATTCTTAGAGAAGACAGATTTACCTTTTTGCCACTCCAAACCTCCTCGGGTATTCTGCAATCCAAAGGAACTGAAGGACCCCTATTGATTAAATAGGCTGCAGTGTTAACTGCATCTGCCCAAAATACCTTGGGCAACCCTGCATGCATTCTCATGCTCCTTGCACGCTCATTCAGTGTTCTGTTCATCCTTTCTGCAACACTATTCTGCTGAGGTGTACCTGGAGTAGTCTTCTCCATCTTGATCCCATTGTCAGCACAAAACTGTTTGAAATCCCCATCAATGTATTCTCCACCATTATCAGATCTCAAACACTTAACTTTAAGATTAGTTTCATTCTCAACCATGGCTTTCCATTTTCTGAAAGCATCAAATACATCAGATTTATTCTTTAAAAAATAAATCCATACCTTTCTGGTTGAGTCATCAATGAAAGTCACATAGTAGCTAGATCCCCCAAGAGACGTCACAGTCGAAGGCCCCCATACATCTGTATGAACTAACTCTAGTTTTTGCTGCTTCAACTGCTTTCCTGCTTTGGAGAAGCTGACCCTTTTCTGTTTGCCAAGGATGCAGCTTTCACACAACTTGTGCTCTACAGATTTTAAATCCGACAAATTACCATTTACCACCATGACCTTCATTCCCTTTTCACTCATATGCCTAAGTCTGCAATGCCATAGGTCAGAGTTCATACCAGTGTCAACAGCAGCCACTGTATCCTTGCAACTTGAAGTCATATAGAGAGTTCCAGTTTTGCTTCCTTGAGCAACAACCATGGCACCTTTGGTAACTTTCTAAGCATTATCATTGAAAGTCACCCTATGCCCTTCACTATCAAGCTGTCCAACAGAAATTAGATTTCTCATCAACTTTGGCACATGTCTCACCTTTTGAATCTTCCAGATATTCCCATTTGGCATCTTCAATTTAACATCACCCATACCAACAATATTCAAAGGTTCTCCATCTGCAAGATAAACCTTCCCAAAATTTTCAGCAACATAATTTTCTATTATTTTGCCATACGCAGTGGTATGAAAAGACGCCCCAGAATCTAAAACCCAAGACTCAAGAGGATTATCAATAGCCAAGAGTAAAGCATCATCTACCTCATCTGTTACAGCATTTGCAGTGTCATCTTTATGCTCACCTTTTTTCTTCAGTAAGCGACAATCTTTCTTCATGTGACCCTTTTTCTTACAGTTCCAGCATTCCAGATTTCTTCCAAATCTAGATTTGCTTCTTCTATTCCTTGACTTAGATTTGCCCTTATTTGCGATCAGAGTTTCTGTCACTTTCTCTTCCACCCTGTTTTCAAGCATTTAGGGCAGAATCTTCCAGATATTCCCATTTGGCATCTTCAATTTAACATCACCCATACCAACAATATTCAAAGGTTCTCCATCTGCAAGATAAACCTTCCCAAAATTTTCAGCAACATAATTTTCTATTATTTTGCCATACGCAGTGGTATGAAAAGACGCCCCAGAATCTAAAACCCAAGACTCAAGAGGATTATCAATAGCCAAGAGTAAAGCATCATCTACCTCATCTGTTACAGCATTTGCAGTGTCATCTTTATGCTCACCTTTTTTCTTCAGTAAGCGACAATCTTTCTTCATGTGACCCTTTTTCTTACAGTTCCAGCATTCCAGATTTCTTCCAAATCTAGATTTGCTTCTTCTATTCCTTGACTTAGATTTGCCCTTATTGCGATCAGAGTTTCTGTCACTTTCTCTTCCCCTGTTTTCAACATTTAGGGCAGAATTTGCAACTGATGTTTCACCTGAATCGATCCTCCGAATCTCTTCTGCAAGAACTCGATCACGAACATTATTGAAGTTCAATTTTGAACTCCCAACAGAATTGCTCATCGCTGCTCTCATGGGCTCCCAACTATTTGGCAATGATGCCAATAGTATCAAGGCATGTACCTCATCATCAAAGTCAATCTCAACAGAAGATAACTGATTAACTATTGTATTAAACTCATTAAGATGAGTTGCCACAGAATTATCTTCACCCATTTTCAAGTGAAATAGTTTCTTCATGAGAAAAACCTTGTTGTTTGCTGAAGGTTTTTCATACATGTCAGATAGCACCTTCATCAGACTTGCAGTTGTTTTCTCCTTCGCCACGTTGTGAGCAACGTTCTTTGACAGTGTCAGCCGAATAACTCCCAGCACCTGTCGATCAAGGAGATTCCAATTGCTTTCTGAAATCTTTTCAGGCTTTTGACCCAAAAGTGGTTCATGCAGCTTTTTCCCATACAGATAATCCTCGATTTGCATTCTCCAGAAGGCATAATCTATACCATCGAACTTGATGATCCCATGTGATGAGTTTTCTTCGCTACCCATTGCTTTCAATCTCAAAAACCCGAAGCTCTGATACCAGTTGTTGGGAATTTGACAACCAGATCCTTAGTTGATGGATCAAATATCAAATCCCTGTAACCTGAAAGCAACAATAATAAAAGTAAGAAGAAAGTAAACAACCACAGGAACACAAGATTTATAGTGGTTCACCCTCAATTGAGAGTTACATCTACTTTGCAGCCACTGCAGGAAACCCTTTCACTATGAAAATAGATTACAAGAGAGATAACTGTTTCCCTAGCCCTCACTCTACTAGAATAAAACCCTAGGACTCTTACTCACTCTCTCTGTTGTGATGTTTACATGGGTAGAAGTCTCCTCTTTATATAGTAGAGCCCAAGGCCAAAAAGATAGATGTGTGAGAATCTCAAGAATCCTTTATGATAAGTATATACTCTTTTGGATGAGTATATTACCTTTCAGATAAGCATATATATCTTTTCAGATAAGTATATGCCATCTTAGATAAATATATATCTTTTCAGATGAATATATACCCTTTTGTAAATAAGTCTCCACACATACTTAACACCCTTGATTTATTTGAATCAGTCTGATAATTTACTACACTTCATAAAACATTAAATTCAAGATTTTTAAATAAAATCAATAATTTTCAGTCATTTAAAAATTATAGAATCAAATATTTCAGATTAAGTTAAAAAAGAAATCAATTATAAGTAATGGGTTTTTCACTAATTGTGGATCCAAGCAACTAAGTGGCAACTCCTGATCCGGCAATTAAACCTTCAAAGCTGTTGAAGTGGCAAACTCGACGCAATAAAATCACAATTCCAAAGTTTATCAAAATATACTTTTTGATTCCTTTCTTCATATTTTTTCTACTGAAAATTTGTTTATATGAAGAGGAGAAGAATACCTTTTCTATATGAAGAGTGAATGTGATCCGGCCAAAGAGCTACTTTACATGCTGCCATGGCATGAAGAAATTCAGAACCATGAAACTCATCACTACACAGATTCTGCCCCTTACCATTTCTAATAGGCTACAAATTTTAATAAGCACAATTGAAATAATTAAGGAGATTTTAACTTACTTGAGCATCACCTTCTCAAATTAATCACCTTCCATATGCTTCAAATATCTCTTTCGGATCTTTTTTAGCATGGCTAGTACATCTTTCATATTTCCCCTTTCTTTGGGCAAATCAGATGAACAATCCAAAGCCAATTTTAGAATAGATGACATACAATCAATTTTGACTTCGCAATTTCCTTCCTCTCCTGTTAGCAAATTTGCATCAACGATCTCAATGGCTGCATGAGACAACAACTCTTTCACCCAATTCTTCAAAGTTAGATCTCCTGCAAATATATCATCCGTGGGCTTCTTTCTAGTGAAAGTCTCCATCAACAAAATGCCGTAGCTATAAACATCACCTTTGGTGGAAATAATCCCAAGTGATCCATATTCTATGATAGAAATAAACATCATCACTAATATATATATGACATATTTTGATTAAAATAGAGAATAAAACATAAAAGTGGAACATGAATGCATTAATCAAGAATTAAAATGTGGATCTTCATGCAAAATCAATTGGAGAGAGAGAGAAAGTGATATGAAATGAACACTAAGAAAATGATCACCTGGTGCCATATATCCAATGGTTGCTAGCATCATGGTTTGCGTCGTAGACTTTCCTTCTCCTAGGAGTCTTGCAATGCCAAAATCACTCACACATGCAACCATATCTTCACTAAGTAAGACATTGTTTGGTTTCAAATCACAATGAACCACAGGAGTTGCATAACCATGATGGAGATACTCGAGTGCCGATGCAACATCTATCATTATGTTCAACCTCTGAAGAATATCAAGAAAATAGTTATGAGAGTATAACCATTTCTCCAAGCTTCCATTAGGCATGAACTCAAGTACCAACGCCCTGAAATCGAGATTAACAGAGCAACTAGTAACGATTTTGACAAGATTTCGATGTCGTAAATTTCGTAGTACTTCACACTCAACATCAAAACTTCTAAATGCTTCGTCTAATTGCAAATTGAAGGCCTTTATTGCAACATCCTTTCCATCTGATAGTGTTCCTTTGTATACTGATCCAAAAGCTCCAACACCGAGTAAATTAAGTTCATTAAATCCGTTTGTAGCGTGTTCAAGCTCCAAGTACGAAATTCTTCTCCGTGGCACAAGGGGTAGAACACTTTCTTGCTCCTTCCTTTTCGTATTTTTTCTATGGTATCTTATAATGAAAGTAGCAACTACGACTAGAATGGCTGATGCAATGATTGGAAAAACACATTTCAATAAAAGTGAAGTAGACATCTTACTTTGTTGTGGGTTCCTGCTTTTGCATGGGGGGACTTGCAACCAAGAAGCACCACATAAAGCATAATTGTTCTCGAATGACTCAGCAGAAAAATTATTGAAAGGCCCACCTGTAGGAATCTCTCCTTCTAATCGGTTGAAAGAGACATTAAATTCTCGCAAGTATTTCAATGCTTCCAAAGATTTGGGAATCACTCCAGATAGGTTGTTGCATGAGAGATTCAGCACTTGTAAGCCTACCAAGTCCCCAAATGATTCAGGAATAGGGCCTCGTAAATCATTTTTTGCCAAAGAGAGATATTGCAGATCACTTAGACCCCCAATGCTACTTGGCAGACTACCTGATAGCTGATTCCTTGATAGATCAAATAGTGTCATCACCTTCAAATTTCCAACATCCGATGGTAGGAAGCCACTGAAAGAATTTGATGAAATGCTCACTTCCAAGATATACGTTAGGCTCCAGAAATTGAAAGGTAAAGTGGAATTGAATTTGTTGGAGTCCATGTAGAGATATCTTAGGGAAGTCAAATTGGAGAAACATGAAGGTATGGGTCCGTAAAAATTATTGGACGTGAGTGAGAGCTTATTCAACTTTACTAACTGGCAAAGTTCAAAAGGGATGGATCCTTGTAACATGTTTGCATCAGGATACAAGCCTTGGAGTTTCTGTAATCTTGCAAGTGTTGCTGGAATCGGCCCGCTCAATTCGTTTTCACCAAGATTTAAATTTAGTAAATTGCTAAGATTACCAACTTCGGGGAGAATGTGGCCCTTGATTTTGCAATTCACTGCATTAAACTGTTCGAGAGATGTAGAAAGATTACCGATGGAAGTCGAGATAGTGCTGTTCAATGGATTGTGTGATACGTCCAGCTCCCTTAATTCTCTGCAATTTGTCAAAGAATTGAGAAAAGTCCAATCTTGGTTGGCAAAATCACTGGTCAAATTGTTGTTAGTAAGTGTAAGTATTTGGAGAAATCTTAGATTGCCAAGTGTATTGGGAATAGGGCCTAAAAAAGAGTTTCCTCCCAACCCAAGAATTGTAAGCTGAGAAGCATTACCAATAGAGTCTGGGATTATTCCGCTAAAGCTATTTCCCCATAGATAAATCTCCTCGAGGTTTGGGACCCCAAGACCCATGCTTGATGGAAGATAACCGGACAAGAAGTTACTGTATACGCCGATTACTCGAATGCTTGAAATGTTAAAAAGCATGAGGGGCAAAGAACCTGTTAATTTGTTAAAACCCAGACTCAACACTTGTAGATGAGGTAGATTTCCAATTTCACCCGGTATTTCACCAGCAATATAATATTGATGCAACATTAATTCACAGTAAAGTTAAAGATGGTTTCACAAGATATATTCAATCATTTTGATCTTCATACAAATGCAAAATAATACTATTTTAGTTATAATGCTTAGAACTCATCTTCTATTATTTCATATATATATACATATATATATTTTACAAACAATTCATAACCTTCACTAAAAAATTAAAATCAAAGGAGAAAAAGAAAGAGATGAGAAACTCAATTACAATTATTTTTTATTATCTTATTTATTTTGTTTTCCTATAATAAATTGAAATGGTAATTCTTATCTTTATACTACATGAGTTTATTGTTATCTTTTTTTTTTTTTTCTTTTTAGCAATTGATCTCATGGATGCATATTAAAAATTTAATTATAGTGTTTGTTATATTTTAGTTCTATGTGTACTATGAGGGGCACATTGTTCTCTACTTACAGTATAACTTACTGAACTAATTTAGAAATTCATACAATAGTAAGAAATTGTAGTATTTCTATTATAAATATATATATGAAGACTTCTCAACTTAAAAACAATTTTTCTTATCAAAACTTAATCCCATTTACAATCTTAAATTAGTTTTTCTAATTCATAATAAATTAATTATTTTTTCATAATGTTCGGTTAGCTAGAAATAAAATTAAAATTATTGAAAATAAACTAATTGGTCAATTATTATGCTAAATCATTAAGTGGAGATAGCTTATATGTATACTCATCATGTGATTGAAGGATAATAAAAGACAAAGAAAAAAGTTTCAAGTTTTATAAGCAATTTAGAATGTACCTTCCAAGTTATTTTTCTCCAGATAAATATCCACGAGTTTGGTTAAATTTCCGATGCTTTTAGGAATTTGTCCGTTGAAGTGATTGCCAGACAACCCTAATCTTCGTAGCTCGCTGCATTTGTCAATACTTGATGGAAGTTGGCCATATAACTTGCTTTGATCTAAACCAAGCACTTCAAGATTTGGAAGATGGATACACATCTCAGCTGGAAGGCTACCTGATAAATTAGTCTTCTGAAGATGAATTTCTTTCAAAGAAGAAATATTGAAGATTGTAGATGGAATAGGACCAGTTAGCTGCCTTGAAGATTGTATGGAAACTACTTCTAAATTCAAAAGATTCCCTATCTCCCAAGGAATTTCACCTGCAAATAAATAAACGCATAAATAACATCTTCAACATCTTTTAGCCTTTGGTTTATCGTAAATTTATAATTGAAAAAATAAAATATATAATTTTATAATGGATTTCATAAAAGTAAGATCCTAACAATAGTGCTTATCTGCAATAAAATTACATAATTTTTATCTAAAATTATGATGGGCATTAAGATTGATTCTATTAATTAATCACTAAATATTCAAATAAATTACATAAAAAAATTTTGACTGAAGTTTTTGAAATATTATGAGTTTATCATAAAATTAAAAATGTTTTAAGTGATCATCCAAGTTAATTAAACTCCACTTACTAAAAGAATATGAAAATTTATATATAAAAGATATAAAAATAATATCATAAAATAAAATTCAAGTCAAACCTTGCAGGTTATTGCCACCGAGATAAATTTCTCTGAGCTTTGTTAAGTTTTCAATATCTTTTGAGATCGGTCCCGTGAAGTTATTTTCTGTCAAACCCAAAACTTGAAGTTGATTGCATTTATATAAACTTGAAGGAAACTTGCCGGATAACTGATTTGAGGATAAAGAGAGCCATTCGAGTTTTGAAAGGTGGTTGCACATGTCTTTCGGAAGACCACCAGATAGGTTATTATCCAATAAAGAAATTTCCTTTAGAGAAGAAATATTAAAGATGGTAGATGGAATAGGACCTATTAGGCCTATTTTTGGTGCAGCAAATATCTCCAAACTCAAAAGATTTCCAATCTCCCCAGGGATTACACCTGCAAACAAAATAACATGCATATTTTAACTTCCTTACTTTTGGTTGTGGTGAATTTATAACTAAAAATATTTGATAAGAGTAAAATCATAAAAATTGTTTATATTAGCTATATTTATGGTCTTCATTATCGTATTAATAAAGATTTACTCCAATAATTAACTTATTTATAAATCAAATTCAAATAAATTATTGGATATATATAATCCTTTTGAAGGGTTAAAAACTTATAATTTTATGCTACTTTTCAATCAATTTTAGAAATATTATGGCACTACTCATAAACTAAACTTTACTTAGGACAATAATTTGCATATTTATATATAAAACACAGATATTTAGCGATGTAACTAAATATATAAAAAAATCAAACCTTGCAGGTGGTTGTGACCAAGATAAATTTCCTTGAGCTTTGTTAAGTTTCCAATATTTCGTGAGATCTGTCCCGTGAAGTTATTGAATGACAAACTCAAAAATTGAAGTTGATTGCATTTATATAAACTTGAAGAGAGCTTGCCAGATAACTGATTTGAAGATAAAGAGAGCAATTCAAGTTTTGAAAGGTGGTTGCACATGTCATTGGGAATGCTACCAGAGAGACTGTTGTCAGATAAATGAATCTCTTCCAATGAGGACATGTTGAAGATCACTGAAGGTATGGAACCGTGAAGCTCGTTTTGACGCATGGCAAGTATTCTCAGGTTCGGAAGTTTACCGATCTCATTCGGAATCATCCCTTCAATTGAATTATAGCTTAAAAACAATAACTCCAGGTTTGACATGTTAAAAAGAGTGTTTGGAATGGTACCTCTGAAACTATTATTACCAAGCAGCAAATATTGAAGCTTCTGTAAACCTCCGAACCAGGCTGGAATCTCACCACTCAAGTAATTGGAGGTCAGATTGATGAACTTTAAGCGATGCAAGTGGCCGAGCTCTTTTGGGAGATAGCCGTGGAAGTTGTTTTGGCTAAAGTTAAGAGAGACTAGGAATGAGAGGTTTCCCAGCTGCGGAGGGAGAGTACCTCCAAGATCCATGTTTGTAAGATCCAAACCTGTTACTCTTCCATGGCTGCCACCGCAGGAGACACCGACCCAGTGGCACACTGAAGCAGAGGAGGACCAGTTGGATGCCAAGACGCTTTGGGGGTGGAAGGTGATATGGGCTTTGAATGCAAGAAGAGATGATTGATCGGTGGTTAAGTTGGTTATTGTCGCAGCTAAACCACCATTAACGATGAAGCAGTGAAACAGCAGCAATAGCATGGCGAAGTGGAAGGGCGACATGTTATCCTGGTTAATGGGAAGCATGCCAAGTAAAGAGGGATATGGTCTGCACGAGGATACGGTTGGAATTTAAAGCAAGGAAGGAAGGAAAACGGGACAATGTTATGGGATCCACATTTGACATTTGACAATGCATGTCTTGGTCTTCGCCGAAAGCATGCGCTGCAATGATTATTTTAAGAAGTAATGGTATACAGCTTGGAAAATTAACTACTCGGGTGACTTGAGAGTCCAATTTGATAATGTATTCAATTCTTGGTGTTGATGAATACTATAGTTCACATATATTTATTTGTAATAGTTTGCGTTGCAATGTCATTAGAAAAACACTAACTGTTGCTCATGCAGCAATGCTATCAGATTGTAACATGCTTGATGCGGACACTCTTATGAAACTGATGAATATGTTAAATTTTCTTTTAATGAAATTAGTTGGATTATACATACTGTAATGATAATTTGTATCTGAAATTAGTTTTATTTTTAAATTAAAGATTAAATTTTTATTTGAAAATTTTCTAAAATTATTTATATATAAAAATTTGCAAGTTTATAAGTTTAAAACTAAATTTGTATTAATTTGATCATCTTTATCAAAATATTTTTGAACTTTAATTTAATGATGAGTTTAAAAATAAAATTATAGTTTTAAATTGATAATAAATTTGATCATCTTAATGCAATGCCTCTGCCAAAAAGAAATGCCGGAGGAGAAGCATCATTTCCAGAAAAGGAAACTATCCTGATCGGATGACTGTAAGTTCCAGGCCTGAAGCCAAGACCGCCGAGAACAAGTGCTGTTTCTTCTGGTGTCAGCGGGCACCTCCCAAACTTTCTCAAACTCTGCTGGAGAGTCAGTTCAGGCCTGTTAATTATACCACATAGACAGATCAGAAGGTAAAATTTCTTCCTAAACAGCAGCAGAGATACGTATCCTTCAGAAGCTGATGAAGGACGTCCCAAGAGTTTTTCAAGCTTCAAGTAGCAGGGGGAAACGATCTTCTCTGTCGGGCACAAAAAGGCAGAGAGACAGACGAAAGAAGCCATATTTAATACAACATGATCTGAAACTAGAAACTTTTGTCAATACATAATTCAGTAAAACAAGCCTGGTAAATCAGACAAGACAAATCAGTTACAACCAAAACTCATAATGGGAATGAAGTAACACCAAAAAGAAACGGAGGAAATATAATTTTAGACAGATACCACACCTGGGATCCTTCCACATACATTGCTGTATAGAAATGAAAGGGGAGAACCAGAGTTGCATTAAGCAAAGCTACCACAGCAACACAAAACACTACGGGACATAATCAATACCAGTAGAATATGATAAATAGGATCTTCAAGGAACCAGGAAAAGTAATCAGAGATTCTCATTTTCCTGCAAGACGTCTTTGAACAAATACCTGAATGAATATCAAGTTATTATAAATTCTTTGACTAAAAGAAAGAAAAACTTGGAAGGTTCATCAGAGCCATACTTTTTTATCTCGAACGCTAACTGATAATGGACAAGGCAGCTTAGAAACTTACAGCAACTCGTTGTTGATTGAGACCAATCATTGGCACTAACCATGATAAAACCATTACTCTTGACAGGCTTCCATGCCTCTGCATCAAAAGTCAAAGGACTAAATCATGATAATATTACATAAAGAGGAGAGATACAGAATCATGAAAGGTGAGAAGCTGTATCTAAAAGATATGTACTGTGCAGAAGTTATGAAGCAAACCTCTGCAAGAACAATGGAAGCCAAGTTTGGAAGCCCACCATACATTTGCACTGACGGTTTCTGCTTACTAGTGTATCAGACCCCGTTCTCCCCTAAGATGCATCCAGAAAATTGTGCAGGATATGAAAGCCAAATTTGCTGGAAATTTGTTCATTACCCACTAGTAGAACTCTTTGGTTACTACTGAATAATTGAAGAGTTTGAAGTTGACTAAAGTTAAAAATTCTGGATTTTTTACTTTTATTTCAAAATTATGATAAAATTATAAGGTAAATATTATTTTAAATTGGAAAATAATACTCTTTCTTAATATTTATTTTAAACTTTTTTAAAATAAAAATTAATCGAATTAAAATTTGCCTTAAATTATTGTCAAAAAATAAACATAATTGTATTATTGAAATATTTAAAAAATGATTTGAATAATTTTTACATTTCATTTCAAGTTATTTTTTATTTTTATTTTTAATGTATGAATTATTTATTATAATTTTTAAAAAAATTTTAATAACAAAATATTTTAAAAAATTATTTACAATATTAATAAAAACTTTAAAAAATTTTATAACTGTCTATATGTAAAATTTTAATTTAAAATTCTTAAAACAAGATTTTTTTATTTAAAAATTTAAAAATTTTAAATTTTTTAATAAATTTTTTTAAAAAATGAGATGGATTCTACCGAAGAAGACATATTTTATAGAAAACGTGAATAAGTAACTTCTATTATTTTTCGGCTAATATTTCGCATGACCCTATTGGAAAAACTTCCCCTTGTTTACACGGCAACAATCGTTTCCTCTGTTCTGCACTTCAACTGCAGATGTCACAAGTAGATCATAACAGGCACAGAGTTTTACCAAAGTCAACTTCAAGATCCAATTCACAGAATCTCGAACCTATAGAGAATTAAAACCAGAGAAGATTGTAAACAAAGGCAACAATGGCAGGGCAGGAGAGCGGATCTATACTCCAATTCGCACCGTTTCAGAGCTCCGTGGATGAGGGTTTCTGGCACAAGCTGTCTTCTTTGAAGCTCGACAAGTTAGGCATCGACGATTCGCCTATACCCATCACCGGTACGCCTCTGTACATATACTCAAGTGTACCTATATGTCTCTGTCCGCGTATTATAGTTATCCGAGCCAATTGTCACCAGATTGTGGAATATTCTGACTTTAAGATTTTTACTGTAAGTTGTGTGATGATCTGTTTGGTTTCCGTGAGAAGAGAGGAGCAGTCGAGGAATTTTGGAGTTCGTATAAGATTTGATCATATTGGATACTGCCTAGTTAAAGAAAAGTGTGATTCAGTTACCCAAGTTTGGATTATTCCTCCTGCATTCAGTCACCAGCTTAGTGGAGCTCTATACCAGTCTGATGCATGTTTTTAAAGATAAAATTTTAATTTTGTTTTTGGTACGAACATGAAATTTAGTAATATAAATTCACTTTATTGTTGGTTTTGAAAATGAGTTCCATTAAACTGAAAGGATAAACTTTGGATTTTCTTATGGTTTTAACCATCAATCTGTTTTTTTTAATTATTAATTAAGGTGAAGTAATTGTACAAAAATACACCAAGATTTTGTTAGAATCATCTATCATTTTAGCTAGTAATTGTGTGAAGATCGGCTAAACTCTTCAAAGTTTGAACCTCGAAGCTTAGAATTCAGTGTTTGAACAGTAAATAGGAGAGAGAACATTTGACCGTGGTTCCTGATGAGCTGGGTATAAAATTCTCCGTTTTACAGGTTTCTATGCACCTTGCTCACATTCTCAAGTATCAAATCACTTGACTCTTCTTGCTGAATCGTTGCCGTCTGATTTAGATGAGCAATCATCAGGTCCGGTGACCAGGCATGGTAATAGGAATAGATGTCCTGTCCCTGGCATCCTTTATAACATGAACACATTGGAAAGCTTTTATGCGCTTGATAAACAGAGCTTGCTGAGGGGAGAAGCATCGAAGGTATAGTTTCAATCTTGAATTACACTTGTTGATAAACAGAGTTTTAGTATGAAAAAAATATATCATGTTCATTCAGCTGGCTTGATTGGCTGATGCTATACAAATCTCAAATAACAAGTTTTCTTCTTGTTGGAACTTAGATCTGGGAAGATATTCATTCAGGAAAAGCTGTTGAGGACTGTGGACGATTATCAAGGTTCCTTCTCATCTCATTTGCAGATCTGAAAAAATGGAGTTTTCATTACTGGTTTGCTTTCCCAGCTCTGATGCTTGATCCTGCAGCAACCTTGGTTGACTTGAGGCCAGCTTCACAGTGGTTTAACTTGGAAGAGGTGCTTGGAATATAATTATTTCTGGAAATACTGGATGTGACTATGTAGACCATTTTTACCTTTACCATGCGAATTTTATTTTTCTGTTACATGTAGGTAGAATCTGTATCAGCAGCTTGTAATGAGTGGCGTAACTCAAGCATAACAGCTGGTAGATCTCTCTCCTGCACTATGTAGCTGTTTCTCTCCTTTACCCTTGGTGTTATGAAATTCTTGTGCTATTTTGTTCTCTTTCCCTTTTTATGTCTCCTTCAGAGACCTAATTCATTCAACATAGTGCAGATGTGCCGTTCTTTTTGGTCAGAATTGCTTCAAATTCACAGGCCACTATAAGGCATCTAAGGGACTGGGAAGCCTGCCAAGGTGATGGTCAAAAGGTCTGTCAGTGAAACCCTCCAAGTTCTTGGGAAAACTGAATATTTTGGTATTTAGTAATGGATGATTTTGATAAACCAAATATGTTGAATTATGGATCCTCTTTCTTAGTTCTACCATGCATGTTCTGCAGCTGCTTTTTGGTTTCTTTGATCCATGTCATCTTCCAACTAACCCTGGTTGGCCTCTTCGCAACTTCCTCGCGCTTATTTGTTCAAGATGGAATCTAAAGACTATTCACTTCTTCTGCTATAGAGAGAATCGTGGTTTTGCTGATATGGGGGTGTCCCTAGTTGGTGAAGCCCTAATTACAGTTCCACAAGGTAGAACGGCAGAAACTGGGTAACACCACTATCCTGACTGATGATGTATCACTTTTCATAATTTAATTTGCATTTTCTTACTGAACCATAGCTTTTCAGGATGGAGGGATCACCGATCTGTACCTAATGCTGTAGGATGGGAACTTAACAAAGGGAGAAAAGTATCCCGGTGTATCAGCCTTGCTAAATCCATGGATCCAACTAGGTATATTCTCTGCATTTCCCTTTTCTGGTGTGTTCTGTTATCATTCTACTTTTTTCTTATAAGTTACTTTTACAGGTTGGCTGTATCTGCTGCTGATTTGAATTTGAAATTAATGAGATGGCGTGCTGTGCCATCGCTAAACCTAAACATTTTGTCTTCTTTCAAGTGTCTTCTCATCGGAGCAGGTACACTTGGATGCCAGGTTGCTCGCACCCTGATGGTGAGTCTCTATGAGACTTTGGAACCCTTATCATGGATTTGATTAAAGATTTATACTGCAGGGTTCTGATCAAAAAATGATTTACATTGCAGGGTTGGGGTATTCACAAAATGACCTTAGTTGACAGTGGTAGGGTGGCAATGTCTAATCCATTGAGGCAATCCCTGTATACATTTGATGACTGCCTCAATGGTGGTGACTTTAAGGCTCCTGCAGCAGTCAGGAGCCTTAATCGAATATTTCCAGCTGTGGTAATTTAGTTTACCCTTGAGAATCTATTCACTAATCTGGGCTCCAATGATGTTAATTCCCTTACTATGCAACCATTTATTTCTTTTCTCAGGAAGCTCAAGGCATTGTGATGGCTATACCCATGCCTGGGCATCCAGTTCCTAGCCAAGAAGAGAACTGCATGCTTGATGATTGTAGACGCCTTAGTGATTTGATTGATTCACATGATGCAGTGTTCTTGTTGACTGATACAAGAGAAAGTCGGTGGCTCCCAACGCTTCTTTGTGCCAATGCCAATAAGGTTTGATTATCTTCTTGCATAAACCCTGCTCCGATGGATTATGCAGGATTCATTTACTTGAGTCCAACTCGTGTGTACTTGTTACTTATCTCTGGGACAGATAACCATAACAGCAGCTCTGGGGTTTGATAGCTTCTTGGTCATGCGCCATGGCCCGGGTCCTTTTAGTTTTACTGATGAAGTAAGAGCAGAAGCTGCAAATTCCTTACCTGATACCATGTCCAATCTCATCCTTAGTGATAAAAATGGAAGGCAGAGGTTGGGCTGTTACTTCTGCAATGATGTGGTTGCACCAACTGATGTAATTTCGCGAACACAATGTATCTTTATCTTAGTTATTTACCTCTAGGTCAGTGATAATTCTTCATTCATTATGCAGTCAACAGCAAATCGGACTTTGGACCAGCAATGTACCGTTACGCGACCAGGTCTTGCTCCTATTGCTGGGGCTCTCGCAGTTGAACTTTTAGTGGGCATTCTGCAACACCCCCAATGGTAAATCCTCGCAAACCCTGTGAACTAAGCCTGTTCATTTGAAAATTTTCGAATTCAAGGATTTTACCTGTAAGTGAAGGTGCTCTTCTTTTCCTTTCTGTATTCAATCTCACATTGTGGCCTCCAAATCTTTATGTAAGCATATACGCTGAAGCTGAGATTTCAAACTCCAGCCATGGTGCAAATAGCGAGCTACCTCTTGGTATTTTACCCCATCAAATTCGGGGTTCCCTTTCTCAGTTTTCTCAGATGACACTCATGGGTCACTCTTCAAACAGTTGCACAGCTTGTTGCAGCACTGTAAGTATTGCATCAATGGATCAATAATATATCTTTCAATTCTGCAAAATATATATTTTTTTCCACACATGTGGTACTGGTTCTTATAGTAATGGAAGGTGAAATGATTTGCTTGACACTCGGTTTACTGACCTTCTCCTTTCCTCTACACGGTAAATTTTTTTGGCACCATGAGAGTTTTTATGTCTTGCTATAAATCTTTCAGGTTGTATCAGAGTACCGGCGAAGAGGGATGGAATTTGTACTTGAAGCAATTAACCATCCCACCTATCTGGAGGATCTGACCGGGTTAACAGAGCTGATGAAATCTGCCAATTCTTTTGAAGTTGACTGGGATAACGAAGCAGATGATGAAGAGGATTATGCTGAAATCTAAACATGAACTTCATTGCTTCTTTTTTAACACGTTATTTATTGTACAAAAGATATGTTAGAAAACTAATGACCAATTCATATTCTTTTCTGCTTCATCGGACCTGGTTAGAGAACTTGTGACAATTGAATTACTTCATCATATTCAGGGGTCTTCGCGATGGGTAATTCCATATGGGAATTTATAAACGGTTCTCTTAAGAAAGTTTAGGTGGATTGCGCAGTTCTTTGTTATGGGAGAAAATAATACCTGTTGGTCTCTCATAACCATAGCACCAGTGGTCTAGTGGTAGAATAGTACCCTGCCACGGTACAGACCCGGGTTCGATTCCCGGCTGGTGCATTTTACATTCTTATCCTTTTTTTCTTTTTTCCTTAAGTAGACTAAGCAGCCTGACCTTTTTAAAGATGAGATGATCAACGTTGACTGACTACCAAGCACTGGTGGATTTCCTGGCGTAAGATTCTTTGACTGCATCTCAAATTTCAGTTGTTTTGCCACTGAAACCAAGAATCTGAGAGAAGAAAAAGGAAAATCTTGGAAAATCTACATTCAAAATTCAGCTAAACTTCAGGTACAAGTTGGCAGCCTAACAAAAAACTTTGCTCTAATCAATTTCTTGTAGAAAGTTGGAATCTTTATTTTGCTCAATGAATATTTGTAAAACAATAGAGTTTCAGCATGAAAGACTCTTTTCAAGTTTAATTAATATTAGCATGCAAGACATATGCGAATCAGAGAAAATAAACAGGAGATTATCCTGAACCTGTATGTGTAGAAATGTTGAGATTTCTTGGAAACCTTGTGTTCACAGCTATGGCAGAAAAAGCAGCAGTTTCTTGACAAAATGACTGAAGATATTTTCAATGTCTCTCAAAGTCTGCCAACTTCAAAACTTGCAAAAAGGTCACGGGTAGTGGCTTTTTTTACACTTTCTTTCTTCCTATCCCAAAAAAGAGTCAAGAAAGCGACATGCTAATATCAGTCTTGTTCTTGTTGGAGGACATTCATGCTTCTCCATTAGTGGACTGCCCACAAAACAAGGGCTAAATTTGCCTGTCTTCCATGTGGCAGCAAGTACCAAATGTATACGTTACATTAGGCTTTGTTATGTGATTCCAATTTTGAGATGAACCTAGTATATTCAGTTGAGCATATTGCCATGTGGGTAGTACCAAGTTGCTCATGAAGTTCAAACTCTAAATCCAGTGACTTCTTTTTCTGGTTTCAACAAGAAATGAAAGGAAAGAGAAGCTGGAAAATTAAAGAGGGTGATAGAGAGGATAACTTGTAGGTACTGTGGTGGCGTTCTGATAGGTCAGATAAAGATAAGAAACTTAGATACATTGCATGCGGGAAGGGAGGGCTTAATGTGTTACACGTCACAGAAGCACCCAAGAGTTGCGTTTTTGGATTGATGTATATAGCTCTCTGGTTTTGTCATCTTCAACCACAAAGCCTATCCTCTCTCATAATACCTAAAACTCACGGACGCACACACACCAAAACCTCTCCAGTGGGATCTGCCATGGCCATACCCATCATGCAAACCCACCAATCTTTTTTACCCTTTTGTTTTCTCTTGACACACACACACACACACACACACACACAGAGCCAGTCGTTTTACCTTTTTGTTGTCTTTTGACGCAGACAGGCAGAAAGAGAGAAGAGAGTCAGTCTTTTGACGCAGACAAAGGCACAGACAGAGAGAGAGCTTGTGGGCTGAGTATATTTTTGACTAAGGAGAGGAGGCTTGGAGTTTCAATCATGAATGTAAAGTCTTCAGTATTAATTAGTACTGCTGCTTCACAATCCTTACAGTGTCGTTGTTCCATTCAGAAGATGAAGATGACAAGCCTGAAAACCATTTAGGACATGTTTGGCATTTGCTTTCTACTTTCAACTCTTTAAACAATGTTTCAAAATAGAAATAGAAAAATACTTTCTAATTTCTTTTTACCATACACATCTTTGATAGTTGTAATTAATCTTAACATTTCCATTTGTTAAACAATTTTTTTAATAAAATACTCATGTTCTACTTTGCCAAATATACTTTCTACATTTCCGGTTTTTTCTGTCACTAAAAATACAAACCAAACATGCCCTTAATAATTCACGGGTCAGAAATATATACCTTTTAAGATGGAAGCAAATGTAAATGAGATAACCCCCTTCTAGAATTTGTAATGAAATTAACTTCAGTGATTGAATGTCATCTAGCAGATAATTAAGAACCCTATTTACCATGAGAATAACTTGACATTCAAGTCTAATCAAGAAAGCAAAAGATGCGGGTTCCATTCATCAATTATTCAAGGTAAATGTTCATAAACCTCATCATTATAATCCTATGTTTCTGCTTACCCAATTCAATTTTGTATTAATTAATCTATCCTTTTAATAAAAGCTTGTACCCTCTTCTATGGATGTAAATTGATGATCATTCTAGCCTTGAATCTCGTGGGATGATGCTTATGTTAGGCATGTGAATTGGTTAGTTAATAAATGACAAAACCAAAGTTCATTAAGTGAAATATTTGCATAAGCATAGCCTATAGTATTTTTATCATTTTTTAAAGGAATATCAATACAGTTCAAATTAATACAAAATTAACATAATAAGTGACAGTGTAAGATATCACTACCCAGATAAAAGATCATATCTTTCTTAATCAAAACAAGAGAAAAAGAAAAGTAGATTTAAGGGTTACCAAAAGGCTTAAATAGGGAAACCATGGATGCTTCCATTGTTGCATTCCATTTGGCATTTGCTGTTTCGTAGAATGAATGGTGAGTGCTCCCTGATGATTCTCACATGTCATTAATGCTGCTCAGATGATCACATAAAACCATGATTAAATTAACAATTTCTCTGTTTCTGGGTCCAAAAATTAATCAAAATTGGATCTGGGTTTCTTCAGATTTAAATAAACCCTTTACTCAATAACATAGTGCCAGTCTGCCAGATACAGAATGCAAGGCTTCCAGGGAGAGAGAGGTCAACAAAGGGTCCTAGGGGTCTGGTTTTGGTACCTCCAAGAAACTTCCTCTTCCCCATATTAGGGTTGGTGACAGTGCACCCTTCTTCCTATCAGGCTCTTTAATTCATTTTCATTGTATTGAGCTTTTTAAAAGATGACAATACATATCAATTTAATAAATAATTTTTTATTACATTATAAAAATACATTTTTAATTTCATATTGAAAAGTTTAACCTGTGCTAATATCAGCATAAAATTCTTGTCCCCCTTTGCAATCCCGGCAATTAAGAACCCTTAATTACCTCATTAATCTCTTGTTATCATGATTAAGCAATGTTTTTAAAGCCTTAAACACATGGGCATCTAGTTAATGAAACTGATCCTCTGTTCCTCAAGCCTGTAACCCGTTTGTGAGCTTAAGGAGACAACTCTGTTCCTCTACATGTGCGTCATGCTCCGTTCTGCTTTTGCTCACTGGGTGGGCTTCGCTCTTGTCCCCTTATATAGATCCCATATTCCCTTATTTCTCTCCAAAAGTCAAGCCTTATAGGAGGCTTTTATACAAAGAAACTAAACCCATAAAGGTTCTTCATATCTTGCTCGCTATGCCGTTCTCGCAGGCGCAGGGCATGCCTACCGCCTCCTCTTCTTCTTCTTCTTCGTCTTCTTCATCCATTTGGTTGCTTTCTTACAAGAAGCTTCTATTTTTTACTCGTATCCGTCGGTTCTTGCAATCAAAATCTGCCCGGAAAAGGTATGGGTCGTCGCCGTCGTCTACTGATCATTTGGAGAAGCCAAGAATCAGAGGTGTTGTCGATAAAGACGACCCAGAAGTCATGGAGAGTAAACATGAGGACGATAGCTCCATGGCGTTACAGAAAGCGGTGAAGAGGCTTCACTTCGGTAGCTGGGAGGAGAAGGAGATGGCGGCCAAGGATATAGAGAGGCTTGCCAAAGAAGACGGGAAAACCAAGAAGTTGATGGCAGAGCTGGGAGTCATACAGGTTCTGGTTTCCATGACTGCCACTGACGTTGGTAGTCGCCGGCGAGCTGCCATAACGGCCTTGCTCGAGCTTGCTAATGGAACTTACAGGTAAGTTTAGCTTGTTTTCCATAATCTTTTCGATTCAGCTATTGTTAATTGCTTTAAAATGATGAAAACTTGCCCTTTACTTTCGAAAATATGAATTTCATGATGTTTATATTGTAATTTCTTTCTTTCTTGCATCATTAATTTCCATATTTTTTTCATGAATTGAACGGATTTTGACGTAAACAAAGCAGAGAAAGTACACAAAACTCTGAAAACTCTTTACAGACAGACTTCTTTTTCCCCTGAATACCATTTTATAACAGTAGCTCCTGAAGAACCAATCGTCAATGCTTGTCTGCCACTGATGTCTACTTGATAATATTATTCATATCCATGCAAATAAGATTTCAGAAAGAAAGAAAAAAAAAGGACAGAATTAACCAGAATCAAATGCAAAAAGTTCTGTATAAATTGGAACTGATTAGATAAAAGAGCATGGTTTTCCTATAGTAATATTTCTTTTTCGTGGGGTTTTGAAAGGCTGCCAGAATTGGACTTTTTCAACCAGATTTGAAAAAATGGAGTTCTGTTTTTGGCATTTTGTTGCTTTTTGGTATGGGTCAGTGGCTAAAAATGACGGGACCCATGTAGTTGATCAAACTTTATTATGGTAGTTCAAAAGCCCACAGTTGATAAGATGTGATCAATAACATCTTAATGAGATTCTGCTAAATTGAGTTCCTCTTTTAGAAAACAGTTTACAGGTTATAGATTGGTCCATTTTTCTGCTGGATCTTTTTCCTTTTTGTCCATCTGATAATGACATTGGAGAATTTTTCTGAGTACTCTGCTTTGTGGGCACAGGCCCGTTTGACTTTCGGAAGGGCTGAGGCAGAATGATATCTGAGGCTCACATGGTAGTTGTCAGTGCCAGATTTAGGTGGGATTTATGGTTGCAAAACCCAGATTCTCAGTCCTTTTGTCTGAGAAGATGCTTTGCCTCTCTAGACACTCATATCTGTCATGTTTAAATCTTAATTATACATTGTTTGCATACCCTTTCATGTGATGTGCACTAATGCCATGAGAGCCCTCCTACCCAGCAAAAATATTCCCTGGCAGGCTCTGAAATTTAGTACCCATTACCATGCACACTGCAAACTTGAGATCTGATCAGTCACTAATTGTATTAGATGATTAAAGCATCAGATGGACAGGAAAGAACGATTCCAGGTGCCTAATAAAATATGAGTGGCTAGACATTGCCATCTTCTGATGGCAGTTTTGCTGCAAATTCAGTTCTCTGAACTTAGAGCATGAATTGGCATGTGAAGCCTTTTGTGAACAGAGCTTCAATGATAGTGGAACCATGACATTGGAGATCAAATCAACCTGTCTTTTCTGTATAATGTGCATGAGTTGAAAGCATTATTGTGTTTTTTAAACCGAAATGGCTTTGAATTATGGGGCTGCAAGGTTCGGTTTTGTCCACTAAGGTCCATGGTGGTAGGAAGAGTTGGAGAGACAATAATGTTAACCAATCTTTTTATAATATAGTCCACCAGATTAAGTGGGTTGATCAGATCCTATATGATCTTTACTTTGAATAATTATATCTGAAGCCTCCATTTTTCAACGTGGGTCGAAACCAGCATCCCATTGACATTACTACTAGTTTTCTATTTGGTTAGTTGGAGTTTACATTTGTTTATGATTCGAGAGAGCTTTAGATAATATAATTTTAACTACCTATTTCGTTGTCTGTCTGATTTCGGTGTATTTTGTTGTTTCTTCAGGAACAAAGCTCTCATGGTGGAGGCTGGGCTCTGCTCAAAACTACCCAAGAATGTTGACTCTGTAGATGAATCAACAAGACATGAATTTGTAGAACTTCTACTGTCTTTATCTACCCTGGCAAATGCACAACCTCCCGTTTCTTCAATGGAAGTTCTGCCGTTTCTGATTGGAATTCTTGAATCAGGCTCAAGGGTAGAAACTAAAGAATCATGTTTAGGCAGTTTATATAACTTCTCGGCTCTGTTAGACAATGCTGGACCTCTGGTCTCTAGTGGGGTAGTGGAGACTCTCCTGAAGCTGTCTTCATCAAAGGAGTTATCTGAGAAATCACTTGCGACACTGGGGCACCTGGTGGTGACCCTGATGGGTAAAAAGGCAATGGAAGGAAGCTCACTGGTGCCGGAGAGCTTGATAGAGATCTTGGCATGGGAGGACAAACCCAAGTGCCAGGAACTCTCGGCTTATATTCTGATGATCTTAGCTCATCAAAGCTCATCTCAACGAGAAAAAATGGCGAAGGCAGGGATTGTCCCGGTGCTCCTTCAGGTGGCCTTGCTGGGGAGCCCTCTGGCTCAGAAGAGAGCAGTGAAGTTGTTGCAGTGGTTCAAAGATGAAAGACAAGCGAAGATGGGGCCGCATTCAGGGCCTCAGACAGGAAGGGTTCCAATAGGCTCACCAGTGCATCCAAGGGAGGCTGAAGAAGGAAAGAAAATGATGAAGAACTTGGTGAAGCAGAGTCTGTATAAGAACCTGGAAATGATAACAAGGCGAGCCAATGCTCCTGGTGACTCTTTCAGGCTCAAGTCCCTGGTTATCAGCACAAGTTCTAAGAGCTTACCTTTCTGAAAAGGTTACATAACAATCCATTTGTGGGTTGCATAAGGAACGCAATTCTTCTGCAATGGCTTGTGATTATTTGCAGAAAAGTTGAAGCAAACTTGAATTTTGAGAGATTGCATTGCTTGTGCAGTTGCTCATTACATTTGTATATCATGAAAAATAAAATCTGAAATTTTCTAGAGATTGGGAAGCTCTAAAGTTTCTCCAACTGGGTACAAGAAAAAAGAACTTGAAACATTTTATTTTCAAGTTTTCTGATAATTGTACATCTCAAGACAAAAATTCTACCAGTATTAGCAGGTAATCTTTTATGATAGGATCCTATATTGGCTAAAATTCATTTAGTTTAGAGATTTTAAGGTCAAAATGACTGAGTTAATTTCATTTGCTTGTATAATGGACTAATGACTTATATTGAACAATTATAAATTTTGTTAATTGAATAATTGAAAATTTGTCAAAATATTTTGAAATTCATGTGACATTTAAAGTTGATCCAAATAATAACGGTGCAACCCATGGTAACACTTAGGTTCAGAGTACAAACAGTGGGTGAAGGTTATCATCATATGATCATCTGTATATCCATAAGGAAGTGAATCTTCAAATAAATTGGGTAAATATATAAAAAGAATAGTGAAGCATCGATTTGTTTAATTATATTTGGATCTTGATTCAAAATTTTATAAAAAAATTTAAGGGTAAAGATTATATAAAATCTTAAAGTTTGCTCTATATTACCAATCAAATTTTTATGATTAAAAAGTGATAAATTGAGCTTTGATTTATCATTTTGGTTCAAATTGGATTTGTAATGAAAAATTAAAGATATTTTTGTTGTTGAAATATCTTTAAAATAATTTTTATATTTTTTAAGATTCATATTAAAATTTATTGTATAAAATCTTCAATTTGAAAATCTTTAATATTTTTAGTTTTTTGATAAAATTTAATTTAATTTAAATTGATATATCAAAATTTAATTTTTTATTTTTTAAACATGAGAGTTTAATTGATAATATAAGATAAATATTAAAATTTTATGAAATTTTTACTTTATATTTTATGTTAAATCAATTCATTAAATTTGAATAACTTTTACTCATGAATCACTTTTTATGAAAAATTTAGAATTTTGATAATGTAAAATTAAAAATTATTTTTAATATAAAAAATTTAAAATTATTTATGATAGTAGTTTGATTATATATATATATATATATTTATAAAAAAATTTAAATCTATTGTATAAAATTTTTAATTTAAATACGTAGATATAATTAAATCAAAAGATACTTCAGGTTCAAATTAAAAAATTAGTATAATTTATTTTATTTATTCAAATAAATTTCATATTTTTATAATTGAAACAAAAATGGAAAAAAAAAATAATTGTCTTATTTGGGCCGTTTTAAAATGGAGATGGATTGGGCTAATTAGTGGATGAATAATAATAGGATGCCTCCAGTAAAAATAAAGTTACAAGTACAGCCCTTCTTCTACAGATGGCTTAACCTCTGCTCTCACTTTCTTCTCTATTAGGATTCTCTCTACAAATTCAGGTGACTGCTATTTTAATTGGATACTTTTGAGGTATTGAATTCCTTTCCTTCTGTTGTCATACTGATTGTGGTGATCGAATTGTGGACGATTTTTTGGGTAGTGATGTTTCAACACGGGCTTATTGATTTTCGTAAATGATATCTTAAAACCTGTAAGAAGCTTCTTTCAGGGACTGATCTAGACCTCCTATGATGCATGCTTTTTTTGTTGAAAGTCAAAATTTTCTTCTTTTCCTTTAATATTCTTGACTTAAAATCAGTTAACATGAGTTTTTGTTTATTACTCCGGTTTTGTTATGCTCGTTCGGGCTGTGTTCTTTCGGGTTTCTTTGTACCTTTCAAACTATCTTTTTCGCTTTTTGCTGTTTTACCCCCCCAAGGGGGATCTTTCTCTGATTTTGGTTGCATGTATTTTCAGTTGTTCAACATTATCTATGGGGCCTCTAATCATTTAGTCATTAACTTATCATTGAGAAATCAAAGATATTGCTGTTATAAAGCTTCTATTACCCATTTCTCTGATTCCATTTTGGAATTATTCTGTTTCCACTTTTTGTGTGGAAGCTGCAAGACAGAATATCAAGGAAAGCTGCTTGTCCTTAGTGGACTACAACTATTGCGGTCATATTAGTATCTACCTCTACTATCCTTGAAGATGAAAATGTATGTGCTCCACATTCAATTCTTACTTTTTTCTTTTCGGTTTATTGTTTTGATTGTTCATATGTGGACAGGTTGAGTATTTTGCAGATTAGAGGCCAATGCTGGAGCACTTACCAATTTCGAGGTGCTGGACTTTCTAAAATCAAGAGGGGCTTCAAAGGATCCTACACGAGTCATTGCTCCTGTGTCACGGTCTGAATACAAGGTAGATTCATTTTAGCATTGACATATAAATTGTGTCATCAATAGATTAGAGTAGCAAGTATATCTCTTAAATGTACTCTCCTCGTGGTGCTACAGGTTTATGATTATTTGGTTGAGAGTGTTGCTTGCAATCAAACAAGAGAAAGCATCAATGAATTCATGGAGAAGTGTAAAAAGTATAATCTGGCAAAAGCGGAGGTGCTTAACATCATCAACATCAGGCCATGTGCTTCAGTTGAAATTGACCCGGTAAATCGATTAGCACGCTTTAATTATTTATGTCTGTTTTCCCATTACAGCATTTGTCACTCTAATTTTATTCTTTCTGCTGTTTTCTCTTTATCAAATGTTTTTAACCATAGATGCAGGGAACTAGGATTATCTATGTGTCTCTTGGCATAAAATTTCCAATTTGTCTTATTGACCATGGTAATATTTCCAATAACTTCTTGTTGATAATGATAGAGTGCAAATAAATCCTTACAGAATATATCATGTGTTGTGTTTCTCGATTGTTGCATTATCTGACAAGTATTAATATTTGATGCCTTATGTTACAATCATTTTCATTGTGGAACTTTTTAACATATTGCTTTATGTTCCACTAAAAACTTGCTTTAGAGGAACTCTCTTGTATTCTTGAAGATCAGCCATGCTACTAGGTTTTCCAGAGCCCATCAAATTATGTTGTGTTATCATGAACAAGACTGCTAATATCTACTGGTTGTTTGGAGCACTATATCACAGTTTCATATCTAAAGAGATGGCTAGTTCAGATAAGGTTTATTGGAGCTTAGATATCTCAATAAATAATGCTTGATTGAGCAAGGTTTGTCATTGTAATTGCGGAACCAGAAGTCTAAACTGAGCCTTAAACCTGAACCTAGTGAAAAATTTTGCCAAACAGAAGACATCAGCTCTTGTAGTTTACTTTTTTCCTTTTCATCTATCTGAATATAACTTTCATGGTAGGAATAAAAGTAATACATACTCTTTGCTGGTAATTCAGGCTTCACAAAAAGCAGGGGGCAGTTAACTTATAACTGTGAAGCCAATTCATCTAAACAATTAATTTTATAACAAATGTAGGATGTTAATAATCTATCGTTTCAAGGAATAAGTAATTGTAACCTTTTGGTAGAAATGTGAAGTTGTCAAAATTTGAGATGTGATGACAATGAAAGCAAAGGAAAGGAAGCAGAGAATAGTTAGAAGGGATATCTTCAATATAGGAGAGTTCTAAGACTATCAGGCTTGTAAGTTGTGTTAAACAACTGCATGGTTTTCTATAACAAGTTCAGTCTTGAAACTTTTCATGGTGGAAAGACATTTTATTCGCGATAAATACCAATTTTTACGGACTTATTTAGCATATTGTAGGATTTTTTTTTCCCCTTCTTTATTTTATGGTTTCTGTTTATAGATGAACTTATTTGTAACTTTGTTACTTGTTTAAATATATGTGTTTATATATATTCACAGATTCTTATAGAAGTATACATATATCTATTTCACAGATAATAGAGAAGCCTGACGTTCGTTTAGGAGATCAAGTTGAGGAGCTAGTAGAGATGGTAAAGGAGGTGTTGCCCCCTTCTTCAACACCACTGATTCAAGGAGTCGATAACAATATGGACATAGATAAAAATTCAATGGCAGCAGGGGAACAAAAGATGACAAGTTGATGCTCCGCATGACCAACTCTTCTGCACTCAGGATAAAATACTAGAGAGTTAATGTTTGCTGATATTTGAAATCAGCTCAGTATAGTCATGTTATTGTTTTTTGGTTCTTGGAAATTGTTCCGGATCTGTCTCCCACCTTTGGATAGTAGGTAGATGATGAATATCAAATTGGTGGATTCCCGTTTGTTGTTCTAGCACAACTTGCAAATTTCACCTCATTTCTTCCTCCTTTAACTGCATTTCTTTGTTTGCATTTCATGCATTGTTCCAACAAAAATTCATCATGTGATAGGTTGATGTGCATTTTTGCTTACTGCTTGTCTTGGATTGTTGTTCTGCAGTACCTGTTATATCTTTGTGTTCGTTTCACTGACTTGGTATAAAAATCAGAATTTGGAAAGAGAATGGTTGGTAACAAATGAGAAACTTAAGAAGGAAGCATAAGCTATGTCAAATTGCAGTGGAAGATGATTGGAAAGAAGCACAAACAATTTACTTTGCAGCTTGGTGCCTGTACTTTTCCATTTATGCAAAATTAATGCAAAGAAGCCTTTCTTTTGTGTTTGATGTACATTCTTCTTAAAGTGACTGAGGTACTGGTCTGCTTAAGCTTGGAATGAGAAACCTTCTATGCTCCTCTTCTCTCCCTTCTGCAGGTTCCTCAACTTCTTGGAGCTGCAAAAGCATTGAACATGTTTTTGGTAGCCAAGATATATTGGGAGCATAAGCTTAACCTTCTCAGAATAGATGAAAAACAGTTGGATTTAATGAGTTATTGTTGTACCTTCGTTTGGTTAGACAGAAAACAAATGATTTTGACGTCGAAAACAGCAGTTGGCATCTTTTAGTGACGGTTATAAACTGCAAACAAGATTGATGTCAGCCTGGAAACAAAGATTTTGAAAGCAAAAGCTGGTTCCCGGCATTTACTCACCTGAACCTGATCCAAATAATCAACCTCTGACCCCGTTCAAAAAATAAAAATAAAAAAAATCAACTGCTGACCCAATTGAACTCGGGCCCAAACACTCTTGGCCCAACTCAGTCAGAGCTCACTATGCATTCATCATCACTGTCGACAGTCTACTATCCAACAGCGCTTCGACGAGCGTAGACGCGGTTGTGCTACCTCCATTTCTTTCTTTTTCAGGATGGACTTCACCAAGAAACGCAAAACTGAAGAAGAAAACGGTAGTGCCGCCGCCACGCTAACACCAGAAGACACTCGCAAGATTCTTGAACCCTTAACCAAGGAGCAGCTTCTTGATATTCTCCAAAATGCTGCAGTCACCCACAACGACGTTCTGGATGCTGTCCGCGGCGTTGCCGACCGGGACGTCTCTCTACGCAAGCTGTTTATCCGGGGGCTTAGTGTTGGCACCACTTCTGACACCCTCAGGACTGTATTCTCCCCTTTCGGCACCCTGGATGAGGCCATCGTCATCCTCGACAAGACCACCGGCAAGTCCAAAGGGTACGGCTTTGTTACCTACAAGCACGCCGACTCGGCTCTACTTGCCTTAAAAGAACCCAGCAAGCAAATCGATGGGAGAGTGACCGTGACTCAGCTGGCGGCTGCAGGACTATCTTCCGCATCATCATCGTCGTCATCCCTATCGATGGGAATTGGTACCAATTGTTCTGACGTTTCGACCAGAAAGATTTATGTGGGGGGCGTACCGGCGGAGTTGTCGGCGGAGAGGCTACTGGGGTACTTCTTGATGTACGGGGAGGTGGAGGAAGGTCCCTTGGGTTTTGATAAGGTTACAGGGAAGTCAAGGGGATTCGCGTTCTTCGTGTACAAGACCGAGGAAGGAGCAAAGGCTGCACTTGTTGAGCCTGTCAAGAACATTGATGGGCATCAGGTTAGTTGTAAATTGGCCGTGGACAACAAGAAATTTAAGGGTCAAGGTCAAGTTCAAGGTCAGCCACCAGCTGGGATAGGTGGTAATGGGTTGCAGCCACGGCCTCAGTCTTCAGTACCGGGTCCTCACTATGGTGGACCTGGGTATGGAGGGTTTTCTGGCGGTAATCAGGTCATGCCCAATTCCAATTATGGCTCATTTCCCTCTTCTATTGGTGGATCAGGATTTGCAGGAGGTGGTGGTGGGTATGGTGCTGGTCTAGGTGGTGCATATGGAGTTTCCCAGTATGGGGGCCCAGGTGGTTCTAGTGAGTTCGGTGGATTGAACAATACAGGGTCTTCTATGTACCGGTTACCACCTTCTAACTCTGGTGGGATGCCTTCTCAGCATCATCTGCAGTCATCTTTGCCAAGGGTTCCACCTGGAGGGATGTATCAAGGAATGCCACCATACCACTGAGGTATTTGGTCTCCCTTTTTGATTCATCCCTGCTAATATGCACTATAGGTTGTTTTATTTACTGTAGGAGGATTTCCTTCTAGATTTTGTTAATTTTGCTTCATTTATGATAGGCTTCTTTGTGCACTATATTGATGGTTATTTAGTGTTTCCTTGTGTTAGTTCTGTTAGTTTAGAAATATATGAGGAGGCGAGTTGGGTTATTGAATATCTTTCCAAGCCCTCTTTTTGCTTTAAAATCCATGTTTTTGTGGAGGCGATTGAACATCTTTCCAAGCCCTCTATTTGCTTTAAAATCCATGGTTTTGTGGAGGCAAGTTGGGTTGTTGAACATCTTTCCAAGCCCTCTTTTTGCTTTAAAATCCATGTTTTTTATATCCAAATATTGAATCAAGAGCAGCAATTTGAATAACATGAACGTGCGAAGTACGAGAAATACTTCATTTGTAGTGATTGGCTTCGTCAAGCCTATATGTACTATTGAAGGATCACTCTGGAGAGTGTAGTTCACTTAATACCAAAAATAATGTATAAACATAAGTATAGTAGGTTGTGCAATCTTTACAGGAGTTGCTCAGTTATGTTCAACCTTGTTGTGATATGTGTTCTCAAAATTGTCATAAAGCTCTTTCCAGGTAATTGAAACCCTTTTGTGTGACAAGGATTAAAGAAGATGAGATATGAGGTTACAGCTTTGATTTTTATCAAAATAAGCGAGTTAGTCTTTTAAAAAAAAAAAACCGAAAAAGAAAATTTTGTTCAACAATCAAAGTTTGTTCTGTTTGAGCAGTGAAAAGATCAAAGTTTTCATTTATACAAAAGATTCGAAAGGTAGATTGTGGAGTTTATTCTGCACTGGTCGAGCTATTGACTTTGGATGATGGCTGGTTTATTTTTATGTATGATAACCTGTTATTTTTGTTCAACAACCTGTAATTGACGCTTAAGGGAAGTTTCAAACTTGTTGTCACTTCACAAGAGGTTACTTGATTCGTCTAACCAGTTGTATTCTCAGCAAACTTTATGAGAAGCATTTAGGACGCTTTGTTATCATCAAACTCAACTTATAGAGTCAACACCTTGCTATGGTGTGAGGTATCTGGCATGCTGTATTCTCTTTTTCACTCATTTGATTTCATGTTTTTGGGTATAGTGTTATCTTGACGTTGTGGTCTGACTATTTTCTTTTTTCCAAAACTTGAATCGGTTTCTTGACTTTGCTCCATCTCTGGATGGTTTTCGTTGAACATTTGGTACATTAGATGAACATTTGGTACAGAAGTCTTTTTTTTCCCCCCTGGCGGTTCCTGTATCTTTATAAATTTTTAGTAGCTTTCTGTGATGAGTTGTCTAATATTTGGTTTTCTGTAAGGTCTTTTTGGGTATAGGTTCTTTATATCTCAAGTGTCTTCAATGTTATTTCAAGCCTCTTCCTCATCCTCCCTGAAAAAAGGGAGAAATCTGGTTTTTAGCTGGAGACAAGCTATGTCCTCAGTGATGCATGTCATCATATACTCTGTTTCCCCTAGTTGGTGTTTGACTATAGCTCATTCTTTTTTTGCTAAATTCTGATTCTTTCTCCATTTTCTTTTTTTATTTTTTTCAAAATTCTGGTTAGGGTATCTTAGCAATCAGCAGTTCTTTTGTTGCTTGAACCTGATAAACTGGGTAACTGGAGTTTTCAAAAATCATTTGATCTGGATCTGCTCATCACAATTTTTCTTTTCCTCCTATCCAAATTAGTTGGTTTAATTGCTGCCTTTCTCAAGTATCTTGGTTTTCAAACTGTATTATTACATGGCTATCTACAACTTTGATCGGTTTATTTTTACTCCAGCCAGCATTATTTTGTATTTTTTTTATACTTTCGATCGTGAATACTTGTTTGAGTTGTGAATGGGTGTTTGGTTCAGGTTTATGAGAGCTTCTTGGGCGCAAATGCTTTATATGGTTTGATGATTTCCTGAATGCAGCAAATGAAATATTTGGTTTGTCTATGTGGACTGCTGTATATGTGTAGCTGCTTCACATTATGTGCTTCCATAACTTATGGTTAAATCGTGATGGATGTTAGTGAAAGTAGACAAGTTAGTCGATCCGGTACTTTTCTGATGTAATGTAGAATGCCTTTGGTGGTGTCATTTTCAGAGAGAACATTTTATTTAATTAGTAAATGTTAATGACTATATTACCAATTTTCTGAGAAAGAGGACTTGTGTATGTGTTTTCTGCAGATGAGTCTTTATCTCTGCTGTTTAATTTCTGTTCATGGCTACTACTTCTATTGTCAGATGATATGGTGAAATTTACTTCACGAAACCTTTTGTGAATGTTGAAACTCTTTAGTGCTGCTTTGACATCAATTGTGTAAAATTTTGTAGATCTGTTATGCTGTCGATGTTTGAGTTCTTACTACCCGAAGAAAGTTGCTCTCATTATTTTTTTTGTTAGTGACTGATATCTGGAAAAATAGATTTAGGTAAAGAATTCTTCGTCAGATAAATGTTTCTTGCATCTTTCTTTTTCTTTTCTCTTCTCCAGTCCTCTGAAGCATAATAATTTGGTTTTCATTATGAACTCCCTGTTTCCTTATCTTGCCATTCCTGTTTCGTACAACAGTTACCTAGCAGCAGTGCTTTGATCTCCAGGCTGCTGGCTACGTAGAAACAATACAAAAATTTCTGTAGTTTATGGGATCATGTGATGCATCTAAAAGAAATTTCTGTTGAGGCAATAGTGGGATGGAGGCAAAACACACAGGATTGCATTTTATCTGCCAATTGTTTGCTGCTTATGAGAACACATGATGTATGCATGCTGGTGATAGTTCCTGTTTGTTTACTCAGAAAAAGCCAGTGAGTTAATATAGTTGCTTCTGCATACTTAGTTGCCAATTCTGTTCTTGAGTATGAATTACCCATTTAAGGAGACAAATTGCCTTGCGAAAATTGCTTCGCCCCTGTAGTTAAAGGGTATTTGATAGACATAATTGAAGATTATCTCATGATTCTATTGATGTGTTGGTGATTTTGTTATTGCATGGTCTCGGAGTTGCCTTTTCTGTTTTTTACATTGTGGTAGAGTTACACCACATCAATGTATACTTCAGAGTTGAGAGTAGCTGGTGGCCTGCCTGCCTGCTAAACTCCCTCTGGATCAGAGAAGCCATGAGAATTGAGTTAAAGCTATGTTCTACATATTCCTGATTCAGGGGAACACTGCATTAGCATACTTATGCTGTCCACTGATAAAAGAGACTGGTGCACATGAGTTCAGGGACCTTGAAATTTACTTGTAATTGTACTTTCCATGTCAGAAACTGTTGGAAAGAAATCTTCTCTGCCTTCCAAGGCTGAAAGTTAGGGTACATCCATCTAGAGTCAAACAGTGTAATATTTTCTCTGTCGAGAATCTGTAGCTAACATTCTGCTCATCCTGTTTGGTTCTTCAAAACCATGCGCATCCTTTTCTGACTAGTTCATGCCTTCTAGATATTGTCTGTTTTCTTAATTAAATATTAAAGTGAAGGTAACTTTTTAAGTTTATTTCATTGGATGGCAAAAATCAGATGAAATGTAACAGAAATGTGAAGATTAAAGAGCAAAACATAAAACTAAAAATATTATTGCTTTAATCATAATGCATCAGTAATTAGTGGTTATATAATCAGAAAGATGATATATGAATATAATAAATATTTAATTTAAAAAATTATGAATAAAATTTAATAAAAATCTAATCTAACAAAAACAAGCCAAACTAAAACCTAAGTAATTTGTTAATGAAAAATTAGCAAATGATTTCTGGCAAAGAAAGCTAACAACTTCACTACTCATCTCTTCATTCCGATTAAAACTTAAAAACTTATAACGTGAGGTACCGGTGATTGATAAGAGAAGAATACAGAATTTAACGACGCTTCTGCTTCGTCTCTTGATTTGCTCTCTATTAGAGTTTATGGTAAGGCCTTGATTTTAGTTTTGTCTTCTATTTATACAAGAATTGCTTTCCTTCTATTAGTATCATCTTTATTTTGATTTTAATATCTCATGCGAAGGTGTTTATGATAGACTTATTTTTATTAATTGAAATTTTAAATAGAATGTTATGTCTATCATTATTATAGAATAGTTATCTTTAATCTTATCATATATCTATATATAAAATCAGAATTTATTTGACTATTTTTTATAAATTAAAATTTATTTAGAGGGAAAGTAATTATATATAATATTTATCCATTAAAATTAAAAATTATATTTTGAATATAAAGCTAAAATATTATCAACTTAAAATTGAATTCTTATTGATAGATATCCCTAAAAGTGTGTTGGATTGTGTTTTAGTTTTTTTTTTTTTTTGAAAGTTATTTTTAAAAAATTGTTTAATAATATTATTTTAAAAAATAATATGTTAAATTTTTTTAGAATGATTGATAATTACAATAACGTTATTAATGAAAAGCTGTTTTTTCATATTTTTAATTATTTTAAAAAACATTAAAATTAAAAAATAAAACAAAAATAATTTTAAGATATTTTTTATTTTAAAAATTTTAAAAACTGTTTTAGAATTAATTCTTATAAAACAGTTTTATCAAACAAATTTTTAAACAGTTGTCGAGAATAAAGATCAAACAGATTCTTTATATCTATTAAAATTTTTTAAAAAAATCAAAATATTTCCGATATACACATAAAAGATTACAGAAAAAAAAAAAAAAAACACCGCGAAAGCAGTTCATATGAGGCCTGATGACCAAAACTTACATGAATCCTTCTCACAACAGGATATGGGACGGGTGTGACTTAATCACAGAGGGTATCTTTTTCCTCCTTTAAGAGATGCATAACATAGGCTAGAAAGAGAGAGCATGACGCTTCCCCCTTTTGGCCAAGGAACCTGTCCCTGTCTTCGCCACTTTGCTTATCCTCCCGTCATTGGTGGGTCGCAAGTGTCCTTGGCTATCACTAATTCCTGTTTATGTAACTTCCTTTCTAAAAGAACTCTTTTAATCTTTTTCTGCAAAAGGGGTCTATCATATTTAACAAGAACATAAAATAGAAGATTCGCTTCCGCTGAGAGTCTGAGAGTAAGGTAAACTCAACAGGGTAATTGGAGCTCTCCATAGTTTTGAAGCTTTTGGCTTCTGGGTGTCAACCTATGACGTGTGGGCATCACAGCTCTGGTTTCATGCGTTTTCCAGGTTTTTCGTCTTATTCTGCTTATGATTGAATTGCTTGTGGTTGGGGTTTATTTTCATGTTTAGTTTTTCGTTTCCATTAATGGCTTTGAAGGTTTTTCTTCTCATGATATCTTGGATCATGTTCTTTTTTTTTTTAATTATTTGTTATTATGCGCTAGTGTCTTGTGATTATGGAAGGTTGCTTGTGCATATGATCGTCGGAATTGTTGTTTTATTTCCGATGAAATATTTATTGTTTTTGTTGTTAGCTGATCAACTGAATTTTGCTTGGTGTTAAATGCCTGTGTGATAATGGAATTTTGATAATTTGGCTGGGTGATTTTGTACCGAGCTCATATGGTTTTAAATTGCTCTGTTTCGTTGCTGAGAAAAATGAAGAAGTCGAAGGAAAATATGCTACTTCTTGTCATGCAATCTCTAGTCTCCAGCGATTGAGAGTACCTTTTACACCCAGTGGAATTTCTTAATATATTAAAAAGTTTATCATGCATCCTATTCTACTCTTTTTTTTTTTTTAGGCATCCAAACAGAAGTTGATTTTTCTTATTGTAGTTATTTCAGTTCTTTAAATGAATATTGCTGCCCTTATAATTGGTCAACAAAGTAATGCACTAAACTTATTGTGTTATATCATATTTACACACACACACACACACACATATATACACTCATTTCTTCTGTGTGTTTTCTCAAGGCATTGGTCATAGCATTTATTCCTGAATTACCTTTTTCTTTTTGCCAGTAAACGGAATGGTCATCCTGATTTTCAGACCCTAACTTTTCACCATTCTAGTTTATTTTGGTTTTACCTTGACAGCCAAACTCAAGTACACCATGGTTAATCATTTCCAGACTAGGGCTTTTGATATTAACATCTGAAAGTTCCTCTGATTCAAAACTTGTTAATCTGATCTTCTTGAAAAGTTTAGTAGAAACATGTGTTTTAACTCGTAGATCTTAACTGTCTGAGAGAAAAATCAAGTGTGTGTTGCTGCTGTTGTACAGATCTCATTCTTCCTTTTCCAAGAAACTAGAAATTAAGCTCTAACTTCATGTGAATTCTATGGGCTTTTAATATTACTACTGAACAAGAAAGTTACAGTTAGTATGAATTTCAATGAGTTTTTAGAAGTTAAAAAATTGAGTTGTTTCAGATAATAACTGATACTAGATTATTGCATCACTTGTCATCTTGTGCTTGAAATTTTTTTTTCAGTTTAAGTATATTCCCTTATTGCCTGGTTTTTCTTATGACAACATGTTTCCATATTTTGGTCTTTTCTGTCACAATATCTGTTTCAATGAAGTATCTAGAACTTAAAGAACTTTTTGTTTAACTCTGAAGAAGCTTTAGTGGCTGAAACTTGAATCTAAAAGTCATTGATCATATTGAAGTGAAGGAAAACATTATGTTACTGTTGCTACGAATTTTTTCTGACTCACACTTGATTTTCACATCCATGAGCAAATTTCTTGAACACTTTACTTGGTTGACGCCCTATGTTGTGTGAAATTCTTAGAGCATTACTATATTAGTAAAGAACTATGAGAACTTCTTGTGGGCCTTTCTTGACTATGTAACTAGTTGATTGTGCATATTCCTCCTGGTTGGTGAGGCCATAACCACTTGAAAATGTAATACATTTTGCTGTCCTGCAGTGCAGTTTGTGTAATTGTTCTAGTGGGCAAGAGGAGATTAGGACTTGTTATCTGAATCTAAAACTAGATTTAAGCATTATCTTTGTGCTCACTATGGATGATAATTCTAAAGTTACGTCCTGGATGTGGAACCTAAGCCAAAAGCTGGACGCTATGTTGATCACGGTGGATGATATCATGTCGGAGGTACTTACTTGATGGCATTTTTTCTTGTTTATGCTTGTTTCTTTCAAATTTTGAATATTCTAGTAAGCAATTATCTCTGTTCATTGTATAACATCTATACGTTGATAATTTGATGTGTGGTTTTTGTGAAGGCACGGGCAGATGTTTCTCTTCATTTAGTATATTATAGACTGTAGACACTGTCCAGTTGTAACTGATTTTCTGTTTCCAAAGCCTTGTAACACGCACATAAGAGACACACTTCTAATGCAGATTCAAGCCCCATACATTCGATTAGGACCCTAACAAATGCTTCCTTGATTCCTACTTTATACATATCTTAGAGACTCTTGACCGCTGCTAATATTTCTTTAATAAAACTGATGGTATTTTTGGACAGGAATTGCAGACAGTGAGTGCCAATGTTCGACAATTTTACTTAGATTTCATGGAAGATGTGCATCTTTCATCTTCAGAGGATCAAATGGAAAAGAGAATTCCTGACTTGAATCTGGTATCAGATCTCATGGAAGATGTGCTTTCTTCCTCTTTAGTGGATCAAATGGAAAAGGATGTTACTGACTTGAATCTGGTACCAGATCTCATGGAAGATGTGCTTTCTTCCTCTTTAATGGATCAAATGGAAAAGGATGTTACTGACTTGAATCTGGTACCAGATCTCATGGAAGATGTGCTTTCTTCCTCTTTAGTGGATAAAATGAAAAAGGGTATTCCTGACTTGAATCTGTTACCAGCTGATGTCATGGAAGATGTGCTTACTTCCTCTTTAGTGAATCAAATGAAACAGCGTATTCCTGACTTGAATCTGTTACCAGATCTCATGGAAGATGTGTTGCCTTCATCTTTAGTGGATCAAATAGATGAGGGTGTTCCTGAATTGAATCTGCTAGGGTATCTCGAGGAAGATGTTTCTTCATCTTCTGTGGGCCAAATAGAAGAGAGAGTTCCTGAGTTCAATTTGGTACAGAATATTGATTTATTGGCTTCTGAAGAGCATGATGCCTGTAAGGAGGAAGGTCAGTCTGAAAAGGAGTCTCTCTACTTTGCCCCTGTTGAATTGGTTGAGTTCACAGATCCATCTCCATATCAAAATTCTGATGGCAGGATGAACAGAAGATCACAGGCATATGTCGAGGAAAATTCTGTGAACAACAACAATTCTCAGCTCAAGATGCCAGATATTGATGACCTGGGAGATGAAAATTCCAGTGGAGCATTATCATTTGTCCCCACAGACGATGTAACAGGATGTTGGTTTTGCAGAAGAAACATTGATGTCATTCATGTGAGTGGCAACTATCTGGATGTTAGTGCTCACAGTTCAAGTTCCATACAGCCACCTAATTCTGGTAACTTGGGCAAATCTCTTGAAGGTGAGCTTCTATGTCTAATGATTATACTGTTGTTTATCTCTCCTTGAAGTAGTTAGTAATTGTTTCATCCTCTTCTTTTTTACCCCACAGTCCAATTTATTTGTTTGTCTTCATTCCCTGCTAACTTCCACATTTCTCGAACCAGATGTACCTCCACCTCTTCTGATTGAGTTTGTGTCCAAGGCTGATGATGACCACCTTGATCTCCACAGTGAATTGGCTAAATCTTCTGCTGCATCTCTGTCAGATACTGGTAGGTAGTCATTTCTCTCTTTCCTTTGCTCTTTCAGCCCATATGTTCTGTCTAATGCTTCCCAATTTTGAGGAAGTGTGCTTCCAGTCTTCTGCCCTGACTTTTCTTACTATTTCTCTGGTCCATCGCATTTAGACGATTAGACTTAGAGAAGACAATAACAGCTTTGATTCTTTCATTGTCACATAAGGATCAGATGACTCCAAGTCAAAAAGGGCAAGTGCTATTCAATGGCAAGACGAGTTGAAGCTCGATGAAAGTTGCTTTGTGGTGGAAAGCAGTGAGCTTTCTTTTGATTCTGATAGTGAAGTAAGCTTCAAGTCTTGCAAGGTGATGTTCTGTCTGTCTGGCTTTATTTCTCATCTATGATTCTGGCTATTCTGCTTGACTGATGTATAACTTAAAAGTTGATGACAATCATTTTACTTGGAGATGGCACTAATGAACCTGCAGTACACACTTTACAGAAGTATATGATCTGATGTAAGTGCTTTCCTTGTTCTTCCAGGAAAGTTTTCCCAGTATTTGTTTTGTAAGATTGAGGTCGGAAAAGCAAACATGTGAGCAGCAGGCTACTACAGGTGAGAGTTTTGAAGCTGAATTCAATCAAGAGAGAGAAAATGGTTTCATTAAGCCTCCCACTCCAACCTGCGAGACCGGGTTAGCAGATACAGAATTCACCGACTCTGATTGGGAGATTGTTTAGATAATTAACAGGACAATCTGGAACTGGTTATGTGATTTCTTAGAACCGTGATTATCCATGCGGGACAAGGATGATAACCTCTTTACAGATGTTTGGATTTTCTAGATGGTTTTAGAGAGACATCTTGAGGAGAAGATGCCTATCAAGGCTGGCCTTGTTAAAGATTTAAAATTCTCTCTCTCTCCCTCTCTGTTTTTTTTTTTTTCATCTCAATTCTGCAAGATCTCTCTCTCTCTCTCTCTCTCTCTCTTTGTGATTAGCCATTTCTTTTCCGATGGATTTAGCTCCCTGAAATGAAGTTTTTCATGTTTATTTAGTTTTGCATTTTTATTCTCCTTTCAACATTGGTAGTTTTTCTTGTTAGAATGTTTTTGATATCTTGGATTTGTTATTTTTTTTGAATAAATTAAGAAAATAGAAAATTTTATATTAAATTTATTTTTAATTTAAATTTTGAAGTAAATGTCATTTAATTTTGTTAAATAATTAATCTTAAATTTAAAACATGTTAAAATAAAAATTATTTGATAAAAAATGACTCAATTAAATTTTAACTCAAATTAATGTTTAGAAAATGATTAATATTTTTTTAGAGATTTAAATAATATTTATTTTAAATTTTGCTGTATTATTTAAACTATATTTAATGTTGCAACTTTTAAAATAATTTAAAAAGGTAAAATTTTAGAAAATAATTTGAAATGAATTAAAATATTACTTATGGGAAAAGTAAAAAATAAAAAAAAAGTAAAAAGACAAAAAAGGGATTTTTTATTTTTGTAATTATTTTATTTCTAATTTTTAATTAATTTTATGTTTGTTATTTAAAATTATTTTAATTTTTTTAAAAATTAATCCAAATAAAATTTTCATTGTAAAATTAAGTCAATAATAGGTTCACATTAAAAAATTCAACAAAAAGTTTCATTTAGTATAAAAATTTTATATTTATTCATTTTTAAAAGAATTCATAAATTGTTTATTTTCATTATTTATAATAAACAAATAAAAATCAAATTGAATGATGGTCGAATTGCTGCATTGAAAATAGTTTTCTTTTTCTTTCCCTTTTTCCCCTGTGTCACATGTGAATCATAATATCATATTCATAAGTCTAGTGAACCATACATGTCATTTAATCAAATGGTCAGATGGTATCATCATTCCGCGGCAGCATCATAACCGTCCATCACATGGGTCCCACCGAACCCTGCAGACTGACAGGAGTCGGGAGACGGTATCCCAACCAGAGATAAAGGATTACGGCATACATCATCAGGAAAACCCGGAAAGTAAAAAAGAGAGAATAATAATTAATTTATGTTTGGTTTTATAGAAAGCGAAATATCTGGAGAAAGCGTCGCGGGAACATGGCGGACAGTTGGTGTTGGTCGAGTCCAGTTTTAGGCACTCCTCCACATCTTCCCTCCAGACCTCTTTCCATCCCAATGGCTGCCATCTGCCGTTGCTCCTCTACTTCCACTACCAAGCTTCCTTCTTTGCTTGTTTTCTCAGGTACTTTAGAAACATGAAAAAGTTAAGCAAGGATGTACATTTTAATTGGTTTTTGGCTACCTCTGTGAAATACAATTGTTTCTGATTCATTTATGCTTGTAAATTTCATTTTTTAAAAATAATTTCAATTGATATCATCATATGCACACTTCCATTAAATCTGAAATGTAAGCCAAAAAAGTGAATACGTTTGACTTGTAGATATTAGAAATTGGAGACTTCGGTTCGGTTAGCTAAAGGATTCAAATTTGAGTTTTATATGCTTTAAAATTTTGGGTTTCTTCAGTTTAGGTGAAGAAGGGTTTGCTGTTTTAGATATGATTTTAATTTCCTTCATAAGTGAATCAAGACTGACGTGAAGCAATTGGAACTTAATGGATGTAAACTTTATAGTGAAATGATTGATCCTTTTCTTCATTGGTAAGAAGGGAACTAAAATCACCATGGTGTCTAAAGTTCATTGCATATACAATGATGGTATGAAAACATTAACAAGATGCAAAAGCTTGAGTGAAATGAAGTACTAACGACCTCTCTTTCATTTATTTTCTTTGATGGAGAAAAACTTGTATTATATGTTCAAAAATCTCTAAGTAAGGGAACAGAAAAACTGAATGAATGAAACAGAGAGACTTGAGTCAATGTGATATGATTTTAATTCAGGGGATATGGTTGCAGCTATATGCCCCTGTCTGCTACATTCTACTTAAGGGAGGGCCATATCTCTTTCATAAGCTGTTGAGAACCTGCAAATAGGCTTTTGTCCGAGCATCAGAGCTTGTCTTGCCTAAAGAGAAGAAGAGAAAGGGGATTATATTAGCAGTCAAAAACTCCAATTTTAGCTTACTTCTATACCTGGATTGAAAATAATTTTATTCATGTGAATAGAGCGGAGATTATGCTTAATTTGCTATTATTAATTTAAGCTAGCTGGAAGTAGTTACAAGATATTCTATTGTCTCCTACTGGGATTTAAGTTATAAGTTTAACTGCCTGTTTGTCTAACATGCTTGGTCTTGAGAAAGGTTATTTAGTACTTAAAAACTGATGCAGGTGGTACAGGATTCAATGGTGTTGTTGAAGAGCTCAAGAAGTTAACAACTCGTGTTGCTCATGTCCTTCCTGTTTCTGATGATGGAGGAAGTACAGCAGAGATTGTTCGTGTTCTTGGTAAATTTCATAGTGCACACACTCAAACATGTGCACATAACAATTTTCTTCAGTTCCGGATGATTAATAGCAAATATTCTTAGTTAATGAAAGTAAATCAAGATCCCAATGGCATATATGTTCATGTTCATGAGATGTGATGGCAATTTTATACTGGCCGTCAACCAAGATATGGTACCTGATTGAAAAAGAAGTTGGGCTTTGCCTCCTGGAAGGAGTCAAAACAAATTACTAAGGGACATATTTGCTTAACAGTGTGATGCTGTTTCCAAAGTCGTCTTTGCAAGACTGACTACTGTCACTACGATCCTCCGCATTTTTAGACCTAATTTCTTCTCTCTCTCTCTCTCTCTCTC
Organism: Moringa oleifera; assembly: GCA_021397835.1. Lineage (NCBI taxonomy): Eukaryota > Viridiplantae > Streptophyta > Magnoliopsida > Brassicales > Moringaceae > Moringa > Moringa oleifera. The sequence continues at coordinate 5,022,019 of JAJFZO010000168.1, forward strand.
TTCTCTCTCTCTCTCTCTAATACTAAAGTTAGCTTGTGCCTCCCGGGAGGGGTTAAAACAAATGACTTAGCTACATTTTCTTAATAGTTTGATGCTGTTTCTAAACTTCTCTTTGCAAGACCTACTACTTTCAATAGGATAATCTACATTTTTAGGACAATTTTCGCTAGATCACTGGAAGTTAATTGGATAGGCATGTTTTAGGTGGTCCAGCAGTTGGGGACATACGATCAAGATGTTTGAGATTGTCTGATGAAAGCACTTCTGAGGCTGTTGCTGTCCGGAGGTTGCTTGGCCATCGTTTACCTAATGATGCACAAAAAGCAAAAACTGAATGGTAAGATATCCAATTATAACTATTTTACACTACTTAAATATATGTTGCAGTTTTGGCTTTGCTAAAAAGGTTTCTTGGAAATTCTGTTTTAAACATGGCGTTGACGACATTTTAAGCACCTATATCCTCATAGTACTCTGTCTTTGTGATGTAGGCATTCTGTTACATTGTTGCTACTTATTACTCTTTCCTTTTCATCCATTTAGTGGTTTCTTGATCATCTTTGCTCCCCTTACTTTTTTATATCTTCTGTGAACATCATTCTCCACTATCTCTTTGGTGTGTTTTGTTTTTAAGCTCACTAAAAATTGTTTTTGGTGCCACATAGCCACTCAAAATGGTTAAGATAATAAGTTGTGGCATTCTATGTACACACTATAATCATGTATTTTAATCACCACGTAAATATTGAATATCAGAAGAAATCAGAAAACTGTTAATTTTTATATGTAACCAAACTTGAAAATTTGCCATGTTATCTTGTGAGTTTGTTATTGCATATGTTCTCATGTTATTTTAGTCTAATTTTCAGTGATACTTACTATGCTACCTACTTATAGATCATTTTCATTAGTGTTCATGTTATCATGTTCTGAACTTCTTCACTTATTTGCTAGGTGTTACTGTGGTGGGGGTATTGGGTAATAGTGTGCTGAGTTAAGAATTTGACAGGTACTATATTATGGAAGGAGATCATTCTCTGTGGGAAGGCGTATCAAGACCCTATAGGGAAACAATTAGAGCCTTCTTGGTTTATTTTCAAAATGAGGTAAAAATTGATTGGAGCAGTGCCTCATTGTCACTGTGGTCAAATGTTGTTTGTAACATTATAGTTTCCTTTTTTTTTTTTAAATCTTTTTTATTACCGTTTGCCTAATCTTTCAATCAGATATATATATATATATATATATATATATAGTTTTTTTCCCTTGTTACAATTACTTGTTTTAATTATGTTTCCCAAATTAATTCTAATCCAATCAAAAACTTTTGTGAACTTTCTGACGTGGTGCTTGATATGAAATTGATTTCTTTTTATTAATGCAGATCCTCCGAAGGTCTAGTGAATCATTTTGTTTCAGTAATGGCAGGTAAATTGTGTTCAGTAATGAATACAGTACGTTTGGACGACCAATTTTGTTCTCAAATAAACTTTTTACTAAATTATGCATGGACAATTTATTAGTTGGATTTGCTTTTGCTCCAATCTAAAGTACAATCAGCTTAATCACTGTGTTGCTCTTCAAATTCTTTGGACACTTTCTGTTTATCTAATCAATTCTTTATAATATGATTAATATTTTGTTTGATATTATCTTCACTTTACTTATCCCCATCACTTTTGCAGCATTGGAAATTTTTTCTTTGCAGGAGCACGCATATTTTTTCAGTCTTTGGATGCTGCAATATTTTTGTTTTCACGTGTTTCAGATATTCCCTCTGAAAGTCTGGTCCTCCCAGTGATCTCAACAAATGACCGGCTTACATTAGGATGTGAATTAGAGGTATTGTTACCATCTAGTGTCTTGTATGTGTGACATGTAGTATATACTGTACATGTTTTTTTGGTGTACAGATTATTATGAGAAGAACCTTACGTTTACTTTTCAAACCTTTTCTGATAGTTCATATCTAAGATATGATTGGATCAGGTAAATTCATATTTCAGAGAACCAGCTGATCCATATGGTTTTCTGCTTCTGCCTGATCAAATTATCTGTTAAAAAATATGTCACCTGACTGGTTTGACGTGCTATAAAACACATGACTAATGTATTTGATTCATGTGTTGCTGTAATATTATCTTTACCAATCATTAGCTGTAGGAAGGATGCTACTAAAAATTTATGGGAAGTAGCTTGTTATCGTTCATCAGAATAGAAGTTTTATTATTCTTCCGGAAAGTTTCTGTTATTTTCTGAGTCAAATTTTATTGTGAAACTTATTCTTAGGATCTAACTATAATACGAGGCCAGAATGAAATCTCTCATCCAACCAATGGGACTATGCAACCCATTGATAAGGTATGCAGTTAGTTCTTCATGATGTGGGGCTCATATTGTTTTTACTTCCATCTTAGTCCTGACAATGAATAGTTACTTTAAATCTGTCAAATGAATGCTATTTAAGCCATTCAGGAGTTGCTCACTTTCATTGATGATGAGGTAGTGATGATGGTGATTAAGGTTGCTCTGATGTAGTGACTCTGGTTGTTGTATGATGTGTGCAGTAGCATCACTTTTGTGGTAGTCATACTGCTATGTATGTGATCAATATATGCCAGTGGTAGTTAAAAGGGCAAACAAATTTTTTTTGGTGTCAACTTCAGAAATGACAAGTCATTAAAATGAAATCAACATTGCTTTTGCTAATCAAGAGTCTGAGTTGAATTGTGCTTCTAAGCAAACAAAATTTTGGTATGGGGGTTGCTCTCAAATGTACCTCAAATAGCAATTAGGGTGTGAGGGAAAGGAACATTTTTTCAATTGTTGAGATTTCAATTAAACATTGTATGTCATCTGTCTATTTTATGTGTACGCAAATGCATACATTTGTTGCTAATTTTCTGCCACTGTCATATTTCAGTGTTTCTCTTATAAGTGCTAAATTCTCATGGTTAGGGAAGTTCTTCAGTTCCTGCACTTCCTTCAAGAATAAAGCGGGTATTCTACATGTCGAGTGAGGGCAGTAATTTGCTTCATGAGGTGCATGATAGATCTTTTGTTTTTTACCTGTCCATGTGTAACATGACATGATCTTGAAATGTCCATTCCTCTATCTTGTTGTTCATTTTAAACTGTTAGTCTGTTAGAATTTGATATAGGATAGAAAAGAAAACTGCGAGATTTTTCTCCATTGTTCTCTGATGAGTTTAATCCTTGATTAACTGCCTGTGATCTGTCAATATATTCCCTTTGGATGTTTTACAGACACTGGTGGAAAAATGAGACCCATCTTTCACTAGTTGCATAGGATCTGACTATTGTATTTCCTTGAAAATAATAACATTATATGGTAATTATTTTCAATTGAGAAAGCATATCAGGGTGCAAGTAACTTTCATTTTACTTATATATATATATATGTATGTATGATGAAGATATATGGCACATGTAGACTGTTCCTGTCCTTGAAATCTGTGCACGAAGAATTGGTAGCACTAAAGTTCAAAATCTGTGTCAAGCAAGATTATGATTCTATTACACTTAGACATTTTCAACTGCTTGTTTATGTGTGATGAAGTGATTTGTCCAAGTTTGGAAAAACTTGGCCTTTCCTGTTACTCTAGTTGTTGACTATGCATGTCTACCAGACTACACTTGCAGTTTTTTTTTTTTCCTTGCCTTCTGATTTTTCCTGGCAGCCTGGTTACAGTTTCTGTATATTTCAAGGGTACGAAGCAAAGACATGAACTTCTAAGAAAAGAAAATTAAATGTTGATCTTGTTCATTCTACTGGCATATCAGGGTATTTAGAACCTTCACATTTTGCTATTTGGGATTTTGAATGTTTGTTTTCTTCTTTCAGTTTTTTAATAACTTTCATTTTACTTGCATTGTAATACTTTGATGCCACATGGTGTGCAAATCTCACTAATTTATGCATGCTATTAACCAGGTCTTCCCCATGGTGAACCCAACTGTCCTGGATCAATTAAGTAACGTGGATTGCATTGTTTATGCAATGGGATCACTCTTTACTTCCATCTGCCCTTCATTGGTAACATTCTCCTGAGCATTCCTGAGCATGCTTCTGAATTACAATCATTAATTATTTCTTACCTTCAGGTATTACTTGGCATTGGTGAAATTATATCTTCTAGGTCATGTCCTAAGGTACTTTAAAACCTATTCAGATGCTATTCTGAGAAATTTATAATGTTTTTGTAGTTTCTTTCTTTGGCTTGTTTATCTCCATGTAATCATCCCAAGAAGCTTTTCAGAATAGCTATATCTGAGATTTGGTTGCATTATTAGTCAGCAGTTTGAGATGTGCTTGCTTTCATTTATCTCCTTCCAAACATTAGGTACTTTTGTTGAATGGCAAGCATGATCGTGAGACAAGTGGCTTCTCTGCGTCTTGCTTTGTGACTGCCATTACAGATGCTCTAAATCGGAGATATGGAGATCCTCACAATTGTCTAAAGAACCCTGTAAGTGTTTAGATGAATTTACACTTGAAAGATCCCCACTGCAAATTGGTTTGGACGATGAAAGTGCTCTTTGCTTATGTGAAGGGAACACTAACAGAAAGAAGTTCATGACTTCCTGTGCTTGATATTTTTTGCAGCCAAGACAGTACTTAAATACCCTTTTGGTGCCCAAGGACGGTGAAATTCCTGTAGATGTTGAACAGTTAGCTGCCCAGGGAATTTTGGATGTGGTATGAATTCTTACCACCATAGTCATAGTAGTACTACACAATTGTTTGCTACAGCCACATATAACAGATTACGTGATCTTCTGTTTGCTGGTTTAAATGTTTTTCCTCTGAAATGAACTTGTTCTCTGAAATGTGATCCATTGAACCTGTATGGAACTCCCTTCACTATCCATTTTTCCTATCTTATTTAACAGATCAAAGTAGAGTTCGCGCCTTTTATTTTCCCTTTTATCAAGTTCGTCACTTAATTTAATTATGAATGACACATGGTATTTGCAGATCACTGTGGACTCTGTATGTGATCCCAAAGTGGGTAGAATATTTGAGCCGAAGTCGTTAATAAAAGCTCTGGCCAATTTGCTTGGCAGACGTAAGGGAACAGATGTCATGGAGGCTTAGCAAAGATTTGAATATGCTGATGACTTTCAGGAGCATATCAAGTCCTTGTGTTTACCCGGTTCTTCTGGAGGTATGAGTGAGTTAGAGGAAATTAATGTTGCATTGAAAAATCTTCATCTGGTTTATTGTACCTGCTATTTGTCCTGCAATTCCTCTTCAAAACCAATGTTAACACTTAAAAATATTATCTTCTTCACAGTTACTTCCAACTGAGGACGATGCCTAATACAAGATCCTTTGTTTGAGGAAAGATGGCCGATGCACTCCAAGATTATTGGGATATTTCCCTCATGACCATTGCAAGAGAAGGGCGGATAACTAAGAATGATTTAGGTGCTGCACATTATAGCCATGGATGTTTGCTTCCCTAACTCTTAACTCCAAACAATGAACAAGGTGTCTGTGTTTAATTTTTGAGAATTATAGGTAGTAATATTTAAATATAAAATAAAGTTTAGTCTTATTATTAAACCAACATTGACTTGTAAGTCAAATGCAGCATTTGATTTTGTAGTTGTTGCCTTCTCCCGCTGATGCCAACATGCATGGACAAGTGTCATGGAACAAGTTGGATCCTGGTAACTCATCAGGAGCAGCTGTCAGAAAATCTGGAAGTACCCTGTTTAAGACGCAACAGCTTTTAATAAGACAAGGATAAACAATGCATTTCTGGTCAAAACATGAAATGCAATGCCTAGTGAAATGAAAACCAGCTATAGTCTGGTTAAAGCATGAAAAGCAATACTTGGAGACATAAGGCCCCTGTCTGAATTATAACATTGCTAAAACTATCAAGTTCCAATTGCTAAAACTATCTGTTCTAATTGTTTAAGGTTTCACAACAATGCATGTGAAACATAACTATGGCATTCCAAGAAACTTCCAATTCCCTGTTGAGGCCGCCATGTTGGTCTGACAGTCTTGGTAACAGGACTGAATAATGCTAGCGAGCATATGACAACATGGCCTAGCAAGATTAACTTAGGTCAGGAAGCTGAACTTTCCAGGTTCATGCATAAAGCAGATTTAAATAATTTGATTCTTTAATTGGTCTTAAGTAATTTTCTTGTAAAATGCGATCAAGAGTCTTCAATGATATTAGAATTGTTTATCAGAAAGCATAAACTAGGGAGAAGTGATCAAAACCGATGTAATAATACAAACTAACACAGTTCAAGTTTATCTGTATTGACCTAGTCTACAACCAAGCTTAAACTTGTAAAAATCACGTTGGGCAGGCCACTGAGCCATTGTTTCACGCTTCACACACTGAGATGGTTTTGATGGTCCTCGCATCAACAATAATCAAACCCCTTATGTCTTACGCTTCTAGCACATAAACTTCACCATCAGGTCTGGACTTCACCGGGAATTGATAGAAACGAGAAAATGAGCTGCCCGTGACTTGTGGCCAAGACTCAAGATGCAAGAAGCATAATAGCACTAGCCATACTATGAAGATGATCTGCATATGCACTCTTTCTACCATTTTACAGAGACAGATTAAAGTCTGTATATAAATCTGAAATATGGCAGAAGGTTGACTCACTTTATCTTCAACTTGGTCATCTAACACTTCCTCTTGAAAGCAAAAGAAGAAATCCGTCCTCTATATACATCTGAATTCCCTGCCTGTTTCATCACTACTTAAAATTTTGCCACACAGGGTTGTCTTCAATCTGTCACCAATGGCTTTAACATTTTATGAAAAGCTTGTCATTGTCATGGTGTTGATTATGGGGGCTTTGGCTTCGCAAGCCGTGTCCCGCACCCTGCAAGAACCTTCCATTGCTGAGAAACACAAGCAGTGGATGGCTCGGCATGGACGCAACTACGAGGACGACTTAGAGAAGGACAACGGTTTAAGATATTCAGGGACAATGTGGAATTCATAGAGAAATTCAACAATGCAAACAACAGGAGTTACAAGCTTGGGCTGAATGAATTTGCAGACTTGACTAATGAAGAATTTCTTGCCTCTCATTCATCATATAAGATTCCCACCAAGCGAGGCTCATTGGAAACAACATTCAGTTATGGAAACCTGACAAAGGTTCCAGCTAGCGTGGACTGGACTCATCAAGGCGCTGTAACAGGTGTCAAGAACCAGGGTGAATGTGGTAAGAAACCACCATAGATATATATATATATATATATCCTCTTAACTCTGGAATATAATTGTATTTTCCTACTTCTGTCAGTGAATGGTTTCATTCTAGTTACGGTTGATTTGCATGCAGCAAGTTGCTGGGCTTTTTCAGCCACCGCAGCTGTGGAAGGGATTACCAAGATCAAAACCGGCACCTTGATATCACTGTCTGAGCAACAACTAGTGGACTGTGTCGTGAAGAATAATGGCTGCAAAGTTGGTTTCACGGAAAATGCATTTGAGTACATATTAAACAAAGGCATCACCACTGAAGAAGCAACATATCAGTATAGGGCACAGCAGGGAAACTGTGGTGCCTCGAAAGGAGCCGCTGCCCAAATTAAAGGTTATGAAGTTGTACCACCCGATGATGAGATAGCATTACAACAGGCTGTGGCGAATCAGCCTGTCTCAGTGGCCATCGACATCAGTGGACGTGACTTTCATCTCTATAGAGGCGGGGTTTTCGCCGGCCAATGTGGGAATTCTTTGAATCATGCCGTGACTATAGTTGGGTACGGGACGACCCAAGATAGTACGAAATATTGGTTGGTTAAGAATTCATGGGGGAACACCTGGGGTGAGAATGGCTTCATGAGGATTCAGAGAGATGCGGGCATCCAAGGAGGGCTCTGCGGCATTGCAATGAGAGCTTCGTATCCAATCGTTTAAAGCACCATCCACCAGCTTCTGTGGGAGTGGGTGCATGGATTGGCTCTATTAGACCCATAAATATAGTGTTTTTTTCCCTCCCTTTAAAGCAAATCTGCTATGATCATCTGTTGGCTGCAAAATGCCCTATAGAGCTTTATTTACAACTAGCAAATCCTGTGGTTACTTTATTTCATAATTAAATAAAGGTTTTGAGATGATATTTATTGAGTATTTCAACGATATCTGAAATTCAGCCAAACCATAGAGAAATTCTATGTCACCCTTGCCACAATCAGCCTAGATTCTACCCATAGAGGAAGGTTACCAAGACAGAAACTTTGATATATAATCTGTGATCGATTAATTCTTACAAATTTAATTGTTTTGAAAAATAATGCAATAAAAAATATTATATTAGATTCTGAGATCAATTTAATCTGGACCCATAATTGTGTATGTAGGTCTTGATCTAGTGCACACGTTCAAGCTCCCTGGCCCTTCAATTTTGTGGTGCCTGTGTGCAAATTAAGGAGCTTTTCTCTTATACAATTTTACCCATCATAATAAGTGTAATTATATATATATATATATATATATATATATTTATATTCATTTCATCTGGGATCATTAGTTTTCATTTATTTTTTGAATACGATGAGTGCATGTTTGAACAATAATTTTGCAGTCATTTATTAATCATTTTAAATACATAAATTTATCAAATTGATGAACTCTCATGATTGTAGAGAACAATAATCTACTTTGATTCCACTAAAATAGTTGTTGCATCCTTTTTTATTTTTTGTCTCAGAATACCACATAAATGTACTACAATCCAAATTTTCAGCTTTCGTTCTAAGGTCATACTTAGTTATTATTTATAGATCCAAAAAAATTTTACATCATATGTAAATTCACACAAGTTTGTAGTCTTTGGAGTGCTCATTTGGTTCTTGCATAGTGAACTTCACTCAGGACTATACATGAATATTGTTAACATATAGCTTGTTGTTAGATAAAGAAGAAACTCAGTAAAGTCCATGCAGTACTACTTTGAGCATGTCTATCTTCTTTTTTTAGAACTGCGTTTCTATTCAATGGAATTGCTACTATTTTGAAGCCTTTCATTTTCAACTTCTAGATTAAATTTTACCGTGCACTAACATTTAGATGTAAAATAAATACATCTCATGTGCACATTTTGCTTTTGTTTGTAAATTCTATTTGTTGATTGTTTCCATCTTCGATTGATGGGTTCCATGTTCATTGCTTAGACAACTGTGTGTTGGAACAAGTTGGCTCCTGGTAACTCATCCGAAGCAGCTCTGAGAAAACAGGAAAGTGCCCCCTACTTGATACACTATAGCATAAGAGTTTGGTTTGAAGATAGTAATTAAGTAGCTCTTTATCTGGTCAGGACAGTGGACAGATTGCTCAAGCAATTGACTGTTGTTATGCTTAACCTAGTTGCTCTTCTTCTTGACCACTGTGCTCATTAGATTACGATCAGGTTGATTGCCTTCCAACCATGGCCAAAACAAGTATCTGGAATTTTTTGATTCTTCTATTAGTTTTGTGAACTTTTTTGGACCTTCACTACCAATTTGATCTTTCGGAGTTTCTATTGAAACTAGTAAAGAAGTAGCTCCATTACCTGACAACGCCATACTCAGTTAGATTAAACACCATTCTGAAGAAGTAGCTAGTAGCTACAGAGCCTTGTCATGTATTCATTCAGCAATTAATGATGAAGCAATATCCATGAGGATCATGGCTTGTGAAACTACCAAACAGGCTGGGGACAAATTGAAGATTGAGTTTCAAGGGAGTGGTAAAATAAGGCAAATGCAAATTTTTAATATGAGAAAGGAGTTTTTGTTGTTGAAAATGAAGAAATCTGAAAATGTGTGAAAGAGTACATTGGCAAAGTAATTAAAATTTTTATTTAAATAAAACGATTGAGTGAAGAGTTGTCAGATAACGGAAAAGATTATTTTAGAGAGATTTGAACCCAAAATCTCTAACTCTTGGTCATTTTTGGGATACATCACAACTCACACTCGCTGAGCTTACAAACACTTTTCAAGCAGTAGAGCTAACGAAAGGCATTCATAGAGGAAGACAAACCTGCAATAGGTGCTCCTGTTGCATCTCATAAATCTAAAATTTAACAAAAAAGCAATAACAAGTCACTAAGAAGAAACCAATGGAAAAAACAAGAAATGAAAAGAAAGATATCAAAGGGAAGCACAGAAGAGAAATATTCACCGTGTTCTCACTACAAGAAAACAAATGATACACAAAAATCTTTGCTAGTTCAGACTTGGGGTTCAATGCAAGACCGGCAAGCAATTTGGATACATTAGGAAAGTTTGTTCAAGTAATGCAAGTTATCAAAATCAACCTCAATCAACTCAAGTACAAAAGCATGAAGAGAAGCTCTTTGCTGCTCTGCAAAAATGGTCAGGTGTACGTTGCTCAAAACACTGAAGTTTGGATAATTGGTCATAGCGATTGCACATACCACATGTCAGTAAACTTGAATAAATTCAAGATGTTAGAAAACCAGTATACCTTAAAGTTTAGACTTGGTGATAGCAGACTTGTGGACGTGAAGGAAAAAGATGCTATAACAGTTCAGACTTTGTTGGATACCAAAATTATTTCTGATGTGCTGTTTGTGCCTGGTATTAAACATAATCTTTTTAATATTGACCAGTAATTAGATAAGAATTATAGTTTTAAGTGCATAAAATAGAACCTGTGAAATTTTTTATCCCAATAAGTTGAAGTTTATGTCAATTAAAATGCATACCAAAAAGTTTAATCTTGATTTGAAGAACGATAAAGTTGAAATTTTTGTTGGAGTTGCATCCAACTCTTGTCTCTGACACAAAAGTCTAGGCTACAGTAATGCCTTGAAGTTATTTGAAAAAAGAAAAATGGTATTCGATTTACTAATAATGAGTGTGCATTATAGTGTTTGTGATATCAACTGGAAAAACTTAGTAAAACTACATTTCTTACCAATGGAGCTTAATTAGAGCGCAAACTCAAAAACTTCAGATCATTCACGTTAATGTATGTGGACCCATGAGCTCACCTTCTATAATGGCAACAAATATGTTGTTTTATTCCTGGATGATTTCAGTTTAATTTTTTAGAAAAATAAATATGAAGTCTTCTGTTATGTTTCTAATTAAAGTTCAAGGCTGTTGTAGAAAATTAAAGTAGAAATTTAATCAACAACTTGAGGTTTGACAATGGCACTAATTATATCTCAACTGGTTTCAACAATATCTTTAAAACTCAAGCATCCATCATCAATTTAGAGCCACTTATATAACTCAGCACTAAATTCAAATTCTAAGCTGCATATGGTGTGTTTTGGAGGAAAAGTTCAACCATGAAGCTCCTTAGCTTCACTGATATTGGCTGCTGGGCTGGTTCATTCGATAATTCAACGGGTGCCTCAAATGGTTGTGTTGTCACTATAGTTCTTGGAGCTGTCTATTGAAGCACAATTAAAATTTTCTCTTTATCAATCAATGCTCGAGGAAGAACACATGATAGTCTCTGTTGTTGTAATCAAACTTTATGGTTGAGGAAAAATTTGAATGACTTAAAGTTTCGACTTAATATTGTGCTATAAGTATAGTCTGAAATAATAAATTTACCATTGTAATAGTCAAGAATTCAGTTTTTCTAAAAAAACACTAAACAAAATAAAATTAAAATTAAGAGTAAATATTATTTAAACTCTAAAAAATATTTTTTTTAATTTTTATTTTGAACTTTAAAATTTTTTCAAATAGACTTTGATCTATGAAAAATACTTAAAAAATTAAATATTATCAAAAAATTAAAAAATTATAAATATTAAAATTGTGAATCTTGCTTTATGAATTTTGATTTAAAATTTTTTATAAATGTAAAAAAATATTTAAGCTACCAATCACAAAAAAAAAATAAATAATCAAAATTGTACATCAGTTTGTCTTTACCTAATTAAACAAATAGATTCATGTCAAATTAATGAAAATTTGAAAAGGAAGCAATTAAAGCACAACATCAAGAAAAATTAACAAGAAATTAAATTGTTAAGTTAGATACAATTAGCAAACTTAATTCTCTTTGCAGCTTTTCTATGCTTCACCACGGAAGAGTACGTATGTCAAGGTCCATTATACTGGCTGGGTTCCAGCTGCTTCATAGCTTATTTGAGGTATTCCGACAAAGAATTCTGAAATCTGCTTTCATTCTTATGAACTGCTGAGTTATCCCCGAGCTTGAGTTGGCATGGAAGGGAAGCCGTTAGAGTTAGGCTTGGCCGAAATAATCAGATACAGAGATGGAGCTCCAATCAAATGGGCCAGCTAAAAAATTATTGAGGAATGAGTCTATGAGTTAATCTCGTTTATTGGATTGATTCTTACCAGTGATTTATGTACAAGAGATGACCTAATTTCCTTTATATTGGATAAATCCTTGCACTTGCCACTACAAACTTCGCCCGTCATATTTAATGTCCTCAGGAGTCATCATTTGGTGCTTTACATGTTTTGATGGCCCTGCCATCAACAATAATCAAGCCCCTAACGTCTGTTAATCCGTCAAGTGCGTAAAGTTCACCGTCAAGTACGACTGGACTTCGGTTCATATGGGGATCATAGAAATGGAAAAAAAATGAGCTGCCTACCACTTGGGGCCAAGACTCAAGGAGGAAGAAGCATAACAGGAAGCCTGTAAGGCCAGCTACTACCGAGATCATCGGCATGCATTTGCACCCTTCTCTACTATTTTACTGAGTCGGATCAAAGTCTATGATTCTGAAATGTGGCAAAAGGTCGACTTACTTTATCTTCAACTTGGTCTTCTCAAACTTCTTGAAGGCAAAACATGAAACCCATCCTCTATATGTATCTGAATGCCCTGCCTAGTTCATCACAACTTAAACCTTAGCCAATCACAGTTATCTTCAATCTGTCACCCATGGCTTTAACACTACATAGAAAGTTTGTCATTGCCGTTTTGATGATTATGGGGGCTTTGGCTTCTAAAGGCGTGGCCCGCACCCTGCAAGAACCCACCATTGCTGAGAAACACAAACAATGGATGGCTCGGCATGGACGCAATTATGGGGATGATTTAGAGAAGGAAAAGAGGTTTAAGATATTCAAGGACAATGTGGAATTCATAGAGAAGTTCAACATGTTGAGAATTTGACAACTAGATCTTTAGTTGATGGATCAAATATCAAATTCCTATAACCTGAAAGCAACAATAATAAAAGCAAGAATAAAGTAAACAACCACAAGAACACAAGATTTATAGTGGTTCACCCTCAATTGAGAGTTACATCCACTTTGCAGCCACTGCAAGAAACCCTTTCACTATGAAAATAGATTACAAGAGAGATAACTGTTTCCTTAGCCCTCACTCTACTAGAATAAAACCCTAGGACTCTTACTTACTCTCTCTGTTGTGATGTTTACATGGGTAGAAGCCCCCCCTTTATATAGTAGAGCCCAAGGCCCAAAAGATAGATGTGTGAGAATCTCAAGATATCTTTTTTGATAAGTATATACTCTTTTGGATGAGTATATTCTCTTTCAGATAAGCATATATATCCTTTCAGATAAGTATATGCCATCTCAGATAAATATATATCTTTTCAGATAAATATACACCCTTTTGTAGATAGGATTGTCTCCACACATACTCAACAATCTCCCACTTGGAGACTAATTCATTATCTCAATTGTTTCTTCCATTTGCAATGGCCATGACTTTCCAATCAGTAGTTGAGAAGCCCCACTGAAGTTGTACACAACTTCAGTTTCTCGATTGTAACAACCTTGGTTAGCATATCAGCTGGATTCTGACTTCCTTGTATCTTTTCGAGTGACAAGACACCATCTTCCAAAGCTGATCTTATGAAGTGATATCTGACTTGTATATGCTTCGTTCTAGCATGATACATAGGGTTTTTTGCCAAGTGAATGGCACTTTGGCTGTCACAATGCAACATACCTTTTTCAAACCTGTGCCCCAGTTCATTTAAGAAAGATAACAACCATATCATCTCCTTGCTTGCTTCTGTAAGAGCAACATATTCAGCCTCTGTGGTCGAAAGTGCAACTATCTTTTGTAGTTTAGACATCCAACTGATTGCAGTACCACCCAATGTATAAACATACCCTGTAGTACTTTTTCTGATGTCGATGTCACCAGCCATATCAGCATCAACATAACCATGCAAGCCCATATCTGTTTTTCTGAAGTATAAAGCGAAGTCTGCAGTGCTCTTCAAATACCTGAAGATCCACTTAACTGCTTCCTAGTGTTGCTTTCCTGGATTGCTCATATACCTGCTAACAGCTCCCACTGCATGTGCTATGTCTGGTCTTGTACATACTGTGGCATACATTAGACTCCCAATAGTAGAAGTATAAGACACCTTGCCCATATATGCAATTTCATCATCAGTTGACGGAGACTGACTCTTGGATAGTCTGAAATGACTAGCCAAAGGTGTACTCACTGGTTTGGCACCATCCATTCTGAATCTAGCAAGCACCCTGTTGATGTATTTCTCCTGAGATAGCTTGAGAATTCCCTTTTCCCTGGTGATTCTCATCCCAAGGATTTGTTTGGCGGAACCCAAATCCTTCATAGCAAACTTCTTTGAAAGCTTACTCTTTAATTTCTCTATCTCATGCAAATTAGCTCCAGCAATTAACATATCATCAACATACAGCAGTAATATAATGTAAGAGTTATCATACCTCTTAATATAATAACAATGGTCTGCTTGGCACCTTAAGAAACCATTGTCACCCATGAAGTTGTCAAACTTCTTGTACCACTGTCTTGGAGCTTGTTTTAACCTATACAAACTTTTCATAAGTTTGCATACCATTTTCTCCTTACCTTTGACTTCAAATCCTTGTGACTGTTTCATGTAAATTTCTTCCTCCAAGTCACCATGAAGAAAAGCAGTTTTTACATCCATTTGCTGCAGACGCAAATCTTCCTGAGCCACTAACCCAAGCACTATTCTGATTGTAGTCAACTTAACCACTGGGGAGAAAATCTCTGTGTAGTCAATACCTTCCTTTTGTTGAAAGCCTTTAACTACTAACCTTGCTTTATACCACTTGTTGCCATCATGTTCTTCTTTTATCTGGTAAACCCATTTGTTCTGCAAGGCCCTTTTTCCTTGTGGTAGTTCTGCCAACTCCCATGTTTGATTACTCATAAGAGAATTCATCTTATCTTTCATGGCTAACTCCCACTTGATTGATTCATCACCCTACAAAGCTTCATCAAAACTCTCTAGTTCACCCCTATCAGTCAACAAGATGTAGTTCAGAGATGGTAAAAATCTCTGTGGTGGTCTCACAGTCCTGGAAGATCTTCTCACTTCTGTCACAGGAGTGGTTGGATTTACCTCTGAAGCCATACTTTCCTGATTTTGCTCAGCAATGTCATCTCAACTTCCTCAGTATTCTGTTGCAGCTGATTCATTGGAATGTCTCTCAAGTGGATCACTTCAGGCCTTTTTACCTCAAAATCTGTTACTTATGAACTCTTGCCCAAACTATCCTTGTACAGAACTTGCTCATTGAAGATTATATCCCTGCTCCTAATGATCTTCCTTTTTTGACTATCCCAGAAACGATAACCAAACTCATTGTTACCATATCCAATGAAAAAATATTTTTTTGATTTAGGATCAAGTTTGCCTCTAGCAGCAGCATTAATATGGATATATGACAGGCAACCAAATATTCTTAGAAAAGACAGGTTTACCTTTTTGCCACTCCAAACCTCCTCAGGTATTCTGCAATCCAAAGGAACTGAAGGACCCCTATTGATTAAATTGGCTGCAGTGTTAACTGCATCTGCCCAAAATACCTTGGGCAACCCTGCATGCATTCTCATGCTCCTTGCACGCTCATTCAGTGTTCTGTTCATCCTTTCTGCAACACCATTCTACTGAGGTGTACCTGGAGTAGTCTTCTCCATCTTGATCCCATTGTCAGCACAAAACTGTTTGAAATCCCCATCAATGTATTCTCCACCATTATCATATCTCAAACACTTAACTTTAAGATTAGTTTCATTCTCAACCATGGCTTTCCATTTCCTGAAAGCATCAAATACATCAGATTTATTCTTTAGAAAATAAATCCATACCTTTCTGGTTGAGTCATCAATGAAAGTCACATAGTAGCTAGATCCCCCAAGAGACGTCACAGTCGAAGGCTCCCATACATCTGTATGAACTAACTCTAGTTTTTGCTGCTTCAACTGCTTTCTTGCTTTGGAGAAGCTGACCCTTTTCTGTTTGCCAAGGATGCAGCTTTCACACAACTTGTGCTCTACAGATTTTAAATCCGACAAATTATCATTTGCCACCATGACCTTCATTCCATTTTCACTCATATGCCCAAGTCTGCAATGCCATAGGTCAGAGTTCATACCAGTGTCAGCAGCAGCCACTGTATCCTTGCAACTTGAAGTCATATAGAGAGTTCCAGTTTTGCTTCCTTGAGCAACAACCATGGCACCTTTGGTAACTTTCCAAGTGTTATCATTGAAAGTCACCCTATGCCCTTCACTATCAAGCTGTCCAACAGAAATTAGATTTCTCATCAACTTTGGCACATGTCTCACCTTTTGAATCTTCCAGATATTCCCATTTGGCATCTTCAATTTAACATCACCCATACCAACAATATTCAAAGGTTCTCCATCTGCAAGATAAACCTTCCCAAAATTTCCAGCAACATAATTTTCTATTATTTTGCCATATGCAGTGGTATGAAAAGATGCCCCAGAATCTAAAACCCAAGACTCAAGAGGATTATCAATAGCCAAGAGTAAAGCATCATCTACCTCATCTGTTACAGCATTTGCAGTGTCATCTTTATGCTCACCTTTTTTCTTCAGTAAGCGACAGTCTTTCTTCATGTGGCCCTTTTTCTTACAGTTCCAGCATTCCAGATTTCTTCCAGATCTAGATTTGCTTCTTCCATTCCTTGACTTAGATTTGCCCTTATTGCGATCAGAGTTTCTGTCACTTTCTCTTCCCCTGTTTTCAACATTTAGGGTAGAATTTGCAACTGATGTTTCACCTGAATCGATCCTCCGAATCTCTTCTGCAAGAACTCGATCACGAACATCATTGAAGTTCAATTTTGAACTCCCAACAGAATTGCTCATCGTTGCTCTCATGGGCTCCCAACTATTTGGCAACGATGCCAATAGTATCAAGGCGCGTACCTCATCATCAAAGTCAATCTCAACAGAAGATAACTGATTAACTATTGTATTAAACTCATTAAGATGAGTTGCCACAGAATTACCTTCACCCATTTTCAAGTGAAATAGCTTCTTCATGAGAAAAACCTTGTTGTTTGCTAAAGGTTTTTCATACATGTCAGATAGCACCTTCATCAGACTTGCAGTTGTTTTCTCCTTCGCCACGTTGTGAGCAACGTTCTTTGACAGTGTCAGCCGAATAACTCCCAGCACCTGTCGATCAAGGAGATTCTAATCACTTTCTGAAATCTTTTCAGGCTTTTGACCCAAAAGTGGTTCATGCAGCTTTTTCCCATACAGATAATCCTCGATTTGCATTCTCCAGAAGGCATAATCTGTACCATCGAACTTGATGATCCCATGTGATGAGTTTTCTTCGCTACCCATTGCTTTCAATCTCAAAACCCGAAGCTCTGATACCAGTTGTTGAGAATTTGACAACTAGATCCTTAGTTGATGGATCAAATATCAAATTCTTATAACCTGAAAGCAACAATAATAAAAGCAAGAATAAATTAAACAACCACAGGAACACAAGATTTATAGTGGTTCACCCTCAATTGAGAGTTACATCCACTTTGTAGCCACTGTAGGAAACCCTTTCACTATGAAAATAGATTACAAGAGAGATAACTGTTTCCCTAGCTCTCACTCTACTAGAATAAAACCCTAGGACTCTTATTCACTTTCTCTGTTGTGATGTTTACATGGGTAGAAGCCCCCCCTTTATATAGTAGAGCCTAAGGCCCAAAAAATAGATGTGTGAGAATCTCAAGATATCTTTTTTGATAAGTATATACTCTTTTGGATGAGTATATTCCCTTTCAGATAAGCATATATATCCTTTCAGATAAGTATATGCCATCTCAGATAAATATATATCTTTTCAGATAAATATACACCCTTTTGTAGATAGGATTGTCTCCACACATACTCAACACAACAATGCAAACAACAGGAGCTACAAGCTTCGTCTGAATGAATTTGCGGCTGGACTCACGAAGAATTTCTTGCGTCTCATACTGGATACGAGATCCCCACCAAGCCAGGCTCATTGGAAACAACATCATTCAGTTACGAAAACCTGACAGAGATTCCAGCTAGCGTGGACTGGACTCAGCAAGGAGCTGTAACGGGGGTCAAGTACCAGCGTGACTGTGGTCAGAAGCCACCATATCCCCTTAATTGACTCCGGGAATATAATCGTATTTCTCACTTTTATCAATATCTAATGTCATTTCTAAGTTATGGTTGATTTGCATGAAGGATGTTGCTGGGCATTTTCAGCAGCGGCGGCAATGGAAGGAATTATCAGTATCAAAACTGGCACCTTGATGTCACTGTCTGAGCAACAACTAGTGGACTGCGTCCTGAAGAATAATGGCTGCCAAGGGGGCTCGATGGAAAATGCATTTGACTATATTGTAAACCAAGGCATCACCACTGAAGCAACATATGAGTATACGGGACGGCAGGGATATTGTAGTGCCTCGAATGCAGCTAATCCAGCTGCCCAAATAACAGGTTATGAAGTCGTACCAAGCAACGACGAGATCGCATTACAACAGGCGGTAGCAAATCAGCCGGTCTCAGTGGCCATCGACGGCAGTGGACTTGACTTTCAGAACTATGGGAGCGGGGTTTTCTCCGGCCCATGTGGGAATTGTTTGAATCATGCCGTGACTATAGTTGGGTACGGGACGGCCGAAGATGGTATGAAATATTGGTTGGTTAAGAATTCATGGGGGACGAGATGGGGTGAGAATGGCCTGATGAGGATTCAGAGAGATACCGGCATCCAAGGAGGGCTATGCGGCATTGCAATGAGTGCTTCGTATCCAATTGTTTAAAGCACCATCCACCAGCTTCTGAGTGCGAATGGATGGATTGTCCCCAGTAGACCCATATATCTTGTTTTTTCTCCCTTACGTTTAAAGCATATCCGCTATGTATCATCTGTTGGCTGGGAAATGCCCTGCAGGGCTTTATTTATAACCAGCAAATCCTGTGGTTACTTAATGTCATCATTAAGTAGAGGCTTTGAAATTATATTTATTGAGTAAATTAACCATTTGTGAAATTCGGCCAAACCATACTGAAATTCTAAGTAAAACAGCTAACTGTGGCCAGGAGTTGGTGCATGGATTGGCTCCATTAGACCCATAAATATAGTGTTTTTTTTTTCCCTTCCTTTAAATCAAATCCGTTATGATATCTGTTGGCTGCAAAATGCCCTATAGAGCTTTATTTGCAACTAGTAAATCCTGTGGTTACTTTATGTCATGATTTAATAAAGGTTTTGAGATGACATTATTGAATATTTTAACCATATCTGAAATTCAGCCAAACCATTGAGAAATTCTATGTCACCTTTGCCACAATCAGCCTAGATTCTACCCATAGAGGAAGGTTACCAAGACTGTAACTTTGATATATAATCTGTGATCGATTAATTCTTACAAATTTAATTGTGTTGAAAAATAATGCAATAAAAAATATTTTATTAGATTCTGAGATCAATTTAATTTGGTCCCATAATTGTGTATGTAGCTCTTGATGTAGCGCAAACGTTCAGGCTCCCCGGCCCTTCAATTCGTGGTGCCTGTGTGCAAATTAAAGAGCTTTTCTCTTATACAATTTTACCCATTATAATAAGTATAATCATATATATATATATATATATATATATATATATATATATATATATATTGAAGCCTTTATATTCATTTCATTTGGGATTATTCTTTTTCATTTACTTTTTCAATATGATGAGTACATGTTTGAACAATAATTTTGCATTCATTTATTCATCATTTTAAATATATAAATTTATCCTATTGATGAACTCCTCATGGTTGTAGAGAACAATAATCTACTTTGACTCCCCTAAAATAGTTATTGTGTCCCTTTTGATTTTATATTTCAAAATACCACATAAATATACTACAATCCAAATTTTCACCTTTCATCTTAAGGTCATACTTAGTTATTATTTGTAGATCCAAAAAAAATTTGAAGTCATATGCAAACTCACACAAGCTTGTAGTCTTTGGAGCGCTCATTTGGTTCTTGCATAGTGAACTTCACTCAGGACTGTACATGAATATTGATAACAAATTAACTGATTGCATAGTACATAATATGTAGCTTGTTGTTAGATAAAGCAGACTTCTAATAAAACTCGAAAAGTCCATGCAGTACTACTTTGAGCATGTCTCTCTTCTTTTTTTAGAACTTCGTTTCTATTCAATGGAATTGCTACTATTTTCAAACCTTCCATTTTCAACTTCTTGATTAAATTTTATGTACACTAACCTTTGGACGTAAAATAAATACATCTTGTGTGCACATCTTGCTTTTGTTTGTAAATTCTGTTTGTTGATTGTTTCCACCTTCGAGTGATGGGTGTCATGTTCATTGCTTAGACAACTGTGTTGGAACAAGTTGGATCCTGTTAACTCATCAGGAGCGGAAAATCTGGAAGTACCCCGTTTAAGACGCAGACGTACAGCTTTTAATAAGACAAAGATAAACAATGCATTTCCGGTCAAAGCATGAAATGCAATGCCCAGTGAAATGAAAAACAACTATAGTCTGGTGAAAGCATGAAAAGCAGTACTTGGAGATATAAACACCTGTCTGAATTATAACATTGCTAAAACTATCGGTTCCAATTGTTTCAGGCTTCACAACAATTCATGTGAAACATAACTATGGCATTCCAAATAACTTCCAATTCCCTGTTGAGGCTGCCATGTTGGTCTGACAGTCTTGGTAACAGGACTGAATAATGCTAGTGACCATATGATAACATGGCCTAGCAAGATAACATAAGTAAGGAAGCTGAACTTTGCAGTTTCATGCATAAAGCAGATTTAAATAATTTGATTCTTTAATTAGTCTTAAGTAAAATTCTTGTAAAATGCGCGCATCAAGAGTCGTCAAGGATATTACAATTGTTTATCAGAAAGCATAAACTAGGGAGAAGTGATCAAAACCGATGTAATAATACAAACTAACACAGTTCAAGTTTATCTGCATTGACCTAGTCTACAACCAAGCATAAACTTGTAAAAATCACGTTGGGCAGGCCACTGAGTCATTGTTTCACGCTTCACACGTTTAGATGGTTTTGATGGTCCTCGCATCAACAATAATCAAACCCCTTGTGTCTTACGCTTCCAGCACATAAACTTCACCATCAGGTCTGGACTTCACCTGGAATTGATAGAAACGAGAAAATGGGACTAGCTATACTATGAAGATGATCTGCATATGCACCATTTCCATCATTTTACAGAGACAGATTGAAGTCTGTATATAAATCTGAGATATGGCAAAAGGTTGAGTTACTTTATCTTCAACTTGGTCATCCAACACTTTCTCTTGAAAGCAAAAGAAGAAATCCGTCCTTTATATACATCTGAATTCCCTGCCTGGTTCGTCACTACTTAAAACTTTGCCACACAGAGTTGTCTTCAATCTGTCACCAATGGCTTTAACATTTGATGAAAAGCTTGTCATTGTCATTGTGTTGATTATGGGGTCTTTGGCTTCGCAAGCCGTGTCCCGCACCCTGCAAGAACCTTCCATTGCTGAGAAACACAAGCAATGGATGGCTCGGCATGGACGCAACAGGACGATTTAGAGAAGGACAAGAGGTTTAAGATATTCAGGGACAATGTGGAATTCATAGAGAAATTCAACAATGCAAACAACATGAGTTACAAGCTTGGCCCGAATGAATTTGCAGACTTGACTCATGCAGAATTTCTTGCCTCTCATTCAACATACAAGATCCCCACCAAGCTAGGCTCATTGGAAACAACATTCAGTTATGGAAACCTAACAGAGGTTCCAGCTAGCGTGGACTGGACTCATCAAGCGCTGTAACGGGTGTGAAGAACCAGGGTGAATGTGGTAAGAAACCACCATATATATATATGTATCTTAACTCTGAAATATAATTGTATTTTCCTACTTCTATCAGTGACTGGTTTCATTCTAGTTACGGTTAAATTGCATTCAGCAAGTTGCTGGGCGTTTTCAGCCATGCAACTGTGGAAGGGATTACCAAGATCAAAACCGGCACCTTGATATCACTGTCTGAGCAACAACTAATGGACTGTGTCGTGAAGAATAATGGCTGCAATGGTGGTTTCATGGAAAATGCATTTGGGTACATAGTAAACCAAGGCATCACCACTGAAGCAACATATCAGTATAGGGCACAGCAGGGAAATTGTGGTGCCTCCAAAGGAGCCGCTGCCCAAATTAAAGGTTATGAAGTTGTACCACCCTATGATGAGATAGCATTACAACAGGCTGTAGCGAATCAGCCTGTCTCAGTGGCCATCGACATCAGTGGACGTGACTTTCATCTCTTTAGAGGCGGGGTTTTCACTGGCCAATGTGGGAATTCTTTGAATCATGCCGTGACTGTACTTGGGTACGGAACGAACCAAGATAGTACGAAATACTGGTTGGTTAAGAATTCATGGGGGAAGACCCGGGGTGAGAATGGCTTCATTAGGATTCAGAGAGATGCCGCCATCTCAGGAGAACTCTGCGGCATTGCAATGTGAGCTTCATATCCAATCATTTACAAAGCATCATCCGCCACACTACAACATTAAAGGGTTTTAGCGACAATTATTTTGTGTTGCCACTAATGTCTTTACCAGCAATTGATCAAAAGCTGGCATAGTCGGGTCGAAAAAAACTTGTAGTGATAATTATCATGATTGGCAGTAAAGATATAAAATAATTGCCACTAAAAATTTATATTATTATTGGCAATTATTAACGGTAATTAACAAATACCGTAAAAAAGTATATTGACATTTATTTTGTTAGTGATAATTATAAATTGTCGCTAAAAAAAATTGACATTTATATTATTTACGACAATTATCAATTATCATTAAATATTTAGTTATTTAATGACAATTATTAAGACAAATAACAATTATCACTAAAAACGAATTAATTTTTATTTTATTTACAACAATTATCAATTGTCACTAAATGTTTATATATTTAGAGACAATTATCAAACAATTAGCAATTATTGTTAAAAGCAAATTGACTTATTTTTTGTGATAATTAACAATTTTTTATTAAATATTAATATAATTATTGATATAAATCAAATTATAAATTTGTTAAGATAATTAACATTAGAATAATCATCATTTAAAAAAAAATATTGACAAGTTAAAGTAAGAAATTTAAAATTATAACTCACAATATAATTAAAAACAAATATACTCATTCATAACGAAAGTATCATCTATATTATCTTTTACATAACAAAATATATCCAAATGTCAAATAGTCATTTAACGAAAATATAATTCCAAATAAAAAGTTAACCAGTGCTCCTAAATTTAAAGAGTTAAAAATTAATACACTAACTCCACAAAATATTATTTTGTCAATCTCTAACAAATGATTGTTAGTTCACAATGTATGACCTGAAAAATATTATAAAAATGTAAAAACATGTACAAAATATAACTACTTCATAAGAACTAAAAAAAAAAAATTACCCTGGGAAAGTTCAGATACTGGATTTTCATCATTTTCTCCAACACTTTTATGAGCACTCAATGCATCAGGAATCTATTAAAAAAAAACAAATAAGATTATTCATGTCAATAAAATAAAGTTCAACTATAGCATGTTGTTTTCTATCATGGTGAGTTTCTTTTCACATTTTTATAGACAATAAAAGATATAAAGTAAATCATACTTGACTGTTAAATGGTCTGTCATGTTCAATATGTATTGTATCATAAGACCTTCTTGTTAACAATGATTCATCATTGCCAGCTCAGCTTCCAAACGTTCTTGATTTTCTTTCATAATCTTCAAGTCATTTTCCCACTTATGAACCCTCTCATCAGCTGTATTCTCATTCATATTTTTCCTCATGCAAGAGAATGATGAAGTCAATAAACTTTTTGAAGTTGGACCAAGTCCTAATCCACGCACAAGACCATTTCTTTCTGGTCCCATTACTTGTGCATATATATCATTTTCCCAATTTAATGCTTCTTTTGATTGCTCGTTAGAACTTCCACATTGACTTAGCTTGTCCTTCATTAAATCTTATACTCAATATAACATATAAAAATATATTGTTAGCATCTATTTTTATTAATATTTAAAACTAAAAACTTGGCATGACAATGCATTTTAGGGTTTACATAAACTTACCACTATACGAGCAGCCTCCTCATTAAGTGGTCTTTCATCTTTGCGCTCCTTGTGAGTATCTATGAATATGTGTGCTCGTGACGGCTCTACTCAGTCTTTTGCCTATTAGATCAGTATACATAATACTGCAATTATTGTTAAATATATTTTAAATAATTTATTGTTAAATTACTTTATAAAAAAATTATAAATATCTTACCCTTTCTCTCATCAAGCGTGCAATGCTTTTGGATGCCCCAGTATGTGCCATCTTTATATTCTTTCGATTTTTTCTGTTGGTCTCGCTACGTTTCTAATATTACACCAATGATTAATATAGTTTTATAAAATGAAAAATAATATAATATTACAACGCTCACCTTAGCTTTCTCTGAATACCAAAATGAAACTAAGATAGTCCATTGATCTCTTAGTATGCGTTCGGGCCTATTATTTAAGAGTTCTTCCTTATTTCGGAATCTCTCAAAAAACTCAGCTTTGGTCTCACATTTGTAGTCCTTCCACTTCTTTCCAAGTGATCTTAACACCCATTTTTCACCACTTTGGGGTATTAAAAATTTTGACTGCATTGAAGTACATAAAAAAATCAACAAATGTGCTATATATCCTACTTATATAATAAATCTCAAAACACAAAAGACAATATTTGGAATTTAAGTTTTGCTTACCTTTACCAATGTTAACAAGTTCTCTTCATCTTTCTTTGGGAACATTCTCCAATCGTCAACATGAAGAGGAGTTATATTTGGATTTCTTGCTAAATTGCCTAAGAAACTAGCAAGTACACGTCCTTCATCTCTAATGGCTTGTCCTCTATCATTAAATTGCACAATTACCCTTTCTACTTTGAGTTGATTCCAAATATGTACTAGTAATGTAGGCCCTCTTTTTCTTCTTTTATCTAAAAAATATGAAAATAAAAACAATTAAATTTTTCAAGAAAATAAGTGATCATTAATACAAATTAAATTTTATCAGATGTATTTGTTGACTCTGTCTTACAATATTCTCCGATAAAAGGCTCAGATTCGATTGTGGTCGACTTTGTTGCTCCAAAGAAGGCTCCATACTAGAATATCCTCTACTTTCTTCATGAAAAATGACTCTACGCAAACTTTTTTTTTTTTTTGCTTATTGTATCCTAATATAGTCTTTTCTAATGAGTTTTTATTCTTTTGTCCCTTCACTACTCCATGTCAAGAGCAAATATAAATAAAGAAACTCACCAGTTTTTTCTGTAAAGGGCAGAAACCAAACCAAAGTGAAGTGATCTAATTCATTGGCCCACATGAAAGATCAAGTTCATAATCAATAAGAAGAAAAATATGAAAATCATAAAGATACAAAATACTATTAAAAAACACGAAACAGAAAGAATTTTGGGCCACCTTAGTGCATATAAGGCCAAGAAATATTAAATGCATAAAAAATGCACTTCCTAAGCCAATGGAACGTTAAAAAACATACCAATTGTAAATCTTGCTTCTGCACTGACTTATTAGCTTTTGCTTCTCCTCCTATAGCACTACCCCAATAGACATCATTATTCTCTGTGTACTCAAACCAAAATTTCAAAAATTATGGATCAATAAAACTAGTATTAAAGCTTAAACACTCAAAATTACTAATCCTCAAAAGAAACTAGTTGCACAGCAAAGCACTGGAATGATTATGATAAAATGAGTACTAAATAATACTAATAATTTAATATGAGGCTCAACAAAACTGTCAAACTAAACTCTTTCTGTAATTGAAAGTTGAAGAAACAAAGTACTATTTTAGAAGGATTAAACAGGAGCAACAAAAAAATAATGTCCTTGAATCCATACTAAAGCTAAACTGCTCTCATTTTAAACTCCCTCCAAGGCTATAAATGGCAAGATCACTCAATCGTGAAACTCTTGTGGAACCTTTGTCAGATGAGAAACAACTGCTGGAATCTTATGCTCTTGGGGTAATATAGTGCAGCAAAAGTGCTAAGTACCAAGAACCTATCATAAAACATAAAAATGTAAGTGAATTAGAACTTACAGCATATATTTAATATATAAGTAGGAGATAGAAATAGATGGAACTTACCTCGCCAAAGCCAAAACTAGGAACAACAACCACTCCAATAGCATCATTTCACATCAATTAGTATTCCTTCAGCATCACCTCTTACCCAATCGACATCATCATCATTTTTAACAATAATAGTATCTTGCAAACCAACATGAGTTTAAATCTCAAAAGGTCCTTCCCCTATATCAAAAACATCTCTAGGTTTCACTTCAAAGCAACAGACCAATCACACTCTTTACAATCTTATACATACATTATTTGTTGAACTTGGGATGCAAATACAAATGGCTCATCACTTAAATGGTCACCAGTGTGTATCATATGTGAAAAATTGACAAGTGTATACCCTCCCAATGCATCTTGCTTTACTTCTTTACCTTGTGTAACATCAACCTAAGCACATTTGAATAAAACAACTTTAGCTCTTTCATAATAATTCAACTCCATGATGTCAATCGATGAACCATAATAAACAACATCCCTCAAATTAGGCCTTGTATCGTTGGTATTTGCATAAGTTTGTGTCTTTACAATGACCATGACTCCACTATTTTTAGCAATCAAGTTTTTCTCATATTCTTTTATACGAAATCTGTAACCGTTATTCATATCAAAAGCTTGAAACCTTCTTGCAATGAAATTTGGGCCATAAGCAAGAAATCTGATATTATTTGTAATTCGATCATCAGTTTGATTGTTGAGCTCTACAACCTATATCATTATAATAGAGCATAGATAAACATAATTGTTAGTATATGATAAAAGCTTTTGTACACAACTGATGAAAAGTTTTTCCATGAGTTGATCATAATAGTCACCCGCCCCTTAAACCACTCATGGAAGCTTTCACTATATATGCAATCTATATCATGCTGTGATAGACGACGTCGTCGATTCAACCTCTTAATTACACCAATATGCTCCTCATATATAAATGTAAGCAAACATAAGCCAATATATCTCTTAATATATGCAAAATATAAAATTAAGCTTACTTTCTAAATGATTCAACAATGTCACGACTGTAATTGAAAAGCACATAGCGATGGGCTTGTGTCCATGTTTTCTCATCCATCAAAAACACTTGCATGTTCCCATATGGTTGCCCTACACACGAGAAAATAGTTGAAAATTGTTCTGTTTGATATTCAATATCCACATTATTTCTAACTGATCGTTGAAATTTTGTTCCTAAATCTTCTAAGTATTGGGAGTAAAATGTCAAACATTCATTTGAAATGTACACTTCTACAATTGAACCCTCTGGATGTGCTCGGTTACGCACATAAGACTTTAAAGTAGATAAGTACCTATACCAATTATGAGGGTTAAACTGTGATGTAAACTCTTGATAATCAAAATAACAAAAATAAATTAACGAAAAATAATGTCTTTTTACCTCTCAATTGGATACATCCATCGAAAATGTACTGGCCCAGCAATTTTAGCCTCTGTTGCTAAGTGAACAACCAAATGCACCATAATGGTGAAAAATGACGGAGGAAAGAGTTTCTCCATGTTGCAAAGTGTTTCAGTAATCTTTGCTTCAACAAGCTCAAGCTCATGAATTTGTAAAGTTTTTGAACATAAAACATGAAAAAATCGACAAAAATCAATCAACACTGAGTTTACTTTATCAGGGAGAGTTACTCTCAGAGTAATTGAAAGAAGATGTTGCGTTAGCACATGACAATCATGACTCTTAAGTCCAAAAAGTTTGCGATTTCTTTGAATACACTGTGAGATATTTAATGCATAACCATCTGGAAACTTAACATTTTTCAAGACCTCATAAAAAACTTTTTTCTCGTGTGCAGTCATGTTAAAACATGCAAGAGGCAAATATGTTCTTTTAGAATCTCGTTGTTGAGGCCATAACTCTTGTCTTATATTCATCATTTCTAAGTCACAACGAGCATTTAAGTTGTCTTTCGACTTCTTTTCAATGTTCAGCAATGTGTTGACCAAGTTATCGCATACATTTATCTCAATATGCATTACATCAAGATTATGACGTAGTAAATTATACTCCCAATAAGTAAGTTTGAATAAAATGCTCTTTTTTCTCCATGTTTTCTCTTGAACACCATTAACATCTTTACTCTTCTTACCATAAGTGAATTTGATCCCCTTCAGTTGATCTAATACCCTAGATCCAGATAGTACAGTAGGTGCACTTCTCAATTCTAAAGATCCATCAAAAGACTTTAAATCAAACTGATACTTATGCATAAAATCCAAGTAGTGTCGGTGACCTGTATAGCAAAACTTCTTACCATAAGTCAATCTTCTAGATGAAGTGTCCATGTTACAACAAGGACAAGCAAAACGACCATAGGTGCACCAACCAGACAAGTTCCCATATGCTGGAAAGTCGTTTATAGTCCCCAAAACTACTGCATGCATTTGAAATATCTCTTCACTTGAAGCATTGTAGGTCTCAACACCCACTTCTCACAATTCAATTAACTCTTTTATAAGAGGCTCCAAATACACATCAATATCATTTCTAGGTCCTTTGGGTCCGGGAATAAGCAATGAAAGCATAAAATAAGATTGTTTCATGCATAACCATGGTGGTAAGTTATATGGTACTAAAATGACTAGCCAAGTACTGTAATTACTTTGCATCAATCTAAATGGATTAAAACCCATCACTAGTAAGGCACAGCCTTACATTACGAGGCTCTCCACTAAAATTCAGATACCGAACATCCAAACTTTTCCATGCTTCAAAATCAACCGGATGCCTTAAAATGTTGTCTTTAGTATGACCCTCATCATGCCATCTCATCAAAGTTGAAGTTTTGGAACATGCATATAATCTTTAAAGCCGTGGTTTTAAAGGAAAATGCCTTAAGACTTTTGAAGGAATTTTTTTCCTTTTTCTTTCTCCATTGGTTTTCCATCGAGAAGCTCCGCAAACTCTACAAGCATCATTACCACTATATTCTTTCCAAAATAGTAAACAATCATTAGGACAAGCATGAATTTTTTCATACTTAAGACCTAATCCCTCAACGATCTTCTTTGTTTTATTGTAAGAATTAGGTAACATCTCACCTATGGGAAATGCTTCTTTCAAAAGTTTCAGCAAAACATCAAATGATTTGTTACACCATCCAAAATGACACTTTATGTGGTAAAGATACAATATGAAAGAAAGTGTAGTAAAGTTCTCACATCCTAGATATAATGGTTGGCTCGCATCTTTCATCAACCGGTTAAACCCTTCTTCTCTTACAGTAGATTCTCTTGTGCTATAGTCGCCCAACTCTTCCTTATTTATACTAATATTTGGGGAATGGTTAAACACTCTAAAAGCACCAAGCAACATTCTCATCATATCATTACCTTCATACCGTTCTTCTTCTATATTAATATCTGTTGTATGCTCAACATTGGATGTAGAACCCTCATGACAAATCCAAGGATCATACCCAGGAATAATACCATTGACTATTAGGTGCTCATGTGTTTCTTCCCGACTTCTATGATAATATAGTACACATTTTTGACAAGGACATGAAATTTTTTCATCAATGGATTTATTCATGAAAGTGAAATCCAGAAAACTATCAACACCATTCAAATATTCTTTGCTTAATCTACTATAGTCTATCCATCTCTTACGCGGTTAACTATCCATTAAGAATTCCTTAATAAAGCACAAAAATTAAACAACCTATGTTAGGATATTTAATAAACAGTAAATATAACAAATTTAATCTTGTAAAAGTATTAGCAAAGAGAAGCAATCATAGAAAGAAGGAAGAAACCCCAAGCGCCTAGATACATTTGCTTGTATAAAGGTTGCCTAGATAACATAATGTTGGCCTCTTTCTACGTATAATATCTTTGTAAGTTACAAAAACCAATAATTAGCTTAAAGCCTTATTGGTTTCATGAACAAATAGTATTAACTTTGATCAATATAAGTCAGTATTAGACAATGTTATCAAGCAGTTCAACAAGAAAATTGGAAAAAATATTAAGTTCTTTCACAATAAACAGGATAGGGTGATTATTGACTACAAAATTTCAATTCTCTAATAAGTAATGTCGTTCATATATTTTTAAAAATGGAGACTTTGTTTCTTTATGAGATTTCTAATTGAAAAAAGCAATAAATAATCACCTTATAATTCATGCATGTTAGGCATCCACTTGCTGGGTTTTAGGCCATGTCCTATTGCCGGCTTTCAACCACTTTTGGATAAAGGGTTTATCATAAGTCTGAACATCAAAACAAAAATGGAAAAGGAATCAAAAACAAAGAATAACAACAGTAAACATGGATTAATATAAGCATATAGGTGAAGATCTTATAAACAAGGGAGGATAACAGGATAAACATATATGAAATAATCTGGAATTCCTAGAATCAAAGAATTAAAGGTACTTTTAAAAGGGGGGTGATAGTACAGAAATAACTACAACACTTTACTTTCATCAACTACCAGATATTGAGAATCTCTGATAATGGTGATAAATTCTAACTAAAAGGAGATTATTAATGATCAAACATAACCATAGATATTATGCTTTCCACCCAAATTTGATTTTCCCTTTGAGGGCTAAACAATCAGAATCCTCACTGTCCACTTAGATTTTTTGAGTGAAAAGTTTAGAGTTTATATAATTATTGTTTCAGTTGTCCACTTTTTCTTGGCTACCACACTACTACAAAAGAAAACTCTGAAATTTATTATAAACATATGCAGAAAGAATTAAAATAGAACATAAATCACGAAAGTATCAATCACTGCTAAGAAGAACAGTTTAAAATGCATTAAATAGGTGACATTTTCTAGGTCGTTTGGGTGCTGTATACCAAAAGAACAAGTAGATTTAGATGTTGACCCTCACTCTTTATATCAGTCCACCAAAAACTCATCTCAATTAACATAAATTATGGAAGGAAAGCCTCGTTTAAGCAAGCATCGTTGTTTCCTAGGTTGCTGAAAAGAATGGAAATGAAAATAAAACGGAGCCCAAATTTTCAAATTCTGTTTCCTTTGTATCTCCCGTATTTTGTCATTAGCCAAACAGCGCAAAAGAAGTGGACATCCAGAAGTCATGACGCAAACCTGACCAGACGCCAAAATAACAGGATCTCTCATCAACTCTATAATCAAATGCTGCTCTGATAAAAGAAACAGAGCAATGAGGATGACACTGCTCTCTGTTTCATTCTCTCACACTCTCTCTCTTCCTTTCGTGTATTACTTGCTTTCTCTCACTCGATATACATTTATCTCTGTTTCTTCAATAATTCCTCTTTCTGGGTTCTCTTCTCGGCAATTTTATGATCTGAGAGTAAGCACAACCAACGCCTCTCTCTCTCTCTCTGCTTTCAATCGTTTTTCTCTCTCACTTAGAAAATTCTGACAAGAAGCTTCTTAATGGGCTCAGGCTCAGGGGTCTCTCCTTTGCTTCTCATTATTTTATCCGTGGCTTCCTAAGTCATAGGATACTTATCAAAATAGTAAACTTATTTCAATCATACTCCCATCCTAACTCCATTCTCTCATTCTTGATCCCTAAACTGGTTATACCTAACAAGCATCAACACTAAACTACTGCGCCTAAAACATGCATCTAAATAAAGTATATAATCTCCTAAAGCAACTAAGGTTTGAAGCACCAACATAAAACAAGCAGTCTAAAGTGCAGAAGTAGGAAATATCAGAGCATCAAACTCAAAGATACTCATATTCAAGTTAGTCGAGCTTAGGTATGTCAGTGTAAGAAAGAAAATGAGATGTTTACTTTCATACCACCTATCAAAACTCAAGCCAAATCTAAAGCAACCAATAGAAAGGTCAAGAGAGAAGAGAAGGTTTCCAATATTGGACACGTTACTTCTGCAGTTCATTCATTAGTATGCGACATGTTACTTGATGGCAATTACAAGAAATCAATAGTGATTTGTTAGAAATCTAATGATGCTTTTAATTACTAAAGAAACATGGTCGAGTGAGGGAATTGAAACTAGAAATGATATTACCTAGAAATCAAACAAATCAAATCGCATAGAGCTCTGGTTGGTGGCTTTGTCTCTGTATCACCACTGATCAATTGCTTTCCATGAGAGAAGGGTTGTCCAACTCGGAGAAAGAGATTGAGAGATAAAGAACTAGAGAGGAAATCATTTGCACCGTTTGAGATTATGAGCTAAAGAGGAATTTATCCAATTTGTCCAAGGTGCGAGGGAAGACGGAATTGAAAGAGAATAAAGAACAAAAAGGATCAATTTTGGCGTCCGGCTCGGCTCGGCTCCAAGATGTAACAAAAAGGATCAATTATTGCATTTAAATTATATAATGCTAATAAAGATTGTTTATACCATTCTCAGTGCATTTAAAGTATATAATGCTTAGAGAATGACTTGGAATGTCAATAAAAGAAGAGATAATATCAGAAAATATTTAAGAGATATACTTAAGCTTAAAAGTTTATTGAACACAAAAATATTATATATCATCAAAATAAAATTATTAAATTATTTTAAAGCAATTATAAATAATAGCCTCTAAAGATATGTGTTTTAATGGCTAAAGTTTATAATTACCACCATATATTTATTAATGGTGGCTATTTGATAAATACCGGTAAAAATACAACAAAAAAACTTCTACTAATATATATAGTAGCAATTGTGATAATTGCCGCTAAACAGTTGCCGTTAAAAATATGTTTTGTTGTAGTGCCAGCATCACATTGGCTCCACTTGACCCATACATCTAGTGTACTTCCATTCTTTCTTTAAAGCATATCAGTTATTACCTGTTGGCTGTGAAATGCCCCATAGAGCCTTTATATTTGCAAGCAGTAAATCCTGTAGTTACCTAATTCTATCATTGGATGAAGGTATAGTGATGATTCTTATTAAGTAAACCATATAAATGTGAACTTCAACCAAACCTTACAGAAAACCCAAGTAAAAGAGTGATTAATTTTGTCACCTTTATGCCATAATCAGCCAGCCCTAAGTGATTTTGATATCAGTGGGCTATATTAGCTGTAGGACTTGAGCTAAAATAATGGCAAGATTAATGTTTTTGCTAAGATTATCAGTGTTTAACAGTTTTTTAGTTTGAAAAATTGAATTCACATCTCATTTAGTAAGATATAGGTAGATTTTTAGTTTTTCTTTATATATATTCAATTTGCAACAATTAAGTACGCAATTTTTAATCTCAAATTTCTCTTATTTTACTGTTTAATTTCTTAAATACCAACGAAGTGGTATTGGAACTCTTTTTCTTAAGTGTGTCAATAAATTTTGTAATGTACCCATTATAGTTTTTATCTTAAAATAATTTCTTTCAAATTTCATTAAAAAAATACTAAACATGAGTTACGAATATAAAGATGTATCTGCCAATATGCCATCAATG
Source organism: Moringa oleifera (assembly GCA_021397835.1). Taxonomy (NCBI): domain Eukaryota; kingdom Viridiplantae; phylum Streptophyta; class Magnoliopsida; order Brassicales; family Moringaceae; genus Moringa; species Moringa oleifera. The sequence continues at coordinate 5,055,959 of JAJFZO010000168.1, forward strand.
GGATTTGGTGGATACAAATCCTAAAGATTCAATGGTGCAAATCAGAAAAAACAAAGAGGAAAGAGCTAGGTGATATAAGGTTGCATTCACTTTCGTACTTTCATAAACAATAATAACAGATGTGAGATTTTATGGGAGAAGAATATCAATAATTGATTTAGTTCAAGAATTATTTATGATATTATAAATTAGGATATGTGAATTATAATGTTTTACATAAATAAATAAGCTTAGATTTGTTACTTTGATTTCATATTATAACTAACCATAATATAAAACGTGCATCAAAATTAAATTCACTAGGTTAATTATGATTTAATAATTTTTTGCAAATTAGAGATGGTATATTATATTACTTTTAACGATGATTGCACAAGATATTGTTATATATATGCGCTAAGAAGCAAAGATATAAGGTCTTAAAATTATAGAAAAATACTATAACGATAAGGTTGAAATCAACTTAGCAAGAAAATGAAAACAACAAGCAGTTATATAGTAATGATGAATATGAAACTCTATTTGATTGAGTTTTGTATAACATGATACTATTAATTAAATTACTACTACTTATTTATCTCAATCACTGAATTATTGAATGTAAAAACCATATGTTAAAAGAAATAATAAATTACCATTTTGATGAGTTTTAGAAACCATATGTTAGAAGTATTATTGGCCTAATAATTACCATTTTGATAAATTACCATTTTAAAAGAAATAATAAAAGAAGCTAATTATATTTGCAAACTACATTGCTAATAAAATACTTGATTTCACAAAAAAAAAAAAAAAAGAGGTAATAATTGAAAGTGTTGTTAACTTTAAAGGATGAAGATATGACTAAAAATCATTGATGCCAATAATAGTAGCGTATATTAGTTTCTGGTATACAAATTAATCATTCTAATATATATATATATATATACAATACCAAATTTAGTAATACTTTGTTTGTTAAAAGTACATTTTCTTGAAAAAGTATACAAGAAGTATTTTTTCTACGGGTAATCTATGATGAAAGGATAAAAAAAATATACGTAAATATATTAATAGGATCAAAAGGTCTAACTTCTTTGAATTTATTTTTTTAATTTATTTATTAAAAAGACCCTCACATATTCAATAAAACAAGGTCAATCCTTAAAAGCTTGACTTTCAAAAGAAACTGTTAATAATAAAAATATAAATCATTATAAAAAATCACACTTAAAATTGAATGATCTTCCTTAAGGTAATTATAAGTTATTAAAAATTGATAGATCAATTGATAAATACAAGGTATATTAGTAAGCAAAAATTTCAAACAAAGAGAAGTTCTTGAGAATTATATAGATCATATCATATTTAGATGTAAAATGATTATAGCTTGTATCAACATATTGTTGTATGATTATATATTCTAGTTTTAGATAGTTTGTGATCCTTTCACTGATCAACACGTCCAACTGATTCGGGACGCGTTTGGTTCCTAGTAACTCATTGGCAGCAGCTGTGAGAAAATCCAAAATTAGGTGCCCCTTGCAGTATAAAAACTTCGGTAAGAAGATAGTTATTTAGTAGCTCTTTATCTAGTCGGAGTAGTGAATAGATGCTGCTCCAGCATGCAGCAATTAGACTGTTGTGATGCCGATCAGAAATTTCTCCACTTGCTGACCACCATCCTCATCCGATTGCTAGGATTGATTGCTGTTTTAAACATGGCCGAACCATGAAATGTGGTCGAGTTATAAGCCTTTTACAGCTATATATCACGTTAGAATCGGATCTTTCGGAGTATCGGCCGGTCAAACCATGAAAGCAATTCTATGCACCCAACGTTTTCTGCTAATCAGTCTTTCGGTGCAACCACTAGCTGATAGTCTGGTCAAAGCATGAAAAGCAATACCCACTTCAATGATAAACACGAAGTTCATGAGAAACACGCACCTGGAGGAAAAATGCATGCAAGAAATCATCGTTTTTAGCAATCTCCATAACAGGACTGAATAAAGCTAATGACCGCATGATAACATGGCTTGGCAAGATAAGGAACCTGAACCTACTTTGCAGTTCCATGCATAAAGCACATCTAAACAATTTGATTCTACAAGTAATCTTAAGTAAGTTTTCCGTAAAAATGATCCATCTAGAGTCTTTAATTACATTACAATTGCTTCTCAAAAAGCATAAACTGGCGAAAGCAATCAAAAAGCTGATGATATGATTCTACAAACTAACACGACCAAGTCTTTCTCTGTATTAAACAATAACCGGAATCAACAACAATGAACGCCAGAACTTCTCACCTCTCCACGAGTTGCCTTTTCATGCTTCATATGCTTTGGCGGTCCTTCCATCAAAAATAATCAAACCCCTTATGTCTAACGTTTCCAGCACATAAAAGTTCACCGCCCACTACGACTGGACTTTGGTTCATGTGGGGTTCACAGAAATGAAAAAAATGAGCTGCTGCAACTTGGGGCAAAGAGTCAAGAGAGAAGAAGCATAACAAGAAATCTACAAGCTACCTACTCCAAAGATGATCGGCATTTGCACTCTTTCTACCAATTTACCGAGACAGATCAAAGTCTATGATTCAGAAACATGGCAAAGGGTTGGCGTACCTTGTCTTTCACTTGGTCTTCTCATACTTTTTCTTGAAGGCAAAACAAGAGACCCATCCTCTATATATATCTGAATTCCCTGCCTGGTTCATCACAACTTAAACCTTAGCCAGACACAGTTATCTTCAATTTGTCACCAATGGCTTTGGCACTGGATAGAAAGCTTGTCATCGCCATTGCGATGATTATGGGGGCTTTGGCATCTAGAGCCGTGTCCCGCCCCCTGCAAGAACCTTCCATTGCTGAGAAACACGAGCAATGGATGGCACGGCATGGACGCAATTATGGGGATGATTTAGAGAAGGAAAAGAGGTTTAAGATATTCAAGGACAATGTGGAATTCATAGAGAAGTTCAACAATGCAAACAACAGGAGCTACAAGCTTCGTCTGAATGAATTTGTGGATTTGACTCATGAAGAATTTCTTGCCTCTCATACTGGATACGAGATCCCTACCGAGCCGGGCTCACTGGAAACAACATCATTCAGTTATCAAAACCTGACGGAGATTCCAGCTAACGTGGACTGGACTCAGAAAGGAGCTGTAACGGATGTCAAGAACCAGGGTCAATGTGGTATAAGAAACCACCATATCCACTTAATTGACTCCGGGAATATTATTGTATTTCTCACTTTTATCAATATCTAATGTCATTTCTAAGTTATTGTTGATTTGTATGCAGAATCTTGCTGGGCATTTTCAGCAACGGCGGCAGTGGAAGGAATTATCCGTATCAAAACTGGCACCTTGATGTCACTGTCTGAGCAACAACTAGTGGACTGCGTCCTGAAGAATGATGGCTGCCAAGGGGGTTGGGTGGAAAATGCATTTGAATATATTGTAAACCAAGGCATCACCACCGAAGCAACATATGAGTATATGGGACAGCAGGGAGATTGTAATGCCTCGAATGCAGCTAATCCAGCTGCCCAAATAAAAAGTTATGAAATCGTACCAAGCAACGACGAGATCGCATTACAACAGGCGGTAGTAAATCAGCCGGTCTCAGTGGCCATCGACGGCAGTGGACTTGACTTTCAGAACTATGGGAGCGGGGTTTTCTCCGGCCCATGTGGGAATTCTTTGACTCATTTCGTGACTATAGTTGGCTACGGGACGGCCGAAGATGGTATGAAGTACTGGTTGGTTAAGAATTCATGGGGGACGAGCTGGGGTGAGAATGGCTTCATGAGGATTCAGAGAGATGCGGGCATCCAAGGAGGACTCTGCGGCATTGCAATGAGAGCTTCGTATCCAATCGTTTAAAGCACCATCCACCAGCTTCTGTGGGAGTGGGTGCATGGATTGGCTCTATTAGACCCATAAATGTAGTGTTTTTTTCCCTTCCTTTAAAGCAAATCTGCTATGATCATCCGTTGGCTGCAAAATGCCCTATAGAGCTTTATTTACAACTAGCAAATCCTGTGGCTACTTTATTTCATAATTAAATAAAGGTTTTGAGATGATATTTATTGAGTATTTCAACGATATCTGAAATTCAACCAAACCATAGAGAAATTCTATGTCACCCTTGCCACAATCAGCCTAGATTCTACCCATAGAGGAAGGTTACCAAGACAGAAACTATGATATATAATCTGTGATCGATTAATTCTTACAAATTTAATTGTTTTGAAAAATAATGCAATAAAAAATATTATATTAGATTCTGAGATCAATTTAATCTGGACCCATAATTGTGTATGTAGGTCTTGATCTAAAGCACACGTTCAAGCTCCCTGGCCCTTCAATTTTGTGGTGCCTGTTTGCAAATTAAGGAGCTTTTCTCTTATACAATTTTACCCATGATAATAAGTGTAATTATATATATATATTTATATTCATTTCATCTGGGATCATTAGTTTTCATTTATTTTTTGAATACGATGAGTGCATGTTTGAACAATAATTTTGCAGTCATTTATTAATCATTTTAAATACATAAATTTATCAAATTGATGAACTCTCATGATTGTAGAGAACAATAATCTACTTTGATTCCACTAAAATAGTTGTTGCATCCTTTTTTATTTTTTGTCTCAGAATACCACATAAATGTACTACAATCCAAATTTTCAGCTTTCGTTCTAAGGTCATACTTAGTTATTATTTATAGATCCAAAAAAATTTTACATCATATGTAAATTCACGCAAGTTTGTAGTCTTTGGAGTGCTCATTTGGTTCTTGCATAGTGAACTTCACTCAGGACTATACATGAATATTGTTAACATATAGCTTGTTGTTAGATAAAGAAGAAACTCGTAAAGTCCATGCAGTACTACTTTGAGCATGTCTATCTTCCTTTTTTAGAACTGCGTTTCTATTCAATGGAATTGCTACTATTTTGAAGCCTTTCATTTTCAACAACTTCTAGATTAAATTTTACTTGCACTAACATTTAGATGTAAAATAATTACATCTCGTATGCACATTTTGCTTTTGTTTGTAAATTCTATTTGTTGATTTTTTCCATCTTCGATTGATGGGTTCCATGTTCAATGCTTAGACAACTGTGTTGGAACAAGTTGGCTCCTGGTAACTCATCCGAAGCAGCTCTGAGAAAATAGGAAATTGCCCCCTACTTGATACATTACAGCATAAGATTTTGGTTTGAAGATTGTAATTAAGTAGCTCTTTATCTGGTCAGGACAGTGGACAGATTGCTCAAGCAATTGACTGTTGTTATGCTTACCATAGCTGCTCTTCGTCTTGACCACTGTGCTCATTAGATTACCATCAGGTTGATTGCCTTCCAACCATGGCCAAAACGAGTATCTGGAATTTTTTGATTCTTCTATAAGTTTGTGAACCTTTTTGGACCTTCACTACCAATTTGATCCTTTGGAGTTTTATTGAAACTAGTAAAGAAGTAGCTCCATTACCTGACAACGCCATACTCAGTTAGATTAACCACCATTCTTAAGAAGTAGCTAGAAGCTACAGAGCGCTGTCATGTATTCATTCAGCAATTAATGATGAAACAATATCCATGAGGACATGGCTTGTGAAACTACCAAACAGGCTGGGGACAAATTGAAGATCGAGTTTCAAGGGAGTGGTTAAATAAGGCAAATGCAAATTTTTAATATAAGAAAGGAGTTTTTGTTGTTGAAAATGGAGAAATCTGAAAATGTGTGAAAGAGTACATTGACAAAGTAATGGAGATTTTTATTTAAGCCATTACTGTTGAGTATGTGTGGAGACTTATCCACAAAAGGGTTTATATTTATCTGAAAAGAAATATACTCATCCAAAGAGTATATACTCATCAAAAAGGATATCTTAAGATTCTCACACATCTATCTTTTGGGCCTTGGGCTCTACTATATAAAAGGGGGGCTTCTACCCATGTAAACATCACAACAGAGAGAGTGAGTAAGAGTCCTAGGGTTTTATTCCAGTAGAGTGAGGGCTAGGGAAACAGTTATCTCTCTTGTAATCTATTTTCATAGTGAAAGGGTTTCCTGCAGTGGCTGCAAAGTGGATGTAACTCTCAATTGATGGTGAACCACTATAAATCTTGTGTTCCTGTGGTTGTTTACTTTCTTCTTGCTTTTATTATTGTTGCTTTCAGGTTATAGGGATTTGATATTTGATCCATCAACTAAGGATCTGGTTGTCAAATTCTCAACAATTACGAGTTGTCAAAGAACGAAAAAAATTATGTTAGAGAGATTTGAACCCAAAATCTCTAACTCTTGGTCATTTTTGGGATATATCACAACTCACACTCGCTGAGCTTACAAACACTTTTCAAGCAGTAGAGCTAAAGAAAGGCATTCATAGAGGAAGACAAACCTGCAGTAGGTGCTCCTGTTGCATCTCATAAATCTAAAATTTAACATAAAAGCAAAAACAAGTCACTAAGAAGAAACCAAATGAAAAAACAAGAAAAGAAAAGAAAGATATCAAAGGGAAGCACAGAAGAGACAAATATTCACCATGTTCTCACTACAAGAAAACAAATCATACACAAAAATCTTTGCTAGTTCAGACTTGGAGTTCAATGCAAGACTGGCAAGCAATTTGGATACATTAGAAAAGTTTGTTCAAGTAATGCAAGTTATCAAAATCAACCTCAACCTACTCAAGTACAAAAGCATGAAGAGAAGCTCTTTGCTGCTGTGCAAAAATGGTCAGGTGTTGCTCAAAACACTGAAGTTTGGATAATTGGTCATAGCGATTGCACATACCATATGTCAGTAAACTTGAATAAATTCAAGATGTTAGAAAACCAGTATAACTTAAAGTTTAGACTTGGTGATAGCAGACTTGTAGACGTGAAGGAAAAAGATGCTATAACAGTTCAGACTTTGTTGGCTACCCAAATTATTTCTGATGTGCTGTTTGTGCCTGGTATTAAACATAATCTTTTTAATATTGACCAGTTATTAGATAAGAATTATAGTTTTAAGTGCACAAAATAGAACCTGTGAAATTTTTTATCCCAATAAGTTGAAGTTTATGTCAATTAAAATGCATACCACAAAGTTTAATCTTGATTGGAAGAACGATAAAATTAAAATTTTTGTTGGAGTTGCATCTAACTCTCTTCTCTGACACAAAAGTCTAGGCTACAGTAATGCCTTGAAGTTACTCGAAAAAAAGAAAAATGGTATTCGATTTACTAATAATGAGTGTGCATTATAGTGTTTGTGATATCTATCAACTGGAAAAACTTAGTAAAACTACATTTCTTACTAATGGAGCTTAATTAGAGAGCAAACTCAAAAACTTCAGATCATTCACGTTAATGTATGTGGACCCGTGAGCTCACCTTCTATAATACCAAATATTTTGTTTTATTCCTGGATGATTTCAGAAGGTATTCTTAGGTTTAATTTTCTAGAAAAATAAATGTGAAGTCTTCTGTCATCTTTCTAATTAAAGTTAAAGGCTGTCGTAGAAAATTGAAGTAGATATTTAATCAACACCTTGATGTTTGACAATGGCAGTGAATATATCTCACTTGCTTTCAACAATATCTTTAAAACTCAAGCATCCATCATCAATTTAGAGCCACTTACATAACTCAGCCCTAAATTCAAGTTCTAAGCTGCATATGGTGTGTTTTGGAGGAAAGTTCAACCATTAAGCTCCTTAGCTTCACTGATATTGGCTGCTGGGCTGGCTCATTTGATAATTCAACGAGTGCCTCAAGTGATTGTGTTGTCACTATAGTTCTTGGAGTTGTCTATTGGAGCACAATTAAAAGGTTCTCTTTATCAATCAATGCTCGAAGAAGAACACATGATATTGTTGTAATCAAGCCTTATGGTTGAGGAAAAATTTGAATCACTTAAAGTTTCAACTTAATATTGTGCTATAAAGATAATTTGAGATAATAAATTTACTATTGTAATAGTAAAAATTCGGTTTTCAATTAAAACACTAAACACAAGAGAATTGAAATCAAGAATAAATGTTATTTAAAACTCTAGAAAATATTTTTTAATTTTTATTTTAAATTTTAAATTTTTTTTAAACAGACTTTAATTGATGAAAATTACTAAAAAAAATTCAACATTATCAAAAAAATTAAAAAATTATAAATATTAAAATTGTGAATCTTGTTTTGCAAATATTGATTTAAAATTTTTTATGAACGTAAAAAAAAAAAAAAAAAGCTACGATCACCAAAAAAATAAATAAGAAGTCAAAATTGCACATCAGTTTGTCTTTACGTAATTAAACAAATAGATACATGTCAAATTAATGAAAATTTGAAAAGGAAGCAATTAAAGCACAACATCAAGAAAAATTAACAAGAAATTAAATTGTTAAGTTAGATACAATTAGCAAACTTAATTCTCTTTGCAGCTTTTCTGTGCTTCACCACGGAAGCGTACGTTGCCGTGTGATGGTGATGTCAAGGTCCATTATACTGGCTGGGTTCCAGCTGCTTCATAGCTCATTTGAGGTATTCCGACAAAGAATTCTGAAATCTGCTTTTATTCTTATGAACTGCTGAGTTATCCCCGAGCTTGAGTTGGCATGGAAGGGAAGCCGTTTGAGTTAGGCTTGGCCGAAATAATCAGATACAGAGATGGAGCTCTAATGAAATGGACCAGCTAAAAAATTATTGAGGAATGAGTCTATGAGTTAATCTCGTTTATTGGATTGACTCTTACCAGTGATTTATGTACAAGAGATGACCTAATTTCCTTTATATTGGATAAATTCTTGCACTTGCCACTACAAACTTCGCCCGTCATATTTAGTGTCTTCAGGAGTCATCATTTCGTGCTTTACATGTTTTGATGGCCCTGGCATCAACAATAATCAAGCCCCTTATGTCTGTCTAATCCGTCAAGTACGTAAAGTTCACCGTCAAGTACGACTGGACTTCGGTTCATATGGGGATCATAGAAGTGGAAAAAAATGAGATGCCTGCCACCTGGGGCCAAGACTCAAGGAGGAAGAAGCATAACAGGAAGTCTACAAGGCCAGCTACTACCGAGATCATCGGCATGCATTTGCACCCTTTTCTACTATTTTACTGAGTCGGATCAAAGTCTATGATTCTGAAATATGGCAAAAGGACGACTTACTTTGTCTTCAACTTGGTCTTCTCAAACTTCTTGAAGGCAAAACATGAAATCCATCCTCTATATATATCTGAATGCCCTGCCTGGTTCATCACAACTTAAACCTCAGCCAATCACAGTCATCTTCAATCTGTCACCCATGGCTTTAACACTACATAGAAAGTTTGTCATTGCCGTTGTGATGATTATGGGGGCTTTGGCTTCGAAAGGCGTGGCCCGCACCCTGCAAGAACCCACCATTGCTGAGAAACACAAACAATGGATGGCTCGGCATGGACGCAATTATGGGGATGATTTAGAGAAGGAAAAGAGGTTTAAGATATTCAAGGACAATGTGGAATTCATAGAGAAGTTCAACAATGCAAACAACAGGAGCTACAAGCTTCGTCTGAATGAATTTGCGGAATGGACTCATGAAGAATTTCTTGCGTCTCATACTGGATACGAGATCCCCACCAAGCCAGGCTCATTTGAAACAACATCATTCAGTGACGAAAACCTGACAGAGGTTCCAGCTAGCGTGGACTGGACTCAGCAAGGAGCTGTAACGGGGGTCAAGTACCAGGGTAACTGTGGTAAGAAGCCACCATATCCACTCAATTGACTCCGGGAATATAATTGTATTTCTCACTTTTATCAATATCTATGTCATTTCTAAAGTTATGGTTGATTTGTATGCAGGTTGTTGCTGGGCATTTTCAGCAACGGCGGCAGTGGAAGGAATCACCAGTATCAAAACTGGCAACTTGATGTCACTGTCTGAGCAACAACTAGTGGACTGCGTCCTGAAGAATAATGGCTGCCAAGGGGGTTGGATGGAAAATGCATTTGAATCTATTGTTAACCAAGGTATCACCACTGAAGCAACATATGAGTATACGGGACAGCAGGGATATTGTAGTGCCTCGAATGCAGCTAATCCAGCTGCCCAAATAACAGGTTATGAAGTCGTACCAAGCAACGACGAGATCGCATTACAACAGGCGGTAGTAAATCAGCCGGTCTCAGTGGCCATCGACGGCAGTGGACTTAACTTTCAGAACTATGGGAGCGGGGTTTTCTCCGGCCCATGTGGGAATTCTTTGACTCATGCCGTGACTATAGTTGGGTACGGGACGGCCGAAGATGGTATGAAATACTGGTTGGTTAAGAATTCATGGGGGACGAGCTGGGGTGAGAATGGCTTCATGAGGATTCAGAGAGATGCCGGCATCCAAGGAGGGCTCTGCGGCATTGCAATGAGAGCTTCGTATCCAATTGTTTAAAGCACCATCCACCAGCTTCTGTGAGTGCGAATGGATTGATTGTCCCCAGTAGACCCATATATGTTGTTTTTTCTCCCTTTCGTTTAAAGCATATCCGCTATGATCATCTGTTGGCTGGGAAATGCCCTGCAGGGCTTTATTTATAACCAGCAAATCCTGTGGTTACTTTATGTCATCATTAAATAAAGGCTTTGAAATTATATTTATTGAGTAAATTAATCATTTGTGAAATTCAGCTAAACCATACTGAAATTCTAAGTAAAACGGTGGTTATGTCAACTGGCCACAGTCAGAGCCTAGGTCCTACTCATAGAGGAAGGTGACCGAGGCAGTAGTTTTGATATATAACAGTCCCTGCAGGATTTTGACTAAGACAAAACCAGTAAGACACTAAGACCAGTATTGCGATGTCAAAAACATCCTACAAAATTGCAACAATTGTAAACTGATGAAAATTTGAATTCACATTTCACTTAGAAGACATAAAGGTAAATTTTAGTTAATTAATTTTTTTCCTATATGCATTCAAGCAGAACCCTCTGTGCAGGAAAATGCTGAGTGGTCACTAGTTATTTTTACATTTTTTGATTTATATAAATATTTATTATTTATATTTAAAAAAATATTAATTATTTTAGTATCATCACGGTTGAACTTTTAGTTCGACCCGGTCTGATTTTTAAACTTTAAACTTCATGATTTTTTTTGTTTATTTTCAATTTAAATATGATTTAGTGAAATAATATTAAGAGATAGTTTGTTAAATTTCAAAAGAGGCTAATGGAAATAAGAAGATATCTCACCTATTAACTAAGATAATAAATCGAGATTAAAGAGATAGATATTTTTTAATAGACTACTCACGGTGAAACCTGAAACCATAAATTTTAACTAATTGTTTTATTTTTAATTATCTTTGTATTTTATTCTATTTTTTATTCATCTTTATATTATCATTCTCTTTACTGACAACTTAATTAGAATTACAATTGACACGGTTTGAATAATTGTAACAATCAATCTTCATAAGATGATACTTGATATTTTTACTTCGTTACTTAATGTGATAACATGCACTTGCACTCGTGAAACTTGCAACGAGATAGAAAGAAAAGGGATCCAATTTGTCTACTTCTCCGGGTAATAATTGAGAGAGCTTTTGCTATACAAATTATAGTGAGAACACTCTTTCTAATCTTGTGCAAGAGTTGTAATCTTGAGATTGATTAGTGGTTAATTAGGGTCATCATTCTCCCTCCTTTCAACTTGAATTAGCTTATATTAGGGTTAATCTAGCAACTCGGTCTTGATTTTTTTTTTTTAATTTCAAGTTTCTTGATTGTTTTAATTACTTTTATTTTTTGGGGAACAAAATTAAAATTTAGATATATTCGAATCTATCTGCAAAGGTCATCAATGTACTATAAGAGATAAGATAATATAAAAAGGATGAGATAGTTGAAGGGATATTTTAAGCAAAGAAGACTAGTTAGAGTTCATCGAGGGGGAAAAAAATGGAACAAGAACTACAAAAACAATGATGCAAAAGCCAGAACCCATGTTTTCTTTTTTTTTTTTTTTGTTGAGACAACCTCTCATTTATAATATATATAATTTTATATTTATAGATATTTAATTTTGCCAGGATTAATTTTGATAAATAATTAAGTTTTTTAAAATTAAAAATTAGTATTCTGTAAAGAATGAAAGGATTGGCGACCACACGATGCGAGAATTGAATCATTTGTTGTGTAATCAATTGGTGAATAAACAATTAAATAAAAAAGACTGGAAAGGTAATGGCGGTTCCATCGACTGTACTGGGACCGGCGCTACTGTGTTCTCGGCACATCGGGGACCTGCACCCCTACGTGGCCGATGGTCGGCTCTTCGAGGCGTTCTCTGGGTTCAAGTCTTTGTCCTCAATTTGTGTCTGCAGGGACTCCAACACTAGCAGGTCTCTCTGTTACGGCTACATCAACTTCGTCTCGCGCTATTAAGGTGAAGAATCACATAGTACTTTATGGCAAAATAATTAGAGTCATGTGATCACATCGAGATCACGGTGTAAGAAAAAGTGAAGTTGGCAGTGTGTTTGTTAAGAACTTGTGTGAGTCAATTGATAGTGCGGGACTGCAAGATATACATGTTCGAGAAATTTGGAAATATTATATCTTGCAAAGTTGCCACATTTGAGATGGGAAGAGTAAAAGGTGCGGCTTTGTTCAGCTTGAGTCAGAAGATTCCACAAAATTCAGCTATAATGGCACCAATGTTGGTGATAAGCAACAATTTTTGGTAAGTTTTGGAAAAAGGGTGATCGCGTTTTCTCCAGCCATGATGCTAAATATACAAATTTGTATATGAGGAATTTGGATCTAGATGTCACGGAAGACCTCCAAGAGAAATTTTCTAAGTTTGGGAAAATTGTTAGCCTAGTTATAGTAAAGCATCACAATGGTTCATGTAAGGGCTTCGGCTTCCTGAACTTTAAAAGCCTAGATGATGCAAGAGGGGCAACTAAAGTGACGAATGGATCTCAACTTGTCTCCAATGTTCTATACGTGGCAAGGGCACCAAAAATTGAAAAAGCAAAACGAGAAAATTTCACATCATCCGTTTGAGGAGAAACGTAAGGAACAAATTCTTAAATACGAGGGCTCTTATGTGCATGTAAAGAACATTGGAGATGATGTTACTGGTGAAGAGCTAAGGGCACGCTTCAGGCAGTGTCACGCAATTACTTCTGTAAAACTTACTCCAGATAAAAATGGCAAAAATGTGGGGTTTGGATTTAATTTGCTTCTCTATCCCAGAAGAAGCCAACAAAGCTGTCAACACTTTATGGACACATGTTTCACTGCAAGCCACTATATATGGCTATCACTCAAAGGAGGGAGGAGTGACAAGTACACTTGCAGATTCAGCGTCAACAATATGCCGTTGGATTGGCAGCAGGATCTTCTACTGCTGTTATAACTGGTGGATGCCCCCCTCTTTACTACAAAGCTTCGCCTGCTGGTGTTGATTCTCAAGTGCCTGACCGACCTGGAGATTAATCTATCAACAATTACAGTTTAAGGCCAGGACTCAGTGCCAGTAGCTTTGCTCCTCCAACCAGACCAGTCTTTCATCCATCACCACTTCCAGTTGTAGCTAACACTCCAAGACAGAGCACGCAACAGAAAGGAAGGATGAATGGATATGTGCTTCCACAGAGTAGTATGCATCCTGTTTCACACATACCACACCAACTATATACTCAATCACTGACTTCTATAGATTTGACCAATCAGTAGCGATCTGGACAGGCCAAGTATGTGGCAAATGGTCTTACACGTGAGATAAACAATGGACCATATCTGCTGCTTCCAATATGGCTGGAATAATGCAACATGGATCAACGCCACAAGGATTAGAGAGCTGAGTGGCATGCTAGCTAATGCTCCCCAGAGCAGCAGAAACAGATACTTGGCGAGCCCCTCTATCCCCTTGTCAAGAAGCATCAGCCCGATCTTGTTGCAAAGATCACGGGGATGGACAACTCAGAGCTGTTGCTTCTATTGGAGTCACCAATATATTTGGCTGCCAAATTGGAGGAAGCAGTGGACGTGCTCAAGGTCTCAAGAGCAAAGTATCTGAGCAAAACACCCCTCACCCCAGTCACCTATTTGTTGAAGTTGTAGTCTAATTGAGATCAACAATCCATTAAGCATAACATTTTTACTTTATATTCCCCGGGGCCAGTTAATAATCACCTTTTCTTTTAAAATTAGTTATTAGGTGAAATCAATATAACAATGCCTCATTTCTAGAATATTATCATGTCAATTGTTCAAGCATGGTGGTATCTTTTAAAAATCAATTTTTCTGGATACAACAATTAAGGATAACCCAACCCTTAAGAACTTGGTAAAAGTATCTCCTGTTGCAAAGTATATATACTCTAACCTCCAAGATTCAGTGATCACTTCTGCAAGAGTATACTCTCAATACAGGAGTTTTGAACAACTCTAAAGAAAAGCTTGAAAAGAAAAACAGAAAAGCTTTTAAAAGGTGGAGGAGAGCTTTGGAAGAAAAGGAGAGCTTATGGAATGAACGAAATGAGCTCCCATCCCTAGCTTATTTATAATGCAAAATGGATAATATTAGGATAGAGATGAAATTTTTAATAGACAATTACCAAAAAAAAATCGTATCTTTATCAAAATAAGATAAATCTATTTAAGTTTAGCCAAACCAAATAAATCTATTTGAGTTTATCCAAACAAAATAAAATATAATCTTATATGTGAGTATGTCTACAAAATTGATATACAATATATGTTACGTGGCTAGTATTATTCATCAAATGCATAAGACTATCAATGATTTGAGCATATTCAGGTCAGGTGTCAAAGTTGGTGGAAAAAAAAAGCTATATCGATTATATCTATATTTTCACTTAAAGTAATAGCATGTCATATCCACTAAATAGAGATAAATGATTACCTAACTCTTATCATCATACATTTAAGAATAAATAAATTTATTTGACACCAACAGTTTGACAAAACACTGATGCCATTGTTTTGGGGAGGATTTAGCTAATTTGCACACCTTACTTTCGCGGCCTGAAAGTATGCACTTTTAGGTTGATCTATAATTTTTTTTTCATTTAAATTTTCATTAAAAAAAGAAATTTTAATGTTCGTATATAAATTATAAATAACTGCTAGAGTAATCAATATTCTAATGGATGAAATTCTAGTCACTAGAGCAAAGATAGAAAAGGTACCATCCTTAATGCTTGCCGGTAGTTTTTCTGCCCTGGCCTGGCAGTGCCATGCTCTCTCAAACTCTGTTTTATTTCCAAAAATCCCAAATCTAGTTTTGGTCAAGATTATTTTTGCATTGTTTAGGTCTGTTAAACAACCACTTCAATGTTGTTTCTAAAAATCTCATTTTAGAAATATAAACTTTCATTTCAAAAATATTTAAAAATGATATATAAAGTGCATGTGATCATTCAACTTATTAAGCAAACAAGGCATTGCAATCAAATGAGAAAAACTATTCCTACCTTGGATTTTACTTCTCCTTTCTTCATTTGAGCTCTAATGACCTTGCAGTCCTTGGCTCCTTGACCATATGTTTGCTACTTAAACACAACACAGTTAATTAATAAACATGTTAATCCAAACATAATGTATTGGTTGT
The DNA here is from genome assembly GCA_021397835.1 of Moringa oleifera. Lineage (NCBI taxonomy): Eukaryota > Viridiplantae > Streptophyta > Magnoliopsida > Brassicales > Moringaceae > Moringa > Moringa oleifera. Next base: position 5,071,579 of record JAJFZO010000168.1, read on the forward strand.
CATCAAAGTCAAGTTATCAACCGCTCAATGGCACTATTGGACTGACACCTTATACGATGAGTTTGACATAATATATTGTGTTTATTTTTCAAATAAAAGTTTAAAGTTGTTCTCTTGTTTTGAAATCAAAACATGATTTGAAAATTAAATTGGTTAAAAAATTAATGCCATTAGGTTCAATAATCAGACTGAATTTACTGCTAATAAATTTGCTATGTTCTATGTTGTAGGTTTGCTTAATAGGTTGTACCAACCAAGTCTCTAATGGGCAATGCACTTTTTTCTGCTTGGTATGGCTTTAAACTTTTTATTCACCGCATGAAACTTTTTTGTTGTTAGTATTTTATTCATGTTCGAGATGCAAAAAGAATAAAGTAAATCAAAAAGAAGAATATGTGGCATTTGTTTGATATGGCAATCTTATAAAGGGTTGTAGGGTTTATCAACCAGGGAAAAAAAACATAGTAAACAAGGATATAAAATTATTTAATGAAGTTGCAACTAGGTTAAAGTTGAACTAGAACAAGTTTATGTAAAAGAAAAGAACCATAGCAAGATGGTGATGTGATTGATGATAAACCTATAAGATGTACTAGATCATGCATAGAAATTTATAAATTATGCAATATATATATATATATAGTTATGCTTGACCTTGCTAAGTATGATAAGATTGTTAAGGATACAAAATAGATTGCAATAATGGAGGAAGAAATCAAGACGAATCAAAAGAATTAAACTTAGGAGTTGGTAGAAACCATTACACAAAAAATTGTTGGCATGAAATGGGTTTATGGAACAAACTCAGTCCAAGATAAAACTAGTTGTGAAATGTTATGCTCAACTATTTGGTGTAATTTCTTTTATGACTTTTGCACTTATAGTGAGGTTGAACAGTAGTAGATTACTTCTAGCACCTGCAACATAAAAGGTGAAGTATCTACAAGTTTAATGTAAAGTCAATCTTTCTAAATGGGTATATTGGAGGAAGAAATCTTTGTTGATCAAATAACATAAGAGCTTCATTCTAGATCTGGAAAAGGTATACTTAAAAGGTGGTTATAAATTACAATAAACTCTAAGGGTTGGTTTAATAAGATTGATGAGCACTTGGAAAAGATAAGATTCAATATGAACATGAGTGAAGGAACTTATTATATTAAAATTACAAATAATAAAACGATAATTGTTTTATTAATAATTTGTTTGTCAAAAGAAGCACTATAGAATTAATGAAGAAATTTTAGCCTAAATTGTCGCAAGCATTTGAGATGACTGATATAGGAATATGAAATTTTTCCTAAGAATGAAGATTAATTGAACAATCATATCTGAATTCTTTCCATTGGACCATAGAAATATACTAAGAAATGCATAACAAATTATATATTCCTTTAGTTTAAAATGAGAAATTTAGAAAAGATGATGGTGCTGAAAACTGATGAAGGATTATATAGGAGTATTTGATGAGTGAGTTTTATAGTCACTAATTTGATATGTTGATTATAGTTGTTTTGTTGATCGACTTTATTTTTGAAATTTTAGTTTGTTTTATTATATGGATTAAAAAGAAAATGACACTTTGATGAATTAAAAAGAAGAGATTTTGGACAAAAACTCCAACGTAATGACACCAGATATCAAGATCGTGACGTAAGAGATAAAATAAATTAAGGAGCTAGTGATATATTTTGAATTTTGCCTTATGATCTATAACATATAAATAGAAAGCTATTAGAGTTTTTTAAGAACTTTTCAGGTAGAGAAAAAGAGGAAATATACTTGAAGCAGAAAACGACTAGAGATTCTTCTTCCTTTATAAGATCTTTGTTAAGATATTTATTACTTTTAGCAAGAACAAAGTTTCTTTTCCAGGATTAAAATGTAGCCTAACTATATATGAAGCTTTTAATTGTCTTTTCTTTGTAATTTATGATCCATTATTTTTAATTAAATTTTTTACAATGTATTTGATGAACTTTGTTGTGATCTTTGTTAGGTGTCGGCATATCAATTTTTCTCATCAACACGGGCCTGCAGGAATTGCCCTACTGGGGCAGGTATGAGGACTATAAACGGAGATGAGGACGAGGACTAGATTTCTGCTGGGATAAGAAGAAGGGGATTATGTAAATCTCTCAAAACCTAAATTTTAATTAAATGTAAATTAAATTCAATCTAAACTTATATTTATTCAAATTAAATTTAAAATTTAAATAAATTTTAATTTATTCAAAAAATAGATTAAACATTCTTTTAAAAAAATATAAGTAAAGCAAATGGTGACTTGATTAAGAATAAGGATTCCCCCGTTTGCCCATTTTCTGAACAAGAATTCTCCTTTTTCATTCTTACTTCTATTAATAGGGAAATGAAATAATGGAGATGAAGATTAATTTTACAAATGAGAACGGAGGTGAAGATTAAATTTATAAATGCGGATGGATCCCCATCCCTCATTCCATTCCGTTTAGATCCTTACGTAAGTGTTAGATGTTGTCGTGATATTTGTTGTACAGCATGCACGCAGCAATATTCAATGGTGAAATGAGCATTAAAATAATGCTCCTAATTAATGAAGTGAACAATAGTCCAATTGAAACAAAAGTGTTTCTGAGCAGAGCTAAGAGAAAAGGAGAAAGCAAAGGGCTTTTCTATGATATGAATTTTATCCTTCATGACAAAGTGTAATCTTTTCATGTTGGATTATTTTTTTCATTTTATTTTTTTAATATAATGGATACATTAATTGTGAATAATAATTTTGCATTCATTTATTCATCATTTTAAGTATATAATTTATTAATCTACTTTGACCCCAATAAAATAGTTAGTATTTGGCTTTTGATTTTCAACTTTGTCTATCGTTCAAGGATCATACTCAGTCATTATAATTTGTACACCAAAAAAATTTGAAGTCATTTGGAAATTTATACCACCGGGTCTTAGTCTTTTAAGTGTTCATTTGACTATTGCATAATAAACTTGACTCGGATTCTGAATAAACTTTGATAACAAATTAAATGATTGCATATTTAATATAGAGCTTGTTGTTGAATAAAAATAAAACTTGGAAAGAATGTGATACTGCATTCAACGTGCTATCATTTTTTAAAAGTTTTGTTTTTATTTAATTAGAATTGCTACTATTTTGTAACTTTTTTTTTGAACTTCTTCATTAAACTTTATATGTATTAATATTTGAGATATGAAAATTCAATTCGATCTCTTTGATTTATCTCGATTTCAAAGAAAAGATCACATTAGACTTATATAAGTGATTTTCAATATAAGTTTTCATCATTTTTTTTGTTTTTTTTCATCATTTTCTCGTTGATTTTGACAAAAAAAATTCAAGATTAAAAATAATATTTATTAGTATATTTTATATTATAAAATTGTACATAATATGCATTACATAAATAAAATCTTTTAAGAATTATGATTCTGCAAGTTTACATAGTAAGTTTATTATAGAGGAAATAATCCAATTTCCTTGATTGGATTGGTTCTGCTTTTAATTTGTGTATAAAAGAGATGATCTAATTTCCTAATTTATATTAGATTTTTTTCCCACATAAAGGGAATGTCATTGATAACGATTTCCAATTTTCTCTATACTAGATCGGTTCTTGCACAAATAGAATCAGATTGATAAAATCTCCAATTTCCTTTTACAACCCAAAATAGAAGAAAACCAAACCTCTACATAAACCTAATTTCCCTGGCTGGTTCATCACAACTTAAACCTTTACCACGAGGAGTTTTCTTCAAATCTGTCACAATGGCTTCAACCCTTGATAGCAAGCTTTTCATGGCCATTGTGATGATTATGGGGGCTTTGGCTTCTCAAGCTGTGTCCGGCACCCTGCAAGAACCTTTCATGGCTGAGAAACACAAGCAATGGATGGCTCAGTATGGACGCACGTATGAGGATGATTTAGAGAAGGAGAAGAGGTTTAAGATATTCAAAGACAATTTTGAATACATAGAGAAATCCAACAATGCAAACAACAGGAGTTACAAGCTCGGCCTGAATGAATTTGCAGACTTGACTCACGAAGAATTTATTGCCTCTCATACTGGATACAAGATACCCACCCAGTTAGGCTCATTAGAAACAGCATCATTCAGTTATGGAAACCTGACAGATGCTCCAGCTAGCGTGGACTGGACTCTGCAGGGAGCTGTAACAGGTATCAAGGACCAGGGTGAATGCGGTAAGAAACCAAACCAGCAGATCCTCTTAACTAGAATATAATTATGTTTTCTCACTTCTATGATATCTGGTTTTTAATGTGTGATTTGCATGCAGCATGTTGCTGGGCATTTTCAGCAGTAGCGGCTGTGGAAGGGATTACCAAGATCAAAACCGGCAACTTGATGTCCCTGTCTGAGCAACAACTACTGGACTGTGTCCTGGAGAGCAATGGCTGCAGAGGAGGTTGGATGGAAAACGCATTTGAATACATAGTAAACAACAATGGCATCACCACTGAAGCAGCATATGGGTATGTAGCACAACAGGGACTTTGTAATACACCTAACACAGTTGCCCAGATAAAAGGTTATGGATCTGTACCAGCCAACAACGAGATCGCATTACAACAAGCTGTAGTAAATCAGCCTGTCTCAGCTGCAATCGAAAGCATTGGACGTGACTTTCATCTCTATAGTGGTGGGGTTTTCACTGGACAATGTGGGAATTCTTTGAATCATGCGGTAACTATAGTTGGGTTTGGGACGACCCCAGATGGGATGAAATACTGGTTGGTTAAGAATTCATGGGGGACGACCTGGGGAGAGAGAGGCTTCATGAGGATTCAGAAAGATGCTGGCGTCCAGGGAGGGCTCTGCGGCATTGCAATGAGAGCTTCATATCCAATTGCTTAAAGCACCATATATCATCTAGCAGCATTTGTCAATGGATGGATTGGCTTCAGTAGAACCACATATCTAGTGCTTTCTTCCTTCCTTTAAAGCATATCAACTATTATCTTTAGGTTTTATGTTTAGGACTAGCAAATCCCATTGCAACTTTATTTTATCAATAAATGAAGATAATGAAATGAAGTTTATTTAGAAAAACAGTGGTTGTCACCCTTGGCTGCAAGAAGCTTGGATCTTAATCGATGAGGGTATTATTAGTTTGAAACCTATCCATTTAATGAAGCCCATAAGGCTGGATTCATGAAAGTTTTAAAGGCAGCCCAGATGCAAGACAACACAATTAAAAGCTCATGTGAGACAGCAAGATTAAAGCCCAACAGAAAGAGCTAAAAGTTTTCGGCAACATCCCAGCCAAACTAGAAGTTTAGTAAACCATCTTCAAAAAAAATATATATATATATATATGTATACATATGTATATATATTAGAATTAAATTTTTTTACTAATTTGATTCATGCAAAAATTAATAATTAATACTTTTTTTTTATATTACCATTATAAATTACATATCAAAAACCTTTTTTAAAAAATTAAAAATTTATATTTTTTTCTTTGAAAAACTCAGATTGAAGTAAGTATCAAATTCTTGACTCAAAAAAAAAAAAAAACTGTTCACTTTTCTTCATCTGGCAGGTCATCACTGCTCACAGAGTACTCATAGAGGAAGGTTGTGAGCCAGTAATTCTCCCAGACCAATTCGCTTCTTCATTCATGGCAACAAAACCAAAAAGAAAGTGTTATTTACTCTAGTTATGTTGAGGAGCATAAACTAAGGATTCAGAATAATACTATTTGGAGTCACAGAACAACACTAATTGACGGTTGAATACAGCATATGAACTGAGCACAGTAACTGTAGAAGATGATAATAAAAAGGCAATTCAATAGCCCAAATAACACCAAACATTAGACATGATCTAATTTGCACATTTCAAGGGTGAATGACATTGAACAACACAGTTATCTATTGAAACTGATTACAGAAATTAGGCACGTTTCCCACTGTTAGGGTTGGACTTAGGGCAAAGGACCCGTCTTCCCTTGGCACGTCGACGCTTCAACACGGCTCTACCACTGGTGGTTCTCATTCTCCTGCGAAAGCCATGAGTCCGGGCCAAAGACTTTCGAGATCTATTCCTCTTGGTTTGACAAAGAGCAGCCTTCCCAGCTCTCACCACTAGGCCTCGGCGTGCATCCTTTCTTACCCCAATGTTACAATTTATATCCAACCCCAACGCCAAACCTGAAAACATTGACTAAATTTTAAGAGCCAGCTACCAAGTTAATCACTTCTCTTCAGTTAATCCGTTCTGTCAGAGCTAAACACTTCAAAATGGTAAAGAGAGAGTCAGGGAAAAAGAACCCAATATAGGCTTCAACCACTTACAGAACACCATAAGATTTGAATCATTCAACTCTAGCATTAGCTAAAGGAACATTCTAAAATAGTTCAGATATAATACCTCACCTAAAAGAATATTGTGTGCCAAGAACTGTGAAGTAGAAAAGTACCTTTCTTTCTGTAATTTGGAACTTTTTTTAACTTACTCATGTCACTGTCCGGCAACTAGACAGGGCATGAATGAAGACCATGTCAATCAGGAGGCAATAAGTTGTTGCCATGTAATAGAGCGAGATTGCTTATTGCCACATGACAAGCCATTTTTAAGAAAAAAGTTCTCATTACATTAGAGGAATAAGATTGCTGATGAATGCCAACATTCTATCACCCTCAAGAAAATAAATCAGGCCTTTTGGGCTGCAAGCACAGCAGTAAAGCTGTTCTCCAATGCCTTTTCCTCCATCTACCAGTTCCAGCAAATAAGGCTTGATCTGTAGTTTGCAGAACTTTTTCATGCTACACTAAACACTACTTGTCTTTAATTACTGTTGGAAATGCAAGAAGAACACTTAATCCTCTTCTCAGCAACATCTGAAGCACTGTTTCCTTATTCTTTATTATTATAGGTGGAAAAAAAAAACACTAAGTCCCATAGTTTTATTATAGTTTCTCTGTAGTCTCTAGAGTTTTATTTGAGCCAATTGAATCTCAGTAAAAAATAATGGAGCAATGCCATCATTCTATCAACTCAACTTCAATAGTTTAAATTTCAAAACTCAAAACACAGCAGTAATAATCAATTCAAAATTTAGTCCGCCAATAAAGCATTGTTCAATATGCTGATAGTTAACAATGTTCTCCTTCAAACTAAAACTTCACAAGTTGTAGAGAAAAAGTAAGCCTCTTTCTTGATAATACAAAAATTCTTCAACTATTTGCATTTTGCTGCCTTGCAAACCAGTAAATGCAGATGTTGAAAAGTGCTAGTATTGAGTAACTCAATAAACTGGCGCAATCAAGCAGTGAGAGTGGTAAAGATCCGATGTTGATACAAGTAGAAAGTTTAATGGCAGAAGAGATTTTTAGTCAATAAGCAACAAAATTCTCAAAAAGCCTGGAATACTGGTTAATTTATCTCCTAAATGTGCTTGTTATACTGATGTGGGATAACAGCATTATCAGAGTTATCACTTATCAGAAGGGCAAGTTTGCTCCATGTTCTTAAAATGAGCATGCAATGACTGAAACTAAAACTTCAGTGTTTTCAGTGTCATTTCCCTAATTCTTCTAATCTGTAACATTGTTAGGTTAGCATTTTCCAAGTTTCTTTCTTCATTGTTTCTCTCCAGAATAAAATTAGTTGGCCTCTTACCTAAAGCAAGAACAGACTCAGGACGCTCTAAAAAATTAATAAGGAGAAGAAAAAAAATCTACCAAATTTCCACTTCGAATTACAACGTATAACCGCATAGTATCAATCAATAAATCCACAAGAAACCAAAACAAGCCCTAACGCACTCACACGCAGAAATGCAAACCAACAACCACCGTTTTGTTCAAAAGCACGAAATACAAATGACAATTAACCATAGAACATGAAGCCAATCATCAAATTTGAACGTTTCGAGTACCTGCAAAGTAAGAAGGACCAGAGAGAGAGGAACAAGAAGGAAGGAAGGAGCAGTGAAGCAACCCAGAACGAGTTGTATTGGTGTTGACCGCAACATTCGTAGACAAGGAGCTGGTCCTTCTTCTTGAACCAGTGAGAAGAGAGAGGGAAGCTGAAGGAATTCGAGTGTTGACGCCTTTGCTTGTCACCCATGGCAGTGACACTGACGATGACACTACTGATATCGAAGCCATTTTTGCCACTTTCAAGCTTCTCCTCTGGGTTGCACCCTTTCGTTCTGTTATGTTATCCTCAACAGAACCAGCGGGATAGGCTTGTCGACTATCCATATGATCCAGCCCGTTTTCAGAGTGCTGATCAACAGCCAACAGTGCCAGTTTTCCTAAATGAACCTGTGTACAAACCCAATCAAAATGCGCCACGTCCTTGAAAATATTTACTATAAAAACAAGAGAGGAGAAGGCAGGAATTTTATGTGTACCTGATCCAATCGGGCTCAAATCTGGGTCCGAAAATATGGTTCAGCCCATTATTTTAAGGCACAAATTGTTTCTTAGGCTGTCAAATAACTTTTCTATCGGCCTAAAGGTTTACCGAATCAGATGAATTATGGGCCCAACTGAGCTTTCGACACATATTTATGGTACGGAATAGAATTTTTTTAGTTTGATTTATATTAATTTTTAAAAAATATGATATTATATAATAATTAATAAAATAAATTTTTAAAATTATTTATTTATTTTATATAATTATAAAAATATTTTTTATTTTATTATTAAGAAACTCAATATAAATTAAATTAATAAAAAAATTTAATTTTTTAAGATAAATTTTATTGTTAAAGACTGGAGTACATTATTCTTAGTAAAAAAAATTATATATGTTTTTTAATTTATATTTTTATTTTGTTATTAAGAACTCAATACAAATTAAATTGATAAAAATTTTTAATTTTAATATAAATTTTATTGTTAAAAATGGTAGGTTATTCTTAGTAAAAAAATTATATATGTTTTTTAATTATTGAAAACTCAATTATTCGCATATTTTTTCAAATTTAAGGATTTTATTTTTTATAATGATTATTTATAAAAGTTAATGTTTAACAAATAAAAAAAAATCCAATCAGTTGAATTGATAAGTGGACTTTGGACTAATTCATTTCATTTAAAACCGGGTTGATATCAAAACGATGTTATTTTGCTATAAAAAATTTGAACTTTTATCATAACAACATCATTTTAGAATTAAAAATTTTAAAATTATGAAATTATAAATAATTGATTTTTTTTAATTTTATTATTATTTTTAAAAAATATTTTTATATTATTTATTTTAATAATGTGCATTAACACATTATAATTATTAATTCATCACTTGTCACAGTTTAATCTCTAGTTGAATTTTTATCTGACTTTTGATCTTTAATTTTATTTTTTTTAGGGTTCAGTGAATCGGCCAATTTTAAAAACATTGATAAAAATTTTAATTTTGTAAAATTGTAAAGGATTGCACGGATAAAATGTAAGAAAATTAATACTTTTAGTAAGAATCATATGAAAAACTCCTTATCTACTACCCTTTTTTAATTGTATCTATAACATGTTGAGTGCTTTGATGGAATTTCTATGTCAGAATTAATCTTCTTATTTACGAAATCAAATAAATAAAAATCGGTCCATCATTATGTCAATGAGGCAAACAAAACAAAAAATGGAAAATAAGATTTCAATTATCGACACTAGAAATTAAGGCCAGGAAAATGATGCATGTCAAAGCTAAAACAACTTGGATAATGACTGATTAAGAAACTAAAATAATACAAGACCTAACAACTGGCTGCCTTAGGTTGATATAATTGGTAAACAACATATAGATCATTTTCCAAGCATAGACCTATAAAGATTGGAGTCTCTTCAAGATTCATGTTTATCTCTGAAAATTCAAATATTAATTTATTGATATTTTTAACGAACTATGACCATACATAAAATCTGCACCAAGAGTTAGAAGATAAGGTTAATGATTTTGCTAGCTTGGTTGTCAAATTAAATACTTGATTTGATTTAAGGAATAATAATGAGTACGATTGAAATGGATTTGATTTGTATTTTGTTAATTTTTTTATTATTTTAATTTATATGTTATAATTGCTTGATAAGATGGGAAACAAATTAACGGAATTGATTTGGGTTAATTTGATTATATATGTACACATCTTTATTGTAAGTGACTTTTACGTTTGGTGTTTAGGCATCTTTAATTATTCGAATCGCTTTGTGCTAAGTAAATTGGTAAGATTGTTGAAGTTTTAGAGCCAACAACATAGTGAAGAATCATATTCTCTATGCTTTCTAATTAAGTGATGCATCTTTAATTTATTTTTGTAAGATAAAGGTTAAAAGACTCATTGTAAAAGTTTGAAGAATGTCATCCTCTTAAGTATTGATGGATTATATATGCTCATGGGAAAGTGCCAATGACAAGACCTTCAAGGAGAAAATCCACATACCAATTTATGTCTTTTTCTTCCTTATAGGCCAGCCGGCATGGGGCATCTTTCATGGATGTGTTAATAACTCAATTATGTGATGATAATAGTTGTAAGACATTTAGACTTAATTTGTTATGATTTTAATTGCAAAGTATGAGACTTAAATTTCATGTCAGAAATATAAACTTTTTGCGTGAGATTATAAAATTTTGAACTCTCTCTCTCTTTAATAACTAATTCTTTGGGTATAATTTTTTTTAATTAATTTTTTTAATTAATATTATTGTATTCATCTAATCTCTCAATTATATTTATGTTATGTAAATTGTGACGATATTACTGTATTCACCTGAGACTAATTAAAAAATTAATACGAAATCAATTTGCATAATATTAAAACTGCAGAGGATGATGAAATGTTAAAATCTTAATTACAAAGTATGAGATTTACATGAAAAATATAAATTATTTGTGTGAAATTATAAAATTTTGAGCTCTTTCACTTCAATAACTAACTTTTAGCTAGGATGAGATTCTCCTTATCACTAAAGTTAAACTAAATTCCAATTCAACTTATTCAACTTTATAAATGAAATGCATGAATCTTTCTCTGATTTTCTTTCTTTTTGCCCAATTTGGGGTCAATAAAATGCAGCCAATTGAATTGGGATGGAAACAAAGAAAGCAAAGTGGTGGGTTATGATGACTGGATACAGCCAGGTCAAGTGGGTCTCCACCACCGAAGAGATAAAACCCATTTGCCCAACTGTAGACCACTCAGTCCTTCCCATGTTGGGGCAGCTAGCTTTTGACCATTGAGAGTGCACCCACCATGAACCATGATGTTACCCTCACCCCTTGGTCCACATCCACCCACCCACTATGGCTCCAATTTGGTGGGCTTGGTTTGCATTTCGAGTGGATAGCTTGGTACCCAATCACCATGCACCATCTTTCATTGTCATTGCCCCAGTCTTGCTTTGCACATCAATATAACAGTAATTCATGGCTGACAGATCTGATAATTAACTCCAAATTAAAGTTGTTGGTAGATGGTTTAAGTGATCCAGAGGGTTTGGTAGGTTTGATTGATTTATCTATCATTAAGTTAGAGAGGAAAATGCGTGAGGAACTTAAAAGCCAATAATTAAAAGAAAATACGTGAAAATTACGTTATCAGTGGATAAGTGGGAATTAAGATATATAATAATCACTTCATGATGCTAACCCTAGAAGCTACGACGTTGAAATTCAATATATCCGACAAAGTTAACCGTTAAAATTTGACATTGATACACGTAAGTTCATTAACAAATTGTTATCAATCTCCTGTTTTAATCCGTAGTTTCTTGCCAATAATTGTCACGAGAAACAATTCTCGTGACATCCTTTGAATACTTTGGACAGAAAATATATATAGTAATCAAAATATGATTCGGAGATCACAAATTTATATTATATTCACTCTTTGTATATCTTATGGAGAGAATTCTATTATTGACACTTATGATTAATCATGCGTATCGACTAAAGATCATAACACTAATTTTATTTAAAATTTATCAATTTTTTTTCACAAATAAACAAAAAATAGTCTCTATTTTAGGAGTTTCGTAGCAAGTTCTTGCTCGGAAAGAGATTTACGAGTGAGATTTGTTTAATCGTTAGGCGACATTTCGGATTAATAATTAGCAAAGCAATTAATTTTGTAATAAAACCAAAAGCAATCTTTCTACTTAAAGCACAAAAAAAAAAAAAAAGCCTCATGATTCAACCATATTGGCATTAAGAAAACCTTAATCATGAGCCACCTTGTCATTTGCTGTTAAACAATTGAAGCAACAATGACATAATTGAAAAGTATAAATGTAGATAAGGTAACCCTAGACAAGCTTATCTAAATTGAATTATTTATTAACCACAAAAATATTGACCCACTAGTTAGGTACAAACTTAGGGACTTTAATTTTATATTTTAAGTTTTATAATGGTGTGGATCGACCCAATAATGTCATAGGCTACACGTCACGGTTGTGCAAAATGTGGTCACTCCTTTCATCATCATGGTCACTATTATTGGCATTGTTATCACAATTTAATTCATCTCTCTCTCTTTAGTTACTTCCTAATTGTCCAATTCCTTTTGTGCTCAGAATCTTCTAATTTTATAGTTAGGAGTCAATTTTAACCTTTAATTTGATATCTCATTTTGAGATTTGTTAATTAAAACACATTTATTTCTGAAAATTGATTCTAATTAAACATGATTTTTGATTCTAATTAACACATATATTTTTAATGATCAAAATTTTATAATTCTTTTATTGTAGTTTAAAAATTTTTAAGTCAGTACCGGTAATAAAAAATATTCAATTTAAATGTCTTCTAAAAATTTTTTATAATATTTAATTTAAATTAATATATCAAGACTAAATTTATTAATTTAAAAAAAATTAAAATTAAATATGAAATATAATTTATGATTTTTAAAAAAATATCCAGAGAATTACAAATAAACAAGAAATTTACAAAACTGCCATACGTAATAAGGTACAGAGACCCCTCCCCCAATGGACAGTTGACCAACCAGAATAGAGACAGTACCGACTTAAGGTGGGTCCCACGTTGTTCAAAGGGCCCAGTGGGCCCAGTGATGTGCTACAGGATGTCGTTAAGCCCAATGGAACAGCTCAACAGGCAAGATGATGGGCCTCCTTTCCTATGAAAAGGAGTAAGCAGTATAATCTGATGATAAATCCAAAGCCACTCATTAATACGGCTCCCTCTGGCCCCACATTTTTATTTCCCTTTTTTGCTTTTTAATTTCATTTTCTTTCTAATTTTTTTATGTTGATAAATATTTTGCAACTTGCACCATCGGGGTTGTTTTCAAATTCAAGGTGCTGCTCCAACATCTGTGTCCAAAAAGCAAGGTGACCCGTCATCCCTGTTTTACCCTTTTGGTTAATAAATAACCAATTTCAAAATTTCCTTTAATTATTAATGTCAATACATTTTAAATATAAAATTTAATATTTTTATAGATTAATTGATAAATTAGTTTTTAACTAATAAGAGAAATAAGATATAAATATAGATATTTTTAAAAATTAGATTAATGCAGAAATAAAAATTGAAAAGATCCTTTAACTCATCAATGTCCCTTCTCTTGACATTAGCAATGTCGTTAATGTTTTCTTGATAGAGGTTTTTTTTTTTTTTTTTTTTTCTGTCTCTTGATTTAGATTGGTGGGTCTTCAAGCTTTCTCGATTCAGTTTTCTTGTATTTTTTGATTCGGGTTGGTGGGTTTTAATAATTTCATTAGGTAATAATATTTCGGTGTTTGTTATTTGATTGCTTAATCTGAATGCAACCTAATGAAAAGAGAGGGAGAGAGAGGGGAAGGCCGAACAAACAAACCAAACCTGGTTTCAAAGTCTTCTTATGGACCCATTTTCTTGTCTTAATTTTATTTATTTTTAATTGTAATTGTAAAGTTAAATCTCACATGATATTGCATGTCGTTTTATGAGGTGTTCAAAATGGGTTAAAGCATGTGCAATTTGAATGGAAAAGTACATGATTAACGCAGTCCCGTGACATGCAGACCAATAGAGTGCTAAAGAAACATTTCAAGAAATCCCCAAATAAAATTAACATATGATTTCCCCATAAAAACACTCCCCATGACACCTTACATATTGCACGTATAGAGAATCCATCCAAAAATCTCCCTACTCTTCTTGTCAGATATGATAATCAGTGTCCTCCACCTCTCCATGTGAACCCACCTAGCTCTCTTTCTCTCTCCTCCTAGCTCTTTCTGTCCCTCTGTCTCCCCCTCTTGTTATATATACAGGTACCCTGGTCAAGTTCCATTGTTAGCTTTTCTTCAAAGCTTCTGCTTTTACCAGGGGACCTGGAATCCAGGATGGGTGTTAGCCGCCAGGCCCTGTTGAGCTCTTTGCTTCTCCAGGCCTTGCTGTTGCTGTGCCTGCAAGAGCAAGCGGGAGCTAAGCATCTCTACTACAATGAGAGTAGCTTGAGGGGAAGAAAGCAACTGGGTGGCTGCAACCTGTTCCAGGGGAAATGGGTACTCGACACTTCGTATCCTCTCTATGATTCTTCAGGCTGTCCATTCATAGACGCTGAGTTTGATTGCCAAAAGTATGGCAGACCTGATAAGCAGTACCTCAAGTACTCCTGGCAACCTGACTCCTGTATCATACCGAGGTACGCTCCCTTTTTTATTTTCTTTTAATTTTGGGTTTTAATAATACCCATTATGGTTTTATTTTCTTAAACTGTCTGGAAATGGTAAATTATTGAAATTCTTTTTGGTGGGTTTGGTGTGTTTACTGTGGTGCAGGTTTGATGGGGTGGATTTTCTGAGGAGATGGGGAGGGAAGAAAGTAATGTTTGTGGGTGACTCACTGAGTCAGAACATGTGGGAATCGCTTGCCTGTATGATCCATGCGTCGGTGCCAAATGCCAAGACCACCTTTGTCAGGCGGACCCCACTCTCTTATGTTACTTTTGAGGTGATTTTGTTTTTTCTTTTTCCTGTTTTACCCAAAATTTTATTTTCAAAAATTAAAAAAAGAAGAAGAAAAGATGAAATGAATTTTAATGACTGCATAGGATGGGGCTGAATCCTGAATGTTTGTCTGTTTCTTCTTTTTTAACTTATTATATTTAATCATTCCCTGTTCTCCTTTTGAAATCATCAATATCTCCAAGTCTTCGGTTGCATCTTCCAGGCTCCAGCTTTTCTACTCTGACAAGTCTTTTGCTTTTTTCTTCTTCTCATTCCCTTAATAAAGTAAATATTTTCGATTTTTAAAACAAACCCAGTTCAATTTCATATCGAAAATTGATAAATTCAATTAAATTGGGTAAATTGCTTTGCTCTCTTGGCAACAATCAATCATGTGAAAACAGGGCCTGTTTCTTGAGCTCTTGTACATGGTGGATCTGATTTCTTAACACCCACTTGTGTTTTGACCTGGAAAGGAAAACCAAAGTCAATCAGAAGATTTGCATGAGGTTGCATGATTGGTTTGCCAAGCAGAAACTCCCTGGTCACCTCCTTACAGCTGTGCTCAGGGCACCTGCCAACCTGTTCTGATGAGTGGCATGGTGTACTATTGACAAGTCACATGCCTAAAACTTTAAATTAATCTCATCATGTCCCGTTTCACGACCTTTTATTTTTTATTTTCTGAATTACTATTCAATCAAATTATTAATTAATTTTCTTGGTATTGGAATACTAAGGTTATGAGCCAGTTCAACTCTGATTCAAGGTTCTAAACGCTAATCTTTTGCAGGATTATGGGACAACTGTGTATTTGTATCGTACGCCGTATCTGGTTGACATAGTTAAAGAAACTAACGGCAGAGTACTCGACTTAAGCTCCATTAATGGCGGTGAGGCATGGAAAGGAATGGACTTGCTTGTCTTCAATTCATGGCACTGGTGGACACACACAGGAAACTCCCAGGGGTACGGTTTCCTTTTCCTGCAATTCCATCAATTTCTGATTTTTCTGTTTTTGGCTATTTTTCAGGTGATTAATCTGATGATTATAAATAATTTATGTTGTTCAGATGGGATTATATTCGGAACGGAGTGGCATTGTTGAAAGACATGAACAGATTAGAAGCCTTTTATAAAGGGATGGGTACATGGGCTAACTGGGTTGATCAAAACATCGACCCTGCCAGAACCAAAGTTTTCTTCCAGGGCATCTCTCCCACCCATTACCAGTAAGTGAAGAACCCTGACAATCTTTCACGGTATAAGCAGAACAAGTATTCATGAGATTGTTCTGTGTTCTGATCAAACAGGGGCAGGGAGTGGAATCAACCAAGAAAGAATTGCTACGGGGAAAACGCACCAATGTCTGGATCAACATATCCAGGAGGTGCTCCTCCAGCTGCTGCAATTGTGAACAAAGTGTTGTCGACGATGAAGAAACCAGTCTATTTGCTGGACATCACAACGCTCTCGCAGCTGAGGAAAGATGCTCACCCGTCTGCATACAGTGGTGATCATTCGGGCACCGACTGCAGCCACTGGTGTCTTCCTGGATTGCCAGACACCTGGAACCAGCTCATGTATGCAGCTCTTCTTGGATGAAGGTCGATGCCAAACAAACAAGTTTGATTCTTTCTTCTTCTTCTTCTTCTTTTCTTTCACAGGATGGCTAAGTTCAGAAGCAGAAGCACAGATTTGTCGTCTACTTCTGGTAGATGGAAATAGGGGGCCCCAAAATCAATTGTAAAGTGATTGATGTTTCAAATAATTGCTTTGACATTATTTAAACATAGGGTAGAGACTTCATAACAGGTGGAAATATTTGTTTTTCATTCAGGGAAGGGAACTGAACATCTATGAAACTTGTGTTAACTCAATTTTATAGGTTGTTTGATGAATTCCACGTTTCCATTTATGGAGAACTTCGTGTCATATGTATATCAGTGCATTATAACAATCCAAAAGAGTAATAACATCAGGTCAAGAGATAAATTGATTCAATCTTGTAACTACAATCCATATATGGATACAAGCATTCTGTCATTTACCTATCAGGATTCTGAGATGAAGTATCAGAAGAAGGAAGCACCTGATACAATTCATCCAGCCTTATAATAAGAGGCACTACATATTGCAACGATCCTCAAATGAAGGGTCTTGGGATCGAATACATGGTTTACCCGAGTTGAGGAAGTCTCCTGTCCACAATTCAGAGCATAGAAGAGTTTCAGCACCCACTCCATGAGGGAATAGCA
Organism: Moringa oleifera; assembly: GCA_021397835.1. Classification (NCBI taxonomy): domain Eukaryota; kingdom Viridiplantae; phylum Streptophyta; class Magnoliopsida; order Brassicales; family Moringaceae; genus Moringa; species Moringa oleifera. The sequence goes on from JAJFZO010000168.1 coordinate 5,088,795, forward strand.
AATTTGAAAAAATCAGACTAGTTTCAGTATGCATAATTTAGATAGAAAACTTTGCAGATGAAGCCCAGCGGCATAGAGTTGCAGATTATTCATAGCATTCAGACGTGGAAAGTTGGGAACACTAGGATGCAAACTAAGTTCAAGCTGAGTTGTGGAGCAGAGACAGTCAACTTTCACTACTTGCACCATCCCTTGTACGCTCATGTCCCACTTGAGTCTGGACAGAGTCAGGTGGGTTTGAAATTTTAGTCCCGCAAACACAATGAATCAGGCAGAGTTAGAGAAGCAACCTCATTTCTAATAGAGATGGGAAAATAATTCCAACCAGGCAGAAATCAGATGAGTTAAGATTCAATGTTCTGTAAGGATAGAGTGTTTTCTATGGATTTAGTTCAAATATTGACTATAGAATACAAAATTTTCAAAGTTGCAGGAGCATATAATAAAATGAGTCAAATCAAAAGGCATGTAGAAGCAAAGAATGTCAGGATATAAGATGACAGAGAACTTTGCTATGAAATGATAAATGAACAATGGAGACAAAATTCATAACGAATTTAATTGTTGCATGAAGCATGAAGTTTGATGAAGCCCTGGAAGTGATTAAACAAAATTATCGATCAGATCAGAATCAGACATCCCACCATGAAAAATAAGAAAGGCATAATTTGTTTCATGCAGGATGCCACCTTGAGGAAAACATACCTAAGAAAGCTATAAAGAGGGAAGAGGGATAACAGGAGACTAGTAGCCAACATATACTGCAGCATTCACGATGTAACAGTCATCATTCTTATCTCCCATTTCTTCCACATGTACACCACTTGAGCAAATCAGTCCTCCATCCACGACTTCAACTATCATGATCTTCCCACTGAACTCACCAAAAAAGGAAAAGAAGAGTAAAAAGTTAAAATGATAAGGAATGCTCATAAAGATTTCAGTTATTAGGTAGATATATCTCAATATCATTTCACTGACACCAAAACTTTAATCTGATTCAGCAAAAGAACTATCACCTTATCGAGTGACCCCTATCATTATATTTTGGAAGGGGGAGGGGGGAGAGGACTTCTTGTCATCAAGGACCGCAGGTGATCCTTCTGCGAAGTGCTATTTACTCGGTTAATGTTAGTACAGACAACAATCAAAGCCATTGTCTGTGATTTTATTTTTGGGCACCCATAAAGAAAGGAAGCCCAGCTTTCGAGTGAGGAGTATGATTTTACATTTCTTGTACAGGACCAGTATATCTGACTTCTGAAGGTATGGATACTCACTAAGGAAAGACAGACTTAACCCTCTCGATATCCAGTGATTGCTGGAGAGAATGAGGAACTCCTAGCTTGATCTGCAGTTTCATTTGTTCAAATGAGACACCAGGTATGGAACCTGCACCAAACATTCCTATTAAACAGCCGATAAAGCAGAGGCACTAAATATATCCCCAAATGATCAACATCATCCTGCACAGAGTAGAGTTTCAAACTTAATTGAAAAGTCAGTATTATTTGAAAGTCAATATAATGTTAGTAATCAGCCTATCAGGGCATCATTCCAAGATCTTGAGAATGGATCGACTCTGGAATAGAAAGTTAAGAAAATTGAAAGAAAAAAATCACATTCTTAGCCTGCTAATTTCTCCCAGAACTTGACACAGAGAAGCATTCGTTAAAGTTGAAACGCAATCCTCAATTTAAAAAGATCTGATATCATCCATCAATATGCAAGATACTAACTGATGTTATTTAGTGATTGTTTTCTCGCATTCTCGTGAACCCAATTTAAAGTCAAGAAAGAGCTCAATTTGCCCATTTCCACAATATAAAACATCACTCATGAGCCAAGTTTGCAGCATCTATCCCTTACTTTGGTATTTGGGATGTCATAAGAAGGAAAGTAAATTACTTTAGGCCTCAAAAGGATCAGGATACACAGTGTAGAAATCATCAGAAGATCCTATGGCTGAAGCAAGACATAAACTCAAAGCAACATTTCCAGAAAGAGGCTAAACAATTGTTGAAAAGGTCATCAAAGAAGTAATAACACCCATGAACCCCATAAGTGAGTTGGGTGGCATCTTTCTGCTTCAAATTTCAGGCATGAAAACCAAAGTTTTCAGCTAATGCCAATCTACAAGCTAATACACTTAAAACACATAATCGTCATATATAGGTAAGATGGAAGAGCAGGGAGATTTTTGAAAAAAAAAGAAAAAGAAAAAGAAGGAAAACATAAATATTCACCTCTCCGGAATGCAGGAATTGAATTAGAAGAGATAGCATCTCTGCAAGCCCGCATCGCTGCAGCGGTAATGTCTTGGCTGTTGATTTCAATTCGATATTTACATTTACGTTTGTCTTCCCATAATGCGATAACTTACTAGCCAATACATGTAAATCTATAACGGATATCAATCAAGCCCGAAAAGAGAGAAGAAAACCAAGAAATACCCAGTAGGGGAAAGAGCAGAATACCAACCCATGCTGATCGTAGCCGACACCCATCTCCACAAACAAGAGCTTCATCGGTGGGTCTGGGCTGCTGCTGCCGGTTTTACCTTCTGTCTGCTCGATTTCCATGGCTTCCGTTGCGGCTGTGATTGGGCGTGAAAATCGAGGAAATCGAAAGACAGGGGATCTCTTTGCAGTGAGAGAAAGACGTGGGTTTGGTTGATGAGATTGGGAACTACAGATACTGAGAGATCGAAGCTCAGTGGAAGCAAAAGAGGGCAAATTTGGTACCAAGCAAGTAGTCATTCTCTTTTGTTTAAAGGAGAAAAAAAAAAAATCTCTTGCCTTTCGGCTTTGCTAAAGAGTGAAGCTTGGTGGGCTCAGAGAAATAAACTGCCGAATAAGTTTTTCGAAGTTACTACTACAAATCAGATAATTTAGTTCATAAAAATAAAAAAAGATTTCGCAGCGGTTATAAATCAAACTTCCGGAAGCTATAAACAGATCTATCAGAGAAGAAAAGCTAGGAAATATGTGTAAATTAAGAATTAGCTTCTTTTACTGGAGTTATGAATTACAGAATGTTAAAACAAGCAAAGGTTTGCATTATAAAAAGAAGAATCTATGACTAGTTACGGTACAATTCTACTCTAATTACACTAGATTCTCAGAAAAATAAAAAAATAAAGTCATACGATATTTAAAGTACAATTAACATTGTTGACCACATATTCTCTAAACACAGACTTTGCAGTTATACAGACAGTTCAAATGTTAAAGCAGCCAGGCCTACAAAAAGTTCTTGCCACAAGATGATATGCTTATTTATGGATGCTTGCAGGTTTCCGTTGTTGTCCTATAAGTGACCAACAGATCTCATAAGTGTGTCTGCCTAGTGAAATTCTATGTTTGTTGCAATGTGTCCTCAATGAATGGTTGCACCTCTTCTGCTTTATGTTCTATAACTGTTTTAGAGTTACAGATACTATGAATGCAAGCTGGGTAGACCCCGATTCATTTTGATTGACAGTAAATTTCCGGATTAAGCGAATGGTGGTCGAAAGAATTGAAGTGAATGTGTTCTTCCTGTAGACCAGGGCATTAACATGTGGACTCTGCTGGTAGTTTCCAGTGAAGAATCATGAATATTGGTCCTAAACTCTAGCCTTGAAATTTTACTTTTGAGTTGAATGTAACTCTGCCATATAAGATGTTCTTGAAAACTTCAAGAAACACCCAGAAAGCACCCAAACTTGTTCTACTGAAATTGTGACTTTAGTGTTTTGATTCAGACATTTGAAGTATTGGGTTCCCATAAAATTCCCTGTCAAGCATTCGAGAGCTACTGAAATTGTAATTTTAGCGTTTTGATTCAGACAGTTTGAAGTGTTGGGTTCCCCTAAAATTCTCTTTTAAGGATTCCAGATAGGACCAAGGGACGGGGGATCAAAAACAGAGCTGAACAGAGAACAAGGAGGCTGCCCTGGAAGGATGTTCAATAAGGAGAAATGAATATTAATGTCTCATTTCTTGCAGGGCTGCTGAACATTGTATTCACAGACATGTTCTTTACAACAAAAACCGGCAGCAATTCTGAAGCAGAGTTTGCTACAGATTAGCAAGTTGTAGACCTGCATAGAAATTTCTGTGGATGCTGGTTCTGGCATTGTAGATGGCATGATCTGGCTTTATCTCTCAGCTCCTGAAATGCCCTCATTGTTTCCACATCGAAACCTCCAGCAAACTGGTAACAATTTACCAGTTAGATTCTACCAATCCATCACATCCGGTATGATTAAATCTAACTAATTTGATAAGAGTAAGCACTCACCTGATGCACCCGGAACGCAAATCTGACACCTTGTACTATTAGCTCCTCTTCTTCAGGGCCACCACCAACCGTTTCAAGTTCTGCAGACACTCTCTTCATGTACTTCATTGCTAATTTAACAGATGCTAGCTTTATCTGCAATTAAATTCACACCCTATAAGTACAGGAAACCCAACTAACAAAAAGAACACAATAAATAAAATTGAGTACAACTTTCAACCATACACAGAATAAGTACTCAATCATAGAATTAGTACTCAATCATAACATGGAATTGTATATCTCATAATATCCATTCAAACAAGGAAAACTACAGTATTATGCATCTAGCTCTTCCTAGAAAACCCAGTAAGAAAGAATTCGCAACCTTCAGGTCCTTAGTATAAAAAATGTATTAACATGACAATATAAATAATTTAAATAATGTGGGCAGCTATGGATAGTCAACTCTAAGAATCTGATTCTCTTCTACTACCAGTGAATCCCGAGCTCAAAAGGAAGCAGACGAGAAAAATGGCATTAGTTCACATGCGAGCGTGCAGGCGTGCACATAGGAAACTGAGGCAAAAATTTAACCATCCTTTTGTCATCTTGCAAGCACTGCTCAATTGTATAATAATGCATAGTATACAGTGTCAAAACAATTTTCTAGGCCTCCCCCAAGATCTGGATCCTATGATTCGTTAACAGAGACAACTTAGAATCTATCAACAAATTAACAAATGGACTTTGCATGTAATAGGCAAATTATGTCATTAATGAGTTCTAAAATGAGAAATAATTGTTTTGAAGAAACTGGCTTACCTGGCTTCCGATCCCTGTTTCAAGCATCCAATCCATAGGAATCTGGAATCCTCTGTATCTCTTTGCTGCAGATTCTCTCATCCGTGAGAGATTGTAAACGCCATGTTCTAACCTGTTATTGTGATGAAATGGGTAATAAGAATTAGATCATGGACTGGACGGAGAAGTTGATTCCAAGGAAATCTGCAGTGATGGGTAGTTAACAGATTCATATACTTTTCAAGCAGAGCCTGCATCTTCTTAAGCGCTGGACCGCAAGGCTGGCGAAAGACGTCTCTGAAAGAGGAGGCCTCGGATTCAAGCTTCCTGAGATCACAATACCCAAAAGCGGCCTCCCGTAATGCGTCAGCCTTCTGCTCCGGCCAATTAAAGTGTTTAAGCACCGCCCTTTCGTCAACCTGAAGCAGTCAAACAGTGGGTTTGAGCTCCAAGACAGAAGTTTTAATGGTGGGCGCTGGGAAGAAAGTAGGGGAATGTAGTACCAAGTAAGAGAGTTCATCGTCAAGCCATTTGACGAACGGCACTACGTCTTCAATGTCCGTGAATGCGGCGTTCTCGACTTCTTTGATCAAAAACCTTATGAAATCGCCTTGTGTTTCCACATCTGTTTTTATCTGTAAATTCACAAAACCCCACAAGCGGGGGAAGGATCATCCATCAATACCCACCATTAACAGTGAATGCCCAGCTCTTTAGCCCACAGAGGTGGAAGAAGGAAAAACAAGAAATGCAAACGGAATTGTCAAAATTGCCACTTGAAATTGGGAGAAATTACCACTTTAATTTGAATAAAGTAATCGAATCTAAATGGTGTCTTATCTCCGCAGATACAAATAAAATCCAAAGAAAAGCAATAAGGCCAGAGCTAGGGATCAGTCACTTGTCACTGACGTAAACAAGCCCTGGTGGCAATAATGTAATTAAATGCATAACCGTCAAACCGAATTGGGAATAAAAACTTACCGCGAGCAAGTGAGCCGACCGATTCTCAATCTCGCCGATCATGTCACGGGCGTTGGCCGTTGCCGGTAACACCTCCGACATGCCGGCTCCGGAGTCCTTTCGCGAGTCTCTTCGCATCAGGGAATGGTAGAACTCCACCACCTCAGGCACCCTCCTCACCTTCGCTGCTGCTGCCCTCATTCCCTTTGGCGGCGGGGGAGGAGGCGGCGGAGCCGCCTTTGTAGTTGCGGGTTTCGCTGGAACAGGTGGTGGCGGTGGCGGTGGGATGGGCTTCTCTATGGATCCTGTCTTCTCTGTGGAATCACAGGGCGTGTTGCATGATGTTGACGTCGAGCTTGATGATGAGGGTCGTGGTGGCGGTTTTGGAACCCGAGGGACTCGAGATCTGATGTTAGACAGAGTCGACTCAGCAAGTTCCTCCGAGTTACACCTTGAGTGCCTGGGCCTCTCGTATTCGGTTTCATCTCTCTTCGAATCCGCAACAGGGGTACTGTTACTGCTGCTAATACTTTCGTTGCTCTTGTGGTTATCGATATTTATAGCGGCATCCGCAGACTTGGAGGAGTTCGTTCTCTTCAAGTTCTTAATGAGATTGGACTTCACGGACACCTCCATCAGTCCCTGAAACCTCTGCGAAGAAGACAGCGAGCACTCCTCACTTTCAGTCGTTATCTCCGCTCCGCCCCGATCCGACGCCGTTTTCTTCAGTTCCGCAATCTCACACTCCATATGCTTCACTCTCTTGTCGTTCTCTCTCCTCTCTTCTTCTATCTCCTGTTTGAGCTCCTCCAGCTCTCTTCTCAGTTTCTGGTTCTCGGTCTCCAACATCTCTATCTTGCTGGAGGAACCGTGAAGCTCGGCGTTCTTAGCAGCAATATCTGCTTCGAGGGTGGGAATAATGGAGACGGATTCTTTAAAGAGTTTGTGCTCCAGGAGCTCCGTCTTCAGCCGCGACTCTCGCTCCCGGAGCTCCTCGACTAGGCGGAGGAGCTCGGTGACGTTATCTGGAGGGCGAGGCTGGACCTGGGCAGAGGCGCGTGGGAAGTAGGCGCCAAAGGAGCGCGAGAACACCGCCCTCTGAGCCGACCCTGACTTGCCGGAGCTCGCCGGGGAAGGCAATGGCGGGGGCTTCGGCGGGGTCTCTTGCTTCTGTCGAGCTGGCGATCTTTGCAACCCCATTGCTACTCTCATCTTCCCTGCCACCATGGCTAACTCTTCTCGCTATCAGTAGTCGTTGTTCGGCTTTTACAGACCTCTTGTTTTCAGTCTACAAAGAGAAAGAAGACACAACGAAGACGTTGCTGTCTGTGTTGTTTGACAGGGAGACTTTGAAAGACTGCAACTTTTCCTTTATTTTCTCAAAGAAAATTGAGGGAGAAAGCGAGGAAGGAGAGGGGGAGAGAGAGAGAGAGGACGTTGGAGATTCAGAGTGAAAGAGAGGGAAACTAACTCCAAAACTCTAAACTACACTGAAGAGTGAGTGGGGCACAGGTAACGAGGAACGGTCAAAAATTAAATAAAACACCTCAGATTCCAATTTCAAATAAAAAAATGTACAGGAAGACGTTGTAGACTCTGAACTTTCTACATGGAAACTCACGTGAATGGAGCGTGCCATATTACTCGCGTGGGCTTTTTCTGGTGGACTCTGTTTGGTGTTCTGCTTACTTGGCAGCTTTGACTGTAATTGAACTGACGACAGAAACAGTCAAAGTTTTTTAAGAGGATCATTTACTAATTGCTTTTCAAAATCAAGTCAAAATGTGAACTGATTTTAAATAAATCATAATTATTAATTATATAAATGTGAGAATTATTTTGATTTATCAAATTAAATTAAATTAAATTAATAATATTTATAGTACATTTTGATTTAAATTTTTATAATCATAAAAATATTTAAATTATTGATAAAACAAAATTTTAATATTATTAAATATTTTTAAAAGCTTATATTATTAAAAATTTTAGAAATTCATTAAAATAGTTTTTATGTTGAAAATTATTTAAATTTAATGAATAAACTCAAAATAAATGTTACAACATATTTGAATCAATTTTAAGCATTTCAATGATTAAAAATATTTTTAATTTTTTATTATTATTTTAAATTAAGCTCTGATTTATAGAAAAAAATAAGTGAACTTTTTAAAAATAAAATTTTATTTAAAAATAATATAGTTTAAAGTTTCATTTTTTATTTATTTCTATTAATTATTATTATTATTAACATATAATTTGATTGATAGTAATAAATGAAGTTTTAACTAGTGAAACATTGTATTATTTCCCTAAGAAAATGTTAGTAGGTAAACATGGGGAGAGTAAAGTAAGTAGCTCTAACGGTAGGTTTCGTTGCCGTTCAGTATCTCGCCGATTTCTCGCGATTTCTCCTGGGGAGAGGGGAAGTCCATGTCTAAGTGGGTCCATCATCTGCCAATCAGAGGATATGTTTTTTACAAGAAGATGGAAATTGATATTTTATAAAGGAGAGGCTAGAGAGAACCCAATAGTGAAATGAGACTTACTATAAATTGGAAGAGAAATAGGATTGGGACATATTTATTTACCAATAGTTAAAGTGGATAAAAATTAAAATGCTAATGAGAAATGGGATTTAAACAATCTATTTATATAATTTTCAAAAATCAAAATCAACATCTTATTTATATTTTTATTTTGATTTAAAATCAAAATAAAATATTATAAATTTATTTGCATATTTTTAAGTAAATTTATGTTATCTAATTGAAAAATATAATATTATTATAATATTTAAAAATATAAATAAATGTTTTTAAAAATATATTAAAATAAAAAATTAAACATTAGTTTTTTACCAATAATATTTTTGTTTTTTATTTTTTAAAATATTTTTTCATTTAAAGCAACGATGGAGAAAAATATCTTTGGATGGTTGATTTTTTTTTTGAACTCCAAATTCAGATAGGAATTACTTATTTTATATTTTCACTTATTTATAAAAATAATAAATAAAATTTGAAATTTATTTGGCGGCTTCACTCCTAAATATTACACATGTCATTGATATAATTTACCATATTTACAATATCAAATTGCATTGCCCATATATATTAATAAATGAGTGTTTAATCAATTAAATCAATATTTGGAATAACAGAAGAAATTTAAAATATATATATCTGATTAATTTAATTCTATTAGATTAAAAATTTGTCCTTGGGTAGTGATTGGGTAATAGGGAGCAGAAGAAGAGCCAAAGATGACCCAAGCATGACAAAGAGCCTTTTCATTGTGTAAATGTAATGGGAAAGACAAGTTTGGGAACCTTTGTCTTTAAGCTACAAGCGAAGGCGATTGAATTGGAAGCACACAGACGATGCATCGTTTTCACTATCTGCAAATGGGGTTTTGCTTACAGCGACCGCTAACTCGCTCTCCCTCCCCTCATCCTTCTTTTTCTGTTCTTTCCTGTTTTGGGTTTCGGACTCATTGCCTGTTGCTCGCTTGGTGCTTTGCAATTATCGGAAGAAGGGACGAGCCAGAGAATCAGAAAGCTGTTAATTTATGGAGATGCTCTGATATTGACCCCAGAAGCAGGAGTGCTTTTGAATCATCAGTCTCTTTTTTGGTTGGTGATATGTAATAAGTTAAACGTATCTTGTTAAATCAAAACACGTCATTTTAGATCAATATTTCCATTAGAAATCAATCAATGTGTCGAAATTGAATTATCATGTTGACGCTCAAGCATCCCACATCGGGTACATGACCTATTAAGAGCAAAATACTAATTTCTGATTTGGAAGTCTCTTTCATTTCTGAAACTCGAACGTTGCAAGCTTTAGTACCCAACAGTTTTGGAAGCTTAGGGTTTTTCCATTCAATTTCTTATCGTCTCCTTCCCTTACACACACAAGAACACGTACCCATAACACAACAAACAACACCAGTAACTGCAAGATCATAAATTAACATCCTTGGGACTTGATGAAAACACAAGCCAATGCAGAAGCCAGACTGACCGAAACCCAGCCGCCTGCACCCATGAGTCATGCACCACGACCCACATAGCAAACTCCATGGCACTTCAAGAGAGAGAGAAGTTAATGAGAGAGAGGGAGAGGTGGCTAAGAGAACATGAAAGGAATGTAACGAGAGAGGTGGCAATGAATAGGAGAGTAAATGGGCAAGTGGTCCTATATGCATTGAAACCCTATAGCGCGCCCGCTCTCTGAACCAGAGAGTAGACAGACTTTCCTGCATGAGCTGGTGGTATAATACGTGATCACTGCCCATGTGAAACAAATTTGTTAGCTAAGGGCCAACGAATTGAAGCATCACTTAATGTATTACCACCACCTCCACCTATTCCATCCGTCTTTGCCTTAATTTAAGGCTGACGAGGTACTTGTCTGCATGTCCCCGTTAAGGTTTCTGGGTAACAGTTTGCCATTTTTCACACCAAGAGAGGTTGCAGAGGCCACCTAGCTCCTCATATTTCAGGTATGATAACTGCAACAGCGTCCTTCCTGGTCTCGCGCCTGAAACTCACGGAGCATAATAGAGGGTGTCATTCTCATCTAGACCGATGAGTCCATACATGAGGAACAGTGACTGGAGTCTGGACAAATGGAAAAGGCGAGATAGCTTTTCTCTGCAATCAAGGGAGCTTGTGTTGTCGACATTGGTTTCCGTGTGCTTTAGCTAAAAGCCTAAAGGCCTAAAAGCCTTCCTATTGAATCTTTGGGTGATTTGGTCCCTGCAGGAGGCAGATCTCCAGGGCAAAGGACAAGAAATCTAACACATGGATACCCCAAATCCATGCAAAAGCCCGGCATTGGTCAGTTGTCGGCTAACAGACATGTAGATAGGCCGTCCTCTCGGATATCTTCAATGCATTGTTGAGCAGAACATGCATCCATCAGGTCTCTTGGCCCTAGAGCTTGGCTTTCCCTCATGTACAGAATTGACACCACTTTTCCTTAATAATTTTGTGTATCTAATTTGAAGCTTATTTGATTTTTAATTTATAACTGCAGAGTATTTAAAAGTGTGATTATACATTAATGTTTATATGGCCGTATTAATATTCAAGACTATAGTCTGCATGGGCACAGAGTGTGTATAAGGAATGGTCTACAAAGATGCAAATAAATGTTGCAGCAACATTAGAACATGACCTGTGAATTATGAAACATAAATGAAGGCAACGGGTATGAAGACTTACACTTCTGGCAGTAGGACGGGACCATTGCCTTATTCCATGGTACCAAAAAGATGAATACAAAGGAATACCCCAATCCACTTTGTGTATTAAATTCCAGACAACTCATATGTCAACCATAACTTCTCATGAAAGCTTTCCCCGAGACATTTAATTATATATCACTTTATTGTAAATTTAAACCCATTATAATATTTTTTATTTTCATTTTCTTAAGTTATGATTCAGTGTTAGTTTACAGACTACATCATGTGTTTCTTTTTTTTTTTTTTGGTAATTCATTAATCTTTGAGTTAACCCAATAATGATCTTAGTGCCTCGTGTCTTTTGAAAAATCAATGAAGTTGATATCATTGTTGTCTCAATTAACTACTTTTGAAAATTAATAGAAAGATATTTGTTTGCAGCAGGCATAATTAGAAATTGAATTTAAAAAAATTATTAATAATTGTATATGTTTATAAATATTATTTTACTTATAAAATACCTACAATTTTAATTTAAAAACATATATATTTTTAAAAATAATATCATAATATAGCCTAGTATTAAAATAACAACATTGTTATGACAAAATCTATCATTATGATTTAGTTTTTCTTTTAGTGAATGAGTTTATACATGAACATGAACATGATAATATAATTGATCTTATAAACCATATATAATTTAAGAATTTAATTTATAAATAATTTTCAATAAAAATTTATATATTGTAGAATAAATATTACATAAATTTTTAATATTTATTTTATGTTATTAATTAAATTTATATATTTAAAAATACTAAATTAAATTTTAGCATGAATAGTTATAAAAAAATTAAAAGCATGTTTCATTATTGAAATGACTCAAAAATAATTTTAATAATAAATTATTCGCTTCATCTTGAGTTTATGCTTCTAATTTAAATAATTTTAATTTTTATTATATTTTTAAAATTTAAATAATATGGTTTTTTTAAAAATAATTTTTATGAATGTATTTCTTTAAATTTATAAAAATTTTAAATTAAAATCTATTATATAAAATTTTAATTGTTATAATTAATAATAAACTTTGATATGATTTAAATTAATAAATTAAAATTTATTAAATAATATGAAATAAATATTAAAATTTTATATAATTTTTTATATTTTATTATCTATTTTAATATAATTTTTTTAGAAAAATGTCATGTCATTGAGGAGTGAACCCCGCGCTTCCTTATCAGTTTTCACGTGTCCGTCTCCTTTTGTTTTTGTCGCTTAACATTAGTATAAAATTAAAATTAAAATATTTTAATTAATTTAAAATTAAATAATAATTAATTTTTTCTTTCCTCTTATGGTATTTCAATCAATCACATATTTATAGTCACGTGATGATAGACAACCAAATCGTCTTTACCGGCAAGAAGTTGATAAAGGGACAAAAACACCAAAAGACTCTGCCAAGTCAAATTCTCTCACGGGTCATGAATCCTCCACACTTTGCCCCACTGGGGGATTCATGTGCCCGACAGATTGCAGGGCACACACAAGAATTAATGCCCAAATCCATCAAACTATATGGATTTGCTTCTTCTGGAATTGTAGGGTTTAGAACTTAGGGATCTCACATCTTGGATCCCCTAATCAAATTTTTTTTAAAAAAAAGAAGAAAAGAATCATACATGTTGGAGAATTAATAAGAGACAATAAAATTATTTTTTAATGATATTAATTTATTAAATTTAATATTTTTAATTATATAATAAAGTTAAAAGAAGTAAGGTGGAGTCATTGGGGCCAAGGGCCCCACGGCTGCATTCTCCAGTCTCCGCCAGTTTTTATTTAGAAGACAATTGAGATGTGCATGTTTGTCCACTGCCCAAATAACTTTCCCTTCCTAAAGGGTCATTGTAACATAGCTGGATTTGTCAGTTGTCCCATTGGATCCGACCCACCCACATATCTCTCTCTATACATATGATGCTTAAATAAAAAATATAATATTTATTTTAATTATATACTAAAAAAATATAGAATGGACATAAATTTGTTCGAGTAATAAATAATTTTTTATTTAAATTTTAATGTATCCATTACATTATATATCCAATTATTTGATTTATTTTAAATTAAATTTTAATCAAAATAGTTATAAAAAATTAAATGTATTTTTATTGTTAAAATATTTAAAAATACTTTAAATTATTACATAATATATTTTTCAGTTCATCTTTTAAATTTAAATAAATTTTTTACTCGCAATCTATTTTAATAATTTTAAAAAAATATTTTTAGTATTTATAAATTTTTTAAAATTTTTGATAAATTAAATGTTTTTCTATAATTATAAAAAAATTTATATTAAAATTTATCATATAAAATCTCTAATTAAGATTCTTAAATCAAATTGAAATAAAAAATATAATTCATCCAATTGATATTTTGAAGTATAAAGATATTTATATAAATATAAAATTCAATTTTGTTTTATGTTTACTCAAAAATATAAATTTTATGATAAATTAATAATTTAAATTAGATAATTAAACTTATGGTACTTAATGGATTTTAGTGTATGAAACCGATGGGCTAGTTTTTAGTCCAAAGTGTAAACTACGGCTTGGTAAGAGGAAGTCGATCCAGCCCAATTTTATATACGCCACGTGGATGCACTCGATTTAACTGCGTGAATGAAGCTTACATTAAAAACAAACAAAATATTCGTAGTTACGACAACAAGAACAACTGGAAACGAGTTCCCAAACATGACCCAAGTGGAAAGCCTCAGCAAAGCATCTGATTAATTAGTCCATGTTTACTTGCCTTCTTCAACTGGCAAGGGACTCCAACGCCTCCTTCTTACATCATCTCACATCTCTTTCAGGTAACTTCAAAGCAAAGGCTATCTCTGTCTTCATCAGGTGTTTGCTATAATCCCCATAGAAATCTTTCTCTCTTGGGACGCAGCCGGTGGTGCCTCACATCATCAATTAGAGTCTAAGTCAAGGCTTAATAAAGTTGTCCATCACGTATGCTTCCACATTGCCTACGAAAATAGTCAACACACGCGTTAAACAAAGACCGATTTGTTTCTTAACCAAACACGATTTTGCTTCTGAATCATCTTTGTCACGTTATATCGTAGAAATATAAATGTTCATATGATTGTTGATATTATTGGGACGAGGATGGACCGACCTAGTTCACCTAATTAAACAAATGTTAAAGTCAACAAGCCACAACTAATCACACAATTTTAGGAGAGAGTCATGTATTGAAGAAATCACTTAATGCGGAAAACACTTTTTAGTCAAATTAATGTCCTTAATTGTAGAGTTGGATGATTGGTGAATGCTTGGGTCATGAAGATTAGGATAAACTAATTAACAAGTCGTATAAACTTTAGAAGACCTCTTCCCTGGGGAAGAGGTCACATGTCTTCACAAGCTATCCCTAATTATAACATGAAATCACTAAGTACCAACCCGTGAATGATTGAATTAACATGAGAATGACCCACAAAGCACATGAATCAAAGTTGTAAAACAAGAAGACTTGGCTGTGATGATGCTATACATGTGGAATTAGGACAGCAAAGTTCATTGGATATGAAAGGTTATAGCAATAAGCTCACAAATGTCATGTCTTTTATGTTTGGGAAGATGTAGTTTCGTGATTCTAAGTCTTTTTTTTAATTTTTCCTTTCTTTTGTGTAAAATCATGATAAGGAAGGAGATGAGAAGGTTATATAAGGTCAAATGCTGCCAAGTGTTTGGGGTGTCTATAAATTATAAGGCTATGGCGTGTCTGAAGCACTGCGTGTGTGGCATGGAGAAAGATCAAAGTCTTACAAGGTGGCTGGGGAAGAAGAAAACAATGGTGGATAGGATTGCAAAGAGATGGAGACATCTAAGCGGCCAAGACAAGTGGGAACACCTGCTGGACCCTCTTGATATTGATCTCCGGCGATACATAATTCACTATGGGGAAATGGCTCAAGCTGCATATGACACCTTCAACACAGAAAAGGCATCCAAGTATGCAGGCAGCAGCCTGTACGCGAAGAAGGGCTTCTTCTCTAAGGTGGGTCTACAGAATGGTAATCCTTACAGGTACCGCGTGACCAAATTCCTGTACGCGACATCACAAATCCAGGTGCCTGAAGCGTTCATCGTGGTGCCGTTGTCGAGGGAGGCATGGAGCAAGGAATCTAATTGGGTGGGGTACGTTGCTGTGGCCACGGACGATACCAAACAAGCTTTAGGCAGGAGGGATATTGTGATTGCTTGGAGAGGAACTGTAAGGACCCTTGAATGGGTTGATGATCTCGATTTTAATTTAGTCTCGGCTGACAAAATTTTTGGCGAGGGCAGTGATCCTCAGGTGCACCAAGGTTGGTATTCCATCTACACCTCAGAAGATCCACGCTCGCCCTATAACAAGACCAGTGCAAGAGACCAGGCAAGTAGAGTATTTTATATTTGTATCTAATTAAACATACCATAAGAAGAATTATAGTTCCTGCTAGTAAGATTGTGAAGATAATCGAATTCTTTTTCTGTTATTGTTTAGGTTCTTCATGAGGTTAGGAGACTAGTGGAACAATATAAGAACGAGGAGATCAGCATAACCATTGTAGGCCACAGCTTAGGTGCAGCCCTGGCAACATTAAACGCAGTTGACATAGTTGCCAATGGATTCAACAGACCAAAAAACCAGCCGAGCAAAGCCTGTCTGGTCACAGCCATGGTATTCGCCAGTCCCCGTGTTGGCGATTCAGGCTTCAAGAAAGTCTTCTTTGAATATGGAGATCTCAGAGCCTTACGGGTACGCAACGCCCTAGATATTGTCCCTAACTATCCCCTGATAGGGTATTCTGATGTGGGGAAGGAATTGGCAATAGACACTCGAAAGTCCATGTACCTGAAAAGCCCTCAAAATGTGGCGACTTTGCATAACCTAGAGGTGTATTTGCATGGGGTAGCAGGAACACAAGGGAGCAAAGGAGGGTTTAAGTTGGAGGTTAATCGCGAGATTGCATTGGTAAACAAAACGATAGATGCTCTGAAAGATGAATATCTTGTGCCTGTTTCATGGAGGGTTGAGAAGAACAAAGGAATGGTTCAACAGGCAGACGGTTCCTGGAAGCTGATGGATCATGAGGAGGATGATGAGTCAGATCTTTGATTGTTTCTGAAGTTTGGTATGATTTTAATGGTTATTGCGATGATATCATATAGTTCATAGGGAATCTGAGCTGAAAGAACAGTGAAAGGTTACAACTTCATCTTGTCTACCAACTTGTAGGAAGAATGACATTTTCTTGCCCCAAAGTAACAGATTTATATATGATGATGAGGGGACTTTACAGATATGCGTCGCTGGCTGTAGCAGCAGTTGTTTGTATATCGTTATTTACTGATATTAAGCAGTTTGAGTGTGAGAAATTACCAGTGTGGATGTATTTTCTCTGTCATTGTCTCTTTTGGTCTTGTTTGAATTGCCTGTAATATCCTTTTGTTTTTCTGGCTGCAAATAAATATAAAGATTTCTTCTCTGTAAGAATTATAATGTATACTTAATTGCTCACAGATAATCTTACAAAGAATTTTATTTTATTTAACATTAAAAAAAACTGAAGCTCTTTCTTGTTGCTGCAAGTTTACTTCTCCAAACTTTGAAGGTAAGGCCTGAGTGACAACATTATTAGCAATTTGAGGCCGTCTCCAACTAGACGGTAAAACGAAATTTTGCCGTCAAAAGTATAGTGAAAGACGGTAAATTGGTTTCACCAATTTGGTTCAGTACTGTAGCTGCACCAAATTGGTGAAATGTTGAAATAATTTTTTTTTTACAAATTATTTTTTTAAAGGTTTTAAATCAAATATATTTTTGATTAATAATTTAATAAATATATGATATTATTAGAAAAAAATTATACCATTAAAAATATCTCATCAAGATCTTTAAAATAAGATCAATATTCAATATATAATTTTGTTTTATTTAAATTATTATTAATAATAATTTATTTAATTAATAATAAAATTATATATATTATTAACAAGAATTTCTTGCTCGACATAGACAAATCAAAAATAAAAAGGCTCATTTTGCACTTCGTGATGCATTGATTGAACATCTATGGAATCGTCATGGTAATTCAGAAAACTAAATATTGTAATATGTTAGTGATTTTATTTTATCTTATACCAATTATGTAATGAAATTTTAATATCAATTTGAATCATGTATGTAAAATTACTCTATCAAAAAATTATATATTATCGTAAAAATATAAGTAACTAATAAAAAATAATTAAGTTAAAATTACGGTAAAAATATTTTTATGAAATTTGATTGATAAATTATTAATTTTAAAATTACCAAAAATTATAATTTATTATATAATATTAATTTTTTAAAAATATATAAATAAAAATAAAAATTTTAAATTATATTAATTATTTTAAAAATATTTATAAATTAATTAATATTTATAAATATTTTTATTAATAATTATTATTTATATTATTAAAATAATATTATAACATCAATTTGGTGTAAATGGGTTGAAAATGAAAAAAATTTGATGTTAAAATATTCTAAAAAAATTCTTTTTTATCATCAAATTGGTGTTAAATTTAGTGTTTTGGGTTGGAGATGGTCTGATCTTTACCACTGAACCCTCCAATCTCAAGCTTTAATGCTTTCAATTATTTTCTTGAAAGACCAGTGGGCTTTTCCCTATATGCAGCCTCAGAAACACTTTACCCATCTTGGCCTGTCAGCCAGTTCATGCTGGCAGACAAACCCAAATCGATCTGAGTATGCTGCACATATGTGAAAACCCAGTCTGGGTTCTTCCAGCCTTGAAGATGTGAGGAGGCAGCAGAATTGTGGTTACTTTGCTGATTGACTATTGCGTGAGGCTGAAGTTTCAACAAACTTGACAAGAATTTATAATTTAGTGGAAAAAACTCTCAAAGGTTTATATGAACACTGATAAAAAAAATTTCTGTTCATTTTAATTGATTCGTTTTGAAGTTCTTATACAGAAAAGTTGAATTAAATAAATTATTAAATTTATTAAATTTATGTTTGCATTAAAGATGGTAAATCATAACATAATAATACTTCACTTTTAGTTTTTATTTTGAATTTTAACATATTTTTAAATTTTTTTTGATTGCTTAAAAATAATTAAATTAAATATTAACCTAAATTATTGTAAAAATAATTAAGCATGTTTTCGTTCTTAAAATGTTTAAAAAATGACTTGAACGGATTCTGCCTTTATTTCAAGTGAATCTCTCAATTTGAAATAATTTTCTACCCATAATCGATTTATTGTTTATTTTTATTTTTTATAATAGTTTTTTTAAAATAATATTTTTAATATCAATTATTTTTTTAATTTTTTATAATCTAAATATTTTTTATATTTATAAAAAAATTTAAATTTAAATTTATATTATAAAATTTTTAATTTGAATATTTTTAATTTTTAAATTTTTTAAATAAAATTTAATTTGATTACTTTTTATATATCAAAAATAGTTTAGAGATATTTTAAAATTTTAAATAACGTTTAACTCAAGATTTTTTACCATTTAGTATTTTAGAGTGTCAATTGTTTATAAGCAAAACTGTAATATTATATTTTTATATAAAAATAATTAAAAGGGGTAAAACCTCATTCCGCCGTGAACCGTCCCCGCTACTAGGGGCACCCAACCCCAAAAGTCGAAAGCCATTAAGTTTCACATCAAGAAAAATCAAGGCGATCCGATTCACGTGCGTGCAATCAGAAGAGACACCAAACGCCACTGTGAAACTCTTGAACGGGAGAGACAGCTCAGACGCATTACAGATAACGAAGAAGAAACGATGAAGGGACGATTTGATTGAGAGGCAGAAGTAATTAAAAGCTCTTAAAAAGCAGCCATGTAAACGGCAGAATAGTACGGGAAAGGGCATCCAGCTTTTCTTTAGCAGACGCGAGTCCGCTATAAACTTCAAAAAAGGGGATCCAGCTTTTCTTTAGCAGACACATGAGCCCCGAGTCTGCTATAAACTGACTCTCTACAGTTGGGTGGGTCTGGTGAAATTTTCAGATTATTCAATAGCACTTTTTTTTTTCTTATAAAAAAATATTCA
Organism: Moringa oleifera; assembly: GCA_021397835.1. NCBI lineage: Eukaryota > Viridiplantae > Streptophyta > Magnoliopsida > Brassicales > Moringaceae > Moringa > Moringa oleifera. The sequence goes on from JAJFZO010000168.1 coordinate 5,108,190, forward strand.
ATAAAACTTAAAAAATATTTAAGACTACAAGTAAATATATGTCCTCTAGATGTAAGTAAATAAAGTTAATTCGTTCAAACACAGAAAATGATAGGTAGCTGTATGATCATATGACTACATTAATGATCAAGAAAGGAACACAACTGAAAATGGGAAATGCCGACAAATGAAAATCACTTCATAATGCATAAAAATGTGAAACATGAGCGATAAAGATAACCTGTTCCCACATTTGATTGTCCAGGAGATCAGACAATGGTGATCCAACTACCCGTCCTCTCACGCCTAACCTTTCTGTTTCTATTCGGAATAAAAACAAGAGTAAATCCGTCTACTTGTCTTTCCTCTTCTTTTTCTCTTTTGGATAATCATCTAGAGTATTATTTTGAAATTTCAATAAATAATTTCATCATCTCGCAGCATTTTTCATGTCCTGTATTTGTTGATCTTATCGAGATGACCATGTTACTTATTGCTCTCCCATTTCGAGTCAATAACGTCTGACTGCCTAAAATTATTTATTATGAGTTGTTTAGCAAAAGCCTAACCAAATTAGAATACAAAAGCTTTTATGTTTGATTGATTCTTGCTGGAAAAGTTCTCAGAAAAACATAGTGAATTTGGTTATTTTCGCTCTTAATTTTGGCAAGGAAAAATGACAATATGGCTCAATCGATCTTCAAAGTAAAGAAGGAGAAGAAAAAAAAAAAAACTTATCAATGGGGTTGTCCTACTTCCAGAGTTGCATGATGAATAAACAAGCTTAAATTTGGGTTATAAAATTGGAGATATATTTAAAGTTCACCAAAAAAATGGAAATGATCTCACCTAATGGGAGTATATTGGTCCTTTGAACTCAAATTAAGGTCTCTTGATAGTGTTGGTAAATTACTTACTTTCTTTGTCTTTCATTCATAACAGGGGAAAGATACATGCACCTATCTTCTTTGTGTTTTATTCATGACATAGGAGAAATCAACATTGTAAATTATCAATCTATTTACATTCCATGTCTAAAAATACAGACCTATAAAGTTTCCTTGGAACTGTTTATGCATGTGCAATAAATCTACCATGTTACATGTTTTAAATGCCGTTGCATGTGGATGGGTGAGAAAAGTGAGCCACTGAGCCTATATAAGCCATGGAAGGCATGCAGCCTGGGTGCACCCAATCCTCACAAGCTCTAGCTAGCTCAGTAGCAAAACTAAGAGAGGTCATGGGTGGCATTGCTCAGCGTTGGAGAGAGCTCAGCGGCGAGGACAACTGGGAGGGTCTCTTGAGCCCTCTTGACGTTGATCTTCGGCGCTACATCATTCACTACGGTGAAAGAACTGCAGCCTGTGAAAACGCCTTCAATGACAAGAAGGCATCTAAAGGGTATGGGTTTAGCCTTTACCCACCAGAGAAGTTCTTCTCTAGGCTTTGTCTTCAACGGGGCAATCCTTACAAATATACTGTCACCAGCTTCTTCTATGCTCTAACAGAAGTTAAACTCTTCACCTGGACCCTAGAGAGCGCTTCCGTCTGGATGGGCACCGTAGCCGTAACCACAGATGAGGGCAAGGAGTCGCTTGGCCGCAGGGACATCATGATTGCCTGGAGAGGAACTGCGTCCACCGCAGAGTGGATTAAAGATTTCCAGTTTGGTCATACATCAGCTAAAGACCTCTTTGGAGAGACACATGACCCTAAAGTTCACTACGGCTTTCACTCAATCTACACAGCCAAAAGCTCAGATCACCCGTTCAGTCAGACCAGTGCCAGAGACCAGGTAGCTTTGCTGATCTATTTGCCCTTGTCTCCCTTAAGCATGCCAGTGAAAAATTTTACAGTGAAATACAGAATATTAAACGCCGTTTGATATATTTATAACGGTTTTCTTCAGATTCTGAAAGAAGTTAGGAGACTGGTCGACAAGTATCAAGATGAGGAGATCAGTATAACCGTGACGGGCCATAGCCTGGGAGCTGCACTTGCAACGCTGACCGCCATGGACATTGCAGCCAATGGATACAACAAGCCAACAGGGAAAGACAAGAGCTGCATGGTCACAGCTTTTGCATATGCCAGCCCCCGCGTTGGAGACAGAAACTTCCGCAAAGTGTTTAATGAGCTCAACACCGAACACGACCTTCACATCCTTCGCATCAGGAACTCCACGGATCCTGTCCCTACTGCGCCACCTGAACTGTTCGGCTACATCGACGTCGGGGTTGAGTTGGGGATTGACACTACCTTATCCCCGTACTTGAAGCCAAACATCAACCCGCATGACCTGGAGAACTATCTCCATGGAGTTGCAGGGGTACAGGAAAAAGAAAAGTTTGAGCTAGTAATCGCCCGAGACATTTCACTGGTAAACAAATACTTGGATGGTGTCAAGGATGAACATAGCGTCCCTCCTAATTGGTGGACCAATGACAGGAACAAGAACATGATCCAACAGGACGATGGCTCCTGGGTGCTGGAGGATTATGTGCCAGATCCTCCCACTGTCACTGCTTGATTATTCCGGACAAATTCTACAGTAATTATTCTGTTGGCAGGCATGTCAGTGAGCTGAGCTGGTGATCCTTGCAATGGATAGTCAGTAATTTCTATGTTTTAATAATAAGTCTCTTCACTTGTGGTTCGGTGGAGGGGTTAAGATGGGTGCTCTTTGCTGATTGGAGCATTGTGTTTCTCTTGTGAGTTGCTCATGCTCCTCGTGGAGGTGGCAAGGTCCGGTTTGTTGTCTTTACAATGTCATGAATAAAATTGTTTGTCACCTGGGAATAAGCTTTTTGGTTTTTTAATTAATTTTTATTTGTCACTACTAACTCTGAAACCTGATATATATATATATATATATATCACTTATAATATATCTGTCAAACCATACATCCCATGACTTGTGAGACATTTTAATTTTGAAAATATTAGATTTGATTTATTCTTTTTATTTTAACGTTTTGCATTGGGGTTTTAAAATTATAAAACTATCATCTCTTTAAAGTAACACAAAATAGTTGTCATCTTCTTGAAATACAGTACTTCAAATTTAACAAGAAGAAAATAAAAAAGAAATATAAAGAGCAAACTTAAAGAGAAATTAGAAGATGAAGGTACGGATCCGGCATCCTTTATTAGAAGAACTCTCCCAAGTCCCAGCTCAAAAATTTCCAGCACAAGCAGAAACTAGCCAGTGCTAACAAGGGGTTACAAGAACTGCATCTATGCCTTTCTGACTGAAATTTTCTCACAGGATCGGAAGGTTCCACTTCCAGGAAAAGTTTCAATTTCTTTATAAGTTTATTAACTGAAAATTATGTGAAGACATAATGTGATGGTGTATCAGACGGTGTAGATTGGGTTTATAAAACCAATCAAATCACCTGGTAAGAGACAAATATCTAAAACTATAATATGAGGCAAACAAAATTACATAGGGATGAAAAAAAACAATTTCTGGAAGCAACTATTTAAGAGTATCAACAATATAATTAATTTCCCAGCTCTCAAATTTCTGCTCCTTTGGGTTTGATTTGCAAGAAGAGAGTGGATACTGCAATAAGAGGTGATTTTTCAAGCCACATCATGTATCATCACCATCTGCTTACATAAGTCAAACATAACAATGACCTTATATACTTGTTTTAAACACAATAAATATTAGTACACTGAAACTTGCTTCTGAATAATTGAGTGCATTGCCAGCCAGGTTGAGATTTCCTGTTCGTATATTTTGCAATGCAAAAGACAGAATCAGGATCCCGGCTACTTCTTTCACCTTTCTGTTTGGAAAATTCAAAATGGTTACAGAATTTCTCATCTTGCCTTTTTGGATTCTGTCGAAATATAAGCAAAAAGGTGAGACCTTAGCCAGAATATTAGCAAAACGATCATTGATGCTAGCTGCAATATTATATCAATCTTAAGCTTAGTTATTTTCAAAATTTTCTTTTGTACGTGTATCTAAGACCAGTGTTTTTCTTCCGATATTATGGGGCCTTAGAAGAATGTTTACTGATGTGGGTGCATGATTAGTAGCCAATTCATCTTTGTATCAATTAATATTATGGATATTGTATAGTATATCAAGAGCTCTTGAAGAACTGAGGAACTAACAGCATTAATGTTTTCGATTTATTGGTTGGCTATTATTATTGTGTGAGGGTCCAAAAGTTTCAATAAATTTTACCACAGAGTAGTGTGGGAAACACTTACATCAATATCGAACCAACATTTTTATGGTGAAATGTGGTACTGTACTGGACTTAATTCTACTTTTGTTTATATCTCACCAGAGACAGAGGGAGGTGGGCCTGGCAAGGCTGTCCTATGTTTCATCTTCCAATTTGGCAGCCTTGATTGTCGAATTGTCACATCTGAACCCTTTTGGATATGTAATCTTTGACGCGCTTCGTGATCTAAAGATGGCCACTCAACCTTGTAAAAATATGTAACACATGGGTAAAAAGTACACCGTCTCAACAACCATTGTTAGTGATACTTGATGTGGCCGGTTGGAAACATATGCAATTAATTCTTGCAAAAGGAACATCAATGATGAAAAAACTATTGCTTTTAAGTTGAACCTGGGTTCGCCATTGATTCTTCATTTCTTTTTTCTTTTTTTACTTAACTCTCTCTGCCTTCTTTTTTTTTTTTTGTTTTTTTTTTAAAAAAGAGAAGTGAATTGTAAAACTTTCATAATTAAACAGAGGCAATTTACATATATTATCTGTATAATTTGTTTTAAAACATCAGATCATACTTTTTTTTCTGTCTCTTTTCGTTTGGGGCACATTATTTCAGAATCAATTGTTTAATACTGAGAACATATATAGTCATGTTACAATGATATGTTCTAACTCTTGTCATGTTCTTCACCCATGACACCAATGCCTCTCTTTGATTATATATATATATATATATATATATATATATATTGTTACTTCAACTTCTGAACATCTAAAAATCTTCAATTTGAAACTACAATGTCGTCTGTGAAAACAAGGATTACAAGGAAACGTACGGTTATCTTTGGAGAAAGGCCACACAAGGACTGTAGTCTCTCAGAATCTTTGGCCGCATCTTTACCCAGTGACCATCACATTCCTGCTATACCTATATATGACGGTGTTACTTCAAAGATAAATAATAAATAAAATAATATTATCAAAATTTTGATAGGTTGAGTCATGAATTAAGTTGATTTTTTTAAAAACATAATATGTAATAGTTTATAATTTTATTGTCTTCAAGATAAAATAATTCAAAAATTACCTTGAATCTCTTATCTGTCATAAAGAATCAAAAATACTATTATATGGTGTTAGCTCGATATTTAAATAAAAAAATATTTAACGAAAGATGAATAGCTTATTTGGGAAAAAGTTTGGAAAAGCAGATAAGAGGAGAGGAGAGAAGATGATAGAACTGATCAATGGCTTGGTGTATTAAGTGAAAGATTGAGGGAACTTTTCTATAGTAGTTTTAGGTGAGAGAATCATGAGAGCAGCCATGCATGTGTGTTATCTGCATGCCACGTATGAAGAAGCAAATTTTACACTGTCATATTATCGAGAGACCAAGCAACGTGGCCTGTTCAACTGCACTGACCAGTGGCTTATCAGGTTTTGCAAGCTAGCGTTGGGGGGCCACTGTGGTAGGTTGACATGTAGGTAACTTACGGCAACCTGCCATGGCAGGCTAACGTGTAGGCGGGTTAACGTGGCAAGCTGACATATATTGTTGATCGAGTTTTATTTTAAAAAATACGTATAGGCGAGTTAATGTGGCAAGCTGACATATATTGTTGATGGAGTCTCATTTTAAAAATTTTTAAAAATAATTAAATAAATTATTTGTTTTTTTCAAAAATTTAATTATGGTGCAACGAGCCAATCTGTTGATCTATTGGACTAACGATTGCGTACGCGCACATGTGCGTGGTGGACCTTCATAGATCTATCTCTTCCTCTTCTGACAAAAGTGAAATACCTCTTAAAAATTAAATTTAACTAAAACATCATACTTTGTATACAACTCCAATGATTGATTTCTTTTAGATGTGGGATCCCACGAAGCGAGGGTAACTCCATGCACATCTTAAAATTTTTTAGAATTCATTTAATTTCAACAATCTCTCGCTTAAATTCAAAATTGGTTTTTATTAAGCAAGTATCAAGAATTATAAGATTGTGTATAAGCAAATGTATCTTTCAACTTGAACCTTTGTGAAGCGATGATACTTTAGAATTTATTAGAGTAATTTGTAATTTTGAACTCTATCTCTAACAACATCCTACATACAATCTTTTTGGAGTATAATTCAAAAAATATCTACGCTTTACGGTTATGCATGTATATCCTAGTGTAGTGAATGCTCTAGAGATTTTATCTAAATTCCATAGAATATGACCACACTTCCAAATTCATATGCACTCCTAGAGATAGATACTCTACTTTATATAGAGTATAGAGCTCATTAAGAGTTAGAAAATTTAACTCAACCTCTTCTTTTGTTGAAAAATTTCATGCTTCTAATGGAATGAAACTCATAATGACATGTTTGATCTATATCATTTCATGACCTGTTACTACCCTTTCAACCAATTTCTTCAGATTTTCAGTCCATAAATTGGGTTACCATCACGAGTGATTTATTACTGTAAGAACATTAGTCTCATTCCTTTTGAGGTTTTAAAAACCTTCACTTTAGCTAATCTTTTCGTTAAATGATCAACTAAGTTATTATTAGTTCGTACATGACCCACTCTAATAGCTCTTATGGAGAGAAATTTTCTAACAATCCTGTACTTATGATGTATCTCTCGTCTCTTACTGTTATAGTAATGGTTCCAAATTTTTGCAATAGTCATGATACTATTGTAATGGATCCGGATAATTGGTATTGATCTTTTTAATAACGGGATCTTATAACTAGCTTACTTCCTTACTAGTAACAGCTAGCACTATTATCTTAGACTTCATCGTAAATTGAATCAAAATAGTCCGTTTCTTATACTTCCATGAATTAACTTTACTTGCAATATATATTAAAAATATAGTAACTTGTTGTCTTAGAGTCTTCTAAAAGGTGTGCCAATTAGTATCAGTGAATCATTTTAGAACAGTGAAAAACTTTTAATAATGTAATCTTAGGTTTATGATCCTTTTGAAGTACCTCGTGACATTTTCAACAACATGCCAATACTCGATATTAGGTCTACTTGTAAACCTATAGATAATCCCATAGCATAAGCTATGTCAGGCCTAATGCAGTCAGTAGTATACTACCAATGATTCACATACTTAGTTTGTCTAATATTATCTCTAGTGTTGTTGAACAACTTAACACTAAGATCATAAGGAGTACACGCAGATTTATAGTCAAAGTAATTGTATTTTTTTAAAATATATATGAATATTGGCTCATTTGTCACTTTGCCTCCAATGGCACCTTGTAAAATTTCCACTTTTACTTCCATTTTGTCATTACTATCATGCTTAACATGCTGTCACGCCTTTTAGATCGATCAATGAAGAAATTGATTTTTTTAAACTAAAAAAATGAAAGATGAATCAGCATCACCTTTATTTATTTTTTTGAAATTTATTATGTCCAGATTTGTGAGGTTTTCTGTGGTTTAATTAAAGGTGTAATACTTTTTTTAATTGTAATTGAATGTGGTATGCAAAGAGTTAGTATGATATCATTATACAAAAGAGACAATTTGCCACTACTAAAAATCGTGACAAACGTAAGCAAATTCCATGACAATATTAGTTTTCAATGAAAAAAATCGTAGGTAAATATACTATAACAAAATTATCTTGTTATATAAAACAAATCATGGCAAACCATCAAGATAAAGTTTGATATAGAAAGATTCGTGATGTCACCACGACATTTGCCATAGATGTTGCTATGACGCAATTTTGTGGTAATCTGTCACAAAAGGTGTCCCCAGTCCATTGGGACAAAATTTGATTAAAAAGAACAAAAATTATGGTGCAACCATGACTCTTACCACAAAAATCATGTTTTAAGGATATGTCATACATAAACAGTTCTCAAATCTGACAGACAGTTTTGATGTTTAAAATATAGAATTTGGTTTTTTTTTTTTTATTTTTTTCACTTTTATAAAAGCAAAAATTAACTAGCCAGACTTGACAAGGAGGTAGCTACAGAAGCTCTACTCATGCCCTTCTGAGTGAAATTTTCTTGCAGGATCTAAAAGTTCCAATTCCAGGGAAAGGTCAGTTTAATTACTAACTGCAAACTAATGGGAAAGCATAAAAGAAATGTGAAAATTACTGCTGAATGACTGAATGCACTGCAAGGTTGAGATTACCTGGTCATATATTTGACAATCCAATCAGCAGAATCAGCATCTTAAATTACAGTTTTTGTTTCTAGCTATTAGAAAAATTCGAAGTGATTACAAAATTTCATCATCTTGGCTGTTGGGTTCTGTTGAAATATACACGGTGTGAGGCCTTAGCAACAACGTTGGCATATCAATCATTAATAAGGTGATGTTCAATCTTAAGCTTTGATATTTCCAATTGTTTATTTACTTTGTTTAGCCATGTGGGTGTAGCCAATTCTTGCTTGTATCAAAATTATTGATATTATATTGTATATCAGGCCCTTGAAGACGAAACAAAATTACACTTTTATGTAAGTATATGGTCCTAAACTAGACTTTTTATTTGTGTTTATGGGATTTCTACTAAATCCGAATTGATGATGAGCTTTTACCAAAATGTTAAAAAAATATTTTAGTAACTTAATATGTTAATATAAAAAATATAAAAATTAAATAAAAAAGTTTAATTATTAATTTTATTAAATTATCACATATTATTATTTTATAAGAAAAATCAACATAACCCGTACCAGCTCAAATGATAAAGACTTCTATTTTTCATCTTCCAACTGCCTTATCAAATTGCGAATGACACATTTGAATATATCTCAAATTGAATACTCTTTTAAATTTGGAATCTTTAATGTCCTTCGTGATGTAAAGATGACCACTCACATCGGTAAAAATATGTAACACATGGGAAAAAGTACACTCTCTCAACGGTCATACTTAATGTGGTCTGTTGGGAACATCAGACTTTGCCATTAATTCTAGCAAAATGCATCAGTCATACTTAATGTATAGTGTTCATCATTGATTCTTGCTTCTCTCTTTTTTATTTCACTCTCTCTGCTTTTTTTTTTTCTTGCAAGAGAAATGACTCATCATAAACTTTCATAATTAAACAGGGAGTTATATTGTTTTTTTTTTTAAAATTAATTATATCAGTGAGATGCATTTATTTATAGTAAATTAAGATTTACAATAAAAATTATATTTATTAAAAATTTACGTTTTTGTTGAATTTTTAAGAAATTTTTTTATTATAATTTTTGTTAATGTTAATGATTTTACGCATACGTAATATGCGTGTTACTTTTACTTGTGCAATTATTCAAATACTCATTTAAAATATTATTAAAATAAATAAAATATTTTTTTTTCATATTAAACTTAATAACAATATGTAAAATATAAATATTTAAATAAAATAAAAAATATTTTACTTATTTTTATAGTGTTTAAAAAAATGTGAAGGTAATTATATAAATAAAAGTTATATACACATTATATAACACAAAATAGTTAATATTAACAAAAATTATAAACGAAAATCTCGTATTAATAATCTAACAAAAAACGTGAGTGCCAAATAGATACAATTTACTTTTTTACAAATCTTGATTTGAAATGGCAAACAAACTACAAATTTTTCTCATATGATCGAAAAAATAAAGACAATTATTGTCTAATAATTGATGCACAAAGCAAAGAGATGTTTAAAATCTCAATGAAAGGTAAAAGATTTACCTTGAATATGATAGAAGAGAAGGAAGCTGCAGTACACAAAGAAGACATTAATGTGAGACACTTTCATCATAAGGCCATTCCTTTTATAAAGAAGAACAATCTTAGATAAGACTTGCCTAAATTAAAGGAGCAGTGTCCTAAAGATGCTAGTTTGCGATATGAGAAGCAGATCAAGCTTTTTTTTCAACAAAATAAAGCTTGAAGAGCTAAACAAAAACTGCAACTAGTTCACATAGATATCAAAGGATCAATGAGAAAACCAACAAAGACTTTACATCAAAAAGTTCTGTTTGAATATGACCATAAATCAAAGAGATAATATGTCAAAGTAATTCAAGTTCAAACTCTAAAAAGAAATACAAAGAAGAGGAGAAATACAGTTAAATCTATAATAAAACAAAAAATAAAAAATGATGACATCCTAATAAAAGTACTTTCAAAGATTGGTGTATGCAGTAAAAAGAGTAAGGAGGAGTGGGAGAAGACTTATTCTTCTAATTTATCAAATTGTTTGAATTTTAGATAAAGGTAATCTTTTAATTTGAATTTTGAATTCAAATTTTAGGATATTTAGATAAGTATAATTTTAGATTTTACTTGTTTATTTTTTTTAAATAAAATATTCATTAATATAACAAAGTAAATCTTTGCAAACCATTAAAGCAAGTTGTTAAGAATTATATTTTCTTATTTTTCCTCTACTCTAAAAAACCTAACAAATTCACACAAAAAGAAACCAACACAAACTCCATGGCATTTCAAGAAAGAGAGAATTTAATGAGAGAAAGGGAGAGGTGGTTAAGAGAACATGAAAGGAATGTAACCAGAGAGGTGGCAATGAATAAGAGAGTAAATGGGGAAGTGGTCCTATACGCATTGAAACCCTATAGCGCGCCTTCTCTCTGAACCAGAGAGTAGACAGACTTTCCTGCATGAGTTGGTGTATACGTGATCACTGCACATATGAAACAAATTTGTTAGCTAAGGGCCAACGAATTAAAGCATCACTTAATGTATTATCCCCACCACCTATTCCATCCGTCTTTGTCTTAATTTAAGGTTGACGAGGTACTTCTCTGCATGTCCCCGTTAGGGTTTCTGGGTAACGTTTGCCATTTTGCACGCCAAGAAAGGTTGCAGAGGCCACCTAGCTCCTCCTCACATTCATGCCATTACAACTCTCATTACACTGCATATTACAGGTATGACAACTACAACAGCCTCCTTCCAGGTCCTACGCCTGAAACCCACGAAGCATAATCGAGCGTATCATTCTCATCTAGATCGATGAGTCCATATCCGAGGAACAGTGACTGGAGTCTGGACAAATGGAAAAGGCGGGTAAACTTTTCTCTTCAATCGAGGGAACTTGTTGGTGTCTGTATGCTTTGGCTAAAATCCTAAAAAGCCTTCCCATTGAATCTTTGGGTGATTTGGTCCTTGTAGGAGGCAGGTCTTTAAGGCAAAGGACAAAAAATCTAACACATAGATACCTCAAATCCATACAAAAGGCTGGCATTGCTCAATTGTCGGCTAAAAGGCACATATGTAGATAGGTCTTCCTCGGATATCTTCAATGCATTGTTGAACAGAGCATGCATCCATTAAGTCTCTCTTAGGCCCTAGAGTTATTGATAATGATAAGGACGATTACTAAGCTACAACTTAAATAATATATTGACACTTGAGCCCGTAGACTCGATACTTTTTATCTCTACTTACTGCATCATGGTAAACCTAATTTAATTTACTTCAAGAGTTTTGAAAGATCATCTTCTAACTGAAAAGCAAAGGCAATCAACATCTTGATATGATCCTACAAGAAAAAAATTTAGGTTAAGTAATTCATTAGTTAAATCGAATCAAATAAGAAATATAATTAATATTATTTATTAAATTTAAAAAATAAACTTTATGTGCTTGTTTGAAATGCTTATCGATAAGTTAATCTACTACAAAAAAAAATCAATAAATTCTCACAAAAATTTTTTTATAAAAAATTTATGAAATTCTTTTGAAATTTGATGTTCCTACAAAAATTTCAGTGGAAACAATTTCCTTGAACAAGGGAGCATTGGAATTCAGATTTTTTAGCTAAAAAATATCGTTGAAAATTTCATGAACATTTTGGTAGAATATTTAAATTATATTTTATAATTTTTAAAAATAATATGTATAAAATTTTTCACAAAATTTAATTATAAAAAATAATATTATTCCCACTTAATTGTTAACAAAGAAATTTTGAGAACTTCCAACAGTAAGAATTAGCGGTTGCATTGAAATATATTGCTTAATTAAATTATTTTGTTATTAATATATTGGGTAGTGGTGTCTCGCCAATTTCTGGCGATTTCTCCTGGGGCGAAGGGAAGTCTATGTCTAAGTTGGTCCATCATCTGCCAATCGGAGATTACTTTTTACAAGAAGATGGAAATTGATATATTATAGGAGAGCGGTTTAAGAGAACCCAATAGTGAAATGAGACTTAATATAAATTGAAAGAGAAATAGGAATGGGACATTTTTATTTTATTAATAGTTAAAGCGGATAAAAATTAAAATAGATAAATTAAAATGCTAATGAGAAATTGGATTTAAAATTATTTATTTATTTAATTTTTAAAAATTAAAATCAACATTTTTATTTAAAAGTATAATATTTTTATATTTTAATAATTATTATAATATTGAAAAATATAAATAAATATTATTTAAAATTATATTTTAAAATAGATTAAAAATAAAATGTTAAACATTATTTTTTATCAATAATAATTTTTATTTATTTTACTTAAATATTTTTCAGTAAAAAGTAACGATGAAGAAGAATTTGATATATATTTTATTTTATTTAAATATTTAAAAAATAAAAATTAATAATTTAAGTAAATTTAATAATGAGAATGTCTTTAAAATGGTAGCTCTCATTTTTTAACCTTAAATTTAAGGAGGAACTACATATTTATATTTTCACTTTATTATATATAAAAATAATAAATAAAATTTAAGATTATTCATTTTGATGATCTACTCCTAGATAGTAAACACCTCATTGAAGTGATCTACCATATTTATAAGATCAAATTACATTGCTGAAAAATTATCCTTGGGGTAGTGATTGGGTAACAGGGAGCAGAAGAAGAGCCAAAGATGATAGTCTCCGAAGCATGACAAAGAGCTTTTTCATTGTGTAAATGTAATGGCAAAGACAGTTTGGGAACTTTGTCTTTAAGCTACAAGCGAAGGCGATTAAATTGGAAGCACATAGACGAAGCATCGTTTTCACTATCTGCAAATGCGGTTTTGCTTACAGCGACCGATAACTGGCTCTCCCTCCCCCAAAACTTCCTTGGGTTCTTTCTTGTTTTAGGTTTCATTGCCTGTGGTTCGCTTGGTGCTTTGCAATTATCAGAAGAAGGGATGAGCCAGAGAGCTGTTAATTTACGGAGATGCTTTCACTCCAAATGGCTCGCATGAGCATCCCGACCATATCAAAATGGAGGTCGAAAAGCCACAACAACCAAAACGAGACAGCGAGCAAAAACAAAACCATCAAAATTCTGACCCAAAAATTAGACATTCCATGACCCCGGTGAAAAACCGTAATACACCCTGAGGAATTGACCCCAGAAGCAAGAGCGCTTTTGAATCATCCGTCTCTTTTTTGGTTGGTGATATGTAATAAGTTAAACGTATCTTGTTAAATCAAAATACGTCATTTTAGATCAATATTTCCATTAGAAATCAATCAATGTGTCGATTTTGAATTATCCAACCATCCCACATTGGGTAGATGATCTATTAAGAGCAAAACACTAATTTCTGACTTGGAAATCTTTTTCATTTCTGAAACTCCAACGGTGCAAGCTTGAGTACCCAACGGCTTTAAGCTTAGGGTTTTCCATTCAATTTCTTATCGTCTCTTTCCCTTACACAGACAAGAACACGTACCCATAACACAAGAAACAACACCAGTAACTGCAAGATCATAAATTAACATCCTTGGGACTTGATGAAAACGCAAGCCAATGCAGAAGCCAGACTGACCGAAACCCAGCCACCTGCACCCATGAGTCATGCACCACGACCCCCATGGCAAACTCCATGGCACTTCAAGAAAGAAAGAAGTTAATGAGAGAGAGGGAGAGGTGGCTAAGAGAACATGAAAGGAATGTAACGAGAGAGGTGGCAATGAATAGGAGAGTAAATGGGGAAGTGGTCCGATACGCATTGAAACCCTATAGCACGCCCGCTCTCTGAGCCAGAGAGTGGACAGACTTTTCTGCATGAGCTGGTATATACCACGCTGTTGGTAATTTGCTTATCAAATCCTTAACTATGGATTAAATGTCAAATTCTTAAAAATCAAAAATAATATTAATAGAAATAAAAAAAATTAAACAATCACAAAAACACAAGATTTGTATTTGTTCACTTTTAATTGAGAGTTTACAGTCAAATCAAAAAATTTTTTCACTATAAAAATAGATAACAAGAGAGATGATTTTTTCTCTACCCTTACCTTTATTATAATAAAGCCTAGATTCTTACCCACTCTTTCTCTTTTTATATCTCTAATTTGCATGAGTAAGAATTCTCTTTTTATATAATAAAATCCTCGGCTAATAATATATATGTGAAAACCTCAAAATACCTTTCTATGTAAATTTGTCTCTACAAATACTCAATAATCTCTCACTTGAAAACCAATTCATTATCTTAATTATTTTCTTCATTTGCAATGGTCATGACTCCCCAATCAGCAGCTGAGAAGTCTCACTGAAATTGTACATAACTTCAGTTTCTCGATTGTTACAACCTTAATCAATATATTAGTTGGATTAATTCTGACTCCTTTGTAGTTTTTCAAGTGATAAGACACCATCTTTTAAAGTTGATCTTATGAAGTGATACCTGACTTGTATATGCTTTATCCTAGTGTGATACATAGGATTCTTTGCCAAATAAATGGCACTTTGGCCATCGCAATGCAACATACTTTTTTTGAACTTGTGCCCTAGTTCATTCAAGAAAGACAATAACCACATCATTTCATTACTCACTTATGTAAGAGCAATATATTCAGTCTCTGTAGTAAAAAGTGTAATTATCTTTGGTTGTTTAGACATCCAACTGATTGTAATATTACCCAATGTGTAAACATATCTTATAGTACTTTTTCTCTTATCTATTTCACCAGTCATATCAGCATCAATATAACTATGCAAACTCATATTTGTTTTCTTAAAGTACAAAGCCAAATTTGTAGTACCTTTCAAATACCTGAAAATTCATTTAACTGCTTCCTAATGTTGTTTCACTGGAATTTTCATGTACTTGTTAACAATTCTCATTACATGTACTATGTTTGATCTTATACATACTATGGCATACATTAAACTCCTAATAACAAAAGCATAAGGCACCCTGCCCATATATGCAATCTCATCATCAGTTGAAAGAGATTGACTTTTGAATACTTTGATGTGACTAGCCAAAGGTATGCTCATTGGTTTGGCACCATCCATTCTGAATCTAGCAAGCACTTTGTTGATATATTTTTCCTGAGATAGCTTGAGATTCTCTTTTTTTCTAGTAATTCTTAATCCAAAGATTTGTTTAGCAAAATCCAAATCCTTCGTAGAAAACTTCTCTAAAAGCTTACTCTTTAATTTCTCTATCTCATACAAATCAGTTCCAACAATTAACATATTATCAATATATAATAACAATATAATGTAAGAGTTGTCATACTTTTTAACATAACAATAATGGTCTGCTTGGCACCTTAAGAAACCATTATCTTCCATGATACCATTTTCCTATTACCTTTAACTTTAAATCCCTATGGCTGATGCATGTAAATTTTTTTTCTTCAAATCACCATGAAGAAAAGTTATTTTTGTATCCATTTGCTATAGATGCAAATCTTTCTAAGCCACTAACCCAAATACTATTCCAATTATAGTTAACTTAACCATTGGGGAGAAAATTTTTGAGTAGTCAATACCTTCATTTTGTTGAAAGGCTTTAACTACTAACCTTGCTTTATACCATTTGCTATCATCATGTTCTTCTTTTATCCGATAAATCCATTTATTCTGTAAGACCTTCTTTCCTTATGGTAGTTTTGCCAACTCCCATGTGTGATTGCTCATTAAGAAATTTATCTCATCTTTCATAGTTAACTCCCACTTGATTGATTCATTAGCCTATAAAGCTTCATCAAAGCTCTCTGATTCACCTATATCAGTCAACAAGATATAGTTCAAAGATGGTGAAAATTTCTGTGGTGGTTTCACAGTCTGGAAAGATCTTTTCATTTTTGTCACAAGAGTAGTTGGATTTACCTCTAGAGCCATACTTTTTTGATTTTTCTGAGCAATGTCATCTTCAACTTTGTGAGTATTATATTACAACTGATTCACTGGAATATCTCTCAAGTGGATTACTTGATACATTTTTACCTCAGAATCTGTTACTTCTAAACTCTTGCCCAAACTATCTTTATACAGAACTTACTTATTAAAGATTACATCTTTCCTCTTGATGATCTTCCTGTTTTGGCTATTACAGAAATGATAACGAAACTTATTGTCACCATATCCAATGAATTTATACCAGTATCAACAACAATCACTATATCCTGGTAACCTGAGATGATATAGAGAGTTCTAATTTTGCTCCCTTTAGCAACAACCATAGCACATTTGGTAACTTTTCAAGCATTATAATTGAAAATCACCTTATGCCCTTTATTATCAAGCTGTCCAACAGAAATTAGATTTCTCATCAACTTTGGCACATGTCTCACTTTTTGAATTTTCTAGATATTTTCATTTGGCATCTTCAATTTAACATCTCCCATACCAATAACATCCAAAAATTCTCCGTCAGTAAGATAAACCTTCCCAAAATTATCAGCAACATAATTCTCAATTATTTTGCTATGAGCAGTGGTATGGAAAAACGTCCCAGAGTCTAAAATTCAAGACTTAAGAGGATTATCAATAGCCAAAAGTGATGCATTATCTACCTCATCTGTGATAATATTTGAAGTATCATCTTTATTCTTACTTTTTTTCTTCAATGATCAACAATCTTTCTTCATGTGGCCTTTTTTTTTTTCACAGTTCCAGCATTCTAGATTTCTTCTAGATCTAGATTTGCTTCTTCTAATCCTTGACTTAGATTTGCCCTTATTGCAATTAGAATTTTGGTCACTTTCTTTTCCCTTATTTTTAACATTTAAGGCGAAATTTGAAATTAATATTTCACCTGAATCAATTCTTCGAATCTCTTCTATAAGAATTTGATCATGAACATCATTGAATTTCAGTTTTGAACTCCCAATAGAATCGCTACTAACTGTTTGACAGTGATGTCAAAAGTATCAAAGCACCTACCTCATTATTAAAGTCAATCTCTATAGAAGATAACTGATTGATAATGGTATTAAACTCATTACGATGAATTGCCACAGAATTACCTTCACTCGTTTTCAAGTGAAATAACTTATTCATGAGAAAAACCTTGTTGTTTGCTGAAGGTTTTTCATACATGTCAGATAGTACCTTTATCAAACTTGTAGTTGTTTTCTCTTTCGTCACCTTGTGAGTAATATTCTTTGACAGTGTCAGCCGAATATCAGCACCTGTTTATCAAGGAGACCCCAATCGCTTTTTGAAATCCTTTGAGGCTTTTGACCCAAAAGTGGTTCATGCAGCTTTTTTCGATACAGATAATCCTCGATTTGCATTCTCTAGAAGACATAATCTGTACTATCAAACTTGATGATCCTATATGATGAGTTTTCTTCACTACTCATTACTTTCAATCTCAAAACCTGGAGCTTTAATACTAATTGTTAGGAATTTGACTACCAAATCCCTAACTGATGGATTAAATATCAAATTTCTAAAATTCAAAAGCAATAATAATAAAAATAAAAAAAAAATTAAACACTCACAAGAACACAAGATTTATAATAGTTCATCCTCAATTGAAAGTTACATCCACTTTGCAGCCACTATAAAAAACTTTTCACTATAAAAATAAATTACAAGAGAAATAACTATTTTTTTCTTAGCCCTCCTTTTATTCAAGTAAAGGCTAGGACTCTCACCCACACGCTCTCTATATCTGTAGTTTACATGAGTAGGAATCCATTCTTTATATAATAAAATCTAAGCTAACAATACATATGTGAAAACTTCAAAATACCTTTCTATGTAAATTTGTCTCTGTACCTACTCAACATGTGCATGTGAAACAAATTTGTTAGCTAAGGGCCAATGAATTAAAGCATCACTTAATGTATTGCCACCACCTCCACCTATTCCATCCGTCTTTGCCTTAATTTAAGGCTGACGAGGTACTTGTCCGCATGTCCCCATTAGGGTTTCTGGGTAACGTTTGCCATTTTCCACACCAAGAGAGGTTGCAGCGGTCATCTAGCTCCTTCTGACATGCCTACCATTACCACTCTCACTCCACTGCATATTACAGGTATGACAACTACAATAGCCTCCTTCCAAGTCCTGCGCCTGAAACCCACACGAAGCATAATCGAGCTTATCATTCTCGTTTAGATCGATGAGTCTATATCTGAGGAACTGTAACTGGAGTCTGGACAAATGGAAAAGGCGGGTCAAATTTTCTCCTCAATCAAGGGAACTTGTTGGTGTCTGTGTGCTTCAGCTAAAAGCCTGAAAAGCCTTCCCATTGCAATCTTTCCCCTGCAGGAGGCAGGCCTATAGGGCAAAGGACAAAAAATCTAACACATAGATACCCCGAATCCATACAAAAGGCCGGCATTTCTCAGTTGTCGGCTAAAAGACACATATGTAGATACGTCCTGCTCGGATGTCTTCAATGCGTTGTTGAACAGAGCATGCATCCATTGGGTCTCTTCGGCCCTAGAGCTCCGTTGAGTTATATACAAAATTGAGGCCACTTTTCCTCAATAATTTTGTGTATTTAATTTGAAGCTTATTTGATTCTTAGTTTATAACTGCAGAACAAGTAAAGTATGATTATACATTAAAGTTTATATGGGTATATTAATATTCAAGACTATAGTTTATATGGGCAGAGAGTTGTATAAGGTATGGTCTATAAAGACGCAAATAAATGTTGCAGCAATATTAGAAGATGACTTGTGAATTATGAAACATAAATGAAGGCAATGGGCATGAAGATTTACACTTGTAGCAGTAGGACGGGACCATTGCCTTATGGCCAGGCATGGTACCAAAAAGATGAGTTGATTTTACAATTGTAGAAGACAAAGGAATACCCCAATCCACTTTTTGTATTAAATTCCAGACAACCCATATGTCAACTATAATTTTCTCATGAAAGCTTTCCCCAAGACATTCAATTATATATCACTTTATTGTAAATTTAAACCCATTATAATTTTTTTAATTTTTATTTTCTTATATTATGATTCAGTGTTAGTTTATAGACTACATAATGTGATTTTTTTTTTTGTTCTAAACTCATTCATCTCCAAGTTAACTCAATAGTGATCTTGCTACTCTCGTATTTTGAAGGTAATTATATAAATAAAAGTTATGTACACATTATGTGACATAAAATAGTTAGATTAATAAAAAATTATAAACAGAAGTTCCGTATTAAAAATCTAACAAAAACGTGAATGCCAAATAGGTATAATTTCCTTTTTTGCAAATTTTGATTTAAAATGGTAAATAAACTACAAATTTTTCTCATATAATTAATTTTTGTTTCAAAATAAATAATTTAGATATATTAATTATATAATTTGTTCTAAAACAATTTGCTGACCTTTTTTTTTCCCCCTTTTTTCTTTCCAGGCTTTTACTATTTCAAAATTAATTGTTACATCCTGAGATCAAAGTCTTGTTGTTTCCTTCATGCCCAAAACTAACTCTTCTGTCCGATAAATTACTTCAACTTCTAAACATCTAGAAATCTTTAATTTGAAACTTATAATATCTATTGCAAAAATATGGATCACAAATATAAGCATACACAATATCTTCTGTGAAGGCCTACACAAGTACTGGTGGTCTCTCAGAAACATTTATGGCGACTTTATCCAGCGACCACCACAGCACTACTATGTCTATATGATGGTCCCAGAAAGGTGCTTTAATTTTACAGCAGTGGTCATCTTCCTGGCTGCATTACACAGAAGAAAAATGATACAGATCTGTTTAATTCATCCGTGTGGGATCCTAACATCATAATATATCGAAGATATCTATAAGAATGCTGGTCCATCTCTCACTTTGCCTCCCATGTCACACCTAGGAGAATCTCCACTTTTACCATGCTTAACATGCTGTCAGCCACTTAGATTGATCAGCAAGAGATTGATTCTTTTCTTTTGCACTGAAAATGAAAGATGAATCAGCATCATCTTAATTTTCTGACATATACTTAAGTGGTACAGGATAGTATTGATGGTTATCTTCTTCTTCCACAACTGTGGACAGAAGATGCATGTCCTTGCAAGCGGAAGAGCTGTATCAACGAACCTCCTACGTAGGCTTTTTATTGTAAGAGGTTGCTGATCAGAACCAATTGAGCTACCTATCTTTTCTTCTTTAGTAAAGAAGGAAGCTTTTGCATGGAGAGCTAGTACTGCCCCCTTTTTGCATGGAGTACTAGGTGCTACAAAGGATCAAAGATGGCTTATGATTGGTTGGGAAGGGATAAAGTAGGAAGAAAAGAAAAGATTATACTTTTCCCGTTCATTATTTGCAGAGAAGATGGAAACATGCAAGAAAACAAATTAAAACCAAGAAGTTAAGAAAAAGATCTACATTTCTTTCCATTATTTGGATCAGTGAAAATATGGGGGAAAAAAAAAACCAAAGTACAAGCAATACCATTTAAGAGGACTATCATAATCTTTTGGAGGGGGATGGGAAAATAATCTGCCTAAAGGATCTTTAACTCTATAAAATTAGACATCTATCATTTTGTCTTGCTTCCTTCTTCTTCCCTGTCTATTTAGTTTAGGCAACAAGAAGATTGATACTTAATTTGTTTTCCTGTGTTTTTCTGACTTGCCAATCATTAATTGTTCTATATGTTCTTATGTTGTATGTTAGTCGGTCTTCCCTTTCTTTCTTCTCTCTCGTTCGATCTTTTCTTTAATTTCTTCTCTCTTATTGCCTATTAATCACAAGCCTGAAGGAGGGCGCATTGGATTTTCCTTTGTAATTAAGAGGAATCGTTGTGACATGGAAACGATGGATTGAGAAACCAGTAATTAAATTGGAGAGGTTACTCATTTGCTAGGAGAAGATTATATTAATTTGGTCATAAAAATGTATCTGGTTATGCAAGGAACTAGCTCACAGTTGATGAATTTCCAATTGAGCGTAACACTACAGTTTTAGAAAGGCAGCAACACATTTTAAAGATCAATATTCTTTGTTCCTTCTCACTTTCTTGCCCAAATGAACACCAATTACAGGTAGAATCTCTACCCTTATTAATTCTGTTCTATTCAATAGTCTTTGAGCAAATATTCTTTATACGATCCTCCCGAAATCTCATGATACCTGCTAAAATATGCATGATATGGTTTTTCTCTCTCTACATATATGTAATGACACATATATGTGCGATCAATTAGGTACATGAATCAAGTAATGGAGACATGATAATGATAATATTGGAGCCATTTTGGGAAATACAGTCAGTTTAGCTTAAAGTACAATACCAAGGAGTAATCAACAACTTCTTAAAGGTTTTTAAATTATCAATAGTTTTACAAAATATCAAAGTGCAATGCGAACTTGTGTTTTCTTTAGGCTGATTGAAATGTAACTTCTCTAGGACCAATATTTTTAATAAAAGAAAAAAAATGAACTGTGGATGACGCAAGTTTTAAGCACAATTTTTGGGAATTTCCAGCAAAAGGGATTTAACCTTTGCTTCTGAAGTTGCGCTCTTGTAGAGGAAATGTGTGACTATAATCAGGTTTCTTTGACTATCATAATCCTCAAATGTTGAAAGTAACATGTATACAAGAATGCCAATGTACAGCTGGTAGGTACAAAAATTATGAGACTGCTTGTAATTCTGCAGCTAAAACCTAACAATATAAAGGAAGGATATAAATTGATCGAAAACTCAAAGGTAGGCGAAGTCCATAGGAATTGGGGAGTCAGATTATGGTCAATGCCAAATGCAATGACAGATTCACATTCATGAATAAATGCATGTATAGACGGTGTCCTAGCTAGTTAGCATAGATACATGGAGCTGCTCAGCTGTCAAACTAAATGGAAGTAGAGATTGATCCACATCCTTATGTAACGACAGATGATGAAAAGAAAAAGAGTGGGGGCTGAGTTTCCCCTTTACCTTTTGTAAAATGTAAAGGAAAAAGGAAAAAATAAAATAAAATGAAGAAGATGCTGTGGGAACTTTTATGCATGTGGCTGAGTTTGAAGCGCGGATATCACTTGCCATTGTTGAGGCACCGAGGGTTCTTCTAGTGAGCATGCCATTTTTTCGCTCTATATAAAGCATGCAGAGCAGGCAGCTAGTGCATCCTCGCAAGATAGCTTAGAAAGGAATACTAATTAAGAGCGATGGGTAGCACAGGGAAGAGTTGGAAAGAACTCAGTGGGGAGAAAAACTGGGAGGGTCTTTTGGAGCCTCTCAATGTTGATCTCCGCCGCTATCTCATTCACTATGGTGAAAGAACAGGAGCTTGTGAAAATGCCTTCAACAGCAAGAAGGGGTCTAAAGGGTATGGATGTAGCCTATATCCACCCGAGGATTTCTTCTCTAAGTTGTGCCTCCAAAATGGGAATCCATACAAGTACATTGTTACCAACTTCTTCTATGCTCAAGTAGAAGCCAATTTAGCTTTTGGGCCATAGGTGAGGAATCTAGTTGGATGGGCAACTTTGCAGTAAGCACAGATGAAGGCAGCGCATCCCTAGGACGGAGGGATATACTGATTTCTTGGAGAGGAACTCCAACGTGCCTTGAATGGTATAAAGATTTCCAAGCTACTCTGGTATCAGCTTCAGAGATACTTGGAGAAGCCAATAACCCTAAGGTGCACGCTGGCTTTTACTCCATCTACACAAGCAAGAGGGCGGACTTTAAGTACAGTAAGACCAGTGCCAGGGAGCAGGTAAATTTATGTTGATATCTTTTATCTCGTAACCATAAATATACAAGTGAAAAAGAATGAATAGGGGTGGATCAAAAAGTTAAGAAGATATGCATGATTATGCTTTTTGCATCAGCTAGCCTATATGTTTAGGGTTATGTATGACTCAAAAAACAATAAGAATTAGTTTTTCTTCTTTTCATTTGTAACTAGGAGATGGATACTTTAGCAAAACCAAAATTAATAATAATCTTATTTAATATGGGTACCCAGATACTAAACGAGGTTAGGAGGCTGGTGGACAAATACCAGGATGAGGAAATCAGCATCACTGTCACTGGACACAGCCTGGGAGCAGCACTTGCAACACTGACTGCAATGGACATTGTTGCTAATGGATATAACAAGCCATCCGGGGAGCAAGCAAAGGCTTTCATGGTCACAGCCTTTGCCTATGCCAGTCCACGCGTTGGAGATCATGGCTTCAAAGCGGTGTATACCCAACTCAATACCAATCATGATCTGCATGTCCTACGCATCAGAAACGCACTGGACTTGGTTCCAATGGTACCTATCATTTTGTTCAAACATGTGGGAATAGAGTTGCAAATCAACACCAGCAAGTCACCGTACCTGAAGCCATATATAAATGTCACCAATCATCACGATTTGGAGGTTTACCTCCATGGATTTGCAGGGTTACAGGATTCCGGGGAGTTTAAGTTAGTGATTGATCGTGATATTGCTCTGATAAATAAGTATACGGATGTCTTGAAGGATGAATATGATGTTCCTACTGTGTGGTGGTGCAACGATAGGAACAAAAATATGGTGCAACTGGATGATGGCCACTGGAGGTTGGATGATTACGTGCCTGATCCTCCCACTGCTTAGTCGATCAGGGTAACAGTACTATGTTACTCCATTAAATAAGGATGTCACTAAGCTGGCAATCCCTCTATTAATGGATAGTTGGTGATCTCTCCAGTGTTCCAGGAATAATTTCCTCCACTTATAGTTCAGTGGAGGACTAAGTGTGTTTCTTGTGTGCTGCTCTTTGTCGTTGCTTTGGCTACATGTGTGGTGCAACCTCAATTTATTAGCACCAGTTAATTGGCCAAAGCCTAATTTCCTTGTATTGTGATCTCTAAGCTTTTAATAATAAAATTTTCAATATTTACAAATAAAAGTCATAACAAATAATTTTGTATGTAGATAAATATACAAAACCATATATATAATTGTACAATCAGGTACTTACTTTGAAGCCATGGATTGTGCATGCTGCTTGTATGATCTCAATCCCACATGAAATTACATATGATGTAATAGTGGACCGACCCACTATTCCACAGTATGGAAAGATGGGCAAGTCATGACTGCTATGGCATAAGTAGGTTGACACTCATGAAGGAAAATGGCCAACCGGTAGTACACTTATTACAAGCAATTAATAGAGGATTCCTTAATTACCTAAGAAAAAGCAACATGATGATCATAGATACAATATAAAGACCAATTTTCAGAGGCAGAATTTTTCATTGGTAAAAATAAAAAATCTATCTTAAATATAGTAACAATGAAATTATTTTATCATTAACTTATTCATTGTTAATAATTTTAATGATGAATTAATGATAAATGTTTTTGTTGTTACTTAATTTCTTTTTTAATTAAAAAATTCATCACTAAATATATTAACAATAAAAATTTTCATTGCCAGACTGTGGTTAATTTACATGGGACAGTAATTCATAGCCGTATGTATTATTTTATTTAATTTTTCTAGTTAATTCATTGATATTTTTTATTAAAATTATAATAAAATAATATTTTAATATTATTTTAAAAAATATAATATTTAAAGATTGTATCATCATTTGAATGATTAATTTATCATTATTATATTATTTTAATATTATATTTATTAAATAATTTATATTTTAATAATATTAATAAATTAAAATTAAAATTATATATGAAAATAAAAAAATTAACGTATGGTACAACACTGGAGTGATCATTTAAATTTTTTTTTTTTAAAAGATGTCACTTTAATGGTCATCCTTTGCATCACTTGGAGGGTCATCGGAGAGGAGCCACAAGATAGGCTCGTCAAGAATTAATAATGCCTCACTCTTGCAAATAGGCTCGTCCATCTCGACTTTATTCTGCTCAAAATGTTGATGTTTTTGCTCCATCTTCTAACATTCTTGCTCTAAACGCTTCACATTTTCATTCTGTATCTTTAATTGAGTGTGTATAATTGTTGATAATGATAAGCGCTACGACTTAGATAATATATTGGCACTTAGAGGCCTCGCACCCGATACTTGCACGGTCATTTTGTTGGAATATTTTGTGATTTTTTAAAAAATAATATTTATAAAAATGTTCACAAAATTTAATTATATAAAATTATTTATTATAATATTTAAATCCTATAAAAATTTAAAAATATATATTATTCCCACATAATTGTTAGCATGGAAATTTTGAAAACTTCCCACAGTAAGAAATAATGGTTGCATTGAAATATATTGTTTAATTAAATTATTTTGTTATAAATATATTAAGTTGTTTACTAAAATTATTTAATAAATCTTGATAAAAAAACTCAACCATTTTGTCATCCAAATTTATCATTAGAATTTTGAAATGACAACTTAAAAATATTATTTTTATTTAATTAATTACAAATAAATATATATTTTTAATAAAATATAAACAAATAACATATATTTGTTTATTTATTATTATTTAATTTAAGTAAAAATATTTCATAAATAAAATAAACTAATCAAATTAACAAATTACCGTATATTAAACAAAGTTAAGGAAATAATATACAAACAAAATAACACAAATGATCATATTTATTATCAAACTAAATACATAAAAAGTTTAAGATACCTAATAAAATCATCTCCTAACACTGATCATTAATTACCATCATAAACATCACCGTCTCCTCCTCCTCTTCATCTTCATCATCATCATCATCATCATCATCATCATCATACAGCTGGTTAGAAGAAGCATCCTTACTGACTTAGACGCACATCTTGCTGTGAATTCTATTACTTAATATTATAACTAAATATTAAATTAATTGTTCATTCAATTTAGTAAATCTCAGCTTTGAAAGAAAGCATCAAAGATCCTTTTTCCTTAGGCATTCGAACCTTCAACAAACAGGAAAACATTCTTCTCTGACAAATAAAGCAAAAAAACTAACACAATTAACGAACTATTAGTAACCCAATAAACCAGAAAAACAAAGCAAATTTTCATGATCTGCAATGGGGAAAGCTCTATTATCAAGTTTACAGAGAAGGATGAAGCAACAGTAAGCAACTGCGGTATGCAAATTTTATAGTAAGTTATTTGATCAATAATGCTGAAAGAATTAAAATTAGTTTAATTGATTTTCATTCAGTATTATTAAAAAATAACTATATGATTCAATCAATTTGTTAATTCAAAATAATAAAAATGCCAATACATATCCAAATTCAAATAATATAAATGATAAAGGAATATCTGTTAACGGAGCCAAACTTGAAATACACTCAGGAAGATGGTGGAAAAAAGTTAGATGCTCAAGCTGATAGACTTGCAATTTGCAATATTCATAAACAACAACGTAGAAATCCTTTTATATATATATATATATACATACGCATTAGATATGAGAGATATTTCATGATTTTTACTAAAAAAAATGATAGTTAGCATTTAATTTTTTAATATTTAAAAAGATTAATGAATTTTTTAATAATTAAAAATTATAAAAATATAGTTTTTATTTACAATTTTAAAAAATACTGTAAAAAAAATTTTAAAAAAAATTATTGGGTAAATGTCATTTAAAACCGTAAATTTTACCATCTCTCTCCAATCAAACCTTTACTTTTAAAAAGTATCCAAACCAGCCTTAGTATTTTAATTTTGTTAAAATTAAACCTCGTTGAAAAATTTAAATATTAAAAATATTCAAATTAGAGAGATTTTACAACGAATTTTGACTTATAATTTTTTATGGATGTAATAAAATATTTAAGCTATCATTATAAAAAAATTCAAAAATTTTTAAGTACTAAAAATATTTTTCTTAAAAAATATACCATCAAAAATTTAAAAAATTCATAAAAAATAGTGAATTAGTTAAAAAAATTTTTAAATTTGAGGAATAACATTAAAATAAAGTGTCAAATCTATTTGATAAGTTTTTAGTCATTTTTGATAAGGAAAAGCTTATTAATTTTTTATAATTATTTTGAGTCAGGTTTAATTTGGATAAAATCAATAAATTAGAGTCTGTTTGGATATATTTTGAAAATCAATGTTTGATTGGAGAGAAAACGTTAAACTTAAAATTTTAAATGATATTTACCCAAAATTATTTTTCGACATGTGAATTTCTCCACGGACCAAAAAGACCCATGAAGAAAAATGGGTGACCAACTTTTCTTTATGAGCCAAGGGAGACGCGTGGAGAAAAGCGTCGGTGAAAGTGATGTGTTTTGCTCGCGCGCAACACTCAACTTATTATACTTCTCTTACGGACTGTTGGAGACCCATGGAGAAAAGCTAGAGGAAGTCTGCCTCTTTTTTCTCCATTTTCTCTTCTTCTTCTCTGAGGGGCCGAAGTTTTCTTTCTCCTGTGCATATCATCGCCAATTCCTGCTAAAGTTCGTAACTTCCATTATGGGTGATTTTAAACTTTGAAATAGACAACTCCTCTGCCAAAATGTGGCCAATAATTCCCATTAAAATTTGGACCTATGCACTTCCTAAACATTTTTGTTTCAATTTTCGAAGTGAGGGTTATTAATTTACCTAAAAAAGCATATGAGTAAAAGAGCTTAAATTTGGTTTATAAAGTTAGAGATATATTTAAAATTTACCTAAAAAATGAAAATGATCTCACCTAATGGGAAGGTATTGATCCTTTGAATTCGAAATTAAGGTCTCTTGATAGTGTTAGCAAATTATTTACTTTCTTTGTCTTTCATTCATAACAGGAGAAAGATACACCTATCCTCTTGGTGTGTTATTTATAACAGGAGAACGAAAATTGTAAATTATCAATCTATTTACATTATTTGATGTCTAAATATCTATACCTATAAAGTTGCCCTAACTATTTATGCATGTCCAATAAATTCTATCATATTACTTGTTTTACATGTTGCACGTGGCTGGGTGAGAAAAGTGAGCCACTGAGCCTATATGAGCCATGCAAGGCATGCGGCCTGAGTGCATACAATCCTCACAAGCTCTAGCTACCTCAGAAGCAAAACTAAGAGGTCATGGGTGGCATTGCTTTGTGTTGGAGAGAGCTCAGCGGGGAGGACAACTGGGATGGTCTCTTGAGCCCTCTCCATGTTGATCTTCGCCGCTGCATCATTCATTACGGGGAAAGAACTGCAGCTTGTGAAAACGCCTTCAATGACAAGAAGGCATCTAAAGGGTATGGGTTCGGCCTTTACCCGACGGAGAAGTTCTTTTCTAGGCTTTGTCTTCAACGGGGCAATCCTTACAAATTACTGTCACCAGCTTCTTCTATGTTCTAACCGAAGTTAAACTCTTCACCTGGACCTCGAGAGCGCTTCTGTCTGGATGGGCACTGTAGCCGTAACCACAGATGAGGGCAAGATGGCGCTCGGCCGCAGAGACATCATGGTTGCCTGGAGAGGAACTGCTTCCACCGCAGAGTGGATTAAAGATTTGCAGTTTGGTCATACATCAGCTAAAGACCTCTTGGGAGAGACACATGACCCTAAAGTTCGCTACGGCTTTCACTAAATCTACACAGCCAAAGCTCAGATCACCCGTTCAGTGAGACCAGTGCCAGAGACCAGGTAGTTTTGTTGATCTATTTGCCCTTGTCTCCCTTAAGCATGCTTGTGAAAAATTTTAGAGTGAAATACAGAATAATAAACACCGTTTGATATAATTATAATGGGTTTGTTCAGATTCTGAAAGAAGTTAGGAGACTGGTCGACAAGTATCACGATGAGGAGATCAGCATAACCGAGACGGGCCATAGCCTGGGAGCTGCACTTGCAACGCTGACCGCCATGGACATTTCAGCCAATGGATACAACAAGTCAACAGGGAAAGACAAGAGCTGCATGGTCACAGCTTTTGCATATGCCAGGCCCCGCGTTGGAGACAGAAACTTCCGCAAGGTGTTTAATGAGCTCAACACCGAACACGACCTTCACATCCTTCGCATCAGGAACGCCACGGATCCTGTCCCTACTGCGCCACCTGAACTGTTCGGCTACATCGACGTCGGGGTTGAGTTGGGGATTGACACTACCTTATCCCCGTACTTGAAGCCAAACATCAACCCGCATGACCTGGAGAACTATCTCCATGGAGTTGCAGGGGTACAGGAAAAAGAAAAGTTTGAGCTAGTAATCGCCCGAGACATTTCACTGGTAAACAAATACTTGGATGGTGTCAAGGATGAACATAGCGTCCCTCCTAATTGGTGGACCAATGACAGGAACAAGAACATGATCCAACAGGACGATGGCTCCTGGGTGCTGGAGGATTATGTGCCAGATCCTCCCACTGTCACTGCTTGATTATTCCGGACAAAATCTACATTAATTAGTCTGTTGTAAGGACATGTCAGTGAGCTGAGCTGGTGATCCTTCCAATGGATAGTCAGCAATTTCTATGTTTTAGTAATAAGTCTCTTCACTTGTGGTTCAGTGGAGGGGATAAGGTGTGTGCTCTTTGCTGATTGGAGCATTGTGTTTCTCTTGTGAGTTGCTCATGCTCCTCGTGGATTGGCAAGGTCTGGTTTGTTGTCTTTATAATGTCACGAATAAAATTGTTTGCCACCTTTGGAATAAGATTTTTAGTTTTTTAATTAATTTTTATTTGTCGCTACTAACTCTGAAACCTGATATATATCACTTATAATATATCTTTCAAACAATACATCTCATGACTTGTGAGACATTTTGATTTTGAAAATATTAGATTTGATTTATTCTTTTTATTTTAATGTGTTTGCATTGGGGTTTTAAAATTATAAAACTATCATCTCTTTAAAGTAACACAAAATAATTGTCATCTTCTTGAAATACAGTACTTCAAATTAACGAGAAGAAAATAAAAAAGAAATATGAAGAGCAAACTTAAAGAGAAATTAGAAGATGAAGGTAAGGATCTGGCATCCCGTATTAGAAGATAACTCTCCCAAGTCCCAGCTCAAAAATTCCAGCACAAGCATGAAACTAGCCAGTGCTAATAAGGAGTTACAAGAGCTGTATCTATGCCTTTCTGACTGAAATTTTCTCGCAGGATCTGAAGGTTCCATTTCCAGGAAAAGTTTCAATTTCTTTGTAAGTTTATTAACTGAAAATTATGTGAAGACATAATGTGATAGTGTATCAGACGGTGTAGATTGGGTTTATAAAACCAATCAAATCACCTGGTAAGAGACAAATATCTAAAACTATAATATGAGGCAAACAAAATTACATAGGGATGAAAAAAAACAATTTCTGGAAGCAACTATTTAAGAGTATCAACAATATAATTAATTTCCCAGCTCTCAAATTTCTGCTGCTTTGGGTTTGATTCACAAGAAGAGAGTAGATACTGCAATAAGAGGTGATTTTTCAAGCCCTCATGTATCATCAACCATCTACTTACATAAGTCAAACATAACAATGACTGGGATAGACCTTATATACTTGTTTTAAACACAATAAATATTAGTACACTGAAACTTGCTTCTGAATAATTGAGTGCATTGCCAGCCAGGTTGAGATTTCCTGTTCATATATTGCCTATGCAATAGACAGAATCAGGATCCCAGCTACTTCATTCACCTTTCTGTTTGGAAAATTCAAAATGGTTGCAGAATTTCTCATCTTGCCTTTTGGATTCTGTCAAAACATAAGCAAAAAGTTGAGGCCTTAGCCAGAATATTAGCAAATCGATCATTAATGCTGCACTATTATATCAATCTTAAGCTTAGTTATTTTCAAAATTTTCTTTTGTACGTGTATCTAAGACCAGTGTTTTTCTTCCGATATTATGGGGCCTTAGAAGAATGTTTACTGATGTGGGTGCATGATTAGTAGCCAATTCATCTTTGTATCAATTAATATTATGGATATTGTATAGTATATCAAGAGCTCTTGAAGAACTGAGGAACTAACAGCATTAATGTTTTCGATTTATTGGTTGGCTATTATTATTGTGTGAGGGTCCAAAAGTTTCAATAAATTTGACCACAGAATAGTGTGGGAAACACTTACATCAATATCGAACCAACATTTTTATGGTGAAATGTGGTACTGTACTGGACTTAATTCTACTTTTGTTTATATCTCACCAGAGACAGAGGGAGGTGGGCCTGGCAAGGCTGTCCTATGTTTCATCTACCAATTTGGCAGCCTTGATTGTCGAATTGTCACATCTGCATATGCCATGTGCTTCGTGATCTAAAGATGGCCACTCACCTTTGTAAAAATATGTAGCACATGGGTAAAAAGTACACCATCTCAACAACCATTGTTAGTAATACTTGATGTGGCCGGTTGGAAAGACATCCACTTGACCATATATGCAATTAATTCTTGCAAAATGAATATCATTGATGAAAAAACTATTGCTTTTAAGTTGAACCTGGGTTTGCCATTGATTCTTCATTTCTCTTTTTTTTTACTTAACTCTCTCTGCCTTCCTTTTCTTTTTTGTTTTTTTTTTAAAGAGAAGTGACTCGTAAAACTTTCATAATTAAACAGAGGCAATTTACATATATTATCTATATATTTTGTTTTAAAACATCAGATCATATTTTTTTTTTTTTGGTCACTTTTCTTTCGGGGCACATTATTTCAGAATCAATTGTTTAATACTGAGAACATATATAGTCATGGTACAATGATATATTCTAACTCGTCATGTTCTTCACCCATGACACCAATGCCTCTCTTTGATTATATATATATATGTACGTTACTTCAACTTCTGACCATCTAAAAATCTTCAATTTGAAGCCACAATGTCTTCTGTGAAAACATGGATGACAAGGAAATGTACGGTTATCTTTTGAGAAAGGCCACACAAGTACTGTGGTCTATCAGAATCTTTTGCCGCATCTTTACCCACTGACCATCACATTACTACTATACCTATCTGGCGGTATTACTTTTAAGATAAATAATAAATAAAATAATATTATCAAAATTTTGATAGGTTGATTCATGAATTAAGTTGTTTTCTTTTTTAAAACGTAATATGTAATAGTCTACAATTTTATTGTCTTTAAGATAAAACAATTCAAAAATTATCTGAAATATCTTATACATAATAGGGAATCAAAAATACTATTCTATGGTATTGCTTGATATCTAAATAAAAAAATAATATTTGACAAGAGATGAATAGCTCATTTGAGAAAGAGCTTGGGAAAAGAGATAAGAGGAGAGGAGATGATAAAGCTTAATGGCTTGGTGTATTAAGTGAATGACTTAGGGAACTTTTATATAGTAGTTTTAGATGAGAGAATTCTGAGAGGAGCCATGCATGTGTGCCATCTGCATGTCATATATGTAGAAGCAGATTTTTCATTGTCACATCACCGACAGATCTAGCAACGTGGCCTGTTAGTTGTACTGATCGGCAGCTGATCACGTTTGGCAGGCTAGGTTGGCAAGCTAACATGGTAGGTTGACATGTAGGCAACCTGCGAAATCTTGATATGGCAGGCTAACGTGTAGGCGGATTAACGCCACAAGTTGACATATATTGTTGATTGAGTTACAATTTAAAATTTTTAAAAAATAATCAGATAAATTATTTATTTTTTTCAAAAAGTTAATTATGGTGTGACGAGCCAATTTGTTGATTTATTAGACTGATGACTGCCTACGCGCATGTGTGTAGTGAATCTTTATGGGTCTATGTCCTCCATTTTTAACAAAAATTAGGTACCATTTGAGCGTTAAATTCAACGAAAACATCATACTTTATGTACAACTCCAAGAATTGGTTTCTTTTAAATGTGGAATCCCATGAGGCGAGGGTAACTCTATGCATCTCTTAAAATCTTTTACAATTCGTTTCATTTTAGCAATTTTTCACTTGAATTCAAAATTGTTTTTCATTGAGCAAGTATCAAGAACTATAAAATTGTGTATAAGCAGAGGTGTCTTTCAACTTGAATCTTTGTGTAGTAACATCTCACATACAACCTTTTTAACGTATAATTCAAAAAATATCTATGCTTTACGATTATACATGTATATCCTAGTGTAGTGAATGCTTTAGAGATTTTGTCTAAATTCCATAAAAAGTGGCCACACTTCCAAATTCATATTAGTGAGCTTATCAAAAGTATTCCTGTAGATAGATTATATAGAGTACAAAGCTCATTAAGAGTTAGAAAGTTTAACTCAACCTCTTTTTTTGTTGCAAAATTTCATGCTTCTAATGGAATGAAACTCATAATGGCATGTTTGATCTTTATATCATTTCATGACCTGTTATTACCCTTTCAATCTATTTCTTGAGATTTTCAATCCATAAATTGTGTTACCATCATGAATGACTTATTACTGTAAGGGCATCAATCTCATTCCTCTCGAGGTTTTAAAAACTTTTTCTCTACTTAATCTTTTTGTTAAAAGATCAACTAAGTTATCATTAGTTCATACATGACCCACTCTAATAGCTCATATGAAGAGAAATTTTCTAACATTGCCGTGCTTATGACGTATCTCTTGTCTCTTACTATCATAGTAATGGTTCTAAATTTTTGCAACAGTCATGATACTATCATAATGGATCCAGATAATTGGTATCGATATTTTTAATAACGGGATCTTAACTAGCAGATCTTAAGCAATTTACTTTCTCACTAGTAATAGCAATATATATTAAAAATATATATTAAAAATATAGTAACTTGTTGCCTTAGAGTTTTCTAAAAGGTGTGTTAATCACTATCAGTGTATCCTTTTAGAACATTGAAAAACTTTTAATAATGTAATCTTAGGTTTATGATCCTTTTAAAGTACCTCATGACCTTTTCAATAGCATGCCAATGATCGATATTAGGTCTATTAAACTTATAGATAATCTCATAGCATAAGCTATTTTAGGCCTAGTGCAGTTAGTAGCATACTACCAATGATTCGCATCCTCAATTTGTCTAACATTATCTTTAATGTTGTTGAATAACTTAACACTAGGATCATAAGGAGTGCACCCAAGTTAATAGTCAAAGTAATTGTATTTTTTTAGAATATATATATGAATATGTGAATATTGGCTCATTTGCACTTTGCCTCCAATGGCACCTTGTAAAATTTCCACTTTTACCTCCATTTTGTCATTACTATCATGTTAACATGCTGCCACGCCTTTTAGATCGATCAATGAAGAAATTGATTTTTTTAACTAAAAAAATGAAAGATGAATCAACATCACCTTTTTTTTTTTTGAAATTTATGTCAAGATTTATGAGCTTTTTTGTTAAAGGTGTTTAATACTTTTTTAATTGTAATTGAATGTGATATGCAAAGAGTTAGTATGATGTCATTACACCAAAAGAGACGATTTGCCACTACTAAAAATCGTGAAAAACATAAGCAAATTCCATGACAAAACTAGTTTGTTATGAAAAAAAGTCATGGGTAAATATACTATAACAAAGTTATCTTGTTATATAAAACAAATCATGGCAAACCATTAAGACGAAGTTTGATATAGAAAGATTCATGGTGTAACCATGACGTTTGCCATAGATGTTGCTATAACACAATTCTATGGTAATCTATCACGAAAGGTATCCGTAGTCCATTGGGACAAAATTTGATTAAAAAAACAAAAATTATGGTGCAACCATAACCCTTGCCACAAATGTTGCCGTGACCTGGTTCTATGGTAATATGCCATGAAAGATGTCCGTAACAATTTGGCATGCCCCTATTTCATGGTAAGTTATGAATGCTTCTAATAATGGTCATTATAGATGATCTTTTCCTATTCAACTACTAGAAGCAATCTGCAACAAGCATCAAGATTAGCCTTAACTTTTCATATTACTAATGATGAAATCAAAGAACTAACTAACCAAGTAAGTTATGAGTTCTTTTAATGATGGTCATCAAAGATAAACTTACATCAACTTACAGTTTAATATACCTATTAACACAAGTGGTAATAAATTAGATAAATATCTTTTATTCATTTAATTTATATTGATCTTAAAAGAAGATGTTGATACATAGTAACTAAAAGAATTGTGTAGATGTGATTTATTTTAATTTTTTTACTATAAAAAATTTAATTTTAATGATAAAAAAATTTATAGCTAAGTTAAAAAAATCATAAAATTATTGTAACGAAAGAAAATAGTGGCTGACATTGCTTCGATTGTTATGCAGCCAATAGCCCCAGCACAGTACATGTTGGGTTGCTTCCTAACGATAAATACTAATATCTGCTATTAATTTTTTAAAATAAAATATAATATAATTTGTTTGATTAAAAATAAATTTAATGATAAAATTTTTATTCGTCATTAAGTTATATCGCTAATCTGTCATTAATCAATCGTTAAATTAAAATTTTGTAACATTTATGTTTTAATTTATTATTATCTAGCCACTAATTATATCTGTCACTAATTTTTATTGTTATTTTAAAATTTTTTATAATAAAAATTAAAAATATGAAATTAAAAAAATATAAACCAATTTTTTATATTATTCTATTTTATTTATGATATCTTTTTTATTATATTTTTTAAGGTGATTTAATGATTATATATTAAACATTTTGAGTTTGCTCAATTGAGATATTCAAATAATTATAAAAAAATTACATAAATTTAAAAATAATAGCTAAAAGTAATTAAAAAACTTCTCAAGTTATATATTGAATTATGTTAATATTAGAAAAAATATACTTATTTTAATATTATAATTAAAACATAAAATTTTATATTTGAGAATTTTTTTATTTTTTAAAATTAAAAAAATAAATATAAATTAGTAGTTTATTACATGATTTTATATTTTTTATTTTATTAGTGATTTTTACCATGAAAGTATATGTTTACTTTTTGTCAACGAATTATTACAATAATTTTTTTTTTCATCACCAATCTTCAATACGATTTGATTTTGTTATGAGAGTATTTTTGCCACAAAATTTGTGAATGCATGGCATAATTTTATGACAAAATAAAGAAATAAGTTTTCAATTATAAAAATTAAGTTTTCACAAAATAATTCATGACAATTTCTAGAACAAACTTTATAATTATCTGGCCTAAAAAATTACTACACAATTTACAATGATTTTGCCTCAACTTAAAGTTTTTTTACAATTTTTTATCTATGATAAAAATGTGACAAATTTTATGACGACCCTCAATAATTTATGTTTCACCACCAAAATTCTATAGTAAATTGCTTTCTTTAGTGTAAAGGCATGCAAAAAGTTCGTGAGTTTTTTTTGTTTTGTTTTGTCTTGTTACATATGTAAATTCTATAAATAAGGTCTTGCTCTTGTTATTGTTATTAGGGTAAGGTTTTAATATCTTTTTTTTTTTTTTAATTTCTGGTCTTTATCTTCTCATGTTTCTTCATATTCCTTCCTCAATACGTTTTCAAAAGTGGTATTGAGCCCTAAATTTAAAGAGAATTTCAGTTTTGTATTTTGGAGTTCAACTGCTCCTCAATTTAAGGGTGAGAACTATTAATTTTGGGTTGTCAAAATGCAAGCCTATCTCCAAGCACTATGACCTTTGAAAATGAGTTTTGAGTGATGATGATCCCACACCACTGCACTGAATCCAACCTTAAATCAAATAAGACTACATATAGACAAAATTACAGAAACTCGAAGCCTTATTTTGCAGTCATGACACTTCAATTATTGAATCCTATTTCTATAAGAATTATTGATCATGACATAGGCTAAGCTAAACCATATAAAATTGTCTTTTTACAGTAAAAAATAATAATCCACCTTAATTTACTTAAAATAGTTAATAAATAGTACTATTTGATTTATGCCTCAAAATTTCCAAAGAGGTTGCAGTGTGGGCACATATCAAGGCAGCATTGTCTTGGGATGGATGGATATCCTGATTTCTTGGAGAGGAACGGCAACAACCCTAAGGTGCATGCCGGCTTTTATTCCATCTACACAGGCAACAGTGAGGACTCTAAGTACAATAAGACCAGTGCCAGAAGCAGGTAAAGATCGATCATAACGAAGATATGCATGCATGATTATGCTTTATGTATCACCTAGCTTATATATTTAGGGATATATTACTCAAAAAAGAAACCATAAGTATTGGTTCATCTTCTTCTTTTCATTTGTAACTAGTGGATGAATACAGTAGCAAAACCAAGATTGATTGTAAATTTATATATTTATTATGGGTACCCAGATACTAAATGATTTTTACAAATAAAAGTCATAACAATTTAATTATATATATGTACATAAATATACAAAATCATTAGTAAAAAGGAGCATTGTATAGGATCAAGTACTTGATTTGGAGCCATAGATTATGCTTGTCATTGCCTAGTAGCTTGTTGTAAAGAATCTGAAACTATCACATTAATTCTCAAATCATCGTGTATCTTTTCCTACTTTTTGTCTCTCGCGTGCATGGTAGACAGACCCATTTCACAGCATGGGGATGAAGATAGGCAAGTCTTCATGACGATTATGCCACAATGTTGAAAGTCTAGCTAGGAGCAAAATGGCTAGCCTGTAGTTACAAGCCAGCAATGGAGGATCCTTATCTAAGAAAGGAACTTGGTGACTCAATGATCCGCATGCACAGACATGAATGTCTTCTAAGTAATAAACTGAACAATCTTACCATTTCTGTTTGCTTGTAACTCTGTAATGGAGAGACTCATTATTTAGGCTTTTATGGAACAGGGCCATTTCGCATGTTCTTATTATTATTGTCCAAATGTAAGCGAGTTTCATATGTTTGATGGAAAGTCTGATGCATAAAGAATCAGTCATTCTGTGATTATAGATACCATATATTTATGGTTATATATGTAAGCAAATAGAAATATATAAAAAGATCACGTCATTCTGGGATCATAGATACCATATATTTATGGCTGCTTATGTATGTATGCCAATAATGTCTAATTGACTTTTTTTTTCTACTTCATAGGTACCAAATCAACTCTGATTTTATTGAAGATTTTCATTTTTATTTCTTCTTAAGAACATGTACAAAGAATCGATGATTAGTCGTGAAAAACTATCAGAGCTCATAAAATTTAATAACTGAGTTATTAGAAGATGTTTGACTAACTTTCAAAACATGAATAACTTAGAATCAATAATAAATCAGCGATTGAATTACAGCAAACTATAGAGTGACTCAGTTAAATTTTGATACAATCAAAACCATGTACGTAGAGGTGCTGAGTCCTTTAAAGAAACAAGAGGTTGATCGTTTCTTTGATTATGACATATAGTTTTTGATGTGGCAATAATTGTATCTTGTTCTAACAATATTTATATATCCTAAAAGAAAATTGGATTTTCAAAGATAAAAGGAAAATCTCTTTGAAAGGAAAATGGAGATGAAGGGACCATGAGGTGGGAAAGAAAGAATAAGAGAGAACGCACAGCTATATGCCTCATCAAAGTCTCATCCTTGAAATGATCAAATTATTATTATTATTTTTTTGGATAAATTAAAGGGAGAAGCAGTGTTATAATGTCCACGAAGATTTCTATTCATCATCTTCTTTCTTTTTAGTTCCTCAAAGTCAGCTTTGGACAATATCTCTTCTGGATATATAATATGTGGTGGTTTTTCTCTACAGCATCAGAGTTTCAATTCATAGATCTCAGTGAGAACTTTGAAATCTATTTCTGTAACCTGTCTAAGCTTAACGAAGACATCTAGATGAAAAAAGCTTTTATTAACAATATATTAATGAAATAAATATTATTCTGACTAGCTACTTGATATTAACAAATCTTGATTAAGATTAATACTGAACTGTTGTACACATATGGTCCTGGTGTAGGAATTGATTCACGGTCTAATAATCACTTCAAAACTTTATTAACATCTAATTACATTTTAAAAAATATGTATAATTACATGTCAAGCAAGAACTCAGCACAATAACAAGGTTAACTATATATCTTGTGATCATGCACAACTATGAAAGAAAGGATTTTTTTTTTTCAAAGAGAGCCTTACGGCATGGATGATATAACAGCAAATTGAAAAGTTGAGTTGTCAGCTTGTCATTGTTACGGATCCATCTTCCAGACTTCTTTCTTTATTGAGATAGGATTCTCAACAGGTTCATGAATAGTTGAAATAATATAAGAGAAGCAAATAAGGAAGACGTCTTTGCAGCCGATTGGAGTTGACTATATCTACATAATTCATATTGGTCAGATTGTTGGCAAGTTTTATTCCATGACTAGACGGGATGATCTTTGGATATGACTTGTAAATCGAGGGAGCAGACCCTTATCTTGTTTTTATCTGAAGAATTTGCAATATAAGCTTACTGGAAAATTCAAACCAAGATGGTTCTTACGCAACGTCAGCTCATGTTCAGCCACTGAAGTCCATAAAAGGCTGACTTTGGGTTGCCTCGAGGAGCACGACTGCACGGGCACTTCTCTTCTAGGGTCTGCTTAGTCTTCTTTGCTTTGAGAGAGAAAACCATGCAAAGCCCTGTGAGATTTTCTAGTTGCCGCGGCGTGGCTTTTGAGATTAAGCCCCACGCAGACCCGTTTGCCATAGCTAAACCTGCTGTCAGTAACAGCA
Source organism: Moringa oleifera (assembly GCA_021397835.1). Taxonomy (NCBI): domain Eukaryota; kingdom Viridiplantae; phylum Streptophyta; class Magnoliopsida; order Brassicales; family Moringaceae; genus Moringa; species Moringa oleifera. Next base: position 5,148,063 of record JAJFZO010000168.1, read on the forward strand.
GAAGGTTTTGGTTGCCCTGGCATTTAGGGAACTCCTCCAAGGTGTTCCATTCTTCCATGGAAAGGTCTGTGAGTCGAGCTAGCAGTCACTTCTGTGACCTAGACCTTGAGGATGAAGAAGAAGATGATGTTGTTTTCGAGCAACTGGAGGAAGGCAAGGTTGAGGAAAAAGATCAAGAGACAATTTTTCCCTCTGCTAGCACACGAGAGAAACTACAAAAGCCTGTTCGGAAACAAGAAACAAGATTATCGATTATATTGCTGGATCAAGGCTTGTTCACTGTGTACAAGCAACTCTTCCTAGTTTGCTTGTCCCTGAACATCACAGTTTTGGTTCTTGCAGCCACCGGAAACTTCCAGTATGCGAGGAAGAGAGCTGCCCTTTTATCTATTGCTAACATTCTTGCTTTGACACTCTGCAGAAGCGAGGCCTTCTTGCGGGTTGTCTTTTGGCTTGCTGTCAAAATCTTGGGGAGGTCCTGGGTGCCTCCTGCAATCAAGACTGCTTCCACTTCGCTTCTACAAAGCCTTGGAGGGATACATAGTGGCTGTGGAATTTCGTCCATTGCATGGCTCATCTATGCTTTAGTTCTTACTATTAAAGACAGAGAAAACACTTCTCCTGAGATCATAGGCGTTGCCTCAGCCATTCTTTCTCTTCTGTGCTTCTCTTCCTTGGCTGCCTTCCCCCTCGTTCGCCATCTACACCACAATGTCTTCGAAAGGACTCACAGGTTTGCTGGCTGGACTGCTCTTGGCCTGCTCTGGGCCTTTATCACTCTCACCCTGTCTTACGATCCAAAGACCAAATCTTACTCAAATGAACTAGGTTCCAGGTTGATCAAACAACAAGAGTTCTGGTTCACAGTGGCCATTACGTTCCTAATTATTCTCCCTTGGTTGACAGTAAGGCGTGTTCCTGTCCAGGTCTCTTCTCCTTCTGGTCATGCTGCCATTATCAAGTTTGAAGGAGGCGTTAAAGCTGGAATACTGGGTCGAATCAGTCCATCTCCCTTCTCAGAATGGCATGCCTTCGGCATCATCTCTGATGGGAAAACAGGACACATGATGCTCGCCGGTGCAGTTGGTGACTTCACCAAGTCCCTGGTGGCAAACCCACCAAGCCACTTGTGGGTTCGACAAGTGCACTTCGCTGGCCTGCCTTACCTGGTGAACATGTACGACAAGGTTCTCCTGGTCGCAACAGGTTCAGGGATCTGCGTGTTCTTGTCATTCCTTCTGCAGCCATGTCGTGCAAGCGTTTGCTTGCTTTGGGTCGCTAAGGGAATTGAACAGAACTTTGGTTCAGAAATCAAAGAAATGGTCAGCCGCCATCCCAAAGACAAGGTTATTGTTCATGACACCGCATTGCTTGGTAGACCACACGTATCTCAAATGAGCGTCGATGCTGCTAAGAGATGGGGGGCTGAAGTAGTTATCGTTACAAGCAACCCAGAAGGAAGCAGAGATGTTGTGAATGCGTGTAAAGCCGCAGCAATTCCAGCCTTTGGTCCCATTTGGGACTCTTAAACTCAAATTAAATACCTTTCACAAAGTATAATAATTTTTTCCCCTTTCTCTTGATTCCGTATGTTTATCCAAAATTTATGAGGTTGTCTGTTTCCATAATGCAGGGAAGTTGGATTAAATTAATTAACCTTAATAGCTGATGGGCACAAATCTCCATAACATTTTCTTGATGAATAATATTATTGTTACTGATTACCATATAGTTCTTGTGCTTATACCTTCTTTCTCCAACAATATTTCTTGATCATGCTTAGAAAACAAGAACTCTAGCTCATGACATCACAAATTTCTTGTCTTACATAATTAATCATTGATTGCAACTCTTTTATTGGTGAATCAAAGGCAATATCATTACTTAGACGTTGCCCATGCATCTTGAGAGAACTGTCTAATAATTTCAGGTCCTGATTTAGACTGCCTTGAAAGTAATATTCCACCTTCTAACTGTGTGTAGATGGAGATGGAAAACAAGAAGTGCAGCTAACTCCTTATTTGCAATAAAGAAAGCTCTTTTATATATCTCTCTACCTGGGCCTCAGGACGGTTAAGCATTAATGTAAGGGCAGATTCCACCAAATTTTGCTTCACATTTAATTAAGTCCTTCTTTTATGCTCCAAAGTAAAAGGTACCATGAATTTAGAAAAATTAATGGGTTTCACATGAATTCCATTGCAAGACTGAAGAACTCACTTATGTAAGATAGTGTTTATTGTCCATAATAACTGTTTGAACAGTTGGTTTGAAATCAGGTAGAGAATGATATGGTCGATCGTAAAGTGAAACTAATTATTCTAATTAAGCAATAACTGGGAGATGAGGAACAGATCAGGCTTTAAGAGGTGGTGTCGTAAAAGGGCCATTTACGAGTCCCATGGCAATATGTCGATAAGCTGCTTCAGTTAGGTGGATACCATCCCAGTTGATATGTGTTGATGGAGATTCACATGCTTTGGATCCATTGTGGCCGCACCTTGCTGAATTGTTGAAGTTGTATGGTCCTCCCCCTCCGCAACAAGCGGCTAGAGTTCCAGCTGAAAACCCTGCATCCATCAATACAATGCAATCCTTAGATAGTTGCCTATCTAATTAGATTTTTTTCTTCTTCAATAGTAAAATTTCACTAAGGTCATGAAGTGCCTTAGTGAATCTATAAATGAAGAACTTTGAAGAACTGGTATCCCAGTACAAATTCCGGAAATTTCAAGCAGGGAGGACATGATATGTCTCTGATTAGCAAACTGAACAACTGGTAGTAGGGTACAAAAGAATTTAACTAGCTAGACTCAAGCTCAGGACTCAATGAGGGACACCTGTCTTCATACGCAGTAATAATACACATTACCTTGTAACATACTCTTAAGTAATGCTTTCACATTCTTAATTTCATATGTTTTACTTGTTAATATCTATGTTTTTTAAATTAAATCTCTTGAGTTGAAAGTGAACTCACCATAACGTAATGGTGCATGAAAGAAACGCTGAGCTGCACCATAGTTGTCAGCATAAATGATCCTGGCATGAGGATACTTTGTTCTCAACATCTGTAGCCCATGTTGGAGCTGCTTGTTGTGATACTGCGAGAAATCGTTGTATGCCTTCAAGCACCCATTTCCTGGATCATAGTCTGATTTGTTAGAGTTTTGAAAAAGGGTCAAGTAGACAGCTGAACAACCCACAGGCAGGTTCCCTGGCACCACCAGCTCCACCGCACCTTCTTCGATCAATGCCTAACACATATATGCACATCAATTTCACTAGAAAAACAATCAAATATAATACACAGGCAATTGATTAATTTTGAGACGTCCATGCAAAGTTGATTCCTTACAACATTTTAATTTTTCTTAGGATAACACTATAAGGTTAGGTTCTAATTTTTTTAATAAATTTATAAATATATCGCATATCACACTATCCCATCGTACTTTTAATTATCAAGTTCTTTCAGCTTTGAAGTTTCAAATTTTGAACATACACTGGTGGCATTAGTAATTGCTTCAACAACTAAAGGAACCAAAGCTCGAAGATCTTCATTGCTTCCTCCGGCGAAGTTATAGTAATTATAATCATTTCCACCGATCTCCCCCACAAGAAAAAGTGATGTCTTGAAGTAGTTATCACAATCTGTGGCGAGGAAAAACAATACAAAAAAGAAAAAGTTTGATGAAATTCACATATGAAAAGACTACTAAGATCGTTTTATTTCTTGGTTTGTCACCTTGTTTCGTGGTACAAAGAGAGGACTTCAGCTTCTTGAACCAACCCAGCTGAACACTCAAAGATTTGTTTGTCCAGGTAAACAATCCAATATTTCTCTGGTAGAAGAATTGGGAGTCTAGTGCAGTGGCTCCTGCCACTGCAAAATTAGCTCCATGTTGAACATTCTGGTTTTCCTTTAGTGCTAGATAGGGTGGAAGGTAGGGCAAACCAAATTCCTCGGCTACATTCATGATGACAACGGTATTGTATAAGTATAAAATGTCATAGCATAAGCATTGTTGCATTATAGCTTCAATTTAATTACCGATATTACTACGAGATGAGGGGGAGGGGGCAGATACCGATAAAGTCAACTACTAGGCGTCCATCCGAGCACCGTCCTGTTGGACGATTGAAGAAGGTTTCACCATAAGGGAGCTTTCCAATGACCGGAAATTTTAGGGCACCAGAGAGAAGGAAGTTTCCCGTATCACTTAAGGAGTCACCGAAGTTGAAAATCGCATCATATTTTGGTGAGCTTAATGAAACTCGCACAAAAACTGAGGCTAGGAGGAACAGAACTTTCATGGTGAGTGACAAACGTGAAGATAGAGAGACAAGAAAATATTGCGGGAAAGTTGTATCATAATATGCAGTAGTACTCAAGTTAAAGGAAGCTATGTATCTATCTCCTTTGGCTTTAGTCGGTTAAGTCTCAATTATGGGCAGCTGCCATTTTCGTGAGATTTATATGAATGATGTGCATGTGGAGCTAATCTAACACTATTGATTTCGACCCAAAAAATAAGGGTTAGGCCCCATATGGATTGACAAATTATTTGACATCAAATTATTATTAATACATAATGCAAGTGGGTACACTATCCAACTACAAGTTAAGAGTGTGTAATTAATGATCCTTAATTAATGTAGTTGAGCGGCAACCTTTAGGTAGGCAGAACCATAGGAAAATGGGTCATTAATTATTAGATGGAAGCACATATAGGAAACTAATGTTTCCACTTTCTTAGACAAGAGAGAGTATCAAATACTTTTAAAAAAAAGAAGGAAAAGTTCAGGTTTAGTTGTAACATACCTGCATAACGAGACATCTTGAAGAGTAGAATATGATACGTACATGAGGAGAATACTAAAATAGCAGATAGAAATGAGCCTTCCACTTAATTGTTTTCAATTAGGGAATTGGTGGTTAATGAAAGACATGACTTGACCTTTTAATATACCCTTAGCAACCTTTCTGCTTGCAACTTCTTCTGTAAGGGGTGTGTACCAAACCAGATACCATTCGAGAAAGGGCATAGCAAAATTTTATTTGCTCAGTCACAACTAGCCATTGAGTTATAATTGCAGCAATAATTGATTACATATTTCTATTTAGAAAAATATTTGAGTTTTATTATATGTCAATAAGAATTTTATTTTAGCATCTGTATTTATTATTTATTAAAATTAAAAATAACATAATGATACTATAAAATAAAAAAACATAACAAAAGAAACTGTACAAACATGAAGAGAGTAAAAAAAAATATTTTTCTTATTTTATTTATCTAATACAACTGCAACTTTGATTTATGAACATCATCGCTACAAAAAATTTTCACAAGATGAATGATCTAATAAATAAAGTGATCAATATATCTTAAGATAGGAAAGAGTTTGAGATATTCCAACGTAAAAAAAAATTCTTGATTTAAGAGAAAAATCAATAGTTATAAGTAATGCATCCTCTACTTCATCTGTGATAACATTTGCAGTATCATATTTGTTTTCAGCTTTTTTCTTTGATGACCGATAATCCTTCTTTACATGACTCAATTTTTCAGAGTTTTAGTACTTTAGATTTTTTTTTTTCAGATATAGACATGTTTCTTCCATTTTTTAACTTAAATGTACTTTTATTGTAATTAGAATTTCTATAAGTTCTTGTTTCTCTATTATCAATATTTAGGAAAAAATTTGAAAACGATATTTCACTCGAATCAATTATGTAAATCTCCTTTGCAAGAATTCGATCACGAATATCATTAAAATTCAATTTTATACTCTTAACAAAATTACTAACTACTACCTTGATGGGCTTCCAATTGTTTGGTAGTGATGTTAAAAGTATCAAGGTACGTACCTCATCATCAAAGTCAATCTCAATAGAAGATAATTAATTATCAATCATATTAAATTCATTAAGATATGTTGTCATATAATTACTTTTACCTATTTTCAAGTGAAAGAGACAAGTTTTGTTATCCACTGAAGATTTTCGTATATATATGTCAGATAGCGATTTTATCAAACCCGTAGTTATTTTCTCTTTCAATAATTTGTGAGCAATATTCTTTGACAATATTAGTCGAATAACTCCCAGGATCTATCTATCAAAAAAACTTCAATCACTTTTTGAAATTTTTTTCTTATATAGATAATCCTCAATTTATACTTTTCAGAAGGTATAATCCATACAATTAAACTTGGTGATCCCATATAATGAATTTTCTTCACTATCCATTGCTTTCAATTTCAAAATCTGGAGTTTTGATACTAGTAGTAAGAATTTAAGTACCAAATCCCCAGTTGATGAGATTAAATACTAAATTTTTAAAACTTGAAAGCAATTATAATCCATATAAGAAAAAAATGAATACTCATAAGAACACACGATTTATAATGATCAATTATAAAAGAGATAATTCATTTTCTCTTGTTAAATACCAATGTAACCCCTTTTTATATGATAAAGCTTAAAATTCACTGCATATATGCAAATATCTTTTTTTTTATGTAATAAAGTTTAAGACTAGTAATATGTATGTGAAAACTCCAAAATATCTTGCTGCATAAATTTTGCTCCACACATACACAATGTATAATATTGTTAAGAAAGGGAAGCTTGACTGATTGTGTAAAGATGACTATTTTCCTTTAATTAGGGTAAAAAAGATTCAAAACATGAAATTTAGTAACGCAAAATATTTTTGAAATGAGAGACTTTTTTTTCAAGTCAAAACGGGGAATTAGCTCCTTGTTGCTATCCTTCTTCTTCTTGCTTTTCCTTCTGTAGCTCTTTGTGCTCTTTTCGTTTGGTTCTCTTTCTCTGATCCTCCCTTCCGTGGTCGCCTTTTCTATAGTTGTATTTATAACGCCCTTCACGTCTACCAAGGATGGCGCTCATGATGATCATTGTTCATTTGAAGCAGTAGCTAGCTGCAGATTGCAGGTAAAAAAGAGCAGGACAAGTGGGAGGAGTGTTTTGCACCATTCTGGGCTGGTTTTTATTTTTTTTCTGAAAAAATATCAAATTAAATTTTAATTTATGTGGACAGCAAGTAGCATATCCAAATGACAGATAGGATTACCCAGCCGCTGTTATCTAAGCTAGACATTGTGAATTCCTCGATTGACGGTCAACGAAAGACATGAAGTGTTGAGATGAGGACTGGTGAATGGACCTTCTAAGATGCCCGTAGCAATTATTCTTCAAGCAGCTTCTGGGAGGTGTACACCATCCCAGCTGACATACGAAGAGGGGTCATCGCAAGGACTTACTCCCAGACTGCCAAAACTGATACTGGAGTTAGAGCTGTATTCCCCTCCACTTCACAGCATGCTTTGAGAGGTCTCCCAATGAATCCTTCTTTCAGGGTAGTTGATGCATAGGAAATTTGCATAATAATTCCAGAGATATTTCATAGAAAGTTCATTCAATAAGGGTGAGGAGGGCAGTTTAGGTGAAAGAAAATGAGGAGTGGAAAGAAAAAATGGTTGCTCTACCCATGAATCAAAGGGAGGACAGAAGGGCAAAGGAAAAGGCAAATCAAAACCTGCTGAAGGTGGTCCGGCCAAAGCTATTAGGGAGAATGCCCAAAGGGCGAATAAAGATTCCATCACTAAGACTGTCTCATGAAGGCTGTAGTCTGGAATGTTCACTAAGACTGTCTCATGAAGGCTGTAGTCTGGAATGTCATGGGATTAAACATGAAAGAGAAACAAAAAGAGTTGAGGGATCCCAATATCCTCCTAACAGTCAAAGTTATCGAAAAGTACCCTAAACATCTGTGTAGATCGACGAAATCGGGGTTTGTGATGAACTTGCCATGGTTTGAATTGGGAACCAAGGGTAGAATGATGATGTGGTCACTAATTAAAACGGAGAAGAAGAGTGTCTGCGTCTGGTGAATAATTGAAGAAAAATTGGCAGAAAATTTTGGGAGCTAACGAAAAGGTATGAAGGTGTAAAGGGCGTTCGATAGGCACTATTTTGGCGATTGCATGGCTTTTTTCTCCCTCGAGAATTCTTCATTAGACCTTCGTGCCCCTCACCCGAGAGGCACTTCACTACCGCCAGAGAACAAGAATCTTTCCTGCTTCCAGACTTCTACGAATGACTTAGGAGTGAAATAAACCGGTATTCTAGGAATCAATGTCGGAGTCTGCCTGGTATTTTTCGGAGTTTTCCGGGTATTTTACTTATAGCATTAGTATAATTTATTATTGGGATATTTGTAATATAATCTTTCTCTCCTCTTCACTTTAGTTTTTAAAATTGTAATGAAAAAAGAAAAAGCGCTGTGGAACCTTCATTAGATTTGTAGCTTTCTTCAGAAGTAAGAAAGGTTCTTAGCCTACCGGTGACCGGCTTTCAAAAAGCACCTTTGGGCTGAGATTTCTCGATCCACTATCTTACTTGAATGAAGAAAGAGATAGAAACAACTCTTCTTTATATGCACAATTATCAGTCGTAGGACTGAAATAGAGACTTTCATTTCTACTTGACTAGTAGAGCAAGGAATTCCTTTCTTTTTTCTTCTGGTAAGTGGTCTATTGTTTTTTTCCCTGCCCACCACCCATGAAAAGAAAGACTACATAGGGCCTCCTCAGCCCGCCCTGGTTCAAATAGCATTCTTTTTCACTTTATCCTACCCCGCTCAGTTTAAAAAAACGCCTTTTTGTTGTCACCACTTATCAATACTTTTATCGATCTATTAATAACAAGTAGATCTACGTCAGGAGAATTAATAATGTGTCAGGAAAAATTGGTGCAAAAAACCATGGATACACTTCTTGATAATGAAATCTGTGAAGAATCAATGAGGGATGACCATAATAAGGTTTACAAGTCGTTTTCAGATGTAACTGAAGGCAGAAAGGGAAGATTTGGGGAGACTCTGCTTGGCAAATGGGTCGATTATTAGGGCCGTTCCGTCATTGTCGTTGGATCTTCACTTTCATTACATCGTTGTGGATTGCCTCGCAAACTAACAATAGAGCTTTTCCAAACATTTGTAATTCGTGGTCTGATTAGACAACATCTTGCTTCGAACATAAGAGTCGTTAACAGTAAAATTCGGAAAAAAGGCCGATTGTATGGAAAATACTTCAAGAAGTTATGCGGGGCATCCTGTAGCCAAGAGCCATCGAAATATGGATCGCAACGGTAGCCCTCCCAGGAGCACTCACCGTCGCAGCCGCTAAAGCTAGGGGACAGATAAGGTGCTTTTTTTCTGGACTGGTAGGTAGAAGAAAGGAAGCGGGTTAGGATCTGAAAGAATTCAAGACCTAAAAAGCCAAGGTAACGTCTTCAAGAGGTACCATTCACCATGAGACTATTTCAGTAGATCGTTCAACTAAAACATTCAAAAGCAAGGAGAGAGCATCCATGATAATAATATCTTACCTTACTTATATGGTTTTGTGATTTGGCGCATCTTTCCCGGCTTCTTTGGCTTAGGAATAAAAGATCGATCTTTTTCATAGGGAAACTAAGAAAAAAGAAAAAAAGAAGAAGGACGTGCTCTTTGAATCTCTGCGACTTGTTAATCATCTAAAAAAGGATAATGACCATTCCAAAGAACATCTATTAAAGGGACTAACCTATTCAACAAATCCTGTTTTTTGAAAGCCTTAAATTTCTTTAAAAAAATGTTACGAGGCAAAAACACAAAATTCAAGAAGGAAGAAAACCCACCAAACTGGCCTGGATCCTTATAAAACCGCATTGCATCATCGTAATAATATGCGCAGATGATGTTAGTTTGAAGGTGAAGCTCACGGATCCGGTTCAGTTCAATTTGAAGCAGCTCATTGTGGTATTCTGAGAAATTGTTTAGCCACTTTAGGCAGCCTGTTAAATGGTCATATTCTTCCTTACTCAGATTCTTGAAAATTGTTAAATAGACAGTTAAGCAACCTATTGGTGGATTTCCAGGGACCAATAATATAACTGCCCCTAACTCAATGAGCTCCTGCAATTACATTAATAAGATTCAACTTAGCAAGGAAAGTGAAGCTTTAATTAAATTTACATTCCGTTTTTTTCGTACAAGAAACAGAGTTCGCATTCTTACTGTGATTGAAGCACCAATGGCATTAACAACAGGAGGAACTAAGTCTTGAGTCTCTTCTAAATTTTTCCTCTGAAAGAATGGATAGTTGTAACATTGCCTCCGATCTCTCCCATAAGAATCAGAGAGTTGCGGAAGAGCTCAGTGCACTCTTGGATCACAATAAGAGTTAAAAACAAATTAACAACTCCACAGCAATTCACATTTTATTAAGTTTTAATGGAAAGAAAACATCTTTAAGCCCATAGTTTTTCTTCTTAGTGTATGACCAACGGGACCTATATCAGAGATTGTATTTCAAGACCTCTCAAATGAAAACATGTGCATAGTCCCAATCAAAATTTCATTTTTAAGCAGAAGGCTGCATAGTGAACAGAAGTGATAGGAATAGAACAACCAAATGGCAGAACAAATCTCTATTTTATCTTCTCGAGAAGAAAAGGCTTTTATTTAATTAATTTTCAGAGAATGATTAGTTGATTATTTAATATAATGATTGTGTAAGGATTATTGATTCCTATTGCTTCCAAAAATGCAGCATCAGTCGCCATAGCTCCGGCGACAGCAAAGTTGACACCCTCTTGAAAACTCTGGCCACTTTCCTTTTGATCTCCAAAATACGGTGTTACGAGAGGTAGCCCAAGATATTCAGCCGCGAAGAGATAACGAGAGAAAAAGCTCAATCATAATTAGAGCCGCCTAAGAAGCTGTATGCTATGCCTGATCATGTACACGTACCGATGAAATCTATGGCCAGACGGGCATCTGAGCAGCGTCCGGTGGGTTTATGGAAGAAGGTCTCTCCCTATGGTGGATACGCAAATTGGGTAAGATCACTGGGCTGAGAAAGAAGAACTAAGTTGCCATTATCGGCAAGCGAGTTACCGAAGCTGAAGATAGATTTGTGACAGTAGCCACTTGAATGTGAGATGATATCAAAAACAAGGAGAATGTAGATGATAAATTGTTGTTTCATCAGAGACATCAGAGAAAACGGTGAAGCAATGCCAATTAAGAGAGAGGGAAGTAGATCAATCTTTAAAAGTTTGCTGCCGACACAGAAAATATTGTGTGGTTGTTCACCATGGCCTGATTTCTGCTTTTTTATTTTACAAAAAATTAAAAGCAGCTGGCTTTTCTTGGCTTTTCCTCCTTCTGTATACTTGTCCATTGACTTTACTCTCTACCTTTCACAGCACGCTGTATGTAGAGGGAAATTGCAGAATAAGTTGTGTTTTACCTTTTCCTAATTATATGATAACAAAGTGTCAGAAAGATCAATCTCTTATGTTTGGCTCATGGAATAAAATAGAGAAAGAATAGAAAAGGTATTCTTTGGGAATAGAAAAGAGAAGGAATAAAAAAGAATAAGCATTATTATATTTGGTTCATTGGAATTGAATAGAGTATGAATTCGTTTTCATATGTTTGGTTCATCAAAGAATAAGCTAGGAAAGTAATTGAAACAAGTTTAAAAGACTAGTACACCCTTTAACTAAATTAATTATAATTTAATTAATTTTATTAAAATAATATTAACTAAATAATAGATTAATAATTATTTTTATTTTTAAATATTAATATTATAAAATTAAAATTAATTAATATTTTAATAAAAGTAATTTTTTTTCTTTTTTGATAAATTATTTAAAAAATAAAAAGATGCTATTATTATAAAAATAATATTAACTAAATAATATGTTAATAATTATTTTTTATTTTTAAATATTAATATTATAAAATTAATATTAATAGTAATTAATATTTTGATAATAATAATATTTTTTAGTAAATTATTTTTAAAAAATAAAATTATTATATATATAGTAATTTAAAAATTTTATCAAGGGTATATTGGGAATAGAAAAATATGGCAATTCCTTATTTTCATGGAATAGCAATTCCGAGAGTTCACTTCGGAATAGCTATTCCGGGTTTTCAAGGAATATAAATTTCTTGAGGAATTACAATTCTGTGATAAAAATGAACCAAACATTGAAAAAGCAATTCCATACGGAATAAAGCAAGAAAAAAATTGATATTCCTACCAACCAACCACCGACAGGGTTGGTCAAACACACAAATGCTTCATTTAAGGCAGCACCCAAGCAGGCTGTATTAGGTATAGTGGCCACGACTGATACTGGACATGTGCTCTTCAGTGCAACCTCAGAGTGTGATACATGTTCCTTCTACCTTCTATGGTGAATTACTGGCTATCAAATTTGGATTAGACTGCATTGAGTTTTCCCCAAAAATGAAGAGTGATTACCTCCCAGGCATCCAAGAAATGCAGAAAGACAATGAGACCATGCACGAACAGGGAGGACTTTTTATGGACATCATCCATTTGGTTTCATGTTATGCATCGTGCTCTTTCCACCATGCACCGAGGAGAGCAAATGAACTTAGCTCCTAGAATGATACATTTACCCATAGCATTAGGTGCTAAATCTGTTTGGGTGAATTCTCTACTAGGGGACACATGTAATCCTGATATTTTGATTTTAATATGTGAAATTTTTTTCATAAAAAAATAATGCACTCCATCAACTTCTTTACTTCTTCCATTAACAACATATACGAAATGCTACCGATCAATCATTTTACACTAGAAAATCATTCCTACTTTAAACAGCATATATAAGTTTAAAATATGTAATAATAATATATCAATTTTTCACACGGATTTCTATTTAATGTAACTATGTTTTCATAACTATACTCACAATATAAGTGTTTGGTATGTAGATAAATCTCCTAATAATTACTACGCAAAATAGTACAATTTTCATTACGGTAACGTCATAATATTATATACATAAATTTTGCGTCTCAAGATTTATCTATGGAGATTGAATGAAAAATTATAATTATTTTTTTATTTGTAAGTCTAATCTTTAATTACTCTTGATTTTGATCGCATTACCATCAAGGATGATTATTGATTACTAATTTCATCATTAGATTACACATTTTGAAGTATTTGTTACTTATTTTTTTATTTTTTTAATTTTAGTAATCTTCATTTACAACAATTACTCCTTGTTATTTAATATTTTCTTTTAGGTAAATTACCATTATTGATACTACTGTGCTAGTTAGTAGTTTTGTCACTGATATTACATTGTTCAATCCCCGAGGAAACAATTTTTACTCGCTCTGTATTATTTGATTAACTACATGCGCTTACGTAATTTAGAATTAATCATTATATAAATTAGTTCAACAAGGACTTTGAAAGCTCTAAAGGCTCTAAATTTCTGAATGCTCTGACAGCTCTAAATGGTTTCTATTTTGATGTAGAGACCCTTTACATAGAGTGAGAGTTCATGATAATTGAAACTTCCTTTTGCTTTAAGACTCAATCTATTTGAAGTCTTTATGTCATCACTTACTATTCCTATCAATTTAGTACCTTTCAACTTTAAATTATCATTTTATCAAGTAAGTCCCTGTTGACTTAATATTTTTGTTGATAGAGATTTTCTTGTTTCAGAGTTCCTATTATATAATGGTGCTTTAGGGTTCCTTATGGTTTATAATATTGACCACTTTGTAATGTTGAAGACTGCTTGATAGAGTCCTTCAACAATTAAAATTCTTAAGATAAATATGATTTGTTCAAACTTCAAAAAAGTATGGTTAATCAAAGGTAATTAACGTTTTGATGCTTAGAAATGCACCCACTTCGAGGCTCGTTTACAATTTTTTTTGTTTTTTTGTTTTTTTAAAGAGAGATGGTCTTGAAGTCTCTCTATGTCATAACTATTTTTTTTTTCTTTGGAGATTTGTCTTTTAAGTCTTTCAGTGTTACAAGTGTTTGTTTTTTATGGCCACTATCTTTTACAATGTAATTTGTGTGGACATACCCGTCCAGGACACTTCAACTGATGGGGATGGCCTGCTGCAATTATATTGCCATTGACCAAGAAGGTTCGTGATATAGGTTGGATTTGCAGCGTTAATAGTGAAACTGGAAGGTTGTTGCCTCCTCACCTTGCAAACCAAAAACAAGTGTGGATACCTATTCGAATATTCTGTTTGTTTGAATCCTTGCTGGTGGTTGTGGAGACTAATCATAAACCTCTACCATTTAAGTCACTACAGTTCATGGCTTTACACAATTAATAGGTTCTTGACCATGATGATTTTGTTAACGTTCTTGTTCTGCCCACCATGTTCAGATGCTTTGGAAAGACCAAGTTTGAAGTCTCCTCCAAAATTGAGCAATTGGGTTTCTTAAATAGGCCAGACATTAAATGTTTGAATAACTCATCTCTTGATGCAAGATAACTGGCCTCCTTTTAGCTAGTAAAAGGCCTCATTGTCTCTAAGTTGTTTTATTATGCTTGATTTTTCTTTTTTTTTTTTTTCTTTTTCTAAAAGTTTTCAACAAGAAAGTAAGTCTTGGTGTTTGGATCATCTCCACCATTAATTATAACTCATCCATTTTGTTTGTTCTGCAAGCAATATTGAGCTTTGATCTTGTTTATCCTGCTACAGATTATATCAATAGGTCGCAGGGCACCGTTGAAGTCGATCATATTGAAGGATGTCCCATTCATGCTTCATTATACACTGATTCCCGCTGGATGTTTTGCAACCACCATTTGAGTTGGATTTGGAAGCATAGTTACAGTTACTAATGAAGGAAGGAGCAATTGACTCGACAGCCTGACCTAATACTCCCCATTTTGCTGTATGGTTTTAATTTCGCTTTGGAGGAACTTCAATAAATTACCATAAGCTCTTTTTTTCCTTGCGATGCATCATTATAACAGCGTATAACACAACCACCAGGTTATTATTCAGATGAAAGAGGCCAAAGTGACCATCAATGATAACAATTAATGAAAGAACTTATAGTAGTCCGACAAAATTGTCTGCATCCTCCTCCAGGTTCCCTTAAATACTCTTGATCTTCCAATAATAAAAACATGGCAACTGAGAAGGGTGCTCTGCATCCTTCTATCATACTCTGATTATTCATTGTTTCAAAAAAAACTATTAAATTATTTTTTAATTTGTGTTAGTAGCTTATCCAAATGACAGATAAAAGTACCCAGCTGCTAAGCTAGACATTGTGAATTCCTCCATTGACAGTCAATGAAAGACATGAAATATTGATACGAGGGCTGGTGTATGGACCTTCTAAGATACTCTTAGCAATTATTCTGTAAGCAGCTTCTGTGAGGTGTATACCATCCCAGCTGACATAGGAAGAAGGGTCATCGCAAGGACGTACTCCCAGACTGCCACAACTGCTGCCAGAGTTATAGTTGTATTCTCCTCCACTTCCACAGCATGCTTTGAGAGGTCTCTCAATGAATCCTGAAACGAATTGAACCGACATTTACCTTCAGTACACGGCTAATGCTTTCTTTTGGTGTCTGATTAATTACAAGGCAAAACATAACATTTAAGCAGGAAACCCACCAAAGTGGCCTGGATCCTTATAAAACTGCATTGCAGCATTGTAATAATCTGCATAGATGATGTTAGCTTGAGGGTGAAGCTCACGGATCTGGTTCAGTTCAATTTGAAGCAGCTCATTGTGGTATTCTGAGAAATTGTTTAGCCACTTTAGGCAGCCTGTTAAGGGGTCATATGCTTCCTTACTCAAATTCTTGAAAATCGTTAAATAAGCACTTGAGCAACCTATTGGTAGATTTCCAGGGACCAATAATGTAACTGCACCTAACTCAATCAACTCCTGCAATTACATTAACAAGGTTCAACTTAGCAACCAAAGTGAAGCTTTAATTAAATTTATATTCTTTTTTTTTTCTTACAAGAAACTGAGTTTGTATTCTCACCGTGATTGCAGCACCAATGGCATTAACAACAAGAGGAACCAAGTCTTGAATCTCCTTGAAATTTTTCTTCAGAAAGAATGGATAGTTGTAATCATTACCTCCGATCTCTCCCATAAGAATCAGAGAGTTGCGGAATGGCTCAGTGCGTTCTTGGATCACAGCAAGAGTTGAACAAATTAACAAGTCCACAGTCATACACAATTTATTAAGTTTTTGGGGAAAGAAAATAATGTATGACCAACAGGACCTCTATTAGATATTGTATTCCAAGACCTATCAAATGAAAACTTGTGCAGAATAGCAATCAAACTTTTTTAAGCAGAAGGCTACACAGTGAGCAGAAGCGATAGGAACGGAACGACTAACTGGCAGCCTAAATTAATCTCTATTTAATGAATATTGAGTGAATGATTAGTTGATTATTTAATACAATAATTGTACTCATGTCTAAACATGCAGCAGACAAATAATTCATTGGCATCTGCACACAGACCTGAAGATGAAAAACAGAGAGATGGCAATAACTCCTTGAACAATCCCAACTGGACTCCCAATGAAATATTTGTGTAAGGATTAGGGATCCCCATTGCTTCCAAAAATGCAGCATCAATCGCCGTAGCTCCGGCGACAGCAAAGTTGACACCTTCCTGAAAACTCCGGCCACTTCCATTTGGACCTCCGAAATACGGTGGCACGAGAGGTAGCCCAAGATATTCAGCTGTGAAGAGAGAATGAAAGAAAAAGCTCAATCATAATTAGAGGCGCCTCAAGCTGCATGCTGTGCCTGACCATGTATACATACCGATGAAATCTATGACCAGACGGCCATCTGAGCAGCGCCCTGTGGGTTTGTGGAAGAAGGTCTCTCCGTATGGTGGATAGGCAAAATGGGGAAGATGACTGGATCGAGAAAGAAGAAGCAAGTTGCCGGTATCGGCGAGCGAGTCACCGAAGCTGAAGATGGATTTGTAACACCCACTTGAATTTGAGATGATAGCTAAAGCAAGGAGAATGTAAATGATCAACTGTTGTTTCATCGGAGATACCAGAGAAAATGGTGAAGCCATGCCAAGAAAGAGAGGGGAAAGTAAAAGCTTTGGAGATCAGTCTTCAAAAGTTTGCCACATAAAAAATAATGCGGGGTTGGTGATCATTCGGCCTGGTTTCTGCTTTCTTTATTTTGGCAACAGTTGAAGGCGGTTGGCCTGTCTTGGCTTTTTCCTCCTTTTGTATGTTTGTCCATTGACTTTACCCTCTGCCTTTCGCAACATGCAACATGTGGAGGGAAATATTCGGAATTTGACAATCAGATCCTATGTTGATGAATCAAATATCAAATCCTTATAACTTGAAAGCAACAATAATAAAAGCAAGAAGAAAATAAACAACCACAGGAACACAAGATTTATAGTGGTTCACCCTCAATTGAGAGTTACATCCACTTTGCAGCCACTGCAGGAAACCCTTTCATTATGAAAATAGATTACAAGAGAGATAACTGTTTCTCTAGCCCTCACTCTACTAGAATAAAACCCTAAGACTCTTACTCACTCTCTCTATAGTGATATTTATATGGGTAGAAGTCCCCCCTTTATATAGTAGAGCCCAAGGCCAAAAAGATAGATGTGTGAGAATCTCAAGATATCCTTTTTGATAAGTATATACTCTTTTGGATGAGTATATTCCCTTTCAGATAAGCATATATATCTTTTCAAATAAGTATATGCCATCTCAGATAAATATATATCTTTTCAGATAAATATATACCTTTTTGTAGATAAGTCTCCACACATACTCAACAATCTCCCACTTGGAGACTAATTCATTATCTTAATTGTTTCTTCCACCTGCAATGGCCATGACTTCCCAATCAGCAGCTGAGAAGCCCCACTGAAGTTGTATATAGCTTCAGTTTCTCGATTGTAACAACCTTGGTTAGCATATCAGCTGGTTGCCATCATGTTCTTCTTTTATCCGGTAAACTCATTTGTTCTGCAAGGCCCTTTTTCCTTATGGTAGTTCTGCCAACTCCCATGTTTGATTACTCATGAGAGAGTTCATCTCATCTTTTATGGCTAACTCCCACTTGATTGATTCATCACCCTGCAAAGCTTCATCAAAACTCTCTGGTGCACCCCTATCAGTCAATAAGATGTAGTTTAAAAATGGTGAAAATCTCTGTGGTGGTCTCACAGTCCTGGAAGATCTTCTCACTTCTGTCACAAGAGTGGTTGGATTTACCTCTGGAGCCATACTTTCCTGATTTTGCTCAGCAATGTCATCTTCAACTTCCTCAGTACTCTGTTGCAACTGATTCACTGGAATGTCTCTCAAGTGGATCACTTCAGACCTTTTTACCGCAGAATCTGTTACTTTTGAACTCTTGCCCAAACTATCCCTGTACAAAATTTGCTCATTGAAGATTACATCCCTGCTCCTAATGATCTTCCTGTTTTGGTTATCCTAGAAACGATAACCAAATTCATTGTCACCATATCCAATGAAAAAACATTTTTTTAATTTAGGATCAAGTTTGCCTCTAGCAGCAGCATCAATATAGATATATGACAGGCAACCAAATATTCTTAGAAAAGACAGGTTTACCTTTTTGCCACTCCACACCTCCTCGAGTATTCTGCAATCCAAAGGAACTGAAGGACCCCTATTGATTAAATAGGCTGCAGTGTTAACTGCATCTGCCCAAAATGCCTTGGGCAACCCTGCATGCATTCTCATGCTCCTTACACGCTCATTCAGTGTTCTGTTCATCTTTTCTGCAACACCATTCTGCTGAGGTGTACCTGGAGTAGTCTTCTCCATCTTGATCCCATTGTCAGCACAATACTGTTTGAAATCCCCATCAATGTATTCTCCATCATTATCAGATCTCAAACACTTAACTTTAAGATTAGTTTCATTCTCAACCATGGCTTTCCATTTCCTAAAAGCATCAAATACATCAGATTTATTCTTTAGAAAATAAATCCATACCTTTCTGGTTGAGTCATCAATGAAAGTCACATAGTAGCTAGATCCCCCAAGAGACGTCACAGTCGAAGGCCCCCATACATCTGTATGAACTAACTCTAGTTTTTGCTGCTTCAACTGCTTTCCTGCTTTGGAGAAGCTGACCCTTTTCTGTTTGCCAAGGATGCAGCTTTCACATAACTTGTGCTCTACAGATTTTAAATCCGGCAAATTACCATTTGCCACTATGACCTTCATTCCCTTTTCATTCATATGCCCAAGTCTGCAATGCCATAGGTCAGAGTTCATACCAGTGTCAACAGCAGCCACTGTATCCTTGCAACTTGAAGTCATATAGAGAGTTCCAGTTTTGCTTCCTTGAGCAACAACCATGGCACCTTTAGTAACTTTCCAAGCATTATCATTGAAAGTCACCCTATGCCCTTCATTATCAAGCTGTCCAACAGAAATTAGATTTCTCATCAACTTTGGCACATGTCTCACCTTTTGAATCTTCCAGGTATTCCCATTTGATATCTTCAATTTAACATCACCCATACCAACAATATTCAAAGGTTCTCCATCTGCAAGATAAACCTTCCCAAAATTTTCAGCAACATAATTTTCTATTATTTTGCCATATGCAGTGGTATGAAAAGACACCCCAGAATCTAAAACCCAAGACTCAAAAGGATTATCAAAAGGATTATCAATAGCCAAGAGTAAAGCATCATCTACCTCATCTGTTACAGCATTTGCAGTGTCATCTTTATGCTCACCTTTTTTCTTCAGTAAGCGACAATCTTTCTTCATGTGGCCCTTTTTCTTACAGTTCCAACATTCCAGATTTCTTTCAAATCTAGATTTGCTTCTTCCATTCCTTGACTTAGATTTGCCCTTATTGCGATCAGAGTTTCTGTCACTTTCTCTTCCCCTGTTTTCAACATTTAGGGAAGAATTTGCAACTGATGTTTCACCTGAATCGATCCTTCGAATCTCTTCTGCAAGAACTCGATCATGAACATCATTGAAGTTCAATTTTGAACTCCCAACAGAATTGCTCATCGCTGCTCTCATGGGCTCCCAACTATTTAGCAATGATGCCAATAGTATCAAGGCACGTACCTCATCATCAAAGTCAATCTCAACAGAAGATAACTGATTAACTATTGTATTAAACTCATTAAGATGAGTTTCCATAGAATTACCTTCACCCATTTTCAAGTGGAATAACTTCTTCATGAGAAAAACCTTGTTGTTTGCTGAAAGTTTTTCATACATGTCAGATAGCACCTTCATCAGACTTGCAGTTGTTTTCTCCTTCGCCACGTTGTGAGCAACGTTCTTTGACAGTGTCAGCCGAATAACTCCCAGCACCTGTCGATCAAGGAGATTCCAATCGCTTTCTGAAATCTTTTCAAGCTTTTGACCCAAAAGTGGTTCATGCAGCTTTTTCCCATACAGATAATTCTCGATTTGCATTCTCCAGAAGGCATAATCTGTACCATCGAACTTGATGATCCCATGTGATGAGTTTTCTTCGCTACCCATTGCTTTCAATCTCAAAACCCGAAGCTCTGATACCAGTTGTTGGGAATTTGACAACCAGATCCTATGTTGATGGATCAAATATCAAATCCCTATTACCTGAAAGCAACAATAATAAAAGCAAGAAGAAAATAAACAACCACAAGAACACAAGATTTATAGTGGTTCACCCTCAATTGAGAGTTACATCCACTTTGCAGCCACTGCAGGAAACCCTTTCACTATGAAAATAGATTACAAGAGAGATACCTGTTTCCCTAGCCCTCACTTTACTAGAATAAAACCCTAGGACTCTTACTCACTCTCTCTATAGTGATATTTACATGGGTAGAAGTCTCCCCTTTATATAGTAGAGCCCAAGACCAAAAAGATAGATGTGTGAGAATCTCAAGATATCTTTTTTGATAAGTATATACTCTTTTGGATGAGTATATTCCCTTTCAAATAAACATATATATCTTTTCAAATAAGTATATGCCATCTCAGATAAATATATATCTTTTCAGATAAATATATACCCTTTTGTAGATAAGTCTCTACACATACTCAACAGGAAATTGCAGAATAAGTTTTATATTCCCTTTTCCTTATACATGGTAACAAAGTAAGATCAGTCTATAGGTTTTTCTCTAATATATGTAGTAAATGTTGATGGATGGGTTGGAGAAACTTCCTTTTCAGACAGCTATGCCTCAGAAGAGACACTTTTAATCACCATAAATGTAAGATGCGGTGCTTCATAGGAGCTCCCCTGAAAGCATGAAATACATGAAATACAGGTGCATAGTCAGGGGAACAAACTTTTACAGTTAAGATTAATGCACGAAGTTTGAACAACATTAATGAAGCTTGGCGACCAACATTTCAAATACAGTATCTCGTCATGATTGATGTATTAAACATCAAATATTCTATGGCCCTGGTATGTATGTGAAAAGTGTAATCTACAGAGTTCATCATCTCTCAAGGTTTGCAACATGATCAGTGTTGCAAAGCAGCAAATGCACCAATGCACACTAATCCGACATTTTGATGTTACTCATCTCCCATCTTGATCGTTCATAACATTTTCAGGAAAGATTAGTTTATTATTAAATGCAGTGATTGTACTCATGTCTAAACATGCAGCAGGTTAATAATTCATTAGCGTCTGCATACAGACCTCAGGATGAAGAACAAAGAGATGGCAATAACGCCTTACACAGAGCTGTGAAGGAAGTGTGGACTCCTGTTTCCAGAAATGCAGTATCAAACGCCGTAACTCCGGCAGTAAAGTTGGCAACCCCTTGAAAACTCGGGCCACTTCCGTTTTTTGACCTCCGAAATACTTTGGTGCCAGTAGTAGCCGAGACATTCATCTGCGAGAGAAAGAAAGAAACAGCTCATCATTATTAGAGGCGCCTAAAAAGCTGTACGCTGTGCTTGATCATGTACACTTACCGATGTTATCTATGACCAGAGGGCCACCTGAGCAGCATCCGGTGGTTTGGTGGAAGCAGGTCTGTGGTGCATAGGCAACCTGGGGAAGACCACCCGGTTGAGAAGGGAGAACTAAGTCGGCATGGACCAGCAGAGTAACCGAGGCTGAAGATGGGTTTGTAACAGAACTCATTTGAATGCGAGATGACAGCGAAAGCAAGGAGAACATTGAGGATCAATTGTTGTTTCATTGGAGACATCGGAGACAAAGGTGAAGCCATGTCAATAAAGAGAGAGGGAGTAAAAGCTTTGGCGATCACTCAGCGCTGGTTCTGCTTTTCTTATTCTTAATGGAGATAACTGTATATATAATAGGTAAAGAGGTGATCGAAGAAGAAGTCTTTCTCCATTCAACTTCTATTACTTTGAATTTTATTCAAATGATATCTGTTTTAATTGATCTAATAAATTAGATAAATATAAAAAAATCTTAAACTTTATTCAGATTTTAATTTAAAATTTGTTATTTTAATTTTTCACTGCATTTAAAATTTTAAATTAAATTTTAATTAAAACATTTATAAAAAATTAATGATATTTTTATTATTAAAATACTTAAAAAAGATTCAAATAAATTCTGTTTACCCTTCACTTTGAATAATTTTTTATCCATAAAATATTTCTTATAAATTTTTTAAAATTTTTGAAAACAAAAAATTAAAAAAAAATATACTTTTAGTATTACAAAAATTCTAAAATATTTTATAACGATAAATTTTATATTTTTGATTTTCATGTAAAATTTCAAGTCAAAAATTTTTTTTAATTTGAATTTTTTTAATTTTTAATTTTTTAATAAAATCTAAGTAAATTCAAATTGAAATTTGAATACATAATCTAAAAGATTGAAACAAAGAGATTTAAATTGAAATCCTTATAAAATTTAAAGTTCTTTTATATTTATGTAATAAAATTTTAACACTCAATATTATTAAGCATAATTATCTTTTAAATATAAGATAACTATTAACAAAAGAAGCCACATGCATCACTTTATAAATATCTAACATGAAATACTGTAAATAAATGCAAACATGGTTCCACAGTCAGAGCTGCCAAAGGAAGCATGAGATACAGATTAAATTTTGCCATTGAGACCAGTACAAGAACAATTTTAAGAAGGCTGATGAAGCCTGTCATTTTCATTTTCGACAAAACACAGTATCTATTTGCGATTGACTCGTGAAAGAATTACAAAGCTAACATCCTAAACAGAGCTGCAACCTGCTATGTTACTAGTGTAATCTACAGAATTCCAGCATCCCCATAAAAGATTCCAAAAAATTGCATTACAGACCAACAAAGTTGGAAGAGACAGACCTTGGCCATCTTTCCTCCATTCTTCCACGATATCATCTATGTGAGAAGAGACAAAAGGATTCAATAGAAGAGAATTCTGCTCAATCACTTTTCAGGACCTTAGGTTCCTCAGATTGATTTGAATTTTACATTTCCCAATCCGTGCTATGTTCACATTGCATTGGTTGATCTATTTGTAATATTTACAACAGGCCGTTCAATCATGGCACAAACTTACACCAGAAATCCTGATTGAGAGAAGATCAGCTGGACTTGAACTGGTACTCAGATGAAGGCTCCATATCCCATTCAACATCTCCACATGCACAAAGGACTGTTGAAAGGATGTAATCATCCACCTTGATTCCTTCCGCTTGCATCCGATACATGAGTTTCAAAGCCTCTTGGCAGAGCCCATTCTTTGCGTAACCAATAATCATAGCCTTCCAAGAAACCAAGTTTCTTTCAGGCATGCTGTCAAAAACTTGAAATGCCTCAGACATAAATCCACATTTTGCATACATATGAATTAAAGCGCTACCCACAAACACATTCGACAAAGCATGAGTCTTGTTTGCAAAAGAGTGAATTGATTTCCCCACCAAAACGTCTTCAAGGTTGGCACATGCTTTTAAAGCTGATGAATAAGTAAAACAGTTTGGTGCCACTCCCTCCTTCATCATTTCCTTCAAGAACTGAAGAGCTTCGGACTCATGCCCAAGGCTTGCACAACCAGATATCATGGCAGTCCATGAGATGACATCTCTAAGGGGCATCTGTTGGAGGACTTTGGTAGCATTATGATACTGCCCACATTTACAGTACAGCCACACTAAAGTGGTTCCAACATAGATATTGGTTTGGATAGAATTCTTGATTATATGTGCATGAACTTCTCTTCCCTTCAGTAAAGCTCCTATAGACCCACAGGCCCTTAAGACACTTACAGTGGTCAAGTTGTTGGCAATTATATTTCGTTGCTTCATTATTTGAAAGAGGCCGATTGCTTCCTCTCCAAGCTCCATCCGAGCATATCCAGCTATAATGGACGTCCATGTAGCAGTGTTTCTATTGCTCATTGCATCAAACACCTTTCTAGAGTCCAAAATCTCGCCGCATTTTGCATACATGTCCACTAGAGAAGTCCCTATAACAATATCATCCTTGAAAATGTTTTTAACAATGGCGCCATGCAATTGTCTCCCAAGTATTAATGCCTTGCCCTCTCCACAAGCCTTCAAAACGCTACATGCTGTAAACTCATTAGGCGAAAACCCATCGCTTAACATTCGTGAGAATAACGAGAATACCTCTTCTCTTCTCCCTTGCTGGGAGCAAGCAGCAATCATAGTCGTCCAACAAACAACATCCCTGTGTGGCATCCCATCAAAAGCACGAAAGGCACTCGACAGCTCACCAAATTGCGCATAGAAATAAACCACAGCGCTGTCTACAATCAAGTTCCTCCAATTTCCCTTTACTATACAAGCATGAATCTGCTTGCCAAGCACAAAATCTGACCTCCTAGTACACAAATTCAAAACACACACAAATGTCTTCTCATTCAGTTGAATACCGTTCTCAACAGCACCACTGAATAACCTCAATGCCTCATCATAAAATCCAAATTTCAGGTAGCCACTAACCATCGCAGTCCAGCTGACAACATTTCTCTCCAACATTTCGTCAAACACCTCTCGAGCTTCACATAACTTCCCTAATCTCACATACGCACTTATCAAATTATTATCAACGTAAGTCACTGGGCTCCTCAAACACTTCAATGAAACTGCATGTATTCTTCTAATCTCTTTCACGCTGCAACACGACTGAAGCCAAACAGCAAGGACACCAGAATCAACACGTTCGACCACTAATAGATTATCTATAAATTCAGCAGCTGGGCTTTCCTGCGAACTGCACGTATTGCTTGAATCATCGAATCCCGACTCAACGGATGCGCTATTGCAAGAAAGACAAGATAATCTAGGAGGGTTTTTGCCATTCTTGTTGATTCTTTTAGCTTTAACGTTGCTTCTAAATTTTGGAGATTGTAATGGTTGAACAGACAAAAGAGCAGGCTGTTGAATAAGATTGATTTGCGACGAGAAGAACGTTAACGAGAGCATTTGGGCTGAAGTAACTAAAAATTCCCGCCAAAAAGGATAAACATTCAGTTCCTCAAGGTCTCTCTTCCGAAAGAGCATGAACTTGAGGTGAGTGGCACAACGGTCAGTTGCGAATTAAAAAGACCAATTTACCTCAGCCACTTCTCCACTCATATCTGAAAGCAACAAAGACACAGAAATACGACGTCGTTTTCCGAGGACATGAAATCCAGAGCTGCGCAATAGTCGCCAGAACATGGCCTTCTCACTATTCCTCACATACAGATTGCCAATAAAAGTATCTAATAGAATTATATAAGTTGATAAAAAACAACAAAACTCTTCAGAAAACCGAGTGATTGATTTTCTGGGTCAAAATAATGCATCATAACCTTATGAAATATAACCTGAATTCTTGAATCTATATAACATCCCTTAACCATTTTTCCAGGCCACAAGAGTAAGAAATGCCATAGCTTCATACATCAGCCAGTACTGAAAATACCCGTAATAATAATCTGTGCAAAAAGGGGCATAGGCAGCCAATAATAGCAATACTAAGTTGTTAATCTTATTCTGATTTCCATTTTGACCAAGTTTACTTCATATAACATTAGCTAATACAACAGCTCCCATGGGAGCAAAATATCTCATGAGTACAAAACAATCTTTACTCCGATGAAAAATGTGATTCACGACAAAAGATAAAATCTCTTGTAAGAGAATAACCGCCTAATTTTGACTGGCAAACTTAACTCCCTTTTCGATGGAGGCTTTAAGCTCTGGCTTGAGGTTTTCCAGGCCTCGCTTCTCGAAGTCAGAGAGAGGTCCTAGTCCAAGGACTTCCTCGACACCATTCTTTCCCAACCTCACCTGCAGGGTTGACATGCAACAAAAAGCTTAAAGAAAGTTGTCAAATGAATGCATAATTCATGGCTTCCATCTATTGTCGTTATACTTCTCATGATGCTTTGGTATCATGGAGTACACAGCCTCAAGCCTCTAGACTCACATAGCAAGATCTCATGCGAGAAAATGAAAGGCGATGAAGGAGAGGAAGTTCACCTTAGAGGCAAAGAAAGGCAGTTCAGTGACGTTGGACTGCACAAAAGAACATTCAACAACATCTGGAACTCCATTAAGTCCTTTCAAGCAAGCATCGGCAAAAACAGCTCCGGCGTAGCTGCATTCAGCATGGGTAATTAATTTCAAGTGGCAAGTACAATTCAGTTTTCATCTCAACAACAACAGTGGAATCAAAATATAATAAACGGAATTGAAGATAAAATAAAGCAAAGTGGGTTGTAAGAAAAACATAAAGAGATTTCAGAAGTATCTTGTAGAATCCTTATTATTCATCTTTAAGTAGTAAATATCATTGAGACAGTTAAACATACGCCATTGATAGTGTTGCGGATCCCTTTCCAGCCTTTGCTTCCACGACCTCTGTCCCTCCATCTTGTGTTCGCTTAGTAAGAGCCTTTATATCTTCATCTGACAAATTATTCGATTTTGGTGTGGCCTAAATATCATTCACAAAAGGAAGGAGAAAAAATGAGATATTCCAACTGTCACCATTAACCAAGCGTAGGAAAGCAAAATCTATAGTACAACAAAGAAACACGGACGCATAAAGAGAGGGAGAGAGAGAGAGAGAGAGAGAGAGAGAGAGACCTGAGAGAACAAGGGAAGAATGGTTATGCCAGCATGACCACCAACTACAGGTACATTAACCTCTGAAGCATGCGAAAAGATAAAGCCAAGAAAAATGTCAAAGATATGCGTCTGCAGGAAGATGCATCAATTTCTTTCAATTTTTTGTGGGTAACACATATAGGGAAAGCAGTATTAGATGACATCTGCATGAGCTTGCTAAATCAAAGAAATGGAAATAGCAGGTACTATGGATGTCATTCCGCCACTTGCCCAGAAAGTAGCCTCTAAGAAAGGAAACCAAATAACAAGTCCAAGATTCAAATCTCCTCAAGGTTTTCCTGATCATTAACTTCAGGTCCTGAGGAGGATGGATCCCATCCGTTAGTTGATTTCTCAATCCAGGTACCTCAATTATCAAAAAGAAAGGAAACTAAACAAATAGGTAGAAAGCAGGATCCATTTAACAGCAAATTGGCAAGCATACCTCATGAAACCATGACAGCAAGAGCTTATGCAAGTGGAGGAATAATGAAGATTGATAAGGATTAATGAGGATTGATGTAAGCAACATTGGAGAGAGGAACACATACCATCTACTGGGACTTTAGCCTTTCCAGCATAGAAAGTTTTAGCCCTGACCACATCGAGGGTGGTCACACCAAACAACTTCTTCTCATCGTAAGTCCCTGCTTTCTTGAAAACTTCTGCCGCAATTGGCACTGTTGAATTCACTGGATTGCTTATCATGTTAACCAATGCCTAATCCAACAAAGAGAACATTAAAATCATCAATACATTCATGAGTAACATATTTTCAGCTAACTAACTTGTATGGCTACACAAAAGCAGAGGTAAGAACTCACATTTGGGCAGTACTTAGCAATGGCAACACATAATGATTTCACAATGCCAGCATTGATGTTGAAGAGATCATCGCGAGTCATTCCAGGCTTTCTTGGAACCCCAGCAGGAATAATCACAATATCAGATCCTTCCAATGCTTGCCCCAGCTGTTCTTCACCAACATACCCTGCAACCTGCAAAATAGAAAAGGCAATCATGTCATAAGCAACATGTTCAAAATGTAGCAAGACTCCCTCATTCTTTTTTTAAGGAACAGTTAAAAAGTAAAAGGATGCAAATTTTGGATAAATTTCACAATTTCATCAGAGATAAATTACTGTTCTCCACTTTAGAAAAGTGCTACTTTATTTAGGTTCCAACTAATTAAGATACATTGATAAGAAATTCCTTTCTCTGCATTTTCCTCAGCCACCTAACACTTGGATCCACTCCATTTGATCTCTATGGGAATAAAACTCCAAGAACAGAAAACACAAAAACTTCAATATGCTAACATTAAGTCCAAGTGAACTGGCCCCTCTACTTAAATGAGTCTATTACAACTATTTACTTGGCTTTTGGGCAATGGATTCCAGAACACCACATTCATCTTGCTTCCTTTCTTTCCCTGATTTCTCAGCAAAATGACAGATATAAGCAACAATCCCTACAATCTTCCATGGGTCCCTAAGCCTCCATTGCAAAAACTAACTCAACTTCATATTCCTGTCACTTGTGTCCTTCACTTTCCTACAAGACAAGGAACACCCAAAATCCCCAACAAACACGCCTTTTCCAAATTGGACTTCATAACCCAACGACCCAAATAATCCAAGCCAGAGCCAAATTCTTAAAACAACTAATTGAATCAGATGTTAACGCCTTCAATTCCTGGAAATCAAAACAATTAAACTAAAGAAGTCATCAGAGATCAATCTCTCCTTCCCTGTTCTCTTCAATAAACCTCAAAATCGCAGACAACAAAAATCGGCTATGCCTACAAAGATAAATCTGCATATGAACAAAGAGAGGCAGAGAGAGAGAGAGAGAGAGAGAGAGGACCTGGGCACGCGAATTGATGTGGCTGACGTCAGCAGCAACACCTGGGGTGTTGGCGATATCATAGAGGGAGAGAGACGAGACTAGAGGGTTCAGCTTCATAAGCAAAGCCAGAGGCTGTCCTATCCCCCCAGCTGCTCCCAAAACGGCAACTTTGCGCTCTGGCTGAGATTCTGATGAGTAGAATCTACGCAAGAGTTGCGTGGATGAGCATCGTGTTGATGTTGATGCAGATCTCCTAAGCGCTGCTCCTACAGATCTCAACATGGTAACCTTCATGGCGAGAGAGATGGAAGAAACGACGGAAAGCCGAAGATATGAAAAGAACTGTAGAGACTGTCAAAAGAGGGAAGCGGGCTTTTAAAAGAGTGCCTATTGGAATGACTGGAAAAATCAGAAAGTAAATGAAAAAGTTTGTGGCTTTCGAGGAGTTTGCTACTTCCAGTGTTTGACACAGTGCCAGCATTGCCACCATTCAACACCAGAAACAGCAACACCGAGAATAAAAGAAGCAATTTTCCTATTTTCTTTTTTTGCTGTTTTTCTAAGAAAAGTTTATGATTGTCATTCATGATTTTCATTAATCACAACATCAAAATGGAAGATGTAAATGGGCTAGCATTAAATATTGCTTTATTTTCGGCCTTACGAGTTTTTGGCCTTAAGAAAAGATATCACAAAACGAGCTTTGCTGCATTTTGGATTTTAAGTATAAATCACAGTAAGTTCATTTATCTAAACTCAATCCTTGTTTTGAAAAAGCAAAACCTTAATCATGTCATTAGAAAATTATTACCACAAGTTCATGAAGATAACAGATCAATAAACCAGAAATTTTCTAATCTAGGGAAGGCCGCACCCAATATTCAAACATGGTGCCATTCCCATCTACAAAATGAACCCAAAAGAAGTATTTTGAAACCCCTGCAAAATCGAAAAGGCAAAAGACAATTGCTAGAAGATCAATCATCTATTCTTCATATGATTCTTCAATTACAACAACATTAGTTACATGTCACAAAGCTCAGTTCTAGCAAAGCAGCTGCATCTGTCTCAAGACTCGGAATTTGAACAAGACAAGAACCGCTTACGTGAGAGTTAAAATTATATCAGAAAGTAAAAGAGGAAGCTTTTTCTTTTCTGTTAGTTCCACCTCCCATACTATTGTCAAGTCCATGGCTTTGTTAATATCTTTGGCCAACTAACCCAATGGAGCGAAGTTTCAAAGAACATTACATTGGATGATCAGAAAAATCTGAACTGCATTAAAAAAATTTGCCAGCAAGAACAGCTAAGAATAGGACAGACAAGCTAGATGATATTTGCTCTGTCCAGAGAAAGATAAGCTCTAGGTGCTATAGAGGCCTAGGCACAATCTAGAGAAAGTGGACAAGCAATCTACCGAAGTTTTGCAGGCATGAACACACAGGACAGACATATAAAGTAGCAAACTAGGCTGAAAATCCACTAAAATGCAAATTGCACCAGACAACAATGTTGCCTGCAGTTTACATGGATCATATTTCGAACTTCATCTTTATTGACAGACAAAATGCTTATTGACAACACTACAGCTGTGTACTATATGCAGCTTATTCAATTAGTCATATACGACAGAACATAAAGGTTAAAGACATTAACATACAAAGTCAAAGCCAGTTACAGCACTGGTATGGTTTCATCTGTTGAAGCAACCTCTCTTTCCCTCTTATTTCAATTTCTGAGAGTAGTTCTTTGATAAAGGGAAACAGGAAAGCTCCACAATTCTATTGGGGATTTGGCGGGCGGCTGTTAGCAGCTGAGACTCGAGATCCCCATTCAAGCAGCTCTTTGCTGGTGTCATCCTTGTGCACAATAACTTCAATGAAACATAAAGAATCCCTTTTTGCTTCTGTCGCTGTTGTTATTGCTTCAATCAGCTCATCCTCAGTATGTACCTGTATTTGCAGCTGCATAAATTAGTCTACTCTATGATAGATTTGGAGATAAAGAGTGATTAATCTTCTAAATTAGAAGACAAAAAGCCACCAGTCACTGATGTCCAAAACACTGAATGGTTTTATCTTAAGGAAATATATAGCATTCAAGATATGTTGCAACCACAACACAAAATCTTACAAAGTTCAGAAGAAGGATAGAAGGAGCTAAGTGACAGCAACATTTTGACACAGAACAAACCGAAAAGAAAAAAATGATGAATCTAAGAGGGAAGAAAGCACTAGAATATAAGGGTGAAAGGGAAGAAAGAAAGGCAATAGGCATCATTCTAGGTTACGCATATAAAAGTTAAGACATTTATAAGTATGAAATGTCAAAATTCATCTCTTCTTATTCTAACCTTTGCAGTCCAGCATTTGCCTTCACCATTGTGGATGGCATCAACAAGAGCAGTGTAGTTCCAGTTCTTTATCACATTGTATGGGCCATCATGAATTTCAACTTCAATTGTGTAACCTCCATTGTTGATGAGGAATATAATGCTTCTTTGCCCATGCCGGATCATTGTGGAAACATCCTGTGCTGTTACCTGAACAAAGGGCAATCATAGATCAGTAACATACGCATATATTTAGAGTATGTTAAATAAGTCTACAATGGCTTAACCACGACCAACATCCTGAAGTATGGTATTTCCAGTCACAGCAGCAGGCAAGAATGTTTGAAGCTTTGCTAATTGAATTTCAATTACAGCCTCTTTTTACAACCTCTAGCATTTATCAGAGATCATACTTTCTTAACAAGCATTTATGATTTCTTCCCCTAATGAATGATTCAAAACAAAAAAATGAACATGGCGAGTAAATCAAAGCTATATGCAATAGTGGATTGCCATGTCGAGCATCACATCCTTCTCTGTTTATCTTTGAATTTTTTCCAATGCACGTTGCATTAGTTGGGCAATTCCCTCTCAAAACATTATAATAAACTAATAACAAATATAGGTCATTAACCTGGAAACTCCCATCACCAATGCAAGCAATTATACGCTTATTTTTGGCAGCCTGCGCATATCCAAGAGTTGCACCAACTGACCAGCCAATAGATCCATACTGCATTTGGAATTCATACCTGAGAGAAATTGACAATGAAAAATTAGCAGATATGTAAACCAGTAAACATATGAGCGCTGTATTAGAAATTCATAGAAATGTTCGTTTCTTACCCACAATTCTCAGGGAGGCGGAGCTTCAGACAGTTGAACCATGAATCACCAGTTTCAGCAATTACTGCTGTTTTATCACTTAGCATTGCCTATTCAGTGAGTGTGAAGAATGAATTAGGGAGAGGGAAGGAAGGAAGTAGGGAAGGAATGCAATAAATGAAAGCATAACAAGGAGATTGCCTTAACTGGGTGGGAATGACCATGCCTCTTTTCAAGGATTCAACTTACCTGTTTCTTTAGGTGCTTCACTCTTTTTACCCTTCTAAACTGAAATTTAGAAGGACCTAGTCTAGCTATGACACCTAGGCATGGAAGTCTTCCTTCTAACGATGTTTCATATAAAGGACAAAGAACAAGAAAGTATCAGCACAAAATTGACATCGACTCCAAACTTAGAATAATTTTCGCTGCTGTGAAACATATGATCTGTTGGCCCAACCACGTTCTTTATCAAAGGGCTTCAATATTTGTTTGTCAGGGTATGAAATGCAATGCGCTAGATGACAATGACAAATTTTAAGCTGGGTTGTATGCACCTACCTGGATGTGCTTGAAGAGAACATTTACTCTAAGAAGCTCTTCTTTGCTGTGTTGCAGAGGGACACCAGGAGGGACAAAGATTCTATGGTAGTTCTCAAGAGCTGTACTGTTTCTCTTCAGTTTCTTGGCCAATGCACTTAAGAAATCAGCCATATACACGAAACCGAAGGAAGGACCATTTCCTAGAGTAACACAGTAAGGCTGCACCATGATTGCTTTATCCTTCTTGATGAGCAAGGAATACCCAACAGAACTGTAATCATTGAAGATGGGACCAACAAAGATATAGACATCGGCAGATTCCACGATCTCACCGCAAAAGGTGGTGCTAACGGCACCCCAGTAAGTCCCAATGAAGTTTGGATGGTGCTCTGGCACCAGTCCCTTCCCAGAGGGCATAACCGCCACTGGATACCCACTGCTGTCGGCAAGCTCTACAAATGCCTTTTGTGCTTTTCCTACCCTTAGTTTAGGTCCACCCACAATGACTGGCTTCACAGCTTTATTTAAAAACTCGGCAGCTGCTTCCACAGCTGCCTCCAATCCTAATTGATTGCTTACCCTGCATCCAAGTAAAGTTAGGCCTGTGTAAACTTTCTGGTTATGGATGTTAGAGAAACTCAATGTTTGTAGAAACTTTGTTTTAGTCAAAGAAATCTCTCTTTAAAACTTTAACAGCAAAGATGAACTTGTTCAATAACAGTTGACTCAGAGTTCAGGAACCAAAAATTGATGAGCCAAAAAATTCCTGAACCTTTCTACATTTAAAATTAAAACTTCTAATGCAAAAGGTAAACTTGCTCAGTACATGTTAGGACATGAAATTCACACTTGATAAAATTAGTATATGAGGCAAGGCTGAGGTTTTAGGCATATTCCAAAAGCTATCTTAAGTCCTACTCTCAGCCAAATGTTTTAAAGAGTTCTGTGGGTCGAGGACCATATTCTTAGATAGACAATTTAAATTGAGGAAGACCAGTAACAGCTAAAATAGGTGTAAGAGGTCAAAAAATGTGAATACTTTCAGAGAAAGAGCATCACCAACATGGACATCAGCTCCCTTTTTATCTAGTCTAAGAGGCAACAGCTACTTCAATTACAGCCAAACAGAAAGATTCTTCCTTTTTTCTTCTTCTCTTTTCTAATTTTCCAGTCTCACGTAGTTTACTGACCTCAGGTAAGTAGTTCATATCAAGTAATTTTGGGATTTTGGTATCCTGTCTAGACACACTACTGTTTGATCTTTGGACGATTTTTCACATGTATCAGTATTTTTCCTGTTCAGCATGTCTCATGTGCATGTATACTGCTGCGTTTTAACAAGCTAGCTACTTTCTCCATTCTTTACCTTGATTAATTCAATAGTTGAGGATGAGGATATTCAAATCTATGATGTAGTTCTAAAAGCTTGACAACCAGTTAGGCTCCATGCAGGCCACAACTCAACCATTCACCTCTTTCTTTGTTTAGTCCGTCATTCCCTCCTAGTGTATTATGTACCTGCAACCCAACTATATCTCGCCTCCATTTTCATCTTAAACCAACCAAGCAATACAACAAGCCATGAAAAACTTAAGAAATTCAAACTTGAGAAACCAGCCCCCTTTCCCACCATACCCACAAAGAAAAAAACAGGAAACCCTCTTGAAGTAGGACAGAAATCATACTTAGGTGCAAGAAAGAAAGGTACTGGCTCTCTAAAGAAAGTTGGATGAGGAATTCCAGGCAAATTACAGCTTATACTGATATAAGCAGGCTTGCTTTCCTTTAGAGCAGTAGAAATGGCAGTATCAATGAGCTCATGGGCGTCATCCAGGTTATTGATCACGGCCTGTCACATCAAATCACATAAATCTCACTGAATCTTGAAGTCAACCACCAGCAATTCCTGAAGCTTATTAAGACATTATAAAACAGCTTAAATATAAGCAATTTAATAACAATACATCTACATTTAACTATATCAAGCTGTCAACTAATCAAGAAATCTGGAAATAATATGTGCTCAATACTGACAACAAATTAATGTCAGGAGGGTCAACTTACCTGGGCACAAGTAACTGTTTGGAAGCATCTGAGTTCCTGGCTAAAATCAGGCAAACCAATGGTGTGATGCAGGATCCGGTTGGTACCATAATCATTAGAATTAGGGCCCCCAACTATGCAAATCACAGGCAAATTCTCACTGCAAGCACCAGCAATGGCATTGAGCACACTAAGCCCACCGACAGTGAACGTCACCACGCAGGCCCCAACGCCCCTGGCACGTGCGTACCCATCAGCAGCGTACCCGGCGTTGAGCTCATTGCAGCAGCCGACCAGATTTAGCTCCGGCTCGGCAATGAGGTGGTCCAACAGAGTCAAGTTGAAGTCACCTGGGACAGAAAACACGTCCTTCACGCCGATCTCCACGAGCCGCCGAGCAAGATGGCGACCTAGAGTGCCAGTGGTAAAGCTGCCGGGGACCGGAGCCGGCACTGTGTCTGGGAGACTAACTGAGCCGATATTGTTAGCACCTTCCATGTGACAGAGATGGAAAGAAGTGAACTTTACAGAGTAATCAGAAATGCTAGAAATGAACCAGTTCGGGTAATCACCGAGTGCTAATATACCTTCTGCGACAAGGGTTTTGTTGAAGATAGGGGGGTTTTGTTACCATTGATTGCTATTAATAAGGTTCTTTATAAGAATCCGTAAAGTTGGAAAAGTATTTAAAGTTTCAGAGTAGATTACCATATCAGGGGCCTGATTGTGGTTTAGTTGTTGGTTTTGCGGTGGAATACCACCCACAGAGAAATCAAAGGTCGACTTGTCTGCTTTTGGATATTCTTATATAGACTATTCGTATGTTCTGGCACTAGAGTCATAGCAAACTCGCGGACGTTAAAGAATTCTATTCACGTTCCGCTTGTGCCTTGCTTACACCTCGACAACAGCAGGTTCGCCATTAGAATTCTTGCGAACAGAGACACTTGGCAATGGGTTGTGGCCCTGCTAGCCGGTTCAGTATCTCTTTCAGATGATCAAATATCTTGAAGAACACTGTTTACATGGGAGGGCAAGTCATCCCAACTACAATGCATTTTTGTTTTTTGGTTTTTTAATTTTTCTTGTTTAAAGATTAAATATAGAAAAATAAGATGAAATTGTAGTTTTTTTAAATGTCACAAGTTTATCCTCTCTTTCAAATAAAACACCATTTTTATAAATCCTAAACAGACACTTTTTTATGTCCAAATTAAAGCTTAATTTAAACATTATTGAAAAAGTGCTTAAAAAATTTAAATAAATTTCACTTTTATTTCGATTTTATTTGTTAAATTCAAATAATTTTCAAATTTAAAAAGATTCAAAAAATTTACCATAAATTTTTTACAAAATATTTTTGATATTCAAAAAATTTTATAATTTTTTCATAATGATAATTTTAATATTTTGTTTTATTTATAAAAAATTTCGAAATAAAATCATTGTAAATAAATTTAATTTTAATATTTTTAATTTTAATTTTTTCATAAAAATTTAATTTGATTTAAATCAATAAATCAAAACCTAATGAAGCACTTCTTCAATAGTTACCCTTCAATATCAATACTAATTTAATATAATTATTTTTTAAAATAAAAAAAAGTCATAATATAAAAAAAAAAATCTAATAATTCTAATGATATATTACAATGATTTGCAGTGACACGATAACTGAGCAGGTGAGGTTTTGTTTCCTTAAAGTACTCTTTTTTCTCTCTTTTAAAAAAAATTCAATATTTATTCATTTTTCTTAGATCAAATATGACTTATCTTCTGTTTTTTTATCTTATGTCAAAGGAACATGAGAGCATCTCATCTTGACCCAATGCAAAACCTTTGACATTGGTGGTAAGATCACATGTTTCAAACTACAGAATCTGATTTCTTTTTTTATTTTTTTCCCTAATAAGATTGACATACTAATCTTAACACATAGCCAATATGCAGTAGCAAGAATCTTCCATTAAAGGAAATCCTCAAGGGAATTAATGTCTGAAATAATCCCAAGTTTCCATTTATGCAGATGGGTTAGCAGAAGAAAAGAAAAATAATTAGAGGAAATCAACAAAGGTATGCCAGGAGAGAACAAATGGAAAAGAATCCTGTGAAGTCAACTATGTTATACATGGTGAGACAGTGAGGACGTAATGAATGGATCACCAGGCAGGTGCCTGTCTGAATCTGAATCTAACATGGGCTTTTAGAGGTGAACCACCTCAAGATTTTTCTGGGGGTCATGATCATCTGGGGCCAACGTCAGTTACCATTTTCATACAGAACTCACCAGGGTATATGGAAGCGAGCCCCAGCCTGCATCAATTGGAAACAATCTTCTGTAATCACAAACTATAAATAGCAAACGTGAAGCACCGATTGATTTCTGTCAAAAACACTGATCAATCTCAAGAAACAGAGAGAGAGATTTATGTT
The DNA here is from genome assembly GCA_021397835.1 of Moringa oleifera. Classification (NCBI taxonomy): domain Eukaryota; kingdom Viridiplantae; phylum Streptophyta; class Magnoliopsida; order Brassicales; family Moringaceae; genus Moringa; species Moringa oleifera. The sequence goes on from JAJFZO010000168.1 coordinate 5,185,090, forward strand.
ACTAACCCTACAAACCAGACAATTAAGCCAACCAGGGAGATAAGCACGGCGGGCAAGGCAAAGGGCAGACCTAACAGAAAGCGTACAGGCTTGAAGTCACCATTGTCATCAAAACAGTGGTGATGACGGGTGTGCATAGCTTCTTCTTGCTTGCTTCTCCGTTCCTTCTGGAGCTTTGCTTTCTCGGAGTATAAACAGTATGTGACCAATATATTATAAATTCACAGATGACAGAAGCAGACATAAAACAAGTCCTTAAAGCTTCTGTGCATACAGATAATGTTTACAGGAAAGTACATAGGAAAATAAAGAGTAGTCACATAAACCATTTTTATGATTATGTGCTGTTTGCAAAAAGCCAATCACATTATTTGGCAGAAAGAGATGACCAACCAATACCAAAACCCCAGATAAGCCATGTCATTAATCTTTCAAGATCATGGAACCTTCCCTTTGTGATCCTGCCTGCCTTCTATTTTGTCTTATTTGATTATTTGTTCATGAACTCATCAAAATTCAATCTTATTGACCCGGTGATTTTGATAGTTTCAAAAATAAAATCAAATTGTATTAAATTATAGTATATATAAATAACATCGTATCTCTGATGATTAATTAAATTTGTTTTCCTGCAAATTAAGACGAATTAAAATAAAAGAGACGAAAGTTTTGAGAGTTAAAAGCACATCAACTAAAATTAATTAAAAAAATATAATAATATAATTTACTTAAAAATAATATAATAAAGTATCTAATCAAATAAATAATTTTATAATTAATTTAAAAATTAATTAAAATAATATAATAATCTATTTAAAGTAAATTATATATCTTTATAATATAAATGGAAATCATCTTTATAATATATTATGTTATTTAATATTTATAACTAAACACTTAAAAAATTACAAATTTAAAATTTTAATTAACAATTTATTATCATGATAGTGGAATAAAACCAAAATAATAATTTTCAATAAGAACAAAAAACATGTCAATAATAAAAAGTAAAATAATAAATAAAATTAGTTAAAAATTACAATTCTCGAAAAATCAAATTTTTTATTATTCTCGTACGAAATAAATATTTAACAAATTATAAAAAAAGATTTAAAAAATAAAAAATAAAATAAAATATTTTTAAAATAATATCCTATTTAACTACAACTCTTGAAGATAAAATGATATTTAATTCTTTAGATGTGCTAATTTACTTTTTTTATTTTTAACGTTAATATGTTAAATTATTAAAATATTTATTTATTTTTACTTTTTATTAAAATTTCAGTATCAATTCAAATTAGTAGATAATTATTATTCTTAGATAAGCGCTCATTTTATTTAAAGATATTTTTAAAATTTGAATTACTTAATTCATTTTATTAAATACAAAATCTAATCAAAATTTAAGATTTAATCATTTATAATAAAAAAATATGAAAAAATATGACCATAAATATTACTATCATTTATTTTATCAGATTTTAGCACAGATATCAACAAATCTGATATGAAGGGATCATTGCTAGAGCTAAGGAAAGTTTTCCGTCTGAAATAAGAAACAATAAAGGTATTAACCTGTTCTTCACTCCACAGAAAGTACTTTCCATATTTCTCACGTCTGTATAGACTTCATTTGAAAAATCATTTAATATATTTTACACTAATGTAACAGCAAAATAATTAAAAAATTTCTCCTTTCTCCTGAACTTGATTAATGGGCACAAAATCAAAAGGATATAGAAAAGAATTTGGTGCATCAACCGCAGCCTCAATTAACATGCATTATTAGACTTTTGAAAGGGCAAAAAATCAACTGACTTGGACAATAAGTTCTTCTTTCTTCAGTGAACACCACTGCATCTCATTTGTAGCATCAAATAGGAGATAAAATGGAACCTGGATCTTGCTTGTGGCCATCATGCAATTCCTTTCAAGAGGTGTATTCCTTGCTGATGCACAAACCTTGTATTATGTGATGTGGAAGCAAATACTCCATATCAAGCCGGTGCAATAGCATGATTATCTTCAAATTGAGGATAGTAGTTTGCCCACCATGCAAGCATCCTCTTTACTAACCGGTGAAAACGAAAGTCTGAACCATCCACAAGCTGTGAAGGAAATCACTGATTCGTTTTCAAATTCAATCAAATTTTCAGTGTGCCTAATTTTTCAAATTCCAAGTTTGTTGAGGTAGGAAGCCAAGTATCTCCATCCTGGAACCAATGTCTAAATGCTATCTGCCAGCATTGTTCAGAGAATATACCTTCTCTTTCTCTACTAAAATTGCATGTGATGACCAGTCAACATCCATTAACTTTATCTTTGCACCTGAAAATCAATCTCACAGCTGATTGATGGCTGAGTAAAGTTCAAGCATATAAATATTTCCAGCATATCCCTAGCTTCAACTAAGTTTGCCATGTTCAGAATCCATATACGTACAAAGGTTAATCTTGAGTCTCCTCACAGACCCCGTATGCCTGGCATCAAGAATCAGTATATTTAAGCTCTAAGTAGAATTCTCCAACTCTGTAAAGCAGAGGCATGAGAACCCTTGTGACAGTGAACCAAGTCCTTTGAACCCATTTCCTAAAGTTGCAGGAGTTTAAGTAATCCTCAAATTGTTGCTCCTTGCAAGCGTATTCCACCCTTGGTCAATGGTTCCAGATATACGCATACAAAGGAAGTCAGTAATCAAGAATATAAATGTAGCATTCTAAAAGTTGAGGAATATTTATTCCAATAGTTTAGGAAAGCACAAGTTATCCTTGGAGCATGCAATTAAATATCTATACGCAAAGAGAAGGAGAGAGAAAGAGAAACCGTGATTAATGTAAATGACAATGTACAAAGCTGGTTAGAGAGCTTACTGTTTTTGCCAACATGAAGCCTTAAGAAGTAACATCAGTTCCAACCCAACTGCAGGCGGTATCTTTTAGTATCCCTCTAACTTTCATTGTCGCCCTAAGTTCACTTACATTGTTCCATTCCCCAGCAGCTGCCAAAGTGTTGGATAGTGCAACATATGCTCCTGGTCGACCATTAGCATTCAACTTAAACAGTTCATTGGCAGCCATACTTGCCATCTCTAGATCACCATGCAGCCTACATGAACTAAGCAGGGCTGCCCAAACATCAGAATTGGGCTTCTGAGGCATCCTCATGACAAATTCCCATGCTTGATATAACCTTCCTGCACGTCCAAAGAGATCAACCATGCAAGCATAATGCTCCATCTTTGGTTTCATCAAATAATCTTTCTCCATGCTCTCAAATATCTCACAACCTTTAGCTAATAAGCCGGCATGTGCACAAGCAGAGAGAGCACCAAGGAATGTAACATAATTTGGCTCAACAGAGCACTCTTGCATCTTATGGAAGAGTTGGAGGGCTTCATTGGGGTTTCCATTCTTTCCATATCCATCAATCATGGATGTCCATGTGAACACATTCTTCTCTGGCATTTGGTTAAAAACTGTTCGGGCGTCCTCAATTCTTCCACATTTTGCATACATATCTAAAAGAGAACTCCCGATTTTCATATCCATAAAGAACTCGGTCTTCATAAGTTGACTTTGTATTTGTTGGCCAACTTCAAATGCTGTCAAAACAGAGCAAGCCCCGATAACACTCGCAAAAGTTGAGATATTGGGCCGGAAATTAACCCGTTGCATATCAATATAAACCTCAAGGGCTTTCCTAGCTGTTGCAACCGATTTACTGTATCCTTCGATCATTGCATTATAAACGACAATGTCTTTCTCAACCGTTTTGTTAAAGATATCCTCAGCATCCTCCACATACCCGTGATTCATATACCCCGAAATCATTGATGTTGAACAAATAACATTTTCTTCCAACATCATATCAAACAAAGTCCTTGCACATTTCACCCTCTCACTCTTAACGTACGAATCCACAAGCGCCGTATAAAGCACATCATCCGGCTCAACATCAGACTTCAGTATCTGAGCATGGACTGCCATCCCCAACCTCCGTGGCAATATCGCATTACTAGCACTAGTAGACACCTTTAAAATCATCGAAAACGTGAACCCATCTGGCTTTTCACCTACAAAAACCATCCTACGAACCAAACCAAGCGATTCTCGAATCTTCCCATGTCTGAGATACCCACCAATCATATAATTGTATGCTGATAAAGTTGGTTTACCCAATTCATCAAACATTTGCCGCGCATACTTCAAGCAACCGCATTTTAAGTAAAGTATGAGTAGTTTGATGGAAATATTTGTATCGGGTCTAAACCCAGTTTTGAAAAGATGAGAATGGATCTTATGACCGTGATACGGCGTCTGTGAGTTGATATAGTGTTGAAGAGCCGAGGCTACAGAAGAGGCAGATAAGTGAGAGAGATAGTCTTGTGCTGGTGAAGAAGTTTGGTCCGTAAGGGCCCGGAAAGTTCCATAATAATGAGATGAGAAAATAAAGGGCTTGATTGTGCCAACTTTGCCATTTCTCATCTTCCCATTTGACCTGTTACCAACTGGTTACTCACTTTCTGGTGGTTGGTCCCTTGAGCTGAGGCCGGAGAGGACGGTGGTGCCGTTGAGTAGGGCGACATTATGAACGATGTCGTTCAAGTCAAGTGAACTTTTTCTGAGCTCATAAAGCCCAAAAAGGAATTTAAAATTTGCACCAGGCCCATAGGCTTAAGCCTGTTTCTGTAAAGATGCAGCCCAAACTCAAAATCAGATTCACTTTTACACTTTTAATGTGTTTGTAAATATATGAAAACATAAATAATTACTATATTAATTGATAAAATAATTTTTAAATAGAATAATTTTTTAAATTTCAAATTATATTATTAATTACATTATATAATTATAAATAAATATATTTTATTAATAAAATAAAAATATTATACTAATCCAAATTAATGCTAAGTTTTAATAAATAGTTAGAAAATAATTATAATAATTTTTAATCATTAATTTTATTAAATTATTTCGTATCACAATTTTTAAAAATTTCAATACAATTCAAATTAATAAAAAAATTAATCTTTATTAATATCTTTTTTTTTTTAAGATTCATCTACATATATAAACCACTTGGACCACCAAGCCTTAGAAGATCAAAATCAAAAAAGGAACCCTACTTTGAGGGGAATTAAAAATATGATAGATTTGCGTTTCATGATTCTACTTTAATTCCATTTCCCGACCGAACAACTTTTATTTATTTATTTTTTTAATGTGGGGGTTAGAAAACAACTTGTATTTGTTTCCACAGCCTTGGCCATATCAAGCTAATGGGATATTGGGTTGAGCCTCTTTCTACTTTGGTGTGGTCACTACATCATATATTGTTACCTAACATTGTAAAGATACCCAAAAGTAGCAATGTTTGCAAAGATTTGCTTTAATCAGACTTTAGGGTCGGTTTGCATTAGATCTCACTGATTTTCTTTTTATTTCTTCGTCTTCTTTAAGCTTAGTGGGATAGGCTTATTTATTTATTTAATCACCCCTTAGCATGAAACTCAAAATGAAAAAATAGTTATGTTTATTATAATTTTTTATAAAACAAATATTTGATTATGTCATATTTGGCTCCACGAACAAATGTTTCGAAGTTCTAGAAAAACGTTTGTAAATGAATAAATTAGGTCTAAGATCTGCTATAGAATCTAAAAGATCAACTATTTATCATTATAGCTTCTTAAATTTGATTTATATATATTGAATTTTAATTTTATGATAAATGATGATTTTTTATATTTTTAATATTTTAATAAGTGAATTAATTTCACTTCAATCATAAATTTGTTTTTCTAATATAATTTTAATACGTTAATTCTAATTGTTAAAGCGCATAATATTAAGCATTATAAGATTCAAATTTTAGACAATACTATTGCGTCCAAAATTTGAAAAGTAATCAATTTCACGTTAACTACAAAATCAACTTTGTGATGTAATATAAGTTTAGTCACACTTTCTTTTCATAATTTTTTTTAAAATTAATATAAAATCAATCTCATAATTTTTTTAAAAAATAAAATTATACAATTTATACTTCACACACAGATGAAACAAAACATAATAAATAGATTTATAATGTGATTTTTATCAATATTATGATATCAAATTTTATTTGATTTTGATGTTAGTTTAATTTTAGATAATGCATATTATCTACTTTAAGAACTTTTTTATAATAAAAATTTTTAATATAATTTTAAATTATATTTATCAATATATAAAAAATAAAATTTTGTATGTTAATTAGTAATTTAATTCTAAAAAAGTGTATAATTTAAACGTTAGTTATATATGGTGATATCGATAAAAAAAAAATTAAATTTATTAGATTGTACTAATGCATACTCATTAATTAGAATACTCTTCATCATGTGTTTCCGAAAACTAGCATGCTTCTGTAGCAACGTGATGAGCTTAAATGATTTAATGATCAATTGTAATATAAGTATTTCCCCATCAAGGTTGAGTGATCATTTTGATGGGGTAGAGCTTGTAGCCTAAATGTTTAAGCTTTACTTGTCAATTGCAACTATTTATAACGCCACATAATTAATACAAGCTTTTCTTTGCGTTCAAAACACACAAATAACTTTTAAGGACAATTAAACATACCAATCATTCATGCTCAATTTGGTTTCTTATAAGGGAAAAAAAAAATACAATATGGCCCGACTTATGCACGCAATGGCACTAAGGCTTTTCTCTAAAAGAAATAATTAAAATTGTATCATATTAATTAGAATAATTGTTTTTATTAAGTAAGAACATATTATTGATGTTTATATAACTATCATATGAGTCATTAGAAAAAAAAAAGTGTTATATATCTCAATTTATTTTATTTTTATCATATATTTTTTGGTTAGTTAGTTATTTAATAAGTAATTTAAAAATAAAATCATGCATCTCTTCATGATCAAATCAGATAAAAATTTACGTAGCTTTGATATAAATTTTTTATCAATAATTTTGAATACCATATTAATCAACAATATTTTCTACGGATTTGATATGTTCAGATTTAATTTTTGAATAAATTTTAAGGTTAATTACATGAGAAAGATACATATTTTGCTTACTACTTTAAATCAAAACTAATAAAAAAATTATATCTATTTTGAAACTTATATTTTTATTAAATTCTTAATGTGAGATTTTTGTTTATAATTTTTATTAATATTAAGGGTTTTACATATATATACGAGATATATATATGAGTTTTATTTTGTATAATTATCACAATATCTTTTAAAATACTATTAAAATAAACAAAATTTTTTGTTCTTATTTTTTAAAATACTAAAATTATATATGTTTTTATTAAATTTGAAGTAAAAAAATAATATTTTATTTATTTTAATAATATTTTAATAAAATATTAAAATAATTACATAAATAAAAATCACGTACACATCAGATGCATATATAAATTGTTATATTAATAAAAATTATAAATAAAAATTTTATATTAAAAATTTAATAAAAATTTTAATATCAAATAATATAATTTTTTTATAAATCTAAATTTGAGATAATAGATAAAATGCAAGTTATTTTGATATAGTTAACTTTAAATTTTAAACATATTTTAACTTTACAAAATATTTTTTTTCATTAACTATGACAATAATATAATTTAAAAATAAAATCGATAATAATGTAACTCAAAAATTCCATCAAAAATTCAAACACATCGGAGCAAATGCCCTCGTGACGTTATTCATACAAAGAGCGTGTTTCCTTCCAATTCATGCTTTGCTAGTCGTTTTCTCAACATAAGAGTCCCAAGGGAAGCCCGAAGAGCTCTTTGCGTTTAAAACTCTCAACCATATAATGCAAAATTGGAATGATGTGCAATTATTAATACATAAAATATAAATAAGGCCCAATTATATAATGTACACTAGAAAACAGACCAAACATAATCCATGAGGGTTGCCTCCTTAGACAATTTGCTCCATGACATCATTATGCCTTTACAAATGACATTAAATCTCATACTACGTAATGATGAATGATAATACTATTTACCTAATAATGTTTAAATTCTCGAGAGGTCGAGAATATTTGTTGGGTTAATTGATTTATACTATCAAACTGTAATTCATTTTTTAATATATCTTATAATATATGTTGATTTTTAATTTATTAAAACACTCCAATCTTACAGATTAACTATAAGAATGGTTTAATTTTGTTCTCTTTTTCTGCTTCTTTAATTGGAGCATATTTTTCATTATGTTAAATATGTTTCTATAATTAAAAAACATAGATTAGAAAATAAAAATAAAAATATAATATGTTATAGAATAAATATAAAAATAAAAATTATAAGTTATACTCATTTTTTATTTTATATATCAAAATATTGATTGAATCATTTATATATATATATATATATATATATGATGCGTCAACATGATTCCAACATATTTTACATTATTTATTTTTAAAAAATTATATTATTTTGAATTAATAGTTTAAATTTGAACAATTTTGAACTCATAAGTTATTTTTTATAATTTTTAAAACTGTTTATAGTATAAATATTTTAAAAAAATGCTTTCCGTATTTAAAAAATTGTAAAATCTGTTTTAGTGATAATTTAAAATTTTTTGTATTCATATAAAAATTCAAGTCAAAATTGTTGTATAATATTTTTAATTTTTAATAAAATTTAAATTAAATCAAATTAAAAAATTAAATATAAAATTGAATCAAATTAAAATTTGAAATTCAAATTAAAAAGTGGATATAGTTTAAATTTTTTATATATTTTATATATTTATTTTTTTTATGAATAATAAATTTTAAGAATATTGTTTAATATAAATAAATTTAAAGTGACATGTTTATCCCGTGATCAGTAGGTAAAGAGTATACTTCATGTGGCCCTTAATTATAATTATTTAGGTAAATTATTTATATATTTGATCTCATGAATTTAAAATATTTTGATTATGACTTAAATCTATAAAGAGGTAGGTATCATGATAGGACCTTTTTACATAAAAAGCAATAGAGTCAGTTAGTTGAATTAGAAACCAAAACCCCACAAGAGTGAGAGCAGAACTGCAAAGATGGTCCGTCCTTTTCTTTCATCACTTAGGCATACAGGAGCTTTTTAGGGTACAATCAAGTAGGTGGGCATTAAGCCAGAGGGCAGCTGTAACTTGAGGTGGCTCCTCTATCTCTATATATGAAGACAACAAGGAAAAGGCTATAGTATCAGAATTCAGAGTCAGAGTGGATATTCTTCTTTTTCCAAAGGTTCTGGGTACTGTGTGTCACATGAAGCTTCTTTGAAGCAGAGGGTGGGTTTATTTATACAGTAAGAGTTTCCAGATTATTTGGAGCGCAACTCATTAGATCTCTCTGAGATGAGACCGAAGATTTATCTTTTTGGCGACTCTATTACTGAAGAGTCCTTCGGAGATAGTGGATGGGGTGCCTCTCTTGCCCACCACTTCTCTCGCACGGTATTTCACTGGTCTTCCTTCTGAATTATCTTGTAGTGAAATGTTTATTTATGCTAGATGCACATAGTGTATTTTCGTTTTTGATGTGGGTTTTTGGTTCTTGATTGATAGGTTGATGTGGTGTTGAGAGGGTATAGTGGGTACAACACAAGGTGGGCTTTAAAGGTGGTGGAGAAGGTTTTCCTGGCTGTCGGTAGCGGTGGTGATGATGCCGAGCCACCACTAGCTGTGACGGTATTCTTTGGTGCTAATGACGCTTCCCTTCCTGATAGGTCATCCGCTTTCCAACACGTGCCCCTCGATGAATACAAGCAAAACCTCCACACCATTGTCTCCTTTCTCAAGGTACCCTCCCTTCTCTCCCTGTCTCTCTGTCCACTTTTCAAATGTATGTAATTCTGTCATTTTGTGTCATATATACTTGTTTATTTGTATGCCCATATTCTGATGGCTTTAAATATACAGAAAAGAAAGATAAATCCCCATGGTGTTCTGACTTTTGGTTGGTTGAGAAAGTGTCTTAGTGGTCAAAGATTTTTAGGGGAAGTGGTGAGGTGGGCCAAGAAAAGGAAGAGAAGGTGCTGAAGAGGATCTGTGGTGGATGAGGCCCAGTTGTCGCTGTCATCTTTTGCCATTTTGCCTATTTTCTAGGTCTAGTATTATGCAACAATATCAATGGTCATTGGCTTTACCAAAGTTTCCTCATTTATCTTTAGAATAATTCACAAAACCATTACTATATAAAGATGAAACTGTAAATGCAATAATGGGTATAATATATGTTTGCATGACATGCATATATACAAGCTTATAAGCAACTAAAAGTATGCATGTAATTGAACAACCATGTGAATGCCAATGTGGGGTTTGGCTTGAGGCTAGGCCTAGTTATATGATTAACATATATATGGTCATAGATATGTATGTAATTATAAAATCATAGTGAAGCTTCCAGCAAACTTTGAAAAAAACAAAAAAATGTTGTATGAGCATCATGTGGAGTCCTCTGTTTTATGCAAGCCTGTTGATGTTCAAGTTTTCAGAGCCAAATGAATCTCTACATTCGGTCATGATCAAATTGGGAAGCTGCATTTTAGCTTTTACTTCATACATGTTCAATTGAATTTGATCCTGTCTTCTTCAAGCTTTGGTGGGGCATACATTAGGTGTGATGGACATGTTGATAAAAAATGTTGTGGTTGGTAGTAGAGGCAGTGACAGTTTAGCAGTAGTTAATATTGCCGTTTTTCTTATCAATGATTTTCTTGAAAGATGTATGGATACTTGAAGAGGTGGCTTGTAAAATTTTCTTAACCAAAATGTTTTTGGGAAATAAGAAATCATTTGATTCCTATAGTATCATGTAGAGGTTCAAGCATTAGTAGTTCAATCAATGACTGAGTTACCTGTTACTGGTGTTTAAATTAAAATTCATGATTTTAGATCTTTCAACTGTATGCTATATGTTTACCTTTTGACTGGGTCCCTGATAGTGTTGAATTCTTTTGTTTCTTTTTTGAAAATCTTTGCTTGGCTCAGAATCGGTGGCCAAACACTTGCATTCTTCTCATCACTCCTCCTCCTATTGATGAAGATGGGCGTCTCCGGTATGGTTCTACTATGGCATGCGTGCCACATTGTTAATATCATATCTTTTAGACAGTTTTGATGTTCCTTGAAGAACTTGGTATTAGTGGGTATACTATATTTAACATTTTTATTACATATTTTTGGATAGGCTATTCTTGATTAGGAACATAGTAGAAGCGATGATGGCAACTTATGGCCTATGCATTAATCTGTATTTGTGAAGAAATTCTTTGAATCATAAAAACTACCATTGGAAAAGCAGAGCTGTTGTTAAAACATTAGAAAGTTGATGATTCCCAACCAAGAATTTGTTTGCCGGGTCATACTAATTCCACAAAGCAGGTATCCTTATGTTGAAAATCCATCGGGTCTGCCTGAGAGGACAAATGAAGCTGCTGGTGCTTATGCCAAGACTTGCGTTGCTGTTGCCAGAGAATGTGGTGTCCCAGTGTTAGATCTCTGGACAAAAATGCAGCAATTTCCTGATTGGAAAAAAGCCTGTCTAAGGTACAATTTAGGCTTATTTTACGTTTCCTTAAACACATTTCTGTAGAATTAATGGGTTTCCATGAATTTCTCCAATGGGTACCATTGCATGCCACATTGGCTTATCTGGATGATTATAGGATAAGAAATCAGTATGCACCAGGGGCCTTGTCTGCTTCCATGGTGCCTTAAACTTCTGGTAATCATAATTCTGCTTTGTCAATATAACTTGCCTAGTCCTGTGCGTTCCTGAAGCAAGAATCATTGGTCAATTACGAGCAGTGTAGATATTTCTGAAGATTTTCTGTCATTGAAACTGCAGAGACGGGCTGCATCTGACTCCGAGGGGCAACAGAATTGTGTTCGAGGAAGTGGTCATGAAACTGAAAGAGGAAGGCTTGAGTCTCGAGAACTTGGCATTTGATCTCCCCCTGTTATCATGCATTGATCCTAATGATCCACTGAAGGCTTTTGAGAATTAGGATAACTTTTCATAGGGATTTCTACTATGATTATGGTTACAGAATTATGTAACGGAGAATGCTGGAAACCCTAGATGCAGTTATTGAGTAGACATTACTATGTGTCAGTGCATTGCCTTTTGAAGGTTCTGTTTCTATGTTTGAAGGAAACAAAATTATCATTTTCTTTGCTTTTCTCTTTCTTGCTGATCAGAATTGAAGACCTTTTTTCATCCAAGATCCTTATCATTACATGGTCTCACTGGGTACTTGGAATTTTCTTCAATTTCCAATCGGCTTTATAAATTATAGCTCTTTGAAAAATCCAATTGGAATTTTTAGTAGTTGGGTAGCAATGCGCATTAAATATACATTATGTAACAAAAAAGAAATAATTTTTCCAGGCTTATCAAGAAAATATTTGTGAATTTGGTTTGAGTATCAAAATTAAGGAAACCAAGAATGTATTAATCTCATTTTCACTGTTTTATTTTAAAAAATATTATTCTTATAATTTATGATGAAAAAAACTAAAAATAAAATGAATTTTAACAATTTATTTTTGTTAAATTAGAGAACTTGATCTATTAACAAAACTTATATACATTGATAGAAAGTTGGGAGATGAAAAAGGGAACTTAATCTTAAAACACTATGAGATAATATTTCAAAGAAGCCTACCTAATAATCAAGGTCAAGTTTGTTTCTACTTTTCACAAAATGACTTGCATATTTGATCTTTAAATCAAGTTTTCATTATGTACTTAATTTGTGATTTGATCTGCATTTAATTTGATTTAATTGACTTTTAAAATAAGTTAATTAATTAATTTATATAAAAACATATGAAATAAAATTTATTAACATTGTAAGTAGATCTCTAGGTACTGAAATCAAAAGGCCCAAGCTCTCTAGCTTGCAACTTTCTTTATTTCAAAAATTTATTGCATAAAGAAAGTAACCCAAAAGTCAAATTAAACTTCAAAAAAGGAATATGAATGTAGTTCACTCGTGCTATATTACTTGTCAAACATATCAAAGCAAACACAACAGGAAACCTCCACAGGTGCACTGATTGTCTTAGTTTCTCACTGGCCAAATGATCTTGAAGAACTGCATTCCTACAAATGATGGGGAATCATCACCTGTAAGGCTTACTCCTTAAACCACATTTGCCCTGCAAGTTCCATCTGTGGCAATGCCGGTGGCTGAGATCGAGCTAGCTAGTGATGCTCAGGATCAGGACCTCCTGGTGAAACTCTTGAGGATGATGCATCCATCACTGAAATCCTTTTAGTCTGTCTCATCTCTGACAAACGATCGCTTAGTTCACGTAGAAGAAAACGACTAACAATCTTTCTGTGCAAAGTAGTAGGCCCATTGATGTGACCTCCTGCTTCTGCATTCATCACTTGCACTGATATAATGAGAAGAATTATCAGAACTGAATTTCTCATGGCAGCTGAGTTAGCCATTGGAGGCTGAAACTAGCACTGGTTAATTATACGGAGTTTGCCCAAGAAAGCTAAGATACTAGCAGCTTGAAGAAGTAACTTAATTAAAGAGGAACTAAGCTCGAGCTTATATAATGTCCATGCATGAAAAAGTCCAAACCTCAAAAGCTTGATTAGACAATAAGGGTGCTGCGTCTACAAGCAGCCAAGTCCAATGTGGAGTGTTGTCTTCTTCCTTCATGTGGGTATTAGTCTTTAATGATTAAAGGTTTGTCCTACTTCCCCACTTAAGCGCCGATGTTTTCTGGTCAAGCCAATATCTTCCATTACCGGTTGAAATTGTCTAGTCATCCTTCCTTCTTTATATGCAAAGTTTTGGACAGTTCTTCATAGTATAAAAAGAGCCAAACTTAAACAATTTGAAGGCATGATGACATGAAAGGTATCAGACAAAAGGATATGTCCATGCATAAGGCATACTTTATTCAGGACATTCTTTGATTTAATATTGGTTTTAGGCACACGAATGGATAGCACGGCAGTATTTTTTATGCACTTTGGTTTATGGAGAATGTCCACCTGCCTGGTTATTACTAAAGAAGGGATTGCTTTGATTTCTGATTTGGCATTTAGTGCAGTTTGCTTTTCATAGATTCTTTGTTGCCTATCCAACTTGTGGATTTAGTGCTTTATTAGTTTCCATGCTCATCGTAGATCCTAACAGATCTCTTTCATACGTTGAAAAGTGAAAAAGAGAAACACCGAATCTCTTTTGATTAATCATATAAATGTTTTTCTTTGCTATCAATAGTGTCATATGAACAGAATTAACATCTCTTTAGAACTATAGAAGCATGGAATTATTATGTACTGTAATGTTACTATTAATTACTTGTTTATCAAATACGGGTGCATTAAGTAACAAAGTAGACTAAGAGCAGCTTTGTCTATATTGATGATTTACCCATATCTGAAAGTCTGTTGGACTTTATAGATTCTGCTTTCTGAAGCAATTGCATATACGCTTGTGTGAATTGACTCAATGCACTATAATTTACAAAAGAAAGACAAACTTCTGGGGAATTATAAAATTCAAGCATAGCACTCCAAGATTTGTGTTCTTTCCTCTTTGTGATGGAATACTGGTTGAAGGTCCACACCAGCCTAGTCATGGAGTTTGGCCTTATGTGTCACTCATCATTTGGAGATGGTGATTTAATTATAAGACCACCTAAATGTGCTTTCTGTGAAAAGTTTTCTGCTTTTCCAGTTCTAATTATAGGCTTATCTTAACTAAAATGAAAACTCCACTAATTACATGCCAGTGCTATGGACAAAGTTTCCAAATCCAGGCTTTTGTTTCCTATATGTATTTAAAACATAGCTTCCAAGCTAATTTGAACAAGTGTAAAGTTTTGTTTTTATGAGCTTGCCCCACAGGATTAATAAGCTTAATATAATATGATATGTAGTTTAGAGATGAAGAAGAGCCTCTTCTATCAAGCTCCTAAGTGTGTATTCTCTGTAGTAGGAAAACAAAATGCTTAAATTTATCCCTAAACGATGCAGCTGATCAGTGTACTAGCAAGTTGGATGTTGAAGATCATTTTGGTATAATTAGGCCCTTCTTTATTGAAGATTCATAGTTGATTAGATCGACCATGATTTATAGGGACATGAAATGTTCTTTGTATCAGATCGGTTATTGATGAAAGAAGGATTTACCATATGGTATCAGAGCCTAAGTGGGATTTTGAAAGAGAAAAATTTCTTCTTTTCCTGCTCAATCTTGTTTTGAAGTTTCAGAAAACACTCAGACTTCAATACCATGTCTTTTGAAACCCGTAACAACCAACTAGCAGGTGGGCTCCAAAAATTTGCAGTTGTTTGATCTACTGAATGAAAGGAATCATTTAAAGTGCGCACAAACAATGAAATGAAGATCTTTCTGAAAGTAAAGTGGATCAAACCATTTCATGGTCAACCCTTCTAGTCTAAAAGATCCCAAGTTCACACTTTGGGTTGAAGAAGACTTCATGATTATATAATTCTGATTGTGAAACTTTAGGATCCTTATATATTCCTGATCAAGCACAACAAAGAATATTTGGGAATCTGTTCAACAAATCTACATTCTAAAGTAGAATCATGTGCAAAGAAATGGGATTTTCAATTTTTTGCAGGCCTTAATATAGAGTTTGATAAGGTATATGAGCTGGAGAAGGAAAGGAGAATCATGGTGCTTGATGTTCTTAATACTGAGGGATCAACCATGATGATAACCAATAGCAAGAATCTGAGTGGGGCAGAAATGAAGAATGAAGGACAAAAACCTTGTAGAGAGATTGTATGTTTTGTGACTAATGCAAAAAAAAAAAAAAAGGGTCATACAAAAGAGATCTCTTGGACACTTCGTGAAAAACCGCTGGGAGTGAGGCGAAATGGAGGACACAAAGGCAACCAGACAAGAGGACAGGCACAATTGACAAATTCTGACGAGCCAGCCAATGAACTCAACTACAAGATGTGCGAGCGAGGACTTAACAAAGAGGAGGTTGAATGCCAGAGACCTTCCTCAACACGTTGGAAAAATCATTTGGGTCATGCCATGTTGCTTAAAATGGTAAAATTTTATTTTTTAATTTTCTCAGTGCCTCAAAGAAAGGTTTTTTCTGGCACCTAGAGCATTGACTCAGGTGCAATTGTTGTATCAATTAAGTCAAATTGGTTAATGGATCCTTAACCACAGTTGCAGACCAAGGAATATTATTATTTTTTTTAATCCATTGTTCTCTCTTAAAACATATGTTGCTTGTTCTTAATCTCGTTGTCAACTTATTATCTATTAGAACTGATAATACTAGAGATCATTTCAATCAAGTTTTATCACCGTACTTAGAAAGAGATCATTGGTCAATTATTTTGTCTTGACATCCCTAAGCGAAATGGGTTAACAGAGATAAAGAATAAGCATGCATGCATCTTCATGAGCATTGCTGTTCCAAGAAAAGTTCTACAAAGTTACTGGGGAAGATTGTTTTAATCTCTGCTAAATCCCACAGGTCATATGATTGCTAGTAGGATGGACTCTATTTTCACTGCCCATGCTTGATAATTTCTCTTATGAAAATTAGAGGGATAGACAAGAAACTATTTTCTACTATATTGGATTTCAAGATGAAGAAAAGATGTTCCATTTATTTGTTGAAATCTCATATGATTTTAACCCTCACATCCACAAGTCCCTTAAAAAATAATTCTAATACCATTTTGTTAAGTTTTTTAGAGAAAAAATAATGAATAAGAAGATAAAAAGAAAAATAACCAAAAATTAAAATTGTGATTACTTAGATATTTTAAATTCTGAATTCAAAATTTAAACTAAAGATTGTTCTTATCTAAAATTCAAATTAAAAATTATTTCTATCCAAAATTTAAATTAAAAAAGTATTTTTATTCAAAATTTAAACTATTTAAAAAAAAATATTTTATTTTTACTAAAAATATATGGTAAATAAAGATAACAAAAAAAGTATTAAAAATTATGCTATAAATAAGCCTTGATTTGTTGTTGAAAATTTGAATCAATTAGGCATTGATTTGTAAGGATATCAAATATATCTTTGTATAAGACCTATTAATAATTTCTATTTGCTTGTGAATGGAAATTACCAAATTAATTTTCTAAGATAAAGTCATAATAAGTGTTATATGTATATGTCTATATACATATATGCCTGTATTTCAGCTGCACTAAATAAGTAAAGTAGAGAACCGAATTTACTAAAGGATCATTCCATGGGGTCAACATCTTATTCTCCAAATTCAGAAAGGAGACTGATTAATCGAATCAGAGTCCTAACTTGACAATCCAGGAGAAATACTACCTGCCAGATGTTTAGAAAATAGATTTCTCTTCTGAATCAGAACTTTTATGTTGCATTAAATATTGGTTCGTATCAATCTATTACATGTTCATTTACCTTTCAATTGGCATTTCTTGATTTGGACATAGTTGATAACACATGGATTCCAAGTGGATCTTGATCATCAGTTCCATTTATGGAAATTAATCCCTCGGTAGATTATATACTCAACTAGTACTTTTGGTGATGGGTTTAATTTGTGGGGTTAGCACATATATATATATATATATATCATATCCAAAACAAGTATGCGATACTTCTTTTTATATTACCGTGGTTTTGTATAACATATCCGTAATGAAAGCTAAGTAGGCTGTATATTGTATTCATACATCCTGCAAAACAAAGTATCCAACTTCTACAACTTCATCTCAATTAACTATAGCAGAGATTATATGCGCATGTCAGACATATAAACATATCTTCTATATAAAAGAAGTAGATATTACATTCACCTAGACTTACAAAACAAGTATCACAGTCCTACAACTTCATCTCCAGCCAGGTTGCATCAGAAGTTAGAGACTAGGTAACTATGAGGTGATGCTGTGGGTCAGGTCCTCCAGGGCTTATTCTCTCAGGCTGCTTATACCGTCTTCCCTTGGCATCTTTGGCAGCCTGTTTCAAGGCCTCCATAGATTGGCTTAGGCTCCTCCTCTCTACAGATGATTCAAGAATACGAGGTTGAGCCCTGGTGAACAAAAGCAAGACCAAGATCAAGCATGGTAAAGACCTCAAGCTAGTCATTGCACGAGTGAAGATTTGGTGTTTTTGGCATAGAGGTTATGAGGGTTCTTCGTATTTATAAGCCTTGTCGATCCTAACTTTGTCTGCATCAGAAAATTTAGTGGACAGAGTTGATCACTCAATCAGCATAATCTAAGTTTCTCTCATTGGTTCTAAGCCTTATACAACAGAATTGATTTATATAGATTGCTACCGAAATTTGAAATCGTAAGATAACTTTAAAAGATAAACTATAGTTCCATTTGCAATGTGAGGTGTCAGTGATAAAGTACTTTACTGTGGAAATATATATATATATACACACACACATAGGACCTATCAGATTGTGACAGTATCTCTGTGGTTGTGAATACTAACGGTTTGGCTTGAAATTAATTGGCCTGATGAAGCTTTAATCAATAGGATAATCCATAGAATTATAACATCAATCGCCTTTGGATTTTACTGAATGGTAAAGTGTTTACTTTTAATCAATATCTGATCTTGGTGGAATGGATAAACCAGAATGTCATTGTCGCAGAGAGGAAAGTTTAGTATTGGTGAAGTAGAGGAACTCATCAGCTGGGCATCTAGTTTATCACCGCCAGGCCACTACAGAGAGGAAATGACTTCATGGGGATAAGCTACATGTATTAAAACAAAGGAAAAAAACCTACCTTTTTTTGTAACGAAAGATTGCACTTTTATTTCGTTTAGGTTTTCTTTTCTTGCGGATGAACTAGTCTTGCAAGATAAGCACAAGGTCACTAGTAGGTTGTAACATGGTCATTGATGATGGCGCATAGTTGAAGAGATGATAAACATTCTTTTAGTTACTTTGATGGAGGCTTAATGCCAGGTCTTATGCATTGTTCTTACTTTTCCCTTTCCCTTTTCTTTCTTTCATCTTGGCAAATGATCACCCACTTAAAGACTAGACTTGTGATCATCAGATGCCATTTGGCTTTGACTGACTTAGTCCCTTAATGCTAATTTAAGGTGTAATAAGAATCCCTCATAAGCTTTGCCCAACGTTTCTGATAGACAGTTTCCAACATAGAATTGAGAGCTGAATGCTACAAGTCCTGTTAAGGAGCAGACGTTGATAATTACTCACTTTTCGATCACTTATCCTCTTACCCTTTTGGCCTAACAGCCTGAATCCCATGGAACTCTAGTTAATCATTGACAATCATTGAAGAATATAACTCAAGAGTCTTGATATATACGTGGTCAAGTTTATGATCACTTAATAGTATTTTAAATAATTTGACCAGAAGTCAAGAGAAGGTGCTCTTGGCTCCATCCAAAGTCAACCGAACATGCTTCCTCAGACAGTATTGAAAATTTTTGTCACCTGAAAACATCAGAGTGATCTGACAGCATTCAGTCTCAGAAAGTGAACTGGTCAAAATAAGACGCCGAGAAACTCCATTTTTCAGCCATTTCTGAAAGAGTTGATTCATACAGGGCCAATACTATGTATAATAAATTAACCCACCAGGGTTTTGATTGTTTTTCATTTTACGAGCACTGTAAGAGGATATGCACTGCAGCTGAAGTTTGCACTTAAACAACTTCAACCTTATCAGAAGGAAACAAAATGGTGACTGGAATATGTCAAATTTGCCTTGTCCATTGGAGTACCCAAATCACTTAGTCGGAAGTCCATAACTGCATATGCATACTTTTAATCAATTTTATATTAAAAAGCCCAAGGGAGGAATAGCCGACTTCTTAGTGATACCAGCTTGCTCATCTCAAGGCCTTAAATTTTTTCCGCTATTGGGTAAAGGAAAAGGCATGCATCTTTTAGCCATCTGTGGATCTCCTTCAGCATTCTTTGTCGTTTCCTTGGACGTTGCAATCAAGTTGCAATTAATTTTTGTCCTTGTAAGGCTATTTTAAAGGGCTTGCAAGTTAAGCCAGCTATGCTGACTTAATTTGAGTTGTGTCTGGCTAAGCTGATTGTGACTTGATGGCTACGTAATGAGATGAGGCGACTAGGAGATACCCTTTAAGCATCAGACTGCCTTGACCCTTTACGCCCACTGATGAGTGAATTGAAAGCACCCCACTCGTTACTCTTGCTTTGATGTCTAAGGGCTGAAACTGGCTATTGGGACAACATTGACGACCATTAGCCAGTTGATGATGGCATGATGGAAATGAATTACCCTGAGAAAGGTGATTACATGCTTTGAAAATGAAGACAGATTAGATAAATAAAAATGAGGCCTGATAGTTAAACTGTCATGTTTGCATCATATTATAGGTATTCTTAATCAGTCACCAGAAGAAGTTCTAGTTATTCCCCATTTTTGTTAATCTGAGTAACCCTCATGTTTAAAATTTTCAATACAATTCAATCATTAAATAATTATTTGGACACCATTTGTCACACCTGTTTAATTGGCAGCTTAGTTGGGTACTGTTCCTTTAACAGAAAACAGCAAAATTTCCGTAAGGTGTTTTCGGGTATAAATTTCAAGTGCTATTATATTACTATTACAATCAAAACAGATAATATATTGTATAAAATATTTATACCGACAATTGTGAGCATCAACACTAAAGTATGAAGATGGAAACACTTTCCCTTCACAGTGACAGTGAAGTTACAGCAAGAGCTTGGTTGTGCTTCGCTAGCTTTGGCAACAAAACTTTTTGCATTTAAGTTGCTTACTTGCCTGGCAGATGACAAGGCTACAGCACCTGTTGAGGATTCCAGCTTCTGCAATGGATTCTCCTTAACAAAGTAGGATAACATTGCTGATGTCTTCCCCTTATCCATTACTGCAACTAGATATAAAAGCAGCAGCCGCATTAGTTGGCATTCATTTTATAAAGACTCTTATGAGCTAATCAATTCACTTTTTATACCCTTCAACCTTTCCCATGAAATTGACATTTTCTTGTACAATCTTATTTTATTTTCCCAAGTATGCTTTTATTTAATTGTTCATTTGAATCATATTATCACCCTAGAAATTGAAGGACAAGAAAAGCGGTAATAAGCATTAAACTCTGCAAACTTGAATTACTAAACCAGGACATAGCATGCATGGACATTCCTATCACAAAAATTTATGGATATACCTCCTCCCTCCTGAATAAAAAAAAAAAAAAAAGCAGAAAGGAAAACCAAAACCTTGCGTAGAATCACAAATACTTCTATGCATGCACCCTGACACTGATGACAACCACTAACATAAACAATCTCATGGGTGAAAACACGGATTCCTAAAGTTGGAAAATTTTCTATTAGTTTTTAGATGACACTTCTCCAGGCCAGCACATCGACAAGCACTTTCTATCCCTCTCAGAATGACCTTCGCTACTGAATTGTGGAGTGATGCTGGGGATCAGGACCCCCTGGACTCAATCGTTTGGAGTTGTTAAGGCTTGTGCTTGAGTTTTCATTTCCTGGAGATGCATTAAACACTTGGCTTGTGTCCTTCTTCTGAATTGAAGCAATCAGGTTCCTCCCCTGCATATATGGACTAAGAGAGCGAGTTTCAGACAGGGAAATTGAGAATAGTATCAGCATTAGGCACAAACAGAATCTAAAGCTCGACATTTTCTCTGTTCTCAAGGCTTCAGAAATTGCAACTTGGATGGTAGAGATTCAATTCTGGAGGGTCTGCTTTATATAGACCATTACACAGTGCAACTTACTCTTATTTATTAATCAGACTCAGCTGCAAAGATGACCTTTCCAGAACACAATATATTAGCTAAATCACTTTTGATTAGCTAATCACAGGGCCAAATTACCAACCAGTTCATACCCAGATATGTGGTGCCCACATCAGAATGTTTGTCAGTTTAGTTTCCTTTTGGTTAGTTTTTTGTCAAAAAGAGAAACCTAGGACTTTTGATTGAATCCTCAATCTCTTTCTCCGGCTCCTTATTACCAAGTGATATATCTTGTCAACATGTGAATCTGGTCTAACATAAACTAAAGGGCTGGCATACCATTGCAGAGGGGCTTCCCCTTTAATTTCTCATTCTCTTATTGGTTTCTGCAGAGTCATACTCAAACTTGCTTTGCTTATAGACAGCAATGCTAACCACATTTATAGTGTTTCGATTGACAAACTTCCAAGCTAACTTATTGTCTGTATTAACTTTTGTTTTTGCTACCAAACAAATCCAAATCTTTTGGCTCGATGTAATTAAAATTGTTAATTTATTATGAATCTACTTAACAGGTATCAATTGGAGCCTTATACCTTGAAAGTTGATTTTGGTTAGTCTTGAATTTTCTGTTCATAATCACGTGTAAAAGAAATGATCATCACCACGTCTCAGTTGTTTCATTCCATGGAGCTCGACAACCAGCCAGGGTGACTATTATCAATCTACGTTGTCAAAGTATATCCTGTCTGGAAATTGACTCTTTCAACAGGCAAGATAGAGCATCAGTATTGAAAGAACATAGATTTTCTTCAACCCACATGCACCAAAAGAATCACTTTCATACTAGCTTGGGACGCTGCATTGGATAGATAACAGTTGGTGCATTAAGCAAATTGATGCCCAGCAAATAAAGAACCGAGCAAAGGCAGGGCTCCTAAAGCTGAGAGACTATACTCAAATTGAACTGAAGCAATGAACAATCGGATTAGTGCCCTTCAACCGTGGTTCAAATAGCCTCAAAATAGAGCTTGTATAGCTCATTTTAGTGTGCTTCTTGTTGTTTTGTGGTCACAAGGAATGAAAGAAAGAATATTCTGTAAAGGTTTGGCAGCTATTGAGAATATAACAAATGATGAGGTGCCTATAAGACTTTACAGATCTTAACGAGACAAACATATGTGACTGATCCAAAGTTCTTTGAATACCATAATCATATCAATATATTGTATTCTTTGGCCTCATATGCATTCATGTGAAGGCTAGGTCGTATCTTCTATAAAGGTATAGCTTCACTTTAGCAATGTCAATCCATTTTCTTTTTGGCATCAATAGAGCATGAAAGAGGTAAAACTTTCACTTGGAAGTCCAACCATTACTTAATCATCTTCTTGGTTACTTTAAGCCATTGAAGGAGTACGTGGTTTGTTGACGCTGTCACAATGTATGAATCATGAGTTCCCATGCTTGCTGAACCTAAATGAATTAATGAAAGAGACATCAAACAAAAACTATTAGACCTACCAAAGAACTCTTGTTTAAACTTCTTAATTGGTTTCTCAGAAATAAAATGCAGTCACTCTAGTTACTGCATAAGTTCATGCAGTGAAGATTTTAGTGGCTGCAAAAAGCATCAAACCACGAGAAGCCCTGTAAAGAGGAATTTGTCACTAGTTGATACAATGGGAAGTGCAATGGGAATATTCTCAGTAATCTTTCCTTCTTTTTCCTGCTCTGCCAATGGCAGAAGACATGGTGACATGTATAGAATGGTAACAAGACAACTCAACCTCATTCAAAATCTAAGTGAAGAGAAACTTGACTTCAACAATTCTGGTACTATAGTTAGATTTTCCATGGCTATACTCAAATCATTTTGACAAAGTAACTTGGGTTGTTTAACTAGGATTCATCCTTTGCTGCTATTCTTGAAGCAAATTCTTTTCTGGGTTTTGAGTATTCAAATGACGGTTTACCTAACAGGTGATGTGTGAGTTCTGGTAAACACCAGTTGAGGATTCCGGCACCGTTGGACCAATCAATCTCAGTTTTCAGCAACTGTCAAAACCATTTACCTAACTGGTGATGCATGAGTTCGTGTACAGTAGCACCAGTGGAGGATTCCAGCACCCCTTGACCAATTGATCTCAAGTTTGAGCACTGTAGAATGAGCAATAATTTGTCCTATTAAACTAAAATGTTGTTTTCAAATACCTGTAAGTAGGTCTTCTTTCTATGATTAAGTTATAATGACCTAATTGAATCTCTTTAAAGGATAACCTTATCATATGTAAAGGCATACCTTTCCCTTCCCAGGTACAATGCCGAACTAATCTCTCATTAAGTCATAACGACCTAATTGAATCCCTTCAGAGGATAACCTTAATATGTGAGAATGCATACCTTTCCCAATTGCTCCCTTCCCTAGTACAATAATGAAACAATCTCCCATTTTCCAACCTAGTAGTAAATTAGTCATTCTTATTGTCATTGTTAAGTGGGCAAAGTGTTGACATCCTTCTTATATGTACTACTTTTGGCTTTTGATTGTTGAACCAAATCAAAGAAATTGCAGAACAAATCACCTTGCCTACCAGCATATGAAGTGTAACCACACCTCAAGATGAGCCTATCCGTGGCAACTTCCTTGATCACTAATGGTATTATGCCCATGTCCCCACTTCAATAGTGTTATGAAGAAGATCCAAATATATATTCTGTTCACACTCAATATATTATTTACCAGCATTTTTAAATGACGAGTGGCATTCCAATGGGTATTATATTATGTATGATAATAGATAATTTTGTCATCAACTATCATTACGTTGTGCTATTACTCATTGCCACTTCAAAAGTTATGCTACCTTTTTCATACTATTTTTGGTTTACCACTAAACTAAGTTTCCCTTCTGTGATGCTTCTTTCTGCTTTCGTACAAGTAAAGAACAAGCACTAGTGGAGCAAATCCAATATTCTCTCCTGATTAAGTGATAAAGGAGGTCATGACCTAAATTCTCTGAGATGTAATTATTTTGTTCTCTGTCTTAGGTCAAAGAATATAAAAAGGAAATGTGTGATTGTTGAGAGAAGACCACAGTCACCATTTTCAACATAGTACTTTCATTGCAGAGATCATTCATAATACGACCCTATACTTTGCTCATGGCAATACATACCACTTATTACAAACTCTTGACAACTCTTTCTTTTCCTTGCTTCTCATTCCAAGAACAATCACACCAAAGAGACAAACATTTACCATCTTGCATCAAAAGAAACTAATGGGTAGTATGCCTAATATAGTTTGACCTGTGGTTGACAATCTCTGCAACTCATTGATTCAATGATGCCTCGGATCAGGACCACCAGGACTCACACGTTTGGAATCCCACTGGTTTGCTTTTGTGTTTACATTTTCTCTTGGAATATCTATGACCGTTGAACCTTTGTTTGATGCTACATATGACTCAATCAGGCTCCTTCCTGCAATGTATGGACTAACAGGGCGAGAGTTAGACAATGAGAAGGAAAGCATTACGAGCACAAGGCACATGACAAGTCTGAAGCTAGCCATTTTCCTCAAATGCTTGACAAAATGCAATGCTTATCATGAGGAGACTCAAAGTAGAAGGGTGTCATATTTATAGGCTATCCAAGTTCGGTTCTCACATATAAACTATTCAACTAGATCACAAAAGAGATTGCCAAAAGCAAAATGCAATTTTCATTATGATTATGTCTTAATCTGCTGATCACTGGTTTGGCTATCAATAAAAAAAAAAAAAAATAAAGAATAAATCAAACAGTGGCCTGTTCAATCTGAAAATATTTCCTAGATGACCAATTAGCAACCTTGGAAGAGTTTTAAATGAGCAAAAGCCTTCGGTTGAACCCTCCAATCTCTTCTTTCAACCTTTTTGCATGTATTCTCTATTGTCTATTAATTGTCAAAGGCGGCCTCGCCTGGTCTAGAGCTTCCTCTGTATTTCTCATTCTGCCAATGACTGTGCTTGGAGGAGTCACTGACTTTCGTACTCTTCTAATTTACAGCTAAGCCCACTCAAAATAGGTTTCAATTCTTGGCAAGATTCCTAGTTCTTTTACTTGTCTATTCCAAATTTCGAGACCCTAAAAAAAAAAGGAGAGAAGAAAAAAAAAGGTCAAAAAGGAAAAGCAAATTCAAATTGAAGTTTCCTGGCTAGCTTTACATTTCAACAGATTGTAAGAGGACAAGGGCATTAGTGTTGTTGATATCTGGGTCATGATTGAACAGGTGAAGTTACAATCTGCAAACTATTAACCATGGGTACCGAGGACTTGAATTAAGCAAGGGGTCTTGATGGTTTTATGCTTGCCTGGATGTAAAACAGACACTTAGTTTTTTTGTTTTTTTTTTCCCGCCCTGAAAACCTTTGTGAGAATCAAAACTTCTGATTAAACATAACAATAAGCAATTTCTGATATCCTAAAGATTTCTTTGCCTCATCCTATTTTGCTGAAGACGTATTCAGGACTCACATTGGTGACCATCACATGCGCACAAAGAAACAATATTATCCACTAAAAAGTATAACACAAAGAAAATAAGCATTTCAATCAGTTATAAAAACTCATGCGAATAATTTTTATTTTCCGAGGCCTTTGTATTGTCTATTGACTTGTTGGCATGTAGCAACACTGGAAAGGAAACACAAGAGAAAGAAAGAGGAGAGAGAGAAAGGATACTCATGTGGAATTCAATTTTGTAAATTGACTAGTGGGTTTAAATTATCTGAAATTTCTACTCAAGTACACTGAAGGACTCTCCTTGCGTATTCAATCAAAGTCACCATGAGCTCTCCTGTTTCTGCATTTTGCTTGGGGAGCCAAAGATGGGAAAGAAGAGCTTGGTACTGTCCTCAAGATGTTTGCTAATTCTTCTTTCACTGTTGCTCTCGGTGGAAAAGGGACATTTTGCAGAAACTAGTGTACCCTGATTAACACTAGGGATATTCTCTTTATTTTGGCAAAGAGAGAAGACATCCATTGCTATGGGGGGAGAGAGAGAGAGAGAGAGAGAGGTGATGAAATGGGAATGCTAAGAGGAGGAATATATGTATTGTGTGAGTTTGGAGGGCAGAATGAAAGATTCCAGTTCGAATTCAAGTTATTTGGGGACGACTCGTGGCCTTCTGTTTCCCCTTTTATTTTCAAATTTTCAGCATGTTGATGGAGGGAGTTGGCAGGGTAGAGAGTGAAGGGACATGAAATTCTTTTGGAAAGTTTTATGGACTATTATCTATGTAGTGAGGGAGACAGGATTTACCTTTCTCAGTTTTTCTTACCATTTTGTAGTTTGAAATCGAATATAGGAACTGGGAACAGTAGTGAGGAGAGAAAGTTGGCGCCCCCTGTTTCTTTTTTCTTTTTATCTACATCAAGGTGAATTGAAAGACAGAGGGAAGGTTAACTGTTACCATTGGCGCTATGGGAACGGAATCTCCCTCCTATGAAATTTTACCATCCGGGTCACCATGAAATACTATTGATTGTGTAGAAGTGATCTCGTTTAAGGCGGACAACAGACGAAAAAAGTAAAGGGAAAAAGGAAAAGAAGAAATGCAAATAAACATGAGGACAACTAAATTAGTCTTGGTCATGGAATTTCCTTTCGAAGAATTTTCATTTAATGGGTCTAAATGCATAGCTTATGCTTAATAGAAAAATCTGCTCAACCAAAAGCCCTAAAGAAGAGGCTTAGATACTCGACTTTCCTTTGTAAGAGTGATCCTGAAAACTGTAATCTTCTTTTATGGTAATCTACTGCTCTATCCTCAATCAGGAATGGACAGCTTCAAAGTTTCACAGTTTACATTTGTGGCTCGGTGGCCGCCATTTTTCAGATGAAGTGGATAAAATAGAATTTGTAAAATTTTTTACCATCAATGGCTTGCTCTTGTAATTGGGTGGCCGTCTTTCGGTGCTTTTGTGAATAAAATATTATTATACGAAATACATAAAACAAAGAAATGGGCAAAACAATATAGACCGCACTCATCCATCTGATGTCCCAAAGGGGCCAAGTTGGTCGGACAATTGATTATTTAATCACCAAATGTTTTATTTAGCAGATTAGGCAAAGAGGACTAGATTACATAAGGCTCAGCCATGTCTTTTTATCTTCTTTTCTAACTCAACAATTCGTGTTCCAAACACAGCAAAGGACAAAACGGAAAACTATATCCTGCAGTAAAATCTTTGCATATCATGAGAAATCATCAACTCAGAGTCCAGAAAAGGATACAAGGAGACCATTTTGAGAGTGGGGAAGGCAGATACCTATATATGGAAAACTGTTGTTCCTAATGATCATGTTAGAAGTTCCTTGGAGACCAACTGAGCAGCAAATTTCTGAACTTCACGGATTTTTCCAATTATTAAGGAAAATGCACCCCAGATTTGCAATAAAATGAATTCTGAATAACTTATGAGGCAACAAAAATTGGAAGGATATCTTCTCTTCAAAGATGGGATGGTTGAGCATCAGTAGATTATTGTTGTTCACAATGGCTCGAACCAAGATTTCTTTAGCTTCCTCATGTTTCTTTCTGAGCATGTTGCAAATCTGCAGACAGAACAGCTTACTAAGCATAATGCAAGTTTGGCAATTACTTCATACTCCCTTTCTATGCATATAACAGACTGCAGAAGTCAACACCGTCTCATGTAGGAACATTATACATATTCTATGCACTAAAGTTTCAAATTTCACCAAGTGAATATCAGTAAATCTCCTCATTTAAAATGTCAATGTACCAAAGAACATGCATTTCCCCAGATCAAGATTGTTTAGTCAATATAGAGGGCTCTCTAAAGCTTTCAGGACCCTTTATCTTCCACTTTTTTAAGCCCAAGTGAACTCAAATTCTTAACCAGACTGTTCCTGGTTCGGCTTGTTTGATAAAAAACTTGCTAACTGGTAGAGGCAACAACAGCTAGGAGTTATAAGATCTACCCCTAAAAATAAATATCGGATGCTGAACTGTTTACATATAATAGGCCTTTTGCTCATGATGTTGACCATTTTCCAGAGTCAGGCTCAGAGCAAAACCAGGTCTCCACTTGGGGAGCTTGGGCCAAAAATGACAGCCGTGTATTTCAGTTAGTATTTAGTTACTTAAAACTAGAAAGTGACAGTTTAAGGCATTGTGAGATCTGCTAGATTCCTGACCTAAAATTCAATACTCATGCTATGGAAACCTGTTAACTCAAATGATTCATACACCATACAACAATAGATTCTTCTACAACTTTACAACTGCCTGTCTTTCATGTCTTGTAATTGTCTACCATCTTTGCTTTAGGATCTCCTTTTGTCTATGTAGGTCGCATGTTCTCAGCTAAAGTATTCATCATGTTTAAATAAGATTTATCGAGGAAAGCATAGAAAACCAACTTATAGCAAATAAAGCTTATCCACAGTTTACTTACATCCTCAAGCTCTTTTGTATACGCTTCAGCCTTCTCCACACTATCATCATTTTCCATAATTAAAGGCATTTCAAGTTCCATCATGTTCACTTCCTGGGAAACTTCCAAGCCATAGGTTGGCTGGTCAGAGACAATATTCTTAGTCCTCATCTCTGAGCAATTCTCCTGATTCCAAACAGCCAAAACATTAAGGCAACTGAAGTTAGAAAGTTATAAACATCAGGTTGCAATTGACATGTTCAACTTAAAGTTTAGCAGCATTCTTTGATGGACAAATCCGCAAGCTTTTTTAATAATGTACCTTTTCTTCAACAACTCTTTCTGATGACTCTGTACAATTTCTGCTTTTGCAGGGAAAAGAATGTATTACACCGATTAAGCACTTAGTATATTGAGCAAATATATATATATAGAGCAATTAGATTAGACCTGATTTCACTTGGTGACTTGGAGAGGCGTTTAAGTGGCTGCAGTGACACTAAATCTGCATTTGATTCCTGAGAAATATCCTCACATTAATATTAGAGAAATATCACAAAGTTATCATCAAGCTTCCGGGAGACCCTCAGTACTCAGAAACCTCAAATCAGAAGTTCCAACAAATACTCTTATAAAGCTAAGAGATGAAAGTTAAAATTGAAAAGACACTCCCAGAAAGAAGATACCTCAAGAGTTTTTCGTTTCAGAAATGGTGTCAATGGTGTTTGCCTCTGGGTTCTCCCAACAGAATGAGCAATTTTAGAAACTGTATTTCCTGGTAGTTGCACGTTTTGCTTCAAGGTTCTTGAGTTAATGTTCCTCTGAAGTGTGGAACTTGATGGCTTATCATTTGCTCGTAACATGCTATATTCAGAAAGATTCAGCAATTAGAAGGCGTTTTCATCAAATCTGCACATGCAATTTTAGCATTTTACCTTGAAATTGTTGAGGTAGATACATTAGGCATCCTCTTGCCATTGTTTAGGCTTTCAACGGCAAAGACCATGGGGTTATGTGGAGATTTAATGGTTGAAGTCACAACTTTAGTTTTCTCCTCACTTGGGCTGTAAGAATTAGATTGAGAACTGGAAGAGATTCCCCAAAGAAATATAACTAATATCAACCATATGATGCATTCCCAAAAGATCTAAAGAGTGCATGCAATGAGAGTGCATGCAATGAGATTATATGGTTTACTGAACTATCATGGGACATTACCACAACAACAAAAACAATGTATTGCCATGTTTGACGTAGAAAATGAAGATTCAGGAATTTATAACTCTGAATGACTACAAAAATGTAAAGTTAACAATTTGCAGGTGACAAGGCACACAATTTTTTTCTTCAAATAGGTGACAAAGAAATTCATTGAAGAAGTGCCAGCAAGGTGCATTTATGCACTGACTGTGAAAGAATTATACATACTTACCAAAGAGAAAACAAAAGAAAAAAGTAAAGGCAAACAAAAAAGCAGCACATCCAGGAACCCTGAAAAGAAATCACATCCCACAAAGTTTTGTTGTTACTGATATAAGTTTATCTGGTCTGCAAACTCTTATTTTCACTGGTTATAAAGAAGATTCAACTCCCTTAAAATTCTTGTTCTTCCTGTGAATAAAGGTGGCTGAGAAGGAAAGGGAGCAGATAAAGTACATTCTATGGACAGAAAATCTTTCAAATAAACTATTAGCAAGACATGAAGATAGTGCCAATAATATGTCATGAAAGGTCATAACAAGGTAGTTAATGGTGCAATAGACCTTCTATTTCTGCTCCTTGGGGAAGATCTCCCTAAATATTACAATCTTTCTCTATCTTGATCTTTTAAGCTTCCCAGATATACTTGGCGTGACCACTTGGCTGCTATTTGGAAACTTCAAAATCTTTTAGACAAATATGTAAGAAAAATAATTTTTCTATTTATAATAAAATATTACTAGGGCCAAAGTTTTAGATTAATTTCTTTCTATTCCTTGAGGCTCTTCTTATTGCTTAGAAATGTCTGATAAAGAGAATGCTAGTGGGCCAAAGACCAAAAGAATCGAGCTCAAGATCAAGAGCCAAAGCAGAAACAAATGGTAAACTGAAGCATTATAATAAACATAGATACAATGGTTCTTTTTTTTTTTTTTTCCTTTTTTTATTGAGTTTTCTACAATGTATCTTAAGTTTTTTTTTGGGATAAATACCATTTAAAAACTTGAAGAATACTCTCTTTCTTAATTTTTATCTTGATCTTCAAAACGCTGATCGATGGAAAATAGCCAAATTGGACCTTGACTTAAACTACTATAAAAAAAAATTAAGCATATTTTCGTTTTTGAAATACCTATAAAATGACTTGAATAAATTCTACACTCAATCTCGAGTCAATCCTTCAATTTTGAACAATTTTTTACTCATGAGTTAATTTATTATAAATTTTTCAAATTTTTTAGAGTAAATTTTTTTAAAAATATTTTTAGTGCTAAAAAAAACTTTGAATTTTTTGAGATGGTAGTTTGAATATTTTTTACATTTATAAAAAATTTTAAATCAAAATTCATAATACAATATCCTCAATTTGGATGTCATCAATTTTTGAATTTTTTGTCAAAATTTAATTTGGCTATTTTCCATCAATCACAGTATGTTTGAAGACGTTTTGAAGTTTAGGGTAATGATTAAAAGAGAGAGTATTCTTTAGTATTTTAAATGATGTTTACCCTTTCTTTTTTAATCGAGCTTCTATGGATGATATATGGATTTCATTTTTGTGATCACCTAAAGCAATTGACAGAGAGTGGAGGTCAGGAAACCTGGCATTTATGATTCCAGTTAAATGACTAATTAGTTTCAAAAACCTAATGACAAACTCTTTTGTTCAAATCAAGGTTGAAAGAAATGTACTTGGATGCCTGTTTTACTGGTTCAAAACACTCAAGATCCAATCCAGTTCTCAAGTAACTAAGTTAAACACCAAGTCAACATAAGGTCAGAAACATAAAACATAGAGACAAAATAACAAATGTCTTACCCTGCATTTTGTTCAATTCTTAGCATAACAGATTCCTCTTTCATTACTTGGTTATCTTTTGGCCTTGAATTACAAACTAGTTTGGCCTCATTTTCTACAGCATCAGCATTGAAGTCCTCCCTGTTGAAGATTGTCCAAGACACGTCTGTTTATGAACTAATAATGGCACTTGTCATATCAGTTCTAAACTATTTTCTAATTTGATAAGGACAGTTGGTTCTATACTTACAAGATCTCATTCCATATAACTTATAGCCAGACAGATGGCTTACCTAGTATCACTAAGATTTCTTATGATCGTTTCAGTTCTCAGCAGAACAGGTTCACCTTTCGTTAATTCTTGGGAAAATGATTTTGAATTAGTACCCAGTTTGCTCCTACACTGTATTTCATTAGCTCTGCAATCTCCACCTTAAAGATCACATTAAAATAGTCATGCAGAACAGAAGAATATCAACAACTAAACTTGTTAAAGAAAGCATTGCCCACCGGTTTTGGTTTGCAGGATTTAAACATGTGGGACCAAGCCTTTTGCTGCCAACTGAAAAAACCTCCTGCTGAGCTGAAGATGATTGAAGGAACTGAGATCCAGTTTCCTCTGTTTTCCTGAATAAATTGGAGCAAATGGCTCCAGCTTCTTTCTCTTCCAACAATGTCAGGTTTTCCAGTGGTAGTTCACTGCATCAAATAATCAAAATCAGCAACAATAAAGAAAGTGTCAAGTAGAAAATTATAAACAAACCCACACTAAAAATGGTGCCCAATCACGCAGCTATTATACAATCAAAACCTGACAAGACCTGGAATCTGCACATCAAGTCATTAACTAAAAAGAACCATCACATGGTATATATTTTCCAAAATATTTTGGCTGTTTCAGTAGCAGATGCATTTGAACGTTTTCTTACTTCTGTGCATTCTTGTTTCTGTTAATCTCATCATATGAGAATCTTAGTATCTCGTAATGAACTCGGAAAGTATAAGTTACTTGTAAATGGAGGCAACTTATCGGTAAGTAACTCTCTGACCTTCCTGACCGAACCAAAGGAAGACTTGTCAGATTCTTGACATCTTGGTTGCCACAGGTTTCTTGCAGTGCTTTTCCTGAAAGGCCTGTGGTTGGAGTATCTTTGAGGTCTAGATCACCATGGACTGATTCAGTCTCGACCATTATTTCTGCTGGGACATCGTTACCTACATCATTTTCTTCGCACTTACTTTTCTCTGATCCAGTAATATGTAATAGAGATGAACCTTTTGTTTTCAAGTTCTCGTGATTAGTTCCCATAACAGCCATCATTTCTATATTAACATCATGCCCCACGCCGCTACTCTCTTTTCTGCCAAGAGAACAGACTTCTGCATTTATATCTGAAAGAGTGTCTCGATTTGAATAATTTCCACTGGCAGATTGGAGAGGTAATTTCTGTGTTGTTCGCAGAGTACATTCTCCTCTAGACATTGCCTTCTCTCTTAAGGGACTCTTTGGATTTGTTTCTTCATAGTTAGTCGTTATTCTTTTTTCTGGAGAAGTACTTGCATCAGTTGCAGGATTTAAATGACTAGAGTCATTTATGGAATTGCGAACCCCTGGATCTCCTTTCTTCGTCTGTTTTGAATTGGCCATGCTTTCTGGTGCTGGAAGTTCTGTAATTATGGAATCACCATTAATTTTGGTCTGCAGAAGCTTAGGGCCTTGTTCCTTATTCCTATCTGAAGCAACTCCTTTGTCATCTTGATTGTTGTTAGAAGCCTTCTCCCCTTGCTTTGTCAAGCTTGAATCAAAATTGAAACCATCCAACCTGCTTCCAACAAGACAGGCTGGTTAAGGAATACTGAAACTAAACTTATAAGTTCAAACACATGCCTGGTATTTGATTTTATACATCGTAACTAAACAGTACAAGTTTAAAATATGCCTCAGAAAAAAAAAAATTCTCTTACTCATTAAAATCAAAGGAGAAGCTGAAACAGTCCCGTTTTTCTTTATAAAATTTACTGGATTCCTCCTCAGATTTTTCCTCTCGTTTTGTAGTCTTTTTGGGTGGGCA
Organism: Moringa oleifera; assembly: GCA_021397835.1. Taxonomy (NCBI): domain Eukaryota; kingdom Viridiplantae; phylum Streptophyta; class Magnoliopsida; order Brassicales; family Moringaceae; genus Moringa; species Moringa oleifera. Next base: position 5,219,387 of record JAJFZO010000168.1, read on the forward strand.
TGAGAAATCAAGATCTGGCATGTCCACTTTGAACGATGTTAACTTTTCAAAATCACCATCCAAATTGAAATCCATATCCCTGAATGAGAAAAAAAAAAATGTCATGATTGAGCAGTGGCAGATTCATAAATGCGTCATTGGTACTCTACAAAACAGATAAACATGCATATATCTGTCCTGAAATTCTACAACTCTGAAAAATGTAAGTTTCATGCATAAATCATGTTTATCAGCAGATATACTTAGGAAGTTTATAAGGTATCAAACAACCTTACAGCTAAAGAAGATAATGAAAAGCAGATATATAAAGTTTGAATCCAACACAGTAGATACTCAGAATCCGTGAAAAAGCAGTAAGGTCACAGCTTGACAGATCAATCCCTTGAGATCCACATTTTAAAATAGCATGAAATGATGCAATTTGAGTTCTGGAAGCACTTACAACTTCTCAAAGTTGAATGCCTTCTTCTTGCCATTGGCTACTGTGTCAAAGCTAAAATTCATGACATCATCTTCTATCATTGACATTGATTTCCAGGAACTGAGGAATTCCTTTCCAGTTGCCTCATCTGCTCAAATGTAACGTAGAATGTCTTACTCATGCTGATTTTATCAAAAAGGGCCAGAAAGTTCTGAATTTCCATAAAACATCAGTGCAGTATCCTATCATTTCCAAGCAACATAGATTTTTTTTTTTCTTTTGAACAGTCCAAGCAACATAGATATATGGTCCAGAGAATGTATATTCATGTTGATTTTAAAAGAACAGAGGTTAACCAACAACCTCCTATCCAATGGAGAAACAGGATTGTGGAATAACTAAGTCCAAAAGGTTGAGAGCTTGAACCACAAAGTAGTTAGAGGATGATACACATGGTTCTTAACAAAATTTACATACCGGACGGGCCACCATATCCTCTATTGTGGTGAACTGTAAAGTTAATTAGATCTGGGTTCTGAATTTTCTAGATTTCTCTCCAACTAATTCTGCAAATGCTTGTCATGTTTTCTTCGCTAGCCAATAAGAACCTGCTTGTTACAGCACATTGCTTAAATGTAACTAAGAACAAAAAAGTATGAACTAATTCTTATATGAAGTCTGAATGTTCTGTAGTTTCTCATTTTCCCCCAAAACTGCCATCTTTTGCACAAGATCAAAACTAGGAGTTAATATTTCTAAATGCATGGTACAAATAAGGGATAAAATAGGAGGTACCTAGCAATAAACCTTTCTCCTTTGGATCAGCAGAAGAAGTTCCTTTTAATGATTCTGCCATCTGCCAAGTAGGTGAACCTCACTCTTGGCAAATGCAAACAGCCAAGAGACTTGTTAAGCCAAAAAGGAAAAAGGAGGCAGTTTGATCGTGCATGAAATCTTTTTGTACATTAAGGTGACAAAGTTTGAGAACTCAACAATGCGTCAAAATAAAAACCAAATGAATAATACAGAAAAATAAACTGCCATAGATGGATGCAGAAAAGCAAAATTTTTTGTCCTGTATGAAAGTGCTAGAGAGAGTTATACCTCAAAACTCAATCAACTAGTTCATGACCCAAAAGTTTTGTCAAATCAAAACAACTAAGGAATATCTGATTACATGATACAAGGAAAAAAAAAAAAGGATACCAAAACATGAATGCCATAGAAACATGAAATGAAAGAAATCAAGCTAATCAGCTGCAATGAGAATTTATGTAATCAAACTGATTGACATATCAAAACAGCATGTCACAAATGGAACACAAGTATGGATGTAGCCAAAAAAAATACAATGAAGAAACTGACAACAAACTGCACAGTTTCAAGCACATAAGTGAATAATATATATCTAGAGAGAAATTAATTTTTGCCTTAATATGAGGCATTGCACAATGTAAGAGCAGACGGTGTCAATTAGATTCTACAAAACTTAAAACATATTCAGCTGAAATTAACTGATATAATCGCCAAGACACCATCTAAATTGAAAAAAGAGAGCAAACTCACCAGTTTGTTTTCGTTTGAGACGGATCAAATGCTCAACACAAGCCAGTGCGAGTTCAATCCCACCACAATTCTGAGATTAAAGCAAGTTTGCATGAGAAAACGGGCCAAAAACCTAGATGCCAAAGACAAAAGCGCTTGCACACGACACTAGAGCCCAAATCATGAAAACCTAGGCTCAAACAAACTAGAAAAGAGAGATAGAGAGAGCTGGATTGTAGGTGCGAGAAAATCAAAGACTTGCCTGCTTCTGATTTGCGACATATACGAGAAAGGTTGCCGTGTGGAGCCGAGAAAAATTAAAAGAGAACAGAAAACTCGTACTTCCCGGGTTTTGATTTGTGACGAGCGGGCTGCTTGGGTCACTGGAAAGTCGTCACCAAAATCTTCAAGGAGATAGAATGGAGCTTTAAAAGAGTGACGGTTTGAAGGAGCTGTATTTATAGTGTGGAAGTTCAAAAAAAGCGGGGATTTAGCGATTTTACTAGATTTTGGTCGGGCTCTGTAACGAGACGGCCCGGGTCGGACCGAACCGAAAATTTGTGGTTCAAGTATTGTCCAGCCCATTATCTCGAGAGATTTCATAAATTAACGTATGGAGTTGAACTCATTCATTTTAAAAAGATATATGATTCATTATTTATTTACGGATTTAATTTATTGAGTTTTATATAGAGTATTTTTGAGTTTTAAACGAGTTTATATAAATTATTTTCAAATTTTAAGTAGATTTTTTTAAGTTTTATGTAGATTTTATGTATATCTGTCTAAGTTTAATAAGAATATTATATGAGTTTTAGATGAGTTTTATTATGTTTAATACACATATAAGTTAATATTTATAAATTATATTGCTTATTATTTTTAAAATAAATAATAAAAAACTATTTATATATAACATTAAATAAATAATTATATTTAATCTAATAAATACAATTTCGAAGAGTTGATGCATCACTACAATTACATTCCAATTAAGTTGGCACCTACTTATTTATCAATCATATATATTTTTCAATTTTATTATCTAAATGAGTACATCTTTAAATTAAAAAAATCACATAAAATTATATCTATTATATAGCTTTTAATTTTCAAAAGAACTAGTATTATTCAATTTAACTCGACATATATTGATATTTGCCAACTATTTTGTCATTCATTTCAATCTTATATTGTTTTGCATTTTTTTATTCATCAAATTCAAATCTTTTAAATATACAAGTACTTCAATTGTAAAAAGTATCACACTCGTTCTTACGTTTGATAAATAATGATTATGAATTAATTTAATTACACCTATAAAAATAAAAATTTAATTATGATTTAATTAAATAAGCTTAAATATGAGATTTTTGATATTAATGAGTTGATTTAAATATAACTCATTTATTGATGTTAACGGATCAGTCCAAATACAATCCAATTATAGCTCGTTCTTAATTTTAATGGCCTGGCTTAAATATAGCCCGATTATAATCTAATGATTAAGCTTAACGAATTGGCCTATCGAGCAGTCTATTTTCAAATTTTAAGCCCTACAATCTGATCAATTATTTAAATGAATAATTCTGATTTAATCTTATTAATAAATGGATTGGATTAAAGTCCGTTGAGGAGGACTGAACTGTGCGACATAAGTCAAATAATAAGCCTAAATTTAAGCCCAATGACAAAGAAGTGTGTAATAGACTCTGTACTACTTTCATTCTTAGTGACATGTGAAAAATAACACCAATTGTAAAATAATAATAATAATAATAATAAAATTACTAACTAGATTTCAAGTTATTTTTTAAAAAATAAAATTTTTATAATTTGTAATAAGATAACACTTCATAAAACTTTCATGTTTATCGTGAATGACAGATAAAATATTCAATATCAATCAAAATAAATGTTAAAACTTATATATGAATTAAAATAAATCTTTACTTAACGTTTCGATTACTATGTTAATGATTAAAAAATAAAAATAAATTTTAAATTTATTTATTTGATTTATATTATAATTTAAATTTTTTAATAATATTTATTTAAATGAAAGTGACATCAATAACCCAAATAATGGTCACTAGTTACACACGGAAAAGCACAAAATCAGCAGTTTCGAAAGTCTAAACTTTCAAAGCGACTCATTCATTTTTCAAAAGGATCTCCTTCTCAAACCCACTCAATGTTTCTCCACGAAATCCCTTCTACCCTCCTTTCTCACCTACCTCTTTTCCTTGTCCTCTTTCCATTCCCTTCCTTGTCCCCTATGACTTCCTTCTTCTTCATCTTGTAACTACTCGTCGTGGTCTTCAACCTTTCATTTCCTTCACCAGTATCAATCCTAAACCTTCATGCTTTCTCTCCGTTTTTACTGATCCTTGATTCTATACTGGTCGTCTCTCTTTTTTGTCTCGTCCATGAGGCCTTCTACAAGTTCATCGCGTGTTGGTTCAATTCCGATTCTTCAACCAATGTCACGCGTGGGTTTAAGGGTAAGCTATTAGGGATTAAAAAAAAATCGATTATATGACTGCAATTCTTATTTTTATATAAAATTAAAAAATAGAAATAAAAATATTAGTGAAAAAAAGAGAGAGAACATTAATGTTCAATCTCATAAAAGAGAAAATAAAAAATTTATGAGGAAATAGAATAATGGGATGAAAGCGTGTTGGAATATAATAAAAATATTATTCTATCTTAATGTTAACATTGATTTCGAATCAATATCAAAGTTTATGTGAACTAATAACATTATAACCTTATTTTTTAACATTAAAATAAATTTTATAAAATTTTTATTTTTATTATAAAAATAAATAAATATATTTAATTTAATTATTAATTTTATTAAATAATAATTATTAACATTTTTAAAAAATTATAAAAAATTTAATTTAATCTGTAAATATAATACAAGTTTTTAATAATTAAATTTTATAAAATCTTTTACATGTTAAAAAAATGAAACGAGAAACAGCAGTTGAGGGTTGCCTCGGATCACAAAAAGTGGCAGTTGGAATTGGTTGGTGGTTTGTGGCATGCAGAATGCTCCACGTATCCCCTCCCCCCTCTCCAGAGCACAAAGCAAAGAGTTTGGTAACTATGGCGGTAAATCAAATTGGAAGTAATCGATCCCCCCACCATATAACTTCCCCTCTCGAACAACTCAAGAGTAAAGGAAGAATGGAAATTAAAATCATAGAAACCGCTTTAATCCTCCCCTCCTCTCCACCTTTCTCTCGCGGCCACACCCTCCCTTTGTCCCACCTGGACAACGACCGCACCATCCATGTTACCTTCCGTTATCTCCGCGCTTACGTCAGCACCGCCACCAACCACCACCCCTTCCACGTGATCGGCAGCGCCCTCTCTTCCACGCTTGTCTCGTACTACCCTCTAGCAGCCGCTCTTCGACGTCGCGACGTAGACAACCGCCTAGAAGTGTACTGCAACAAGGGGCAAGGCGTGCCGCTCGTCAATGCCACTGTAGACTGCACGCTCGAGTCGGTGAACTATCTCGATGACCCGGATCCGGCTTTTGTAGAACAGTTGGTGCCTGACCCGATGGAGGAGGAGGGGAAGCTTAACCCCTGCATTTTGCAAGTTACTGTATTCGCTTGCGGAGGCTTTTCTCTCGGGGCCGCAATACACCATGGGTTGTGTGACGGGTTAGGAGCTACCCAGTTTTTCAATGCCGTGGCGGAGCTAGCCCGAGGAGCGAGTCGGATTTCCTTTGAGCTGGTCTGGGACCGGGCTAGTTTATTGGGTCCGAGAGAGCCGCCTCGAGTTGTAGCACCCATCGGGGAGTTCCTAAGCTTGGAAAAGAGGTTTGGACCGTACGGTCAGACAGTAGGACCTGTCATCAGAGAGTGCTTTCCTGTGAAGGAGGAGTGGTTGGACCAGTTCAAGGCTTTGTTGTTGGAGAAATGTGGGATCCGGTTCACAACCTTCGAAGCTCTGGGTGCTTTCATTTGGCGAGCAAAGTAAGTCAATTTCATAAAAATTATCTACCTTGGGTTACTTTGTTCACTCCATCATTTGGCATATCAGGGTTGAAGCTTCAAGAATCTCCGGCGTGAAGACGGTGAAGTTTGCGTACTCGCTGAATATGCGGAAACTAATGAACCCACCATTGCCGGCGGGCTACTGGGGCAACGGCTGCATCGCCATGTACGTGCAGCTTACTGCCGGAGAGCTAACAGAGCAACCCATTTGGAAAACAGCAGAGCTGATAAAGCAGAGCAAGAACAATGCCACTGACGAGTATGTCCGCTCGTTTTTTGATTTTCAGGAGCTACATTACAGAGAAGGCATAACTGCCGGCGAAGGCGTGAGTAGGTTCACAGATTGGAGACATTTAGGCCATTCGACTGTGGATTTCGGCTGGGGAGGCCCTGTGACTGTCATGCCTCTTTCAAGAAACCTCCTTGGCAGTGTCGAGCCTTGCTTCTTCTTGCCGCATTCTTCAGTGAATGAGGACAAAACAGAAGGGTTTAAGGTCCTCGTGAGCTTGCGACAGAATGCCATGACGAGTTTCAGAGAAGAGATGGAGAGGTTCACCAGCCAAGAGTTCCTACTGTCTTGACTGTATTATCGGCTGCCATTTCCAAATGAAGAACGGAAAGTTGTCTTCATTTGCTGAAAGAAATATTTCCTGTAGAGGAAGGGAAAGAAGCGATATGAATAATCAGCAAGAATCTTCGAACTGTTTCAAAGATTGCTAAGCTTCACCATTGAATTTATTTCACAGTATCTTCTCACAAACAGTTTTCTTCACCCATTTAATTTGATTACTCCCTTATATAGTGTATTTCTATGGACCAAAAAATCGGTGTAAAAATAAAAAATTAGAGTACCAATGAAGGAGGCTAACAGCTAATTTTCTATGCGAATTAAAAATTTTATTTTTTGAATCCTATCACAGTTAGATTGTAATTACGACCTAAACTGGAGCTGTATTTTTTCTGATTAAGACTAAAAAAACCAATAATTAAAATTAAAGATGCTTAAACTTCAACTCTAACACAACTTTATTTTTATCTCAGATTTTCTCAAAAAATAAAATGTCTAAAGTGTAAATTTACCCAAAGAATTACACTTTTTCTTTCTGCTTTTCCTGTGTTTCCTTTTTTTTTTCTCTCTCTCTCTCTTTCTCTCTCTTTTTAATTTAATGCTTTTGGAAAGCAGAACACGACAAATCAGTGAGGCTAAGAAATACAAGAGAGAGAGGGAGAGAGGCCACTGAAATCTATCCTCTTATCCGCAACCCAACAAACCAATGAGAAACCATGTGAAGTTGTGAAGGTCAATCAAAAACCCACAGAGCAGTGGGTGTGTGACGCCAGACGCACCAATCGTTGGGAAAAAGAAAGAGAAAACATGGCGTCTGTACTGGGAACTTCTTCGACTGCAATCTTGGCTTCTCGTTCATACTCTTCTCCTACGTACAAGCCATCCGTTACCCCCTTCTTCTTAAACCTAGGTACATTCCTCGAGCAAAAGAACTTCTGTCTGGTTAACTGGCTGCATTTAACATAAACCTAGTTCATGCTTGAATTTTATTTGCTCAAAATTTGGATTCTATAATGAAGATTGAATAATGGGTTTTGCTGAATCTTAGTATAGTGAGATGTTAGTGTTTTTTGATTGTCCGCTTGAAAACCATTTCTGGTTACATTTTCTTATCTTGTTGCTAAGAGAAAGTAATCCAGTCAAATTTAGTGCCTCTTTGTGGTCAGATTTCACTTTGATGGATATATTTCTTCTGATGGTTTCTGATGAACATAGAAAATGGGTTTCTAGTGAATAGTTCGTAAATGGTTAGTGAAGTTAGTGTGTTGTGACTTTCCAGGGAGGAGCTGTGGAAGAACATCTTCTGGAGGCACTGGGATGCAGATTAAGAAGGGGAAGTCTCAGTTTCACGTAGCAGTTACTAATGTTGCTACAGAAATTAACTCTGTTGAACAGGTATGTTTTTGTGCATTTTATCTTATTGTCTTCCTACATTCTATTCTGGGATCAATTATTGACTTGTATGGATTTAATTATATTAGGTTGCTCTATGGAGCTTGTTCAAAAAGCTTAATTTGGTCAGTTATTACTTAAATGTTTATCTTAAACCAAGCATCAGCTAACCCTTTTAGAAGAAAATCGATTACCATGTTGAAAACGCTTCTTTATAGACTGCGCATAGGATACTCAGCAGTATTATAAGTAATAGGTTTTGAAGTTATGATAATGAAGCCTGTGGATTTGGTGATTTTCAGACCAAGACAGAGAAGGAAAGCCAGAGGCCAGTCTATCCATTTGCTGCCATTGTAGGACAGGATGAGATGAAACTATGCCTTTTGTTGAATGTGATTGATCCCAAAATTGGTGGTGTCATGATCATGGGTGACAGAGGGACTGGGAAATCCACAACTGTTCGGTCATTGGTTGATTTACTGCCTGAAATAGTTGTAGTAGCTGGTGACCCTTACAACTCAGATCCTGAAGACCCAGAATCCATGGGTATGGAGGTCAGAGAAAAAGTAACTAGAGGAGAGGAACTCCCTGTAAAGAAGACCCCGATCAACATGGTTGATTTACCATTGGGTGCTACAGAAGATAGGGTCTGTGGTACAATTGATATTGAGAAAGCCCTCACTGAGGGTGTGAAGGCATTTGAACCTGGCCTTCTTGCTAAGGCAAATCGAGGAATTCTATATGTGGATGAAGTTAACCTCTTAGATGACCATTTAGTGGATGTTCTATTGGATTCGGCTGCCTCAGGATGGAACACAGTAGAGAGAGAAGGTATTTCAATTTCACATCCTGCCCGGTTTATTCTGATTGGCTCAGGCAACCCTGAAGAAGGGGAGCTTAGGCCACAGCTGCTTGATCGGTTTGGAATGCATGCACAAGTTGGTACTGTAAGGGATGCGGAGCTCAGGGTTAAGATTGTTGAAGAGAGAGCCAGGTTTGACAGAAATCCAAAGGAATTCCGACAGTCTTACAAGGCTGAGCAAGAGAAGCTCCAGCAACAAATTTCTTCAGCCAGAAGTTCTCTCGCTTCTGTTCAGATTGATCATGATCTAAAGGTGAAAATCTCAAAGGTTTGTGCAGAGCTAAATGTTGATGGCTTAAGAGGAGATATAGTGACAAATAGAGGTGCCAAAGCTCTTGCTGCTCTAAAGGGAAGAGATAAAGTAAGTGCAGAGGATATTGCCACCGTCATCCCCAACTGTTTGAGACACCGTCTGAGGAAAGATCCTCTGGAATCAATTGACTCGGGTCTACTTGTTATCGAGAAGTTCTATGAGGTTTTCAGCTAGACTGTTTCTCACTCCACCTAATTTGTCTTCAATGTCTTCCCTTAAATGTATTTTCTACTGGATTTCTCATACTCTATTTTCACGAGTTCCCTATGCAAATTTTGGATATGTAGAAAATACGTTCACGTCATCATTCAGTCAAATTAGATTTAATGAAAATTTCTCTTTTATGGTGTTGAAAAAGCTGTAAAAAACAAAAAAGAGAAAATCCAGTATGCTGCAGTCTTGGTTGATACTTTACTTTCTAACCCCTTTACTCCCATCTCTTTTCTTCTTCACTTTACTGTTCTGCAATTTGACATGCCATGCTTTGGTTTCAACTTTCTTTTTCCTTTTCAAGTTGTGGGAATTCTATTTTTGATCAATAATATAGGACAACAGGTTTGTTTACAAAGCATGTAGTAAAGGTTTTACACTTTAAAGAACAATGTGAAACGAGACCCCTAAAAAATGGTAGCTGAACTACAACTTAGGCCAACTACAACTTAGGCCCGCGCGGTTCCATTCCAGAATTTAGGCCTTCTGTCCAGGAATGCAGGCTGTTGCTGGTAAACAATGGATGCCACTTTGATCAAGATCCCAGCAGTAAGAGCCCATATCACATGTTTCTTCTTGTTCTCTGCTTCATAGTCAAAGAAATGGAGTAGATACTTCTCTCCCTTCCATTCTCTTTCCTCAGCTCTCCTGTTCTCATCCTGTGGCCACCACTATGAGATATATAACTAAACATTATCATATCTATTAAAGTGGGTGAGAATTGGAACAAGAGCAAGACCTTGAGGAACATTTCTAAGGGAGCGTTGAATATTGCTTCGACTTCAGCTGCATTTGGAGTTGGACTGAATGATTTCTTGTCAGAAAGTATGCCAATAACAGGAACCACTGCCATTCCTCGCTGCAGAATAAAACCCAGTTTCAGCATTCACTTCTCTGTTTGTTAACTGCATGAAAAATGGCCTAAGCTACTCAGGAAGAACGGGAATAAGCTCTAAAAGACCTGATCATAGATTCAAATGAAAGAAATGACAGTAAATCTAATACACAATTTGAAGTGGATAATGATTGTAAGTGTCATATGAGTTCCACAACCTTTGGAAAATCAATCCATGAACAAACACTCAATCTCTCTTTCTCCTAATAACCTGCATACGATCCACATTGCCCACAAGTGCTTCCACATTGGCTATGGTATATTTACAAAGGAAAACGAATGACAACCAGCTTTTTAAAATCTAATGTGATCAAGAACATTTAATTTTCTTGCAAGTCCATTGGCGAAAGCAAAGCTACACGAAAGTTTAGAAACGAAGATTGCAGATTTCAAAATATACCTTGGTGACGAATGGTTCAAGAACAGTAACAACATTAACAAGAGCTGCATCCATACCAATCTCCTCCTTAGCCTCCCTCAACGCCGTCTCCACATCATCAGCATCACTTTCCTCTCTTTTCCCTCCTGGCAAGGCAACTTCACCTGAAACACAACGTACCCATTTGCCCAATTGGACACCGAATCATCAATACAAAGTTACATAGAGAACTTCATGTACAAATTTACCAGAGTGGGAAGAGAGATTTGAGGAGCGTTTAGTGAGGATCACACGCATATCGCCTTCATCTCCTTCGAACAGGCAGATCAAGACTGCTGCTCTGTTGGGTGTTTGAGTTTGGTGGGTAGTGGATATGGCTGCAGACTCTGCAGCGGAATTCAATTCTCTAGAAACAAGTTCTGTTGAAGCTTTTGGGATTTGATCCTGTTGATTAGGAGGAGGATTATAGAGACGAAGCCGTCGGATTAAGGTTTTCAGTCTTTCAGACCCTACTTCAGACTCTTTGGAATCCATCTGTTTTTCAGATCTCTCTCTGGTGGAATGGCAACCGAACAACATCAATACCTTAACACGTTTGACCTTTTTCCTTTTTAAGCATTATCTCAGTTTACTCTTTCATTTAAGGGCAATATAGCTTAATTTTTTTCATTTTCAGTCTTTTCAAAGGAATAAAACCCAGAAACATCAAATCTAACATGCAAGCTGAATGAGTGGAAATGGCTTCTATGAGTGTTAGTGGAGCTTTGACAACCCACTAGACTTACAGAGGCAACAACTCTGAGAAATTGTAAATACAAAGATTTCATTTTGTTGCATAATCATATATGGAGTTTGTAGAATCTATTTTGTGTTCACCTAAAACCCAGAAAAGTAATTATAGCAACATCTATGGAAGCTACATTCATTCCATAAAAGAGCTCAGATAATGAGATTAAACCTGGAAATTTGCTATAGTTGTTCTTCTGCAACAACCTTTTGATATGGGGATTGGTTTCTTCTAGGATTCCACAAGCTGCTTCATTGACAAATGTAGAATCCATTTTCCAGTCAGCAGGAACATGAGGACAATAAAGGTATCCATTCCCACCAGGAAGGCTATTTCATAAATGTGCCAAAAATCGAAGAAACTCAAGAAGCCAAAAATGGAACTTCAGCGGCAAACTGTGCTGCAGCCCTTTTGAAAGAACAAACTAATACAAAGAAAGCTTTTTTCTGGGAGAATCAATATAGGTTTACAGAATTTCCCAATTTCACTCCTCATGTCAAAGACAATAATGCTGACTAAAATTCTTTCATCAAAAGATAATCATTGGCGAAAATGCCCCAGTTCATTTGAGTTGAAGTAACTTGAACATGCTGAGCACCAGGCCGGTTTCAACAGAAGAAGATAATACCTTCTCCCTCAACCAGATAAAGAACACTGAAGAGCAAGTTCATCTGATCCGGTCAACATTGCAAGCTTTTCACAGGACCAGATACTGCAAGAAGAACTTTAACAATTGCGGGGTTAAATACAAAGCAAAAATTCTGAAGTCATTCAAAGACTGGAGGACTGACCGGTGCAAGGAGACAACTCCAATGATTTCACTCCGCAATTTGGAATCTGGTAAAACTTAAAATCAAATGCCTGCTTAATAACTGATATTATCTGGCTTCTTCAGACAGTACATTGAACAGATTGATATTCTCTGTATATACTTCTTATTAGTCTTTTCAGGTAATACATAAAATTATTTTTTGAATCAGTTATACGAGTTTTACAGGTTGTGTGGTTGTTTTACCACATAAGAATGATTATTTGGAATACAACTCAGTAATCTGATCTGAAAATCTTTCTAAGGCATAACAGTATCTTTGTCTACAACTCCAGGCAACTTGAATTTTGGATTGTGTTCCACAAAAGCTGGTGGCCGTTGGTAAACCACTGATGCAGCCCTAATTAAAATTCCAGCAGTCAACCCCCATATCACAAACTTCTTATCCTCTGTTTTGTAGTCAAAATAGTGAACCAGATACTGCTCCCCCATCCACTCTCTTTCCTCAGATCTGCGATTTTCATCCTGAACCAAAGATTTCATGCACAATTTTCAGAAATGGATAATGGTAATTTGTAAGTAGATTAAGTAAGGCCAAAGGAGATGAACCTTAATAAACATTTCCAAGGGTGCATCGAACACTGCTTCCACTTCATCAGGATTTGGAGATGGCCTGAATGCTCTCTTATCACTTAGTATGCCTATCACAGGGACAACTCTCAGGAGATGCTGCAGAGAAAACCAATGACTTAAAAACCCAAAAAGTGAAGCTAAATACAGCTAACTTCTGGTTATGCCAAGATAGATAATTTTCATATGCTCTCTAATATGCTTAGTTACTTCTAATTGTCTGTCCAAAACTTCAAATCAGAATGTTACACATCTTCCCTATCTGGAAACAAGAAGCATCGGTTTTTACACTAAAATCTTAAACCTGAAGGGCAATATCACACTTTCGGTTTGTACCAAGATTAGTACTCTCTACTTGATACATATGCTTATAGAATTAATAAAAGTGTTCTAATTGATAACAAAGTTCAATTTGAGTTCAGATAAATAAGCATGCAATTGAAAAAGGCCCCTAACATGAGACCCAAAAAGGGAACTAGAAGTTTTTATTTTCACTATTTCTTAGCAAGTTGCTTCCTGTGGTACTCAATTTCATCTAAGAAGCACCTATTCCTTAGTTTCTTTGGGTGATTCTGATAGATTTCTGATCTCCAATCATCAAAAGACTTTCCGAGGATCAGAAGTCAAAATTTTGATGCACATTGTAGACCAATGTCCATAATTTGGATTAGGAGATAGTAAGATCACACAAATAAGAACTAATACCAAAATGGGTATTCTTCCTTTCCTTCCTTATCTAGTTTATCCCAAGAAGTTTATTTCAGTAGTAATACTTCAGTACACCCACATGCCATTCAGTTCTTCAATTACATTGTTGAATGGTATTCTTTCAGTACCTCCTATTTCATTAATAACAAAAGCTACAACTGAAAGGGTTAAAAGTCTATAGAAGAGTGAGTTAAAGGAGCCACAACAAATTTGCTCATGGGAGAGCTATGATTGTGAGAAACCACTCTTCGCAACAAAGGTATTGTTTGCCACTTAAAACATGTGCCTAAAGCACAATTAATTTGCTTTACTTATGCAGAACCACCGGAATCTAACAACAAAAACATCTGTGAAGAACAAAATCTCATGCAAGAATCAATCATGCTTCAAACTTTTTAAAACTAACTTCACTGCAGTTTATTTCACGCTCCGCAGATATTCAAGCAAGTCCCAAAAAAGCAGAGGCATTAGAAAGTACATTACAGTTGTGAAGTACCATATTCATGGTTCACCATCTACTAGTTAACCTAAGGCTGGGAAAGAACTAGTAGACGTGAACATTATGTAAGGAAGTTAAAGTGCGCACAATACTTTTTATATAGATCTTACAATCTCAAAAGCTGTTAGTTATGTGTAAACATTTTCACAAATGCCTCTGTCCTACTAGAAAGGCCGAATGCCTAAATACCATCAAGAGCTTCTAGAAGAGTCCACGTGCTGGTACTATTTCATGCAACCATTAACTTTGTGGATACAAAGAACAAATAAATTTTCAAAAAGCTTCCATCTAAAGTCTCAACCCTAAAGCACCGCAAATAGATATATCTACAGTTGCTGAATATTGCAAAGCTATTTCACATTAGTGTTGACTGAATTCTGTTTTCTTGGTATTAGTACAAATAACTTCTCTATTTGTGGGTATCACCAATTTGGTGCCGACCCAATGTTAACTCCACATAAAATGCAATCAGCTTCATTCATACATAGATATCAAAAATAGAGATCCACCATTATCCTATAGCAACTAAAGGGCTAAATTTTCTTCCTTTCAGACTCCAAAGCTCATCAAAATGACACGATGGCATTGCATTCCAAAAGAAAACAAAAAACAAAATAAAACAGCTTGTGAGACGGATAGTTTAATACCTTAGACAAAAAGGGTTCCAGAAAAGTGACCACATTCACAAGTGAAGGATCCAATCCAATTTCCTCTTGTGCCTCTCTTGTTGCAGTGTCTCCATCATCCTTATCACCCTCCTCTGCTTTCCCACCTGGTAATGAGACTTCCCCTGCATTTAAAAATAACAATGTACAGTCCAGTAAGTCATTGGCAAAATTTCTAGTCCGCAATCATCATTATTTTCAAATTTCCATTTGGTTGATATCCAACAAGATTAAAAAAACCAATTGATTTCCACTTTGCACGAGCTTAATAGTGACTTTTAACTCAGTCGAGGTATCTGCCTAAAGTTCCAAAAGAAATCTTCAGAATTTTTCTCAGAATTTCCAAGAGTTCATTGATATTGATTCAAGAGGTCCTTTTCTCATCTGCACTTGACTTCTTGAAAATGCAGGAAGGATATTCAAAGCTTTAAATTTTCAAAATCTAAATTAACAACGAACAACTAATTATTTGCTTAAGTAATCTCACGAAAATCTATAATTTGGGCTTCGTTTTAAAGGATTAACAAAAAAGATTAAACATTCCATTCTTTTCCATAATTCCTCAGAGAGCAAACAAAGGGATCAAAGCCACACTAACCCGAGTGAGTAGACAATTTAGAGGACCTCTTTGTCAATATCACACGTAATTCCCCATTATCTCCTTCAAAGAGACAGATCAAAACAGCAGCTCTCTTGGGTCTGAATCTTTCTGGGTCTTTTGCAATTGGGGTAACGGATTCTTGGAAACCCACTTGAGACACCACTTTCCCTGCTCTTTCTTGCACGCGTTGTTCCTCGATTTCATCATAAGAACAAGTCGGTGCCTTGTAGAGACGCAGTTGCTGAGTCAAGGCAATGAGTCTCTGTGATCCAATGGAGGAAGCCGACGGATTCATGAGTTTGAAGAGTGGTGTTGAGCGTAGCAATGCAGGCATTCGGCTTTTTAGAATCGAGATCATGAAGGAAAGTGAAAGCTTTGGTCCTTCATGGTGAAACTCCTTGTATTTCACAGGAGTCTTGCATTAGGGGCTATGGAACCTTAAATAGGTCAGCAAAGGCAACAAATTTGACGCACCAAGTCTTGGCGGCCGTACTAACATATTCAGTTACTTTAATATTCCTAGTTATTTTTCCAAAAGATACTTGTAATATAAATCTTCTGAAAGATACTCAAAAAATCATCATCTGGGTAGGAATATTGGTTTCAATATACGGCCACAATGAAATACTATGGCTTTCAGGTATGTCATATTATTTCCCAAGTAATCATGTGCGTTTGTGTAATCTGATATGCAAGATAACTACCAAAATTATTAGAGGGACCTAGAGAGGACAGAAAGCAAAACAAATTATGTTTGGTTAGTGGCATTTAGGTGCCTTAGTGGTAGTGTTAAGAGGCCATAAAAAGCCAAAAGCATGCCTTACCCATTAGCTTCACAGCCGGTCAGCTGCTTGCTGTAGGGCATGTACCTGTGAGAAGACAATGTAATGGGGACTTCAGTGGGTGTAGGAGATGAGTAGTCTCAGTGGTTCTGTGCAAGAAAGGTCAAATATTGACAAAACAGGTATAAGATAGCCCCCTAAACAGAAGAACCACAGCATAGAATGGCCTTATCCTTCATGTTCATGCTCCAGTGAGCATGGAAAGAATTTGGTGAACATAAAAAGGTCCTAAATCCTTAACTATTAAGCCTGGGGTATACTTCTTACTTTTTTCCGCCCACTCAGGGAGAGATCTTAAGGCAAAGATGGGAATTCTTGAAATTTTCAGAATTACAATTGCAGAACCTGGTGTAACTTTGAAAGCCTTTAACTTTTCAGGGTTGCCTCTCAAATAGGGGAGATCATCATCAGTGCAAGTTTGTCCCTTTTCAAATTATGAATGTAAACTTTTAGAAGTCCTCATTTTCGCGTTGATTTTTAACTCTGACAAAACCCTAAGCAAATAGAACATGAGTGGCAGAACCAGAGATGATCTGCGTTTCATTTTCTTTGCATGTTGTGATTCTTCTGAAGATATCTGATGTGTTGATGTTGGGTCTACAAGCAGGCGCATAACAACTACAGAAATACAATTCAATGTTGCCAAAAACAAACCTGTTCCTCAAGATCAAAACCAATAACAACTCAATGTTTGCCACAAACAAATTCAAGGCTTCTGGCAACCTGAGCCGGTAAAACACATGATTGAAAATAAGAAATAGCATCCGAGGCAAAGTTTGAATCACCCCCAACAAAGCAATTTATCTATTTACATTATAAATAGATTTTTTTTTGTTCCCAAAGTATACAAATATAAAGAAGAAAGGGAAAAATATTTAAAAAAATAGCTACTCAAACTTCAAATCCACATCATCTCTATGAATCTTTACTCACGAGCAGGCATATTACTTTTTCTCCACTCAATATACACAAATCAGATGCAATCATATAATTAATGAAAGAAATGGATGTGGGCATCACTCGTTGCATTGCAACTAATCAAAAATCAAATGGACACACTCCCAATCTGCTTCTTTGTCTTTTGTTTTGATACTAAGTAACAATCTTTTCTGTTGTTTCATTGCTTAATTCTTCAGTTTTAACGCCATCTCCAAGTGGAACAGGTTTTTCAGCACCTGGGTATGACAATCTTCGAGGGTTTGTGGTTCCTTTCCCATTGGACATACAGGTTTTTACTGAAACTGATATTTTCACGGTTTTTGGCGTTTTAGGTGATGGTGAATTCATGCTTTTACCAACCTTGCTGGCCTGCTTACTTGGCGCTTTCTTCGGACTAATGGACTTAGCAGGCAAACGTATTTCCCAAGGGCGAGCAGCAATCCACCGTTCCATCCAGCTCCAGCCCCAGTTAGCTTTGCTGAGTTCATAATTACTGAGTCCAAGGTAATTAGAATTGGCTCTCCACTGCAAATCATTGGGTTTGTTGTCTAGGGTAAATACTAATCTATTTTGACAAAGCAAAGAGAACAATACTTTCTGAGATTCACTCACCTGATGAGAAAAGGCATATGCCATAGCTCTCTCCCGCTTAACTGAAGCATCTTCTCTCTGATATATCCTTGCAAGAATTTCCTCTTTTGTCTCTGAGCCACCACACCATTCAATCTGTTGATTCATTTAACAATATCACTGCGAGTATAGATCTTGGTAGCTCCAAACAGGCCCATTACTTGAGTGAAAAAAATAATTTAGAGACATCAAAAGGACAGCAAATGGTGACAGCAAAATGACAGTTTGATGCACCAGAATTCAGGACTTGACAGGGATATTTCAGGTCTAGACACTCTACAAGTAGATAAAATACACTCAACTGAACTCAACTAAGCCTTCACAATAAGTTGGGGGTGCGTGTATATAAATCCGTCTCCATTCTTTCCCATCAAGAGCTAAAGTCCTAGTGTACACAATACCAGAAAATTTTAATAGCTAAAAGTCAGACCAAGCCAAGAACTGTGTGCTTGGTTGGAAGACAAACTATCTCTTATTTGGCTAATCTGGGAGCCAATTTATTATCAAGGAGATTTATCAATTACTTTAATTGTATAGAAAATCAAGATATGGCATTACAATGATAGTGTCTTCTAAAAAGAACAATGGTTAGAAGTTAACACATGTAATTGCAAATAAGACTTTATAAACAGTTTCGTAAAATTCAAGTAAACTTTTTTCCTCTGACGTCTCACTCTCTTGAATCCTCCAACAAATTATAGTTCCTATACAATTAATGATAGTTTGAACATGATCTCATACAAGAACAAAATGATGAAAATTTTTAACAATAGATAACATCACAAGACACCCCTAATCACAATTATAAATAGTTGATATCTTTCAGGGCACAAGGATTAAGAAAGGAAGTAGCGTATCCTATTATTGATAATAGGAAGGCATGCAAGTTTTGAAAATCGATAGCAACTGTCTAACCTCAAGATCATGAAGCTTTGCCTCAAGTTTCAATTGATTCTCCAATTTCTTCTGCTTGAGCCGACCTTCTCTGACCATGCAGAGTCGGCGAGTCCTTATCTGGGCTTGTATTGTGCTCCATGCATGAAGATAACTCAGTGTAGTTGTAGCTTGCTTTTTAACAGAATAGTTTTGCATCGTGATCTGTAATCTTACTGTCCTTTTCAAACGACGTAAAGTTTTTCTTGCCTGCATCAAGACTATATCAATAAGCAAGTGAAATAAAATGATTTAAGAGATTTACAAAAGAATGAGATGGCAAAATCAAAGTACAAGTTCCATCTATTACTAAAAAATCAGAAAATGGTGAAGATGCATGTACATAGCATCTAAGTTACCACTAGATTTGCCCTCTTTAAGAGAAAAAACTAGTCATAGTTCATTCACCAGTCATCAATGGCTTAAAGCCTGAAAATAAGGCTCTCTTGAGCAGAGTTGAGTAGAAGGCCACTTAAACAGTTACCAACAGAAATTTTATTACAATGAGTGATCAATCAAGTTCTGGAAGTTCAAATGGCACAAGATAACTGCAATTCACACAGCAAAGATGTCAAAACAGAGAGGAAGAACACTAGTTGGCTGTCATATAAAAAAGATATATGACAATGGACCACAATAGCATGCAAACAAGTTCCTTTGAGATATAGCTCCATAATTTTTCATGCTAGGCATGTTATGAACTCTCAGTCTGGAAATCAAGTTAAAAGCACTGTAGTTTAACCCAAAGGTAGGACAACATGCATTATATATGCAATTCACTCCATATCCACAGGGATACCTTCTCCTGACATCCATTACACATGTACCATTCAAAATAAGTTTCTGCAAATGTCTTTTTGTTTTTAATCAAAAACACAGTATTATGGTATAAGACTCAATAGGTGTGGAGTCGTTGACAAAGCAAACTAAATGAAGCTTCCTGTTTCATGCTTAATGTCAGTCGATAATAAAATTGAAAAAATACAGTGAAGATGTAAGTCTCTTGGCAGACATGCTGCATCAAGACCAACTGGGTCCTAATTGAATTTAACATGAGAGTGTTTGGTAATTTGATGGATGTATTTGCTCCATTTCCAAGCCAGCATATGCATCAATGCATGTCTTGTGTGTTACAAAGAACATATATTTACTATCAGCTCCTCCTTGAAATGAAAAATTAAAGCATTCTGCATTGCAGATTATTTTGCATAGATAGATGCAGTAAATGGCAAATAAATAGACCATAATGAAAGAAACTGAATCAGCCGCGAACAATAAATTTTACAACAATAGCTTATATAACTTGGGACTTGGTCATACCATATAGGCCCGAAATGCAGTCTGAATCCTAATTGCAGCTAAGTCCTCAATTGGCATGCCAAGAGCACCAGGATTTCTACTACCAAAGCCCTTTCCAGAGCTAGTTGATGCTTTACTTGGGGTACTCTTCCATTTAAAGCCATCTAATTTTGCAGAAGCTGAAGACACCTGTCTCAAATTGGATGAGTTTGCAGTCACATTGTAATGTCAAAAAGAGAAACAATATCAGTTATCCTACATGAGTTAGAGTGACTTCAAACAACCAAAAGATATTTGCATCTTGAAGAACATAAATCCATAACTGTCATACATATTTTGCCTATCATAACACCATCAGCCTTCTAGAGAGTTCCAATGAGTAATAATATTAATAAATCATAAAATAATCAATTAATCATTCCAAAGCCAACAATTCTTTTTTATGCTTCTACTATTTTCTTTTTGCAGAATGGAATGAAGATTCTAAGCTTACTGCAAGTTAAGCAATGTAAAAGCATTAGCAGAGTATTATACCTTAACTTGTTTTGAACTTTCCTCCTTTCCTTTCTTTAAGTTGATTATTTTCTTCAACAACTTTCCAGAACCCATTCCAGATGTTTAACTTGGCATCACCCTGAAATGACATAATTTGCAATGTCAAACTATGGAGTATCAGAACAAGTAAGCAGCTCAAATTTACCAGAACAAGTAATGCCCCAAAAAACAGCAAATTAGACTTACAGTTCAATCAATTGATAGAAAAACAATTTACTGGTTATCTAAAAACAATCCACCAAAATCCTTATCATTCGCTTTAAACTAACACCAAATCACCAACTTTCTTTCCCAATAAAAGTAAGATCTCATCACAAAGCTAGTTCCTTTAATAATAATAGAATCAAAAGAATTTCGTTCCCATAGATGACTATCATTGCAAAGATCGCTATATCATACAGCACACAACATTTCAGCCGTTGACCCAGAAGAATGATAACAATAAGTTTCCAAGCAAATCCCCTCCACTTGTTGAATCCGTACCATTCACTAGCCAACAGTTACCATGTAGATCCAATCCATATCTCCCAATCAACAAAGGGATATTACACTTGTCAACCCAAAACCTGAAAGCAAACTACAAAGAAAGCAATCACAACACAAAAGAAAATATGGGCAAGAGCGACATACCAGAAAGAAGCTTGCAAAAGTCGAGTCCTGTTCAATCACTTTTACAGAATAGGCACCTAAAGTTTTTGGAGAAAGGAAGGGTGACGACACTAGTACTTGTAGTAAAGAAGAAGGAAAGCCAGAGCTGTGAGGAGAAAATGAATAAAAGAATAAAAAGTGGGTGCGCGAATGTGGATTGCAATGGCCCAGTATCAGCTTTTTCTCCCCTTTTAATTCTTTTAATAAACAAAACATGCTCAACCAAGAATGCCATATTAATATCTCAATCGAGCTTCTCTCTCATCAGTCAAAGCCAGAAACCCAACTCATAGGAAGAGTTGTTGTTTTGTGTTTTATATGTATGGTATCAAGAGCTGGTGTGCTCTTCTGGTTAGAAAAATTCAACAGAAGGGGCCTAACAATGACAGCACGCCTAAACAATTATAAGGTTTGATGGAGATTGCTTACCGATAAGTTTTAATCGACCCTTCTTGGCGGTCGCAGGCTAGTGCGTGCCCGAGCCTTTCAACCATGGAGGCCACGTACTGCTTGGTCCATAAGTTTCTTTTACAAAATGTCAGGGGTGCATAATATATTGTAGAATAAATATAAAAATCATACTTATATTTGTTGTTTATTTTAGATTAACGATTTCATTAATTATATATATATACTTGACGTTTTAATTTAATTTAAATTTTAATAAAAATTAAAGATAATCAATTAGATAATAATATTAATAAATATTTAAATTATCATCATAAAAATTGAAATTAGTTTAATATTAAAATATTTAAAATAATTTATAAATTAAACATATTTATAAAATTTTGATTTAAATTTTGTATAAATAAAAAACATTCAAATTGTCATTACAAAAAATTAAATTTTTAAGTAAAAAATATTTTTAAAAATATTTACTTTCAAAGATTTAGAAATATTAATGACAATAATTGATTAGTTTAATATTATTCAAATATAAATTTCAAATAAATTTAAAATTTATTTAAATTATTTTTTAAACAATAAATTGAAAAATTATATAAATAATCAATCACATATATACATTAAAAAGTGGATAAAGTTGAAGATGTTTTACTATTTTATTAATTTTAAATCACTAAGTCTTTTTTATATTAAATTTCTCTTAATAATTTATCAAATCTTATTTAAAATATGAATATTGTTTTAAATGCAGAAATGGTGAGGATTTGAATGTGCATTGAGAAAGGCGTCCGCGGCCGTAGATCCAATGAAAAATTATCGACGGCTGATAAATTAGAATGAGGTGAGTCTTATCACTGTCTGGTTTACAAAATGCCCAAAACGGTGGTCCCGGCGGGGCTCGAACCCGCGACCTTCGGCTCATAAGACCAACGCTCTAACCAACTGAGCTACGGGACCGCTTGTTTATTAGAGTCTTAACATTTATATATTATCACTTTAAAGAACATCATTACGAGTGGTTGTGTCATGCTTTTATTTTTTTGTTTAATATTTTTCCTTGACTGCAGCATATAATTTTTGTAATATGACGCTTCTGTTGACAATAATAAACATAATCATTATAGTTTATGTCATAAAAGCATAACACAGCCACTCATAATAATCATGTTCTAATTAACTTAAATGTCGGACCCAATCCATTGTGTTAAAGTGTTAAATAAATAATTGAAACTCTTTTTCTAATTAATTAAGTGATATATATTTTAATTTTTATGGCATATGGGCGTATCAATTGATTATAGTGTTTTATATTATAATTACACAACTTATTATAGACAATACTTCCTGTCTTTAAATTAAGGCCTTGTTTTAAAATTCTTTCACTATCACTTATCTTAATTTTTTTTTTCAAAAATCATAATAGTTTTTCCAATTCCTTAATTGATTAAAATGTTACATGTATATATGTTACGTGTCAACCAAGTAAAAATAAATTAATTACGTTATGAAAATATGTATTTTATACATTACTAAGGGAACAACAAGTAACCTTAGTCTTAATCTTCGCTCATTGTATGTTTTCATAATTATAATTAGTCTCAATCAAAATGTTATCTAATGCATCTGAGTTACTCTCTTCCTCATTCGACTGATAACAATAATATTAATTATTAGTCTCGAACAAAAAAAATCAAGGAAGTTACCAGGAAATAGAAATCTCAATCTAAAGTCAAACTCAGAAGAAATTAAAATTATACAAATCAGTAAAATTAAACCAACCCATAATGTAGATTCATTTCATGTAAACCGAGCAATTAAGCAAGATTAATTTCCGATAATTGCAGCTGCACATGGGTCCTGATGATGATCAAAACTTCAGTGTCAAGGAGAGGATCATCATTGCAGTCTTGTCGTCTATATTCATCGTGGTAATATTCGTAATCTGCTTTTGCAGTATTGCTCTCCGTATGCTAAGACGCCGGGAAATGCGCCGCCGTGCACTGCCTTACCTAGCCACGGGCGGCCATGAAGCTA
Source organism: Moringa oleifera (assembly GCA_021397835.1). Taxonomy (NCBI): domain Eukaryota; kingdom Viridiplantae; phylum Streptophyta; class Magnoliopsida; order Brassicales; family Moringaceae; genus Moringa; species Moringa oleifera. Next base: position 5,242,938 of record JAJFZO010000168.1, read on the forward strand.
ACCCTAGCGGCCCACCTAGGAGAGGGCTCGACCCGTTCGTGATAACGTCATTGCCTACGTTCATTTACAAGGTAACTGAAGGGCTTGCAGGTGATGAGTCCAAGGAGTGCTCGGTTTGCTTGGGCGTTATAGCGGCGGAGGCCACGGTTAGGGTTATACCCAACTGCATGCACATGTTTCATGCAGAGTGCATAGGTATGTGGCTTGAGTCACATATGACTTGCCCTCTATGTCGAGCCATGGCTGAGCCAATGCCAGAGAAGAGGGACTTGGGTGCACCCAGGGTCGAACCCACGGCTTCGCCGGTTGGGTTAAGTGTGCTGCATGGTTTGAATCAATTACAGAAGGTGGGTGCATCTGCAGGTTTGTGAAATGTGTCGCTGTTATAGTGTTTGAGTGTTTAATTGCAGGTCGAGATATATTCATCTCTAAGTTCAATATTATTTTCTTGCATGTATGTTTGTGAGTACTGTTTAATTGATTTATGTTCCGATTAGAAGTTTCAAAGAAAGTTAACTAGCATGTCATTACCAAACAATTGCAGAAGGTAGGTGCATCTGCAACTTGTAATTGGTATTACATTTCATTAATTTGCCACATGTTATGAATATTTTTTGTGTTTAAATTTTAATTGTGATTGTGAAGTTGTTTTTTATTTTTTAAATTTGCAAATAGCATTAATTGTATTGCTTAAAAACGGATATTAATAAAGAAAGGAATTAAAAAGACTTAATATGCCTATGTGCAAAACAAGTTAAAATAAATTAAGTGCACATATATATATCTCATAAATTAATAAGACGATTGCCGGGAACCCTAATCTAAATTTGATTCAATTACGTTTTTTTATTCTAATTTGGCTCAGTCAGAATGTCATCCAACATATCTTGTTCTGGTGGTTAATACAGGCTGAGAAAAAAAAAAAACATATTAATATCCATCGAAACGTCAAGGAAGTTACAAGGAAAATAGAAGTTCGATCGAATATCAAACACGTTCAGATTCATTGTATGTATAAATTGAGCAATCAAGGTTTTTAGGATTGATTAAAGCTGGAAATGGGTCCTGGTTACGATCAAAACTCCGGTCTTGTGGAGAAGAATATAGTTGCAGCATTATTATCTACATCCATTGTAGTTAGACAAGAAGAAAGGCCACGGCGAGCACTGCATTACCTAGGAACCAGCCAGGCATGCAGGACCAAATGAAGCAAACACTAGCAAGCTACCGAGGAAAGGGCTCGACCCCTTGGTCATACCCTCATTGCCGATGTTCACCTACAAGGTAGCCGAAGGGCTCGACGGAGATGATTACAAGGGGTGCTTGATTTGCTTGGGCACCATTGCTACAGAAGCCACGGGTAGGCTTCACATGCATCATACAGAGTGCATTGGTGTGGGGCTTGTGTCCCATGTGACTTGCCCCATCTGTCGAGCCAAGGGGAAGCCGCAGCCAGAGAAAAGGGGCTTGGGTGCGAGCAGGTTCGGATCAATCACAGAAGGTGGGTGCATCGGGCTTGTAAGCTCCAAGTATTTGACTTTTTGCCGATTGGTTGCTCTGTGTATTTGTTCATTCTTTTTATTAATCTTTAAAGCCTTAAAAGGTTATTTTATTATTATTTTTAAACGGAGTCGTGCATGTATAAATGGTACGTACTCATTAATGAGGAAGATTTTCATCAGATTTATGTTCCATATTATAAAAATTTTCAATGAAATTAACTGACGTGAATGTCATAGTAAACACAAAATTTCTTATTTGTTCTTTCTTTTTGGGTGAAGAAGAAGAAGATTTCACTGTAAAGGGAAATGGGCGTCCTATATCTCCAGGAGAGTAACCCAGCTAATCACATGCATCCTTCAAAGCAGCTAATCTATTTATCAAAAGATCAGGATTTTTTTTTTTTTCATTTGAGAAGCACTAAATTTTTTTAAAATTTTTTTTATTTATAATGAATAAATTAATAAAATTAATAAATTAAGATTTTTATATTTATTACATTATCATTTTAAATCATAGAGCAGATTCTTTAAATTTTTATACCAAAATAACTTAACTCAAACTCAAATTAGTAGAAGATTTTACCCTTGTTAAACTAATTTCATAGATTTCAAAAAAATTGAAACTTATTGCTGCCTCTTGAAAGCAAATCTTTTCTTGACCATCAATCTAGAACCTCGAGAAATCAAGCAACCTGTGAACAACCAAGAAAATACAGTCACATCGGTATGCAATAGCCATTATCTTATCTCATCATGAATACAATCTCACAACATCATGAAGCCTTTAAATTGATGTTATTAGCAGAACCAGGCGAGCCTCAATCCAATTATGGTATAAGTTCCATTAAATGAGCAGTGTTTTAAATAGAAACACTGACAGTGTACAGGTTTCAAGTGGCTAGCCTTATTGCCTCATTGTTACATTTCTGCAAAGATTCGGGCACCTGTTGAAAAATTTGCTTAGCCGGATAACAAGCATGTGCAAAGATTTGCATCTAAAGCTCCAACACCCATTATTAATGGATGGAACAGAAACCTACCCATCATTGTAACTCCCGGCACAGAGGCTCCAAGAGCAACTGTGTCCTCTGGGCCGGAGTAGTCAAGATTGCTGTTCAGAGGTGGCTGTTCCTGTTCATGAGTTCTAGGAGCAGTCATGAATGAAGGAGGTATACCCGTCCATTGGCGATCATCGTTTCTCTTTATACATATGGCCTGAGGCCAGCATTCATGATCACTAATCTCCCTTCGATTCTCTAGCAGATATACTATTTCTATACATCAAGAACCTGCGCAATGCACAACACACTCCTTTTGAAAAATATAAATTATTAACATGCAAGTTTCTGCTCAAATTTAATCAACCAAAATAGGTATAAATTGATTCCATCAAATTTCTGCAAACCCACAAAAGAAATATTATGTAAATCCCAGATATTTGTCATCTAATTTTGATCAATTTTCCTAACTTTTCCACCTTTCTGCCTTTGCATCCAAATCTTTGGCACATGCTTGTTAGGGTAAGCAATTTTTTCAATGAGTACCCGGATCTTTGCAGGATTGTAATGAAGATTTAGCACGAAGTGAAAGGTTAGATCTCTGTTAATTACAGCCACAGAAAACAATTTTCTGAGCTTTTTGATTTAGGTAAAATAGGTTTTAGACCTTGACCGCGGGCCATGCACTTCTTAGTTACTCCAAACTAGGGAAGAAATCTGTATTATCATTGATGAAACCTACACTACATTTGCGGCCTGGTTGCTGCTAATATCAAATCAAAGGCTTTCTGATCAGGATCCTCTTTCATGATGAGATAAGATAATCCTCTGCATATACCCATGTGACCATATTTTCTTGGTTGCTTTTCCTGTTGCCAGAATTCTCAAGGTTTTACAATATGGATGCCCAAGAATAGATTTTTGCACAAAATTTCAATTTATTTGAAATCTTTGAACTTGGTTTGGACAAGTAGATTAGTTGCCTTGTATTAGCACAAAGCGTGGGTCTTGAGATCCATTTCATTAAGGTTACCAGCCTGGAGATATCAGTTTCCTTTCATTTAACAACACCAAATATACCAATGCCCATTTCCCTTTACTGTGAGATTTTCATTTATTCACTCATCTATAGACAGATTACGACCTGTAAGACAAAATCATGCGCATTTGAGACATATAATACACTACTAGGTCATGGCATTGTGCTATATGGAGTACGTATCACTTGGAAAACAAGAAAAATATAACAGTTGAAAGTCTACACCAAATAAAAGTGAGCATGAACATTTCTTGAAGTTTGTGTAGAGTTCTTGATTTATCATATGGATTTTCTATGGTTTTTCATGTAACCAAACACATGCTGGACCACGGAAATTCCTGCCTATCCTTTTCCTCAGTGGGACAGAATCTGCTTTACGTAAATGGCAAAGATTTCGAGGGATTTTGAACCACATAATGCATTGATGAAGTGTTTTGCAGTTCATGACAGAGACTACTAGCATAAATAGTAAGCATATAAGGGACCCTTACAGATAGAGAGAGATAAATGTGAAGATTTTACTTGGCTTGGATTTTCTCGGCTTTGAAAAGTCAATCCTGTGGATTTTTCTTTCTCGGACAAACAAAGTTTTCTGAGAAAATCCCGGAAACCCATGTAGATTCTCTCTCTAGCTATTCTTCTTCTCTCTCCGGTAGTGAGATCTTTCAAGAGCTGAAAACATGGGTGGACTTTCCTAAATGCCACTTCTTCATTACGCACCGGTAGGCGCTTTCAACTCCACATCCTTTGAGATTTCATTTCCTTATATCTCGGATTTTTGAATGATTTTTGTTACTCGTTTTAGGTTTGTGATCTTGAAAATGGGGATTCCTGTTACTTTCTGATTTCTCCCTCTACTGTCTATATTTCCTCATTTGTTTTTCTCTTATTTAAATTTGGATTCATTTCATGGCCATGCATTAATGTTACAGCACAGGAAACTAAGACAAACCCACAAGAACCAAGATGTGTAGCAACTCTAGTAGCAGTGGTGGTGGTGGTGGTGACAATGATCATTCTAGTGTTGGCTTGAAGAAGCCGAAGAGACAAAGAGTGCCCAAGAGGGGCCCTGGTGTAGCAGAACTAGAGAAGATCTTGAGAGAACAAGAGAAGAAAGATGACCCAGATAGAGTCAAGACTGAAGGATTCTCTTCATGCTTAATTTCACCGTTTTCCACTTCTTATCATCCTCGTTCTTCTTTCCTTTCTTCCTCCAATTCTTTACCAGGAAATAGAACAGTTGTCCCTGATCGTAATGGCTTTAGTCCACCTCCTCCGCCAATGACCACCCTTTATGGTAATGGTAGTGGTGTCCAAATTAGAGGTTCAGCCATGATTTTGCCTGGAAAGGCATTACTGCCTACAATGTGGTCAGGTCCTTTCTCTGAGCCGAGTAAGAATGGGGAAGGTCCTAAAATGACTTCTGGGTTTCCATTTTCTGTACATATCTCAAGTGGATCCACTCCAAATGAAACCATTCCTTCACCTCCCGCCTTGCCAAGGAAGCGTGGCCAATCCCAAGCTCATATGGTAAAACACTGGAAGAGGATAATGTACTCTTTTTTGGTAAGTGATCTTATGCTCTTCAATGGAGAATATTACTCCAACTCTTTTGCAAATTTGCAGGTAAATCTGTTTCCACACCCTACACTGCCATCTTTGTCGTCCCCATCATCATGTGCAGGATTGTATCATCTCGTGGAGCCCCCTTCGAACCAAAGATCTTACAGCGACTACTCATCTGTGTGTCCAGAGGAAGAAATGGTACGTGTCCTTAACTTCTCCATTGTTTTCAACATGGATCTTCAATCCTTTAGTCACATTATTATGTATAATATTCTTTACAAATAGGGCATTAGGGTTCAAATGAACATGTTAATCCTGGCTGAAACTGATTATGTTTTGTTGATTGAAGAAGTGGAAGTATATATATTGTTCTCTGATGTCAGATTTGGTTGTGCAAAGATTGTTGGCGCAAAGAGACCAAGGCCTATGGCAATGGGGATTAATACTCCTCCAGCTCCTCCACTGGTGCAATACCAAGCTCCTCCATTTCCTCTTCATATGCAAAGATTAGATTCCTCATCTTCAAGTGTTATCTCCAGGTTGGCCTGATCTCATGTTTCATTGTCTTTGGTAGCAATAATTGTAGGCCACAGATTATGCTGATGCTGCTTTTCCCCAGGGACTCCATGGCAGGTAGCTCTTTGGATCTCAACACCAGTGGGTGCTTCGCTGAGCATGAGAAGCCTAGTGGGAGATACTTCACATTAGGCTCTCCCACAACTTCAGCACCAGGCCCAGCTTGTCATCAAGAAATCTGCAAATTTAGTTTATTTTCTTACCAAGTAAAGTACTGATCCTCAAAAGAATCCATTGAATAATTTGCTTTTCTTCTGTTCCCTCTAATTGCGTGGGCGTTTGATATAGCATGAAGGCAAAGAAGGCATTGAGGATACGCAACAAAGGTCAGGCACTAGCGCACCAGCCCCTAAGAAGCCCTTCTACAGCTTCTTGTCAACAGAAGAGCAGACGATTGGAGCAGAAACATCCCTCAGCGTATACCACGGAAGAAGTGAAGCAAGGGCAGAGACCATTGATCTTGACCTAAAGCTCTGAGCATAGCATTTTCATCACATATATCATTTCGATTTGATCTTCCAAAATTCTCTACACAGAAGGATAAAAATGAAACCCCATGTGAACGTTAATGATATATTCTAGATGTCGATACATGTAAGTGACCTGCTGATGTTACATGCTTCTTGGCTCTTCGTCCAGATTTTCCCAAGCATCGTGAGACATGAGAACACATTTATGGATTCTAACATTCTTTTACTTTATCCCAACTGAAGATTCATTGTAGTTTATCCCCAGATCATTCCATTTCAGGGCAAACTGAATCAATGTAATCTTACTTTGCAAGGTTCAGCTGAAGTACTTTTACAGGCTACCACAATAACTCACCAAGCACAAGAGGATATAACTAGACGTACTAGCATGCTAAGTAAAAATGGGTTGGATAATAAGGCCTTGAAATAGTGGTTCCTGGGCAAATAAGTCGTTAAATGTCATTATTACTATTCAGCAGAAACTTATAACATACATAGTCAACTGTTCACATAAGAATACTGATGACTAGATTCCTGTAATAGGGAAGAAACTTCTCATTTAGCCAGAAACCAATCACTTGAAAAACCCACAGAAAAAAGTGACGAAGTTGGTGTCACCTAATAATCAGCAGACGTTCAAGAGTTTTATGAGAGAACAAAATCTTGACCACCCTGATACCCTGCCTACCATGAACATTTTCCAAGCAAATTCAGAATGGCGTCAGCGACCAATGGGATTGGGACCGTGCTGGTAGAAATGTGGTGCAGCCTCTATAAGCCAGGAAGGATCAATAGAAGTCACATTGCGCATGTATTGCCGATCAGTTGAGACAACAGAATGGTAGATAACCCACTTTGGATTAACTCTGCCAGGCAACAAAAAGGTTCGCATAAGAACACGCATTTCTTAACAATGCTAAACTAGAAAAGGGCCTGAACAACAGTGAGATCAGCTCGATTTTATATAATCAAATGGGTTACTCCTGGGTTGCTAAGACTCGGAACCACTTTTACGTTAATGTTAAAGCAAACTCATACTGACCAAGTTGAAATGCTAAAGTTCTGCAAACATGTACAGGACCAGATTTGCATTAAAGAAGAACCATTATGCATCATACTTGAACCCGTTGACTACTAACCTGAACAATACAGATGATGGATGAATGTAAACTTCTTGAGAACCTCTAACAGTCTTGTACATCCCATTGCTGTGTGCCTTTGAACAGGAAAAACAATGCAAAGTTATCAATGAAAGATATAAATTCCATAGCAGTGATGGTGTGTTTGGATTAATTAAGTCTCTCCAAGAACAGGAAGGAGATGATGAGATGTTGTCAAATAAAAGATTCGTCAGAATTCAACTTGAAAGTAAGAAATTACTCACTTGTAATTCAGATGCATTAGTGAAAAACCCAGCAGTTACTGCCTTTCTTACTACCTGCAACACATAATATTATGCACAGAGTATTCATCATCTTCACTTCAGAGTAATAAGAAAACAACTGATTGCTCGATCAAATAGAAGTTTACTACTTAAAATTATTAAAAAGAGTGTGTCTAGAAGTGATTAAAAAGACAAAGCATGATGATGTTCATGCTTAGAAATCCACTATGATCTATAGAAATTATTAAATGCTTTATTTTGAGTGCTTTGATAAATTATGCCCCCAAAATAGTGTTGAATGGGTAAATGAACAAAAGCTCAAGTATACTTCCCATTTAGTGCCCTAAAGTCTAGACTCTAAAGAGTTGTTAGGATGAGTGTTGGGTCGGTTTCTAAAGTTGCTAAAGCATAAAGGTAGACTTTCCTTACTATCTCCCCATCAGCATCTTGAATAGGGTTGAATCTGAGCAAGACTTTTCATGTGATTATACAGGGACAGTGGTTCCGCAAAGGCAACACTACTCCAGCCCTTTTCCTAATATTACAAGGTGACAGCCCAGGTGCAGCTGTTTTCCTGTTATCAATGCTTTGGATATCTTCTTCCATGAGGAAAGACATGCAAAAGGGGACAGCTTTAGATAACATTACTTTGATGAGAAAATAGAGCAACCAAAATGAGATTAAGACTCTGTGTCACTCAAATTACCCATGCAGCTCCTTGACAGAGCCAGGAAAATTGGCGAGAAAAACTTAGGTCACTCTTTTGGTTGCTCTACTTTCTTGTCAAATTAATGTTACCTACACCTATATTCATATATTATTCTTTCCATATTTGATAAAAGAACAAAGAGATGAAGAGGAACACACTGAAAATTCAGCATTGAGAAATACTTCTATATTAGATTATTTAACTTCTATATATATATATATATATATATATGTATGTATGTATATCAACAGAAGGCATGCTAACTCTCCCCAGTTCTGGGAATAATCCTACTACAAAAGTTTCTCAGTGAATGAAGTGTGGCAAATTTACCTGCATATCTCCACCACAAGACTTCAAGATCATGCCTAATCTCTGTGATATTCTTCTTAGTTGCTCCCTAATTTCGATCACCTTTTTCTGCAAAATGATCAAAACCAAAATCAATGTAAATGATATATCATGAGATAGAACCACAAAAGTTTTCCAAGCAAGTAAACCAACAAATAAAGTAGCATGTGAGCAAAACACCCAGATAGTATGAAATTCAAAGGCGGCTTGAGATACTCAATGCATACACTCACCATAGCATGGTAGTTTACATAGTTCTTATAACACCACTGTGAAGATTTACCAGACTGCAGAAATCCTTTGTATACATTTAGGAATGAAACATGGTCACCCTGCAAGCATCAAGAAATTTGAGAATTGGGCCAATCTTATTGGATTTACAGAAATGATCACATATAGCACATTAAAGTTTCAAAGGAAAGAAAAAAGGTGATAGCAGACTAATGCAGTCCAGAATCCGTGTTGAGCATATATCCACAATGAAATAAAATAAGAATTTAAATTGAGCAAGCTAATATCTAGGTATAAAGTTTTGATTCAGTAATTTGCAAACCCCAAGTAAATATCGGATAAAAAATATTAAGACACTGAAGGTTAGACAAAAATATAGTCATTCATATACGTCTATTATATAATCATGATTTAGATCACAATCCTACCAAAAAAATGAAATTAGATGAGGATAGTTTAGGCCTGAAAAGGCTTAGAAAGTGAGTTAGTTCAGATACGGCAGGGATGAGTGACAAGCATAACGGTGCAGAATAAACAACTCATACAAGAATGAGAATAAAACTTTGTTAGGAAGGTGATATCATAAATCTTCTTTAGTATGCAAAATCAAATGAGAATTTGGACCAAGTACCTCAGCAGCAGCAAATCTCAACTTTGCTTCATCCAGTTCCTTTTGTGCTCCTCTACCAGAAACCCAGATAGACTGCACAAAGGGATATCTAAATGTTAGTTTATAAAATGATTTCACAAAGGATACTCAGCTAGAAATCCTGTTATTACATTAAATATATATCTAGCGTAGTGGAAGTCATTCTACAATGCATTTCAGTTAGATTAAGAGAGAGAGAGACAGAGAGAGAGAGAGAGAGACAGAGCTTTACTTGGATGGAAAGAGTGGCAGCAATGGTAATGATCTCCTCCAAGCAACCAAGTTCATTTGATGATAAAATCATTTTTGAGATCATTGGGTCCTACAAAATTCAAATTCAATGTGGCATTAAAAAATATGCTGATTTATAAAGCCACCACCATAGGGTGGACATCAAAGTTGTGTAAAAAAACTTAAACATGATAAATAAATTCTAGGAGCAAACCCAAACCAAAACACTGGCCATATATAGAAAAAGTAGAATGTGTAAAGAAAAGTAAGTAGCATTCAACATGCTAACATAAACAACAAAATCTCAAACACTAATGCATATCCAAAATGAAACAAGAGAGATTCAGAAGAAAATAAATGATTGAAAATACTCCAAAGAGTGAAAATAATCTGAAGTGAAGGTAAAACCATTAGTATACCAAACAATGGAACATTGAAATACAGTACTTTCTGACCCACAGCAGTGCCCTTCCTGTCTAATAAGGTTTTTCAGAGACTCCCTGAACTAGTTTGTCATTTCTTCCCAAAAATAAATGGAACTTATCCTGCTTCTCCATTGTGGGTAAACCTTTCTGACCCACAGCAGTCCTTCCTGTCTAATAAGGTTTTTCAGAGACTCACTGAACTAGTTTGTCATTTCTCCCCAAAAATAAATGGAACTTATCCTCCTTCATTGTGGGTAATCATTAATGTCATTCTCATCCCCTTCCACCACAAAATCAAATGATACATTGGATGCCTCAGAATCTTCTGGTCAAAAAGAGAATACAATCCTCACACGGATCTCCAAGGGCAAGACAGATTGGACAAGGGGTAGGAGATAAACAGAATGGAAGCCAAGAGAAAACCTATTCACTCCAATGTGCCTAACATGTTAGCCATGCTGCATATCAGACTGAGCTGCATATTCACTTCCAACAGTAAAAGAAGCAAGAAAAGAAACATAAAACACACACGCAACCATACACATCTTAATCCAAAAACCGACCAGCAGCTATTCCTAGTGCCTTGAAAATTACTAGTACTTAGGGTATAATCACAGAGTATTGATGAATGAATATAGATATGATAAAATACATGTAACTTACCAACGGAATTTCAGCAACTTGAAATCCAGCCGGTGAAGTTAGTTTAGCATCATCATCCAGGACTCCAAGTGAATAAAGTGCTTCAAGAGCTCGAATCATTGCTTCAGGTGATGGAGATGCTGGCCAGTCAAAGCCCAAGATATTATCTATACCTAAGGCTTTCAGCTGAGAGACAGAACAAACAATCAGCATCAGTAAGCTAAGTTTACAATGCTTTAAAACACTAAATTCTTGCATTCAAAGTATAAAAATATTGATAGGCAAAAAAAAAAAAAAAAAAAGGAATGAAAAAAGAAAGAACAGCAAAAACTTATGGACAAACAAGTTGTTTTACTACCAGCAGCAGATATTCTGATCTGAGCAATTCTAATTTAAGAAAAAACTAATAGAAGCACTGCCCCATTGGACAAGAGATTTAACAAAAATTGGATACAAAGAGTTAGAAACTGAGTCTGAGTTGAATTGCAGTGAAACAACATATCATTGTTCTTGTCTAGAAAGAAAAACCTCATGACACTTGAAATATAAGGGTAAACTGTGGGGCAAATGGGTATAACAAGGAATTGCATGTAATAAAATTTTCTGCCATTAATTTTTCTTTTTTACAATATAGGTTTCTCGTCCAAGGCCAAATAAAAAATAAAAATTGAACTTCTTCTTAAAAAGAAAAGGTAACTGTTGTTTAGAATAGGTACGTCTTAAAACCGTTGTCATTAAACTTGTTCCAGTTCCTGACATTTCAGGTGTTAGTTTCCTGCTTGTTTTTTTTTTTGGTCCAAAACAACCTTCTGAAGATTTTTAGATATTAAGCACAGTATTCTAGCATGGATCTGGGCCATTCATGATTTTAATGTAGCAGTTGAGAACTTTACAAATCATGAATAGCTGAGCACTAATCTTGTTAGTTCATGGCAATCAATAACCAGCAACATAAAGCAAAAGACTAGTTTATGATATTCTGGATCTGCCATGAACTCAAAAGAAGCAACAGCAATTGCATACAGAATTTTCATCATCATAGAGGCACTGTGGCATCACTATGGAGATAGGAATACAGATAGCCTAAATAGTCACAAAGATATTGCTCTCTTATATATGGTATATTGAGATAACAAAAGCAGTACCATATGCTACCTGTGCAATTAATGAAAGAAAATTCAAATACCTGAATTACAGAAGATACAAGATTAGATCGTTGTATCTCTGGGATCTCATGAGCAGACATTTCTTTGATAAAATACTCTTCTGTGTATAGCCTGCTTGAATAGCAAAGTTGGTCAATAGACTTTGTCACAGTTAAATTGAAGACAAGCAGTCACATTTACATAAAGGTGCCTAATACCATACATTTTGACTTGATCTAAGTCCTTAGGAACATTTACTCCTTGGATGTAAGAGCATCCTCTCACCATGAGTATAACGAGTTGTGAAAGTTCTACGCAATGAAAACAATAGTTTTAAGTGTAAATCAGAGGGATAATCAGACCGATCCACTCACTTCTAATGGTGGGCACAGATGTCTTTGACCGAATCAGGGACAAATGTCATTCCCATGAACCCATCTCAACTGTGATGATCACATACTATATCATTGTTTTTTCAGAATGCACTGATACCAAGGGGGGGAAAAATTGTTTTACAGAGATGAAAAACATAATGCAACCAATCATGTGGGGCAAAAAAAGAAGCACGTCTACTAATCAACAAAAACCACCCTCACAGCCATACTATAAGAGTGTCACATCACACTAGATCAAAGTGCCATAGATCGAGAAATACAAGAGTGTGTTAAGAATTCTTCAAGTGATTAAAGAACAGTAGATGTCCAAAACTCATTATAGTTTCGTTACACCCAGAAACAACGATAACAGTTTTGAATGAAAAAAAGGAGTGGCAGCAAAATATTCCAATCAAAGGCAACTCTTATTGGCCTATTTGCAGAATATTGTGAAGCTTCTGGGTAATGACCTGGTGATAAAATCACACAAATTAGAGGAATTAGAAGTGAAGTTATTTGATCAAGTAAGCATTCTGCAAATGGGATAAGCAACTTATGGAAAGTAACTAGCTACTTACCTAGGTTTTTTGGAGACAAATGTTCAGGTATTTGGGAGAGGACCTTTTTAAGCCCAAGCTATGAACCTAAACCTAACCCTTCAAAACAGAATAACCATGTCTCCAACTTGGAGGACCACATGGATCATCATTGCAAGAATTCTGCTACCTAAACTAGCAGAGAATTCCAACTAATTGGGTTCCGTGGCACAGAAACCCATGTGAAAAAGAGAAGACAAGTGAACAGAAGAGCAGAAGCGCATAGGATTCTAACATCAAGGAATAGTAAAAGAACAAATGCTAGAGGAGGGAAGGACTAGAACAAACAACAAATTAATACAAGTAACTCATTAATTTGAAAGAAAGAAGTACTTAATTAATTCAGCGAATGAAAAAACAAATCTAGAAATGCACCTGTAACACTTGCCAGGCCGAAGTCTCCCAGCCCTACCAGTCCTTTGTCTAGCAGATGCCTTGGATATTGGTGCCACTACTAGATTTTCAATATCAGAAATCTGTAGCAAGTGTACATATAAGAAGTAACCAATAAATAACTCCAGGAAAAAAGGACACACAGATCTATTACAACTTAAGAAATACAAAAGAGGATTTGAAACGGAAATAGAAGTGTAAGAATGTGGCTGTCACCTCAAGTAGAATCAAGAATAAACAAATCAACAAACTAATTCAGTGCAGCAGGCTAAAAAATGTTCACTGAATGAAATTATCCTACTCTGGCAAAACATTGATGAACATCCTTTGGTTTCTTATATGTAGCTAAACTAAAAAAAGCCAAAGAAAACACGATAGGAAAAACTCCAAAGGGAAACGGGGGGAAACCCAAGCATGCAAGTGAACACACGAGAAGTAGTATCACCTAAATCTTAAGACATCTAAAAATTCCAAAAAAAGGACCAGAAAACCAAAGCTCACGACAGCTGATGACTAAAGGAACAAATTTAACCCATTAAAATTATTCAGAGGAAAGATCAAGTAAAAGCATATAATACATAAATTTACCTTCATTTATAATATTTCCAGAAGGTTGGCTCCTTCAGTTCATTAAGTTCATATTCTAAGTCACAATTTACTTCAGACAAATCTTAGAAGCAAAACCAGATTCTGCATTAAAATAAATAAATCTACAACCCCAGACCCATAACTAACAACAAATTCTACTAGTCAAATACTGAAAGAGTAGCAATGGAAATACCGGATTGTAGAAACGTTGTTTTGAGAACCCACTGTCAACAACATAGACGATGCCCTGTGCAGGTGTAGGAACAAAGTCATCCAACAAAGCAATGTCTACTGTGTTTCTTATATATATCTTGCTCAGGCTAAGGGAAAACGAAAAAGGCTAAGAGGACAATCCTCTGATAACCCTTCCAAGCCAATAACATAGAACCCGATACATACAAATACAAAGAGGGCTTAGACAAATGTTCTATAAAAATGGCCCTTTGCTTAGGAAGCCACCAAAAACGAACCACAGGCACTCCCTCAAAGGGCTTTGACCATAGCCTAACCTTAACACCAGAGATAACATACGGAAGTCAAAGACTATGAAATAATGGTGAAGTCTTAACTTCTTATCACAACATCAGAGACTGCAATCCATAACTTCGGCCCAAAAAACTACATGGAGGTTAAATTAACAAGTAGATAGACCATTCCCCTAAGTGCTGCAATGCATAGTCACAACTGACTAATGACACTTCACAAATATTGCTCTATAATTTAAAATCTTACCTCCAAAGTCAATGACGTCTCTGCAATATTTGTTGCTATCACTACTTTCCTCTTACCTCTAGGAGTGGGAGAAAAAACCAGCTCCTGTAAAAAAGTCAGGAAAGAGCAGATTCAGTGAATCACAAATACAAAAAAGAGTAGACGAATTATTTTATATACCCAGAAAATAGAGAGTAAATCTTAACCTGTTCTGCTCGTGAAAGTCCTGAGTACAGAGGCAGAATGATCAATCCTGACAGTGAAGAATTCATTATACACAAATGTTTCAAATTCAATGAGAAATGCTGAAATTGCTGTCAGACTAGCATGCAATCCTGCCAACATAACAATCAACTAAGCACCAAGGAATGCAGTATGGAATAGTTTGGAAGTTGTAATACAACTAAAATTTAGATAGCATATGATTCATTCTATCCCAGTAATGTAATATTAACAGGAAAGTTAAGAAAAGAAAACAAAAAGGGAAAAAAAACAGACAAACTTACAGTGGTTGGCTGACAAGCAGACTTTACACTTAAGATGTCTATTAAACATAAACATCAGTTCGAAATAAAGCACATAGAACATGAGGAGGATTACGTAGATTTTTTTAGAAATCTTATCCTCTTAAAATATATTATACATGTACATGGGTGGCACCCCATTGGTGCCATGTATACATAATATAACTATATTTTTTTCTGATAAAAAAAAAAAGCACATAGAACATGCATGTCTTCATATATGTAACAACATTTATGTATATGTAGTTAAATACATTCATAAACATACACGCAGATTACACATTGCATTTCTTTATTTCTTCATCGAGGAACACAAACGTTTGTGATTTATACATAATAGATATTTCAAAAGTTGCAATTACATCTTACTTAGAGTGTGTGCTATGCCATTTATACCTGAAGAGCTCTTTCCACGGCTTTGAGCTTCTTCCATAAGCATCTTAACAGCAGCATCGATATCATCCTGACCGGTAAGAAATACTAGAATATCTCCAGCCGGCTCCTGATGAAGAAGTGTAATAAAGATAATAAATTTTAGTGAAAGGATAAAAAGTCATAATTAAATTGTAGGGAACCCATTACAAGTATGAAAGTTTTTAAGTTTCAATATGAAAGATATCAGAAAAAGTTTTTTTTTCTTTTTTTGAGCAGAAAGAAAAAAACAGTACTTTGTTTACGGAAGCACCAAGGGAGTGCAACCCGTTACAAGTATGGTTAGCCTTAAAGTTAGCCCTTCTATGATGTCATTAAAAAATTTCACACTTACAAAATAAAGCCCTATATCCCAAAATTTCAAAATACTACTCCAGGACTCTCCAAATACTTCTATTGATGTCTCAATATTTTCAAAAGCACTCCTGTTTCTCTCACGTCAGATACTGCAAAAAATCACATGTGGGATCATTTTCATTAGCCTACTCCTTTCTCTCCTGAAACCAAGTCCTGACCATGCCATTAGTTCCATTTACACCCTACCAGTAAGTGAAATGATGTTTCTTCATGCTTTCGCATAGGTCGCAGCGCTTAAGCAGTGCCTTTCCCATTTCCTCAAATTATCAGTAGTCAAGATCTTTCCTTTCACAGCCTCCCATGTAAAGAATGCCATCTTAGGAGGAACTTTAGCTCTCCACACCTGCTTCCAGGGAAACAGCCTCACTTCATTACCCCTGTGCTTCCCCCCAAAAAATGATTTAATAGAAAAACTACCCCTCCCACAGCTGTCCAGTTCCCACCGCACTGTGTCCTTCACTGTATTGCTTATGTTATGTCTTTGAATCGCCTCATAAAACCCCTCAATCTGCCCTAACTCCCAATCCTGAGCGTTCCTTCTAAACTGCACAAACTAGAATCCATTCTCCCCGCAGTCACAAACCCAATTGCCCTTATTACATGCCAATGCAAAGACTGCCAGGAAACTTTCACTCAAAATCACATCTCCACACCACTTGTCATGCCAAAATTTTATCCTGTCACCATTTCCTAAATTGAAGCCAATCCACTTCTTAAACTCCTCCTACCTATTTCTAATTTCCTTGCACACACAAACTCCATATGCTCCTCTGCCTCCTTTAGTCATCCATCCCCCTGCTAGTACCCCATATTTAACCCCCACTAATTTTCTCCATAAACTTTCTCTCTCTACCATGAATGTCCATAACCATTTGCCTAGCAATGCCTTGTTGAAAGATACAAGCTTCTTGACTCCTAACCCTCCTTCAGACATAGGTTTAGTGATCTCCTCTCATCTCCCAAGGTGATACTTGTATTTATCCCTCAAACTTCCCCAAAAAAACTTCCTTTGTAGAACATCCAACTTTCCAGCTACTTCCCTAGGCATTGGGAAAAGAGACATGAAATACACTGGCAGATTCGAGAGGGTTGACTTGATCAAAGTTAATCTCCCAACTTTTGACAAGTACTTCTTTTTCCATCCCGCTAATCTGCGTTCAAACCTTTCTACTACCCCATTTCATATTCCAACCTCCTTGTGTTTAGCACCCAACGGCATTCCCAAGTATTTCATAGGGAACTCCATCAATTTACTTCCCAATATGGATGTCAACATCTCACTATTCTCCACTGCCTCTACTACTGCTATCTCTATTTTTTTCAGATTTAGTTTCAAACCAAAACAACTTCGAAGATCAATAACACACCACTTAGATTCATGATCTGCCCCTCCTTCACTTCACAAAAAAAATTACAGTATCATCAGCAGACAGCAAATGAGATGCCACTACTTCATTGCCCCACTGTGTGCCTTAAATCCCTCCAGGAACCCTCTCTTGACTGCTTTAGACAGCAATCTGTCCAATGCTTACATGGCCACAATTAACAGCAAATGGATGGTGGATCCCCCTACCTTAAACCCCTGGTTGGTTTGAAGAAATTAGTCGGACACCTGTTGACCATCACTGCATATGATGCAGTAGAGATATACTAATAGATCCATCTACACCACTTACTGTCACACCCCACTTTCCTTAGCATGTACATCAAGAAGTCCCAAGAAACGTAGTCCTAAGCTTTCTCCATATCCAACTTACACACTTGTCCACTTCTTCCACTCTTGCTTGGCTGTCCACAATTTCATTTGCAATGAAAATGTCTAAGATCTGTCTTCCTCTTATAAATACATTTGAGCTCTCACTTATCACTTTTTCCACCACCAAGCACATTTTTTTGGCCAAAACTTTTGAGATGAGCTTCTATATATACCCCACTAGGCTAATTGGTCTATAATCTTTAATACTTGTTGCCCCCGGTCTTTTTCTTGGAAATTGAGTGATTTTACAAATTTCTCTTTTTCTTGAAACTCTCTAAATAACCTTAGGATATCACCTTTTAGTGCTTCCCAGTTTGATTTTAGGAAAGTCATGGTGAAACCATCAACTTGCGGGGGTTTATCCCTATCACACGTGCATTCCAAGCTTCTTCCTCCCCAAGCTGCCGCTCAATTTGATCTCTCAGCTCAGCATCAATCTGCCTAAATTTCACTTCTTTTAGTTTCAATCTCCAAACCTCTGATTCCCTGTACAATTCCTTATAAAAATTCCTTACCCTTTCCAGCAACTCCTCACCTTCAAGTAGTCTTTCATCCTCAAATTGTAACTTCCTCATGCAGTTGCTTCTATTGTGGGCATCTGTTGTCCTATGAAAGAAAGCAGTGTTTCTATCCCCTCCCTCAGCCTCAACGCCTTCGATTTCTACATCCACGACGTTTCTTCTAATTTCCCTAGTTGCACCAGCTCATTGTTTACCGTCATTCTCCTCACCTGACTCTCCTCGTCACTTCCTCCACCCTTACTACCTAACTCCTGTAATTCCTTCTACTAATTGTTTTTTTTGCTGTCCCAAGTTACAAAATTGCTCCTTTCTCCATTTCTTCACCTCTGCCTTCACTATTTTTAATTTTTTGGTAACCATAAAACTAGCATTTCCTTCCTGCCTTGCCCCCTCTAACCATTTCTTTACAAAATGATCAAAGTCCTTAACCTATAACCACATGTTTTCAACTTGAATGGGCACAAGCCCCATTTAATATCTTCCACCACCATCATTATTGGATTATGATCAGGCATTCGCTTTATCAATAGCAACCACTGCATATCTGAAAAACTTTCATCCCAACTGTTTGAAAGTAAAAATCTGTCCAAGCAAGACAAAGAGGGATTCTCTTTCAAGTTAGACCACGTATATAACACTTTGATTAACGGCAAATCTTGTAGTTCTAAATTCAAAGCCAACTCTTTAATTCATCCGAAGCAGCCCTTCCTCCTTCAGATCATGCACGTTCACATGAGACTAATAGCTCGTTAAAGTCCTTTCTTATCACCCACAGTCTCCCATCCTTCTCATTCCAACAATCCCGTGAGTCTTCCCAAAAAGCCTTCCTTTCTCCCGTGTTGCAGCTTCCCATACACTCTTGTGAATATCCATTTAATTCCTATATCCTCCATTTCAAAATTACATGAATTTTTTTTTTTCTGGAACACCCGTAGTATGGAGAAAATTTTCAAAAACCTGTACTAAGAGAAATTCCAAAAAACTAAGCAAAGAACATCTTCGCTCGAATTCTTGATGGAGATCTTCTTCATCAAAATCGAGAGAAAGCTGCTTGAGTTCGAGGGGAATGGATTGTGGGGGGAAATACGCATAACTGAGCAAAGTAAAAGGAAACACAGTTCGATCTTTCTGAATAAGGAGGACTGAAGGTTATGGTTATTAATGAACATCCTAATGGTGCTTGAAAGGGGAAAAGGGTGGATGAAAAAGAAGAAAGAAGGAAGTAGATTGCTGCTAGTAATGGTAGATTCAAACAAAAACAAGATGTTCTTAAAGATATAAGAGCTCAAGGAAGGGAGAGAAAGGGCGCTCATTGTCTCGAAAGGAAGAGAGAGCTATAGTTGGTGGAAAGAGGTGAAAGAATACTATGTTAAAAGAACGAATAAGAAGGCTATCAAGAGAGTAGGGAAACTGGTACGCACAACACAACAAAATGGAATTGGTGAAAGAGTCAATGAGGAAGTCGTGTCTGTTGTGCAAGTGCTATGGTTGGCACAAGGCAGCTAGGAGAGAGTTAGGTGAGCGAGGGTTCGATGAGAGCAAATCTTGGAAAGACATGATGAGTGGTGAAGGACGAAAACAGCGGGGGAGTGAATTGCAGTACTTCGGGTCAGATCATTAGGAATGGGTGGAGAAAAAGACAAATAGGTCGAGTCCAGGTTGGGGCTATAGGGCTTGGGCCAAGAAAAGGGTGGAGGCCCAAATCAATGGAAGATTTAGGGGCAGTTGGATCAAATCCATTTGGAGCGACGAGCTGATGGATATGAGTTGGATCTAGTTGCAAGATGGCAAAAGAGGAAAATGTGGTGTGGGATAGTCACATAGTTTTAAGCTCAGGGTAATTGGGCTTGGGTTGGGCTGAGAATTATACAGCAAACGAGCAGGTGGATGCATTGTCATGATCCGACTCATTAAGATAAGATTTAGGTCATCAAATTAGGGCATTTGATTCAATACAAACAAAGATCAAGTGCAAAGGTAGAACGATGATGATGGGAGTTGATGACACCACAAAAATGATCAATAATGAGAATCTGATGGGAGAAAGGGATAGATGAGGCACATTGACAATAGGAGATACATGATCTCGGAGGACAAAGAACCATGAAACAACACATTTTAAAAGGTCAATTTGAGCAAGGGCAGTAAGGTGTTAATAGAAGCAAAGGTAAAAGAGGTATCTAAGCTGGATATCCATCCTATTGCAATATGTTTTGAGGAAGAAGATCCAAACATATTGGGCTCCTGCAAGAAGGAAAAGGGAGTAGAACAGTAAAAGTTGGTTGATACGGGCACCAATAATCAAACACCAAATGGCTGTGGAGATGAGACAATAGCAAGAGGCTTCAGAGTGATAGATTGTTGGAAATGAGCAAAATCAATATCTTGTCACTTTGAATTAGATGGGAGGGGATTGAAATGGAGTTTCACATGTGTGTATAGGGGTAGCATCAGGGGAGAAAGATAGGATCTTTGGGAAGATTTGAGAGAATGTAAGCGGATATGTGGATCGAAGCCATAGGTAATTAGGGGTGATTTTAATGTGGTGCTTCATTCTTATGAAAGATTAAGAGCAAGCAGTGGTGAGGATACTCATGGAACTTCTTGAATTGAATGATTTGCCTTTGAGTGGAGAAAGATTTACTTGATCTCATTTAAGGGATAATCCATTGTTGTCTCGACTAGATAGGTTTTTAGTATCAAGGAATTGGGATGAGACATTTCCTTGTATGCAGCAGCAATTGCTACCTAGATTGGTTTTGGATCATCATCCTATTTTGTTAGTAATGGAAGGGATGAAGTGGACTTTGTCCTTTTAAATTTGAAAATTCATGGCTGCAAATCAAGGGTTTTAAGCAACGGGTGAAGCGATGGTGGGAAGGTATAAAGGAACAGGGCCATCCATGTAAGCTTTATAATGGCTTGTAAACTAAAGGTAGTCAAGGAGGAAACCAAAAAATGGAGAGAGCAATTCGGGTCTATAGGGTAACAAAAGGAAAAATTATGGAATAAGCTATAAAAAGTTAATCATACAATTATGGAAGGACAGAAACAGTGCGGAACTTCAACGAAAAAGGACAAAATTGAATAATTAATTGGTTCAGCTGATGAAGATAGAGGAAATATCTTAGTGCCAAAAGTCATGAGTTTTATGGTTAAAGGTAGGGGATAAGAATACTGTTTTTTTCCATAGAATGGCAACTGTGCATAGGAGATTCACTTTTACTAGTAAGTTGTAGATAGGTGACAACATAGGAGAAAGGCAGGATGAGCTAAAGGAATGAATTAGTGAATATTACCAGAAGTTCTACACGAAAATAATTGGGCACCAAGCTGCACTCGATGGATTACATTTTTAAAACATTTTCAAGGAACTTAAGCAGCAAATTGAAGATCGGTTTGGGAAAACAGAGGTCTACATTGCACTCAAAGAATATGATGGCGATAAGGCGTCGGGTCGGAATGGATTTTCAATGGCATTTCTTAAGTCAAATTGGGACACCATTAAGGGAAATGCACTAAAGTTTTTTGAAGGGTATCATGAGCACGGGAAATTTTTCAAGTCATTAAATTCCACATTCATAATATTAATTTCTAAGAAAACAAAGGCAACAAGTGTAGCCGACGTTAGGTCAATAAGTTTAGTAGGGCATGTGTACAAGTTGTTGTCTAAAATATGGGCAAAAAGGCTTAGACAAGCAGTGGAGGCAGTTATGAGCCAAAATCAGAATGCTTTTATCAGGGAAATGCAGATTCTTGGAGCTACCCTAATCACCAATGAGGTGCTAGAGAATCAAATAAAATCTGAAAGAAAAGGAGTGATGTATAAACTAGACATGGAGAAGGCCTATGATCACATGTCATGGGACTTTCTAATGTACATGCTTAGAATAGTGGGGTGCGGAGAAAAATGGTGCAATTGGATGTATTGGTTGCATATCAACAGCTTCTTTCGGAGTGTTGGTTAATGGTTGCCCATCAATGGTTTTCAATTTAAGTAGGGATTTAAGATAAGGGGATCTTATCCCCATTGTTGTTTTTATTGGTAATGGATGCATCAGACAGCTTATTGAAGAAGGCAGTAAAATGTTGTTTGATGAAAGACTTCAAAGTTGGGAGGCAAATAATGAGATAATGCTATTTCATCTCTTGTTCGCTGATGATACTATAGTTTTTTGTGGTGTGGAAGAGGAACAATTATTGAACTTAATGACTATTTTGGTAGGCTTTCAAGTAGTATCAGAGCTTAAAATTAACATGAAAAAAAGTGAGTTGGCAAGGTAATAAGTGAATGGGAAGGAACTACCTACCATTATGGGATGCAAAACAACTAGCTTTCCCATGAAGTATCTAGGATTGCCTTTGAGAGCCAAATACAAAGAGAAAGCTATATGGAATGGAATGTTGGAGAGATTTGAAAGGAAACTAGCAAGGTAGAAAAAGCACTAATTACCGAAAGTTAGAAGACTTACCTTGATTAAAAGTACATTATCAAATCTGTCAGTGTACTTTATGTCTATATTTCCATTACCAAAAGAGGAGGTCAGCAAGAAGGAGATGATCTAGAGAAGTTTCTTATGGGACAATATGGTGGATACTTACAAATATCACCTAGTGAGGTGGAAAGTTTAAAACAACCAGTCAAAAAAGGAAGGTTGGGTATCAAGGATCTATTTTACTTAATAAGGCCTTGATGGGAAAATAGATGTGGAAGTTTATGGGGGAGAAAGAGGGGCTATGGAGGAAGGTGGTGGATTGTAAATATGGAGAATTGGAGGGAGGCTGGATGACGAAAGTGGGTAGAGACAAATAAGGAGTGAATGTGTGGAAGTCCATTAGAGATGGGTGGGATGAATTCAAACCTTTTTAAAATTTAAAGTGGGAAGAAGGGACATAGTTAAATTTTGGAAGGATAAGTGGTGCGATGATACAATTTTATGGGATGATTACCCCAAACATTTTCTTGTTAGCACACAATAAAGAAGTCTGGGTCAATGAGTGTAGTGAGGTGAATGGGGAGGTTCAGTCATGGTATATCAGATGCAAAAGGAATGTACAGGACTGAGAAGTTAGACAAATCGCAGAGCTATATGCCAGGCCATAAGGTATTAAAATAAAGAATCATGTGGAGGATACTATAATGTGGAAGCTGGATAACGACGACAAGAAAAGATTGTCATGTATGATTCCTCAATTACTATCTTAGATCACGTGGAAAGAGAGAAACAGAAGGGCCTTTGATAATTCGAAAACACTAATAGTATTAGTGATAGAGTCATGGATCAACCCTTTAAAATGTGGGCTTGAGAAAATTTTTTTGTAAATGGGAAGGATTTGATAAAGTTCATTGAACTACTAATCCTTACAATCTAACTAACATTGTAAAAGGATGCACCCTTTTAGTGCCACGTAAATAATACGATATATTTTGTTTCTGTTGAACAAAACTAGATGATAAAGATTAAGAACCCTTTCATCGTCCTAATAATTTTGCCATGGTACTCTTCCGATAAATAATTATACATCATGCCCTTCTTTACACTTTGATTGAAAATCATGTCTAGCCCACAAGCTACTCTTTACTCCTAACTCCACCTCCTTCATCTTTGTCTTTTGTAAAACACAGTAGATCCACCTTCCACTTGCTAAGTGATTGCTTGATGACACTTCTCTTGTCCATGCTATTAATCTCCTTGACGTTCCAAATTAGCAATTTAAGCACCATGGGATTTACCGCTTCTCAGACTCCTCACGATCCAACTAGCTTTTTCCTTTCTTATCCTTTCCTTATCGTAGTTTATCCCAAACTCTAATCTCCACAACTATTTGCCTAGATCCTACCTACTCCTCTTCTTCGTCACCACCTTCCCCTTGGATAGATTCTCCACTACCTTCATGAATAGAACGAACACCTCGTCTTCCAGACCTTCAAAGTTCACGTCCAAAGATTTGCATATGCTTCCCAAAACCTTCATTACCCTTTTGAAAATTTCTTGATCGTCATCCTTCTTGTATCTCATCACCTCAACAATATCGTTGCCATTCGACCCATACCTATTCCTTCCTTACCACCACTCCCAATCTCCTTCACTTCCTCAACACAGATTGCCAATGGTATAGCTTTCAACCCGTACTCATCACCATCTCGATCCCAATTACTTACCCCAATACAAAACTTACTCATTTCGGTGACTAGGCATACCTAATTTGGTATAGCCACCATGCTACCCATATTGCTCAACACCTCTGGCCTGCTTCTCTCATCAGAACAAGGTCTCAGCCTCTACCTCAGCGTTCACTCTCCATCGCCTGAGCTTATCCCCAACGTCGATGCTACCTCGTCTGCCACCTACCTCTCGACACTTTCTCATAGATCAATAAGTGAATACCCCATCCCTAATGACTTTTATGTCGAATAAGGGTGCGGAGTTTACATTTACCCGCCTAACCGAGCTACTCTTTAGGCCCATATCCTCGGGGCTGAGGATTGTCCTCCATGCCTTAGCCTTTTCTCCATACACCTTGTTTAGGTCCATTATTTGGAGCTCTTCTGCCTCATTTTCTTTTTGGCCTAAGCCCAGTATCAAAGTCAACTCGACAACCCGCATTTGGCTCATTTTCTTACTCCTTTGTTTCTTTACCCCGCCCGATCACATGTTGACCCATTTTAATTGCCAAAACTTGGCCCATTAAAAATCCTTTCTTTAAATTCACCCCCCCCCCCCCTCAATGTCTTGGACTTCCATCTTAAAACAAGCTCAAACTCACCAGAGCCTTGATCCACTTTGCTCATCTTCTTTAACCCATTTCACAAAACTAGAAAACCTATTTGACTACACCTTGGCCAACGCCCCCTGTACATCGGTCTTTGACCACCACCTGCTTTGTCGCTTCCAAGCACTTTTCTCATTTGCTCACCTTCCACCGCGTTCATTTGCCCGCAACCATTGAGCACATACCCCTAAAACCATTTCATCTATGACCCAACCTTTTGACTCCTATCATTAGCATCCTTCCCCATCGCAGGTCTCTTCCTTCTTCCTTCCTATGAGCTCCTCCTCTTCTCCCCCATTTCCTTTACACCTATATTTCTCCCTTACCTGCCTCCACCAACAAATACCTTTCGATTGCTATCATCAGCATCCTTTCCCACCGTATGTCTCTTTCTTCTTCCTTCCTACGAGCTCCTCCTCTTCTTCCCCATTTCCTTTCCACCTATATTTCTCCTTTTCTTGCCTCCACCAGCAAAAACCTTCCCTCTCTTTTGTTCCTTATCCAAGCGTCTTTCCTCTTTGTCGTACCAAGCTGCTCATCAAAAGCCAAAACCATTTCAAATCATCCTTCGTGAGGAACATAGATAGTCTAGATTGCCCTTCCTTCTCCATACATTTTCTCTCCGTACATCATGCAAGCTTTGTGTTGATTTTGGATTCACTTCTACACAACTAACTTCAAGATGATTCACTTGAGCTAAAGACTACAAAACCGTGGTGCAGTTGTAGTCTCGGTTTGAATTATGGAGCGTATGAGCACAGTAGAGGAGAGATTTTCTCAAGAAAAAGTTGCAACAGGAAAAGATTCTGACGGGAGGGAGACAACCAGATAACACATGCACACTAACAGAAAACACCTGCCAGAGAGCAGTTATATGCACCCAATTCATTTAACAATGCAACAATAAGAAAGTCCTTTGAAGATTACGGCTGAAAACATGGTTAAGCCTTTCTCAAAAGCAACCTTCATTCAAGAGCATAGAGATCACTCAAGCATGCCCTGCAGGTGCACTCTTGGTCATGCTATTTCATGTATTAAATGTCATGACAGAACAAACTATTAAGTTTTTGTCGAGAATAATTTCTAGCATCAATAGAATGCCTTAGGAATCAAAAAGCTAGAAAGAAGTCGCAATCCCTATATATCATGCTAACATCAAACTGTTGTCAAGACCATCAAATTACCTTATCATGAATCAACAATACTGTTGAAACAGCAGCCTGAACATAGTCTGAGACAGGCTCCTCGACATAATGAATTTGTACGTTGAATCCTCTACCCTGAAAGTAGGGTTCATAAAATGAAATCTCAGTATTGCTGTTCGGTAATGATCTTTTTTGTTTTCAAGTAACATCATAAACAAGTCATAAGATGATAGCACTAAAGGCCTACGTCACAATACCATGAAGATAACTTATTACTTTGTTACAATAATATCGTAGACAAATCACAAGGGTTGTTTCAATAATATCATTTGCAAAAAGAGTGATTAAAAAAAATACCATTTGCAGAGAGAGAAAGAGAAGAACAGAGAGAGAGAGGAATAACACTGCCAGTAAAACATACTTCAACAGAGAGGATTGCAGGCTCCATCTTTAGTCCAACCTCATCACCTTCTACTCCTCGACGCTTTTTGCTATTTTATAGCAAATATAAGATAGTCTAGTTAATTTCAAATGAATATGGCATGTATCCAAGTTAAAATATATATGGATTCTTGAGTAAATGATAGATAACTTGGAGACTAATTTGAAAGTAATGATTAACTTCAATAAACCTAGAACTATCGAAGCATAAAGTCCTTGACAAATTGTCCAACAATGTTCAGAATAAGCCCATGTTTGACATTACATAACAAACATTGACATACATGTTATCTTCACCTTATGACCTTCTACTTTGCTTTTGACAAGCAAAATTATCGTGCAAAGATAGAGATGGACCAACTCAAGTGAGTAATTGTCTTTATTAGAGTGATAAAAAAGGCTTCAGAATTTGCTTCAATGATGTCAGGAACTGTTATGACTATACATAGCCCATCAATTTCTTAGACAGCTCATAAGAACACACAAGAGGGGGGAGAGAGAAAGAGTGAGAGAAAGAGGGAGAGAGAGGGGATTAAGAGTTTAACATCTGTGGGCATCAACCTGCTTGTAGCATACAAAGGCAACTATTTCTTAAGTGTTCAGAGCACCTTTTACTTTGATAAGATATGTTTGACAGAACCTTATTTGCTTAAATTACTGCAAGCAGAGCTTACAAGACAAACATACCAGTTGAATTTTCTTATTATAGTCCAAAAGAATAAATTGGTTGTAACAGAGAGGTTAGCCAAATATCGAATTTACATAGTCATGAAAAGGACTCCCGCATGAAATGCAAGCTAAAATCAGTAGGACAGCTAAAACAAACAAAAGTTGAAGCCAACTTCATTTCAATGCTTAGAAGAGAACCTGGACTGGAAGAAAGTGGACATTGATTTTGCTTCAATTGTGGCAGAGGAGATAACCAGGCGCAGCTCAGGTCGACGCCTTTGGATCTGGAATTATCAGTAGCAAATATTAAGAGAACAAACCCCAAAGAACAAAATCACAGACTTCTTAGTTTTCTCCAATGACCACATATGTATGTTGTCCATCAAAATCGATACCTTTTTCAGGAGACCCAGTAAAATATCAGTTGAAATAGACCTTTCATGAGCCTCATCTACCATAATGACACTGCATGACCAGATAATAAACAAATTAACAGAAATACTAAAGTCAGAAAATGCAATCCTAGAAATAAGCAAAAAAATAAAAAATAAAAACCCATCTGTAACACAATATTGCATATGCTTAAGGCTCCTTGTCACTCGTGGACCAACAGGGACATTGGATGAAGAAAATTCAATTTTTTATTAGAGAATATGAAGCAAATTTCTAGTTTGTCAAGTATTATATTCTTATTTTTCAGAAAACATGATCAATAGACACCTGCACATTAAGTGGACAAACAAGAACTGCCACAACAGGGTGTCATATTTCATTACATAATCATTCACTTCCAGAAGCCACCTCCTAAAAAGTATATATCGTCCCAGCATCAGTTATAGAAATAATAATTGAATGGAAGTATAAGAATAGAGAAGGTGTCCCCCTTGTTGATGCACAGTGGTAGTAACCCTTGGTTTTCTTGTGATTAAAACTTTTCCTCAGATACATAGAAGATACCCAAAGAATACACTACAAAGAGTTTCCAGAACTAAATGGTACCTGTACTTGGTCAACAGGGGATCATCCATCATTTCTCTCAGTAAAACCCCATCAGTAAGAAATTTTATTGAAGTTACACCCTGTTCTGCCAGAAAATAAGAAAACTTTTAGCATTGCAACAAGGAACTTACGGAGCACATGAATAATGAGATCATACAGAAAATCTTAATAGTTGACAGTAATCTTTCAAATAACCATACAGTATGCCACAAGGGTACGCATCCACATTTGAGATTGCCTTAATCAAAGGTAAAAATCATACGACAACAATAACAAGAAGCCTCAAAATAAACAAAGGAGTCTCACTGTATTAGTAAGATCTTCAAATCGAATTGTGTAGCCAACTTCCTCTCCAAGCTTGACCCCCATCTCTTCAGCTACCCTAGAAGCAACTGTCTGCACATCATTGACACATGATACTTGTTAAGGCATATAAGATACTGAACCTATAAAATATAAGCAAGTGAAAATTCATGACAATCTGACGACGGTTTTTTATATGGGAACAAAAAAGATTAAGCATATAAAGCTGACAAAATAATCAGCAAAACAACTTAAGGCTCATTTCTTCTCAACCCAATAAGAGACATCATTTAAATACAGAATCAGAAAATGCAAAGCACCCACAGGACATCTAGTATTATGTCAGCCAAATAATCAGGAGAAAGAGTGTAATAAAGAAACATGCCATATATCTTTATTTTTGATAAATAAATAAATAAAGGAACATCTTGTACGATAAACATCATAAAACTAACTCGTTCATGTGAATTTAAGAGAATTTGCAGAGCTTTAATTGTGGAACCCAATCAATTCAAACAATGCAGTGAGCATGACCTAAGCTATGCAGACTATTTATGGTAGAGCAGTACCTCCAACCAATTCAAGGAAAACATGTCACAATCACAAATCAAGGTCAATGATTAGTCCAAATTTCCCTTTCAACAAAGAACTACCATGGTTATGATGTATCAAAATTTTATTTCCATTTCAAGAACCAAAACAATACAATATATAGTGTTTTCTAACAAGAGAAACTTCCCTCCACCAACAATCATTTGAGATAAACAGTTGAACAGATGGAAGCTATGATTCATTAGAAGAAAAATGTCAAGAATTATGCACAAATATGACATGAAAAAACATCTACTGGGGAGAAAAGTTGGAAGAGACATTCCCAGAAGGGATGAGAGCTGCTTAAGTACAACTAAGTACCTGTACAGCCAGCCGTCTTGGCTGGGTGCAAGCTATAACACGCCCTCCATCAGCCCAACCAGCTTCTTTAAGGTACTGGAATCAAATAGGCACAAATTATCATCTTAACTTACTTATATTATTTTACAACAAAACAGTATGACAGACTCAAAAAACCTTATGGGTATATACATCAAAAATAATAGACGTAAAAAAAGCATTTTTCTTTGCAATTCCCTCTCAAACAAAACTAGTAGACTTTTGCATAGAAAGAAAAGAAAAGGACATTAAAAATAAAACCTGAGGGATTTGAGTGGTTTTGCCACTACCGGTCTCCCCAACAATAATGGTAGTGGCGTGAGTCTCCACTAAGTAGAGAATTGCTGTTCTGTACTTATATACAGGCAGTCTCTGCCTCTGCTTCTCAATGCTCACGTAACCATATCTGCAAAGCACAATACATGCATAAACATAAATAAACATCCAAGTATTTGAGTAAATGAGAAACGAAGGAGGGCATACCCAGAGGACGAAGAAGAGAGAGAAGGGGCAAGGAAAACGATGCCGCCTTCGTCGTCGTCGAGGATGCGCGGTTTCTGGGTCCCTGGTTTCCAAAACTGCGACATAGTTAACAGCTGCTATTGCTTTGCTTCGCCTTGCTTTCCTTCTCTGGTCCTACAGATTGCAATGGACTGATCCTGCACGGGTAACCCGGATATATGACCGTTTGCATACGGAAATTTCAGTAGAAAGGTCATTTCATAAACATCTGTTTAACACAAATAAAAACGTTGTATAATTTAATATTGGTAGTGAGATATTTTTTCATTTAAAATTTTAATTTTTACTCTTTAATCAAATTTTATTTTTTAAAATGTTTTAAAATAAATTTAAATTTTTAAAAATTAAAATTATTGAAATAAAAAAAATTATAATAAATTTTAATTTAAAATTTTATAAATAATATCATCATAAAAATATTTAAAAATTTGTAAAAATTTAAAAATATATATTTAAAAATATATATTATTAAAAATTTTAAAATTTATAAAAAAGTATTCATTGATAAAAAATTATTCGAATCTTAAGCATGATCGTGAAATATTAATTTTGAATATTTATTAATGTTATTATTATATTCTTATATAAATTTTATAAATATTAAAAACTTTGGGCGAACCTTGTTTTTCATTTTAAACTTTAAAATATTAATAGATTAATATAATATAATATTTTAATTTTAGTTTAAGTCTTGTTATTGCTTGTTTAACAATTTTATTCAAATTATGAATTTTAAAGATATGAATTTAAAATTCTAAAAAATCAAAAACATAATAAATTTTAAAATTTTATAAATGTATTATTATTAAAAAATTTAAAATTTTTAACAATTAAAAACATATTTTTTAATGTTATCAAATATTCATTGAAAATAATTTGTAAATAAAAAAATTGATTCAATGTGGAATAAAAAAATTATTAGATTCTTTTTTTAGGTATTTTAATAATTGAAATATTTTTACATTTTAAAACTCGAACCTTTAATTTTGGCATCATTCTCTATGTTGAGTTACAAAAATTAAGCATATTTTTATAATTAAAATATTTTAAAATAATTTAATAAATTTATATTGTATTTTCAGTTTATTTTTATTTTTAAATATTTTTAATTCATAAATTATATTTAATAAATTTTTTATAATATTAATTTTTAAAAAAATTATTACTGAAATATTTTTTAAAATTATATATATTTTACATTTATACCAAAATTAGGTCAAATTTGACTTATTATATTTTTATAGTTATTATGTCATTTGAATTTTATTATTATTTTTTAAAATTTTAAAATTCCCTTTTAAAACTTTTAATTCGAATATTAAATTAAAAATTTTGAAAATTAAAATCAAATTGAATTAAATTAAATTAAAATATTCAACGTAAAATTAATTCAATCAGTATTTCCAAATTTAACTTTTTTAAATATGAAATAATAAATTAAATATAAAAATAAAATTTTAAATTAAAAATATTTGTATTCATGAGACAGAAACCAAACATCAATAATTCTTAATATTTTATTTAATATCACCTTAAATCTTGAAATTTTTAAAATATCAAAAACCACCATCTTGTTCATTTGCCTAAACATTTCAGGTATGTTTTTTTTTTTTTCTCTCTCTCTCTCTCTTTTTCTTTCTTTCTTTCTCTCTTTCTTTCTTTTCCGAGAATCAGTTCGTGGACGACCGGACGACTTTTCAGACAGGCCAACTGAAACTTCCACAAGTTCCTAGCAAACGGCCAAATGCTGCTAAAGATTGCTTCTTTCTCCAGATACCTTACTGTTTGAAATGTAATTTTTCTAATGTTTTCTTCATGAAGAGAAGCTTAATCAATTGACTTTTCTTCAAGAAAGCCAAGTCATAAACAAAATCAGGCACCAAAATTCCTAGCAATCTCTCTCTCTCTTAGTCATAACTATCTAATTCGTGAGCTGCAAAATTATTAATGATTGTTTACTGGTTAAAGATGACAAGCTTTGATAAGAGAACGAATAAATCTCTGCCTTTGCCTCTTGTTTCAGGTCACAAAGTTCAGAAGCCATGGTTGCTGTTCTCTATCCTTATCACCTTCTTCCTGATCATCCTCTCTAATGGAGTTCAAGCTACCAACAACATTAATCAAAAGGTTACAAATGTCGGTGTACTCATCGATGTCAGTTCTCGTCTTGGAAAAGAAGAGAAGACGGCCATGGAAATCGCTGCCGGAACTTCAACGAGCACTCCAAAACCCAGAAGCTATCTCTTCATCACCGTGACCCAGGAAGAAATCCGATTTTAGCTGCTAGAGCTGGTTGGTTTACTTCTTTAAGCTTTCTTGCCTCTGATACAAAAACAATTTTTCTGGTTTTTATTTTCTTGAAAGAGATTGTCTAGATTTTGCTTTGCAGCTGAAGAGCTGATCAAACACGATAACGTGGAAGTGATTATTGGCATGGAGACGTGGGAGGAAGCCGCAGTGGTTGCTGATATTGGAAGCCGAGTTCAAGTTCCAGTCATTTCATTTGCAGCACCAGCCATAACTCCACCGTTGGCAAAACTGCGTTGGCCTTTCTTGCTCAGAATGGCCAGAGATGATCGTGAACAAATGAAGTGCATCGCAGCTCTTGTTAAGTCGTATAACTGGGGACGAGCTGTAGTAATCTATGAAGACAATGCATATGGTACTGATTCTGGTAAGATGACTCTTTTATCTGAAGCTCTACAAAAAGTTGGTTCAGAGATGGAGTACAGCTTGATTCTACCACCTTTTAACTCCATATCTAATCCGAAAGAAGTTGTTCGAACGGAGCTGGATAAGCTGCTAAAGATACAGTCTCGGGTTTTCATTGTTCTGAAATCATCGTTACCTTTGACGATTCATTTGTTCAGAGAAGCTAAGAACAAGGGATTGATAGAGAAGGACTCAGCCTGGATAGTTACAGAGGCAATTACAAGTTTCTTGGACATTGTTAATACTTCTGTTATTGCTACAATGGAAGGTACTCTAGGAATCAAGACATACTATTCAGATGATAGCAATCTTCACAGAAAGTTCTATACTCAGTTCCGGGGAGCTTTTCTATCTGAATATCCAGAGGAAGGGGACTTCCAGCCAGGAATTCAGAGTCTTAGAGCATATGATAGCATAAGAACTGTTGGGCAGGCATTAAGAAGAACGAACAGGACAATAACAAGTGGTCCAAGTACGCTATTGAAGTTCATGTCATCAAGCAATTTCAATGGCCTAAGTGGCAAAATATGTTTCAGAACAGGCGAGCGGTTTCCAGCTCAGACTTTAAGGATGGTGAATGTCATCGGGAAGAGATACAAGGAACTAGACTATTGGTTGCCAGGGATTGGTTTCTCAAAGACACTCATTGACATAGAAAAAACTGGCGAAGGAAATAGCAGCACTGATGTTCATCAAACCGCTAAAAGGTTATCCAGTCCAGTGATCTGGCCAGGGGACTTGACCTTAGAGAAAGGTCCGAAAGGCTGGAGAATGCCCACCAAGGCAAAGCCCTTCAGGATTGGAGTTCCTAAAAGAAACTCCTTTGAGAAGTTCGTGTCTTTTGGGTACAGTGATACGGAGCCTACAGGTTTCTGCATTGATCTGTTCGAGAAAATTTTAGAGACGCTGAACTATTCTCTGCCACATGAATTTGTACGCCACGAAGGCTTGTGTGATGATCTGATCATGGATGTCTATCACAAGGTAACAATCTTCTCCCAGACTCTCTGTGCATGTGCCTGTTTGATCAAACTTTCCAAAATTTCAGTGGCATTTTTACGAGTTTGCTCTAGAAGACACTTGAATCAATAAGTTTAGTACGAATGCTTAAAAGAATCAAACCTATACTAGTCAAGCTTCAACATTAGCAAGATACCCGGAAACAGAATAAGGAAAATTCTCACAGAATAATGATTTATTTGGCAAGACTTTTCAGCTAGTTTGTCCATACTTTGATATGGTTTTTCCAGGAAGCCTCTTACAGACATGACCAAAAGCCAATGACTTGCACAAGATTTCAATCCTTTTTTCTTTATTCTTTTTCTTTCGGTTTCAATAATTTGTTTCTGATAACTGATTGATTTGCTCTGACTTGTGTACCAAAATCATTGGAAGAAATATGATGCAGCCGTTGGTGATATAACCATATTAGCTGAGAGAACCCAGTACGTGGAATTTACGCGGCCATATGCTGAATCATGGTTGTCAATGATATTTCCAGCCAAGGCTGGAAAGTCACCCTGGATGTTCCTCAAGCCTTTCACCTTGGAAATGTGGGTGGCCACTGGTGCTGTCTTCATCTATACAATGCTGATAGTTTGGATCCTGGAACATGGGTCTAATCCAGAATTCCGAGGCCTCAGGAAGACTCAGATCAGCAATGTGATTTAGTTTGCTTTGTCTTCTCTCTTCTTTGCACACAGTGAGTATTCAGAAACTAAAACCGTTCTATTTTCCCTGATAAAAGCTGGACTCAAAAATGAACAGACAAAATTGTACTAAACCTGGTAAATTTTTTCCAGGAGAGAAAATTTACAGCAACCTGTCTCGAGTTGTAGTGGTGGTCTGGCTCTTCGTGGTGTTCATCTTGACCGCAAGCTACACTGCAACTCTGTCTTCACGTCTCACTGTCAAACAACTGGATGCAGATCTGAATATCCAGATGCTGCAGCAGCAAGGCTTAAGCATTGGCAGTGATAACGATTCATTCATAAAGAACTACCTGGTTAATGTGCTTAAATTCAAGGAGGAGAGGATCAAGACCTTTGGTATTGAATCCAATTATGCAGATGAATTTGAAGGCAAACAAATAGCTGCTGCATTTCCTGAACTTCCATACGAGAAAGTCTTCATCGGGCAGCACTGCAAGGCATTCACTTCAACTGCGTACACATACAGATTCGGAGGCTTTGGCTTGTGAGTACTAACTTCATAGTTACATGTAGAATTGAACATCACAACTGAAAGCTTGCTGATTCAATTCCAATCAGATGCATGCAGGCATTCGGGAAAGGCTCACCTCTAGCTACTGATTTCTCCAGGGTCATACTAGCTCTTTCAGAAAATGGGATGCTGAAGAGTCTTGAAGACATATGGTTTACTCCCTCGGGACAATGTTCAGGAGATGCTATTAATACTGGAACTGAAAGCTTGAGCTTCCGCAGCTTTTGGGGTGTCTATGCTATTTTTATTACCACTTCTACGCTTTGTTTTCTGGTATTTCTCATTCTCCGGCTGAGGGATTCTAGGCGTCCCCAAGAAGTACTTGAAGGCAATACAACTCCAAGAGATGGCAATTTCTGGAACAAGACTGCTATACTCGCTTGGTATCTCTATCATGGCCATGTTCACTATCCACAGAGAGCTTCAACATCCCCCCTAGCACTGAATGAACATCAATGGACTTCTGCGCAATCAGAATTTGTTGATCCTGAAAATTCTGGGAATTTTCGGACATCTTCAGAACCTGAGATTGAGATGTTGTAGGTTTTCACTGGATGGAAAAGAGTAGGAAACTTGGACTGAGATAAAGACTGGTCCAGGCTAAGTTATATGCTGTTATCTATATATTCATCTAATTCTTTCGTGGTAAATATCCCCCAAAACTACTACTTGTTTCTAATTGATTTTTCTGTATTTTAAAATTGAAGTAAAGATAGTCAATTATCAGCTTCATTTCGTTATTGCATGCACCTTGTTGAGACTTTCATTTGAAACATAAGCTAATTAAAGAAGGTTCCTGGCTGCTGTGCTGTCACTGAAGCATGTAAAGCACCAAGCTTTCTTTGAAGGCAAACAGGATTTTCTTGGACCTAAAAGAAAATTGCAAGCATTTAACATAGTCAAGACGGCTTACCACAATTATCTTGACCTCCATGAATGTTTTTTCCAATTATGAAAGAATTATTGAGTCAATAAAAGTTGTTCTGAATGCAAGAGAGGTGATTATAATACCCAAGTGGTCAATTCCCTGACTTGAACATGAATCAAAATATTGAGCAATGACCTAAGATCGATCGTACATTTCCCTTTGATCTTAGCAATGACATTTTTACTAGAAACTATTAAATTAATTTATGCTTTCAATGACAGTCACATCTGATCTCTTTGTCTGCATGCTGCAGACTTTTCGCTTGGGCCACTGGTTCCATTCAAATAGGGAAGCTTTGAAGGCCATCCTGGACCTCCCACTTGTGCTGGTCCATCCGACGTTACAACCAAGACTTTTTATGATTACTTAAGCTGCAAGTTGGGTGGAAACATCTGAGAAACTTCATGGTAAGGTGGAGATTCTGGTTCAGAGATTGTCAAAAATAGATACTGAGATGATGAATACTGAAAGTCAATTCTCCTGTATGTTTCCCAGGAAAAGATTTTCTTGGCAATGTATTCCAATTTTTCTGTTTCCCATTGGAATAATCTTTGCTTTCAGTTATTAATCTAGTCATTTTTTTAGATATTATTTACTTTTAAAATAATTTTGTTGACGAAATCTCTCGCAGTTTCGTTAAGTATATAAAATTTAAGGAATCATAACCACAAAGATAGTCCAGCATTCTGGTTGAAGTAATTAAGGTGACTTGGTCCTATATATATATATAAAACAATTATTATGCAACCAACAAGCAAAGTCAAGTAACGAAGCTTAGAAAACTATAGTTGGACATACCTTAGGTTTATTACACTGACTGCGGACCAAGTCCAACACATTTAATCTTTAGGGATATTCCTTGTAATTACTTTCACATTGTCAATATATATATATATATATATATATATATATATATATACACACACACACATATGATGATATCATAAAGCATGTTCATGAGTTACCATACAACTTTCTTGAGAAAATGATTGAGACTTTGTGCCACGAAGTGCCTTTTCGTGTCCTTTCTTATGGTGAAGTCTCCAGATTTTATCTTCTCTTCCTTGTGGTCATCTCTGTGTTTCCCCTCTCTTCGTATGGAGCCAAGGACACGAACAATAATCAGGAGGTTACTTACATCGGGGCAATCATCGATACCCATTCCCGTACTGGGAAAGAGGAGAAGACGGCTATTGAAATTGCAGTTCAGAACTTCAACAAGAACTCAGACAATCACAAGTTCTCTCTTTACATCCGGGACCATGAACGTGATCCCCTCCTAGCCCTTACAGCTGGTTCGTTTTCTCCTATTTTCATTTTAATTTGCTTCTTGTTAATATCATTGTGTAGTTGTTGGCTAATGGAGTTTTTGCTGTGTACCTAAACTGGTGGCAGCTCAAGAGCTGATAGAGGAGAAGAAAGTGAAAGCGATAATAGGCATGGAAGGATGGGAAGAATCAGCTCTAGTTGCAGATGTCGGAAGCAGAAGTCAAGTTCCTGTTATTGCATTTGCAGCACCTGCCATAACTCCAGCATTAAGCACTCGCCGGTGGCCTTTCTTGGTGCAAATGGCAGATAATGATTCTGAACAAATGAGATGCATTGCAGCTATCGTTCACTCATATAACTGGAAAAAAGTGATAGCAATCTATGAAGAAGATGCATATGGTGGTGATTCAGGGAAGTTAGCTCTTTTATCTGAGGCTCTCCAAAACGTTGGTTCAGAGATTGAATACCGATTGGTTTTTCCACCATTCTCTTCTATGTCTGATCCAAAAGAAGTAGTTGAAGAAGGGCTGATGAAGCTACTAAACCAATCTTCCCGGGCTTTTATCGTTCTTCAGTCATCGTTACCTACCACAGTTCATCTGTTTAGAGAAGCTAAGCAGATGGGACTTGTGGGGCGAGACTCAGCTTGGATAATTACTGACACCATCGCAAGCTTCCTTGACTCTTTTAACACTTCTGTTATTTCCTCCATGGAAGGTGCTTTAGGAATCAAGACTTACTATCCGGAGAATACTCTTTCTTACAACAGCTTCTATACCCAGTTTCACAAAATATTCAGACAGGAGTACCCGGAGGAAGATAAATTTGAGCCAGGAATTTATGCTTTACGTGCCTATGATAGCATTACGACAATCAAACAGGCATTGGATAGAATGACTACTGGTGATCATAGTAGTCCAGAAACGTTCTTGAAAAACATTTTATCAAGCAATTTCACTGGTTTGAGTGGCAATATCTCTTTCAAAGAACACCAGCTGTCAAGCAATCGCATACTAAGGATAGTAAATGTGGTCGGAAAGAGATATAAAGAGCTGGATTTCTGGTTGCCAGAATTCGGATTCTCAAGCAGCCTTGTCAACCAACACAGTGAAAAGGAAAACAAAGCTAGTGATGTTCTTATTACGGCTCAAGGCTTGTCTGGTCCAGTCACTTGGCCTGGTGATCTAAAGCGTGCTTCAAAAGGATGGGCAATGCCCACTGATGCAAAGCCGATGATAATTGGAGTCCCAGGTAGAACTTCATTTGAAAAGTTTGTCAAGGTTATGCCCGGCAATAATCCAAATGAGAAAAAATACACGGGTTTCTGCATTGAGCTTTTCTATATGATACTAGGAGTTTTGGATTATGCTCTATCTTATGAATTTGTGCCTTATAATGGCAACTACACCGAGCTGGTTCATCACGTATATAATAAGGTAAGATTCTCTCTTCTTACTAACAAGATTCTGAAACTCTTTCTTTATGATTATGCACAGGCTTTTTTAAAGAATTCCTCAATCTGCTCAGTGATTCTTTTTGTATAACCATTTTTTTATTTATATACCAAGAGAAGTTTTTTATTTAGAACTGATCTTCAAGTTAGTCTGAAAGAACCTTTGAAGCTTCTGCTTCTGGCCTGTACTTATAACAACTTCATCTGCTGGATTTTTAATGGCTTGTGGAAGCTTGACTTAGTCAG
Organism: Moringa oleifera; assembly: GCA_021397835.1. NCBI lineage: Eukaryota > Viridiplantae > Streptophyta > Magnoliopsida > Brassicales > Moringaceae > Moringa > Moringa oleifera. The sequence goes on from JAJFZO010000168.1 coordinate 5,281,719, forward strand.
AGAAAGTGATGCCACTTTCCGGGAACTTTCACAATGTGTACTAAGGCTGTTTATCTATTATAGTTCAGTACATTTCGTAATCTTTCAAACTTTCTGATAGACTTATTGTTTGTCTTGGGGAATGGAATCAACCGAAGACTTTTGATGCTGCTGTTGGTGATATAACCATCCTAGCAGAAAGAACCGAACTGGTGGAATTTACTCAGCCATATGCAGAGTCAGGTTTGTCAATGATCGTTCCGGCGAAGTCTCAGGAATCGACATGGATGTTCACGAAGCCTTTCACCTGGGAAATGTGGGCAGTAACAGGTGCACTGCTGATCTACACAATGTTCATAGTTTGGTTCCTGGAACATCAAAACAATCCAGAATTTGAAGGCCCCTGGAGAAAACAGATGGCCACTGCATTTTGGTTCACTTTTACTTCTCTTTTCTTTGCTCACAGTAAGTACCCTTCTCTGGAGTTATAAATCAAACACTTCTTATGCTAGTTACAGGCCTGAAAGTACTGATCTGATCCAGTCTAATTTAACAGGGGAGAATGTATACAACAGCTTCACTAGAGTGGTGGTGGTGGTATGGCTTTTAGTTGTATTTGTGCTAACCTCTAGCTACACTGCTAGTCTGTCTTCAATTCTTACGGTCCATCAACTCAAACCAAATCTTACAGACATTGAGTTTATAAGGAAAAACAACTTGAAAGTTGGGTGTGATGGCGATTCATTTGTGAAAGACTACCTGCAGAATGTGCTCCGGATTAAATCAGGGAACATCATTAATGTTAATAGTGAATACAGTTATACTGGAGAATTTGAAAGCAACCACATAGCTGCCGCCTTTCTTGAACTGCCATACAAGAATGTTTTCATCCATAAGTACTGCAAGAAGTACACTGGGACAACACCCACCTACAGATTTGGAGGGCTGGGATTTGTGAGTACTTCTTGAACATCTTTCAAGACAGGATTTTCTTACACACAAAGATTATTTATATACACATTTGGTGTAAATCTGCATTAGTAGTTTAGAATTAATAACGAGGTGCTTCTGCTTCCCTTTCAGGCGTTCCAGAAAGGTTCTCCAATGGCCATGGACTTTTCAAAAGCTATTCTTGCGTTATCAGAGAATGGGAAGCTAAAAGAATTGGAGGAAAAGTGGTTTGCTGCCTCACCTGATTGTTCACACCAGGTAAATGATAACAGCGCAGATAGATTGAGCCTGGAGAGCTTCATGGGTCTATACGTGATATCTGGTGCCACTTCTACCATTTGTCTTCTTCTGTTCTTGATCCACTTGTTGAAAAATTATCAGCACCATCTGAGGGACTATCAGGGCAATGTCTCTCAAGTGGACAGTAGCTTATGGAACAGGACTGTTGAACTTGCAAGATACATATACAATGGGGAGCAAATTACACTTGGGGGTGCTCAGACTTCTACTCAATCCCCCGATGTAAATGAATTGAGCTCTGTAAGCTGGGGGTATGAAAATCCTACTGATGCTCCAGGGAATCAGGCGGCCTCATCCGAAGGTGAAACGGAAGTTCTGGAAATTCCAGATTGTTAGACACATTCCAGATTGTCAGATTTACTTTCCTATTTGTTGTGGGGGCTTGCTGCATATTAATCCTGTGAGCCCACTTAATTACAGCATTGCCTTGGTGCATTATCTGTATATATCTAACTTGTCCATTAATTCATTGAGTTAATATCATGCAGAAGTATTATGCATTTGTTTCTTGTTGTTCTTTAATGCATTTGTTTCTTGTTCTTTTTTAAATCAGAAAACATGCAATGCACATATTTTGTGACATGAAAGCAAAGCTTCACAGACAATAAATTGTTTACCTGCATGTTTCTATTCCAGGAGATATACCCAGATGGAATAATGATTTCAACAACAAAACATAATTTGTAAAGCATACGTTCATAAAAGTTTAGTAATTTTTACAATCTGCATATAATTCCTGACACAAATGTGAGATAGATCTGATGGGGCTCTGAATACAAAAAAAAATTACTACTAAAACTGGCGATGCAAACCTTCGGAAATCATCTAGAATTTTCTCAACCCTGTTAACCACAAGGATATCATATGCAATATTCAGATGAAAATTCAAATCACATACAAAAATATCTGTTTCCGTAGCTCAGACAATGATCAGAAAATAGACATTCATAAAACTACACAATCAACCTGAACATTTTAGAGAAATCACATTCAAATTGGGTTTTGCTTGCTACTAGCTGCCCACTAAGATACATATGCATGAACATGATATGATCCAAAAAAAGATCTCTTGAACAATCCTAGGTTGCTGTTTCAATCAGCTACATTCGCAAGAATTGGAAACTCAAGCCCTAAACCCTAGATCACTAAGCTCCAGACAGATGCAATGGCTGTTAGTCCACAACAAATTCAGAACCTTCAGCGTCATCTTAACAATCAAAACTTGTTCTAACAGAGAAGAAATTGAATACATCACTGACTTCTAGTTGTATTCTTCAGGTACAGACTAATTCATCCAAATTTAAGGTAGGGTGTGAATCAGATCTATCGGAAACCTCTGCCTCTTCCACGTCCACCCCATCCTCTGCCTCTGCCTCTCATCCCACCCCTCCCACCATGAGATATACCTTCCAATGCCTTGTTGACAAGCTGATTTTGCACGCCACCAGCACCACGGCCCTTTTTCCATGCTATATTACCTGACCCATTGACAGCACCAGCAGTTCTTTTTCCTCTGTGAAAGTAGAAGAAAATAAGAAAGACTCCATCTTAGAACAGCATAATTGCTTGCAAAAGCACATGCTTCTGCATGCATAGGAAGATAAGCATATTATTCCTACTCAAATAACCTTGCAATTTGTGTAAGACCACCCCAAATTAATGTCCGTAATAAAATAAGAGAACCAAAGAAGACATAACTCTTGCTAATGACAGAGTAAAAGTTTAAGGATCAAGCAGATATCTCATACCCTGTTGCTGTTGCAGTAGAGGGCAGAGGTTTCGCAACTTCCTTCCAAGATAGGTTGATACTATTATCTCCAATAAACGAAGGTGTTTTTGAATGCAATGGCTGCATTGTTAGCAATAACAAAGATCAGTTCTAACGGTTATGCATTTTCCCATACAACCAGAAATCAAAAGAATTTCAATCCCTTTCACCTTTGTCATTGCCAAAATGTTATTACAGGTCCGCAACCCAGTTGTCGTATTCTGCTTTTGAGTTTTCTGAAATAAAAATAAGAATACATAAGATACATGCCAAAGGAAAGCAGTCAATAATAGACCATGGAATCTATTGAGTATAGACTCACAATACTATCCTTTGCTTCATCAGACTTAGCAGCTGCCATTGCTTTGTTGTGCTCAGCCATTCCTTGAGTTAATTTTTTCATGGTAGCCCTAGTTAGGTCTTCAACACTGCTCAATCTGGATCATAAATGATAAAGGGAGGGGAGTGAGGTCAACTATGAAAGTTGCATTAAGTAAATACATTTAAGTATCATGGCCAATCCTTCCCATCAAAAAAACATTATTGCCGAGGTTAAAAGAGAAACGCACCCAAAAAAAAAAAAAATCACTGTGCCCACCCCCTCATAAATATTGTCCGTGTTAGACTTTAAAACACATATTGAAGACATTGCTCCATGTATTTCACTCGCTGTAAACTATTTCATCTTTCAAAATTACCTAAACAAGTTCTACTTATATAGACTAATCTGTTGGCATAGAAAGAAAAACTAAAGAGTAATTTTGCAAACACATCCCATATTGCACTTTGAATTTTCAAAATGGGCAAATTTTTTGGAAAAAAATCCAAGGAAACATGAGGAAACTATTGGGAAAGCAGTTGAATAAAAAAAGGTGCAAGGACACAATAGTTTTGACATTTTCAAGAAATTAAAAAGAGTATTACCTCTCAGTGAATTCCTTATAATACTCTGAGAAGTCCTCCCCAAGTCTATCTGATGGTTGTCCAGTCACTATCTTGTAACCACATAAACTATTTGTGGCATTTGGAGCCTATATAACAGCAGAAATCAAATGAGCAATGTACAGCAGCAACTCACATCAGTATGTTTACAGGTAAAATCACAAAATTCAGCACCTTGTGGGCCAAGTGGTGAAACGCATGCAACAAACACTCTACATAAGTAAAGTTCATCTCTTCTCCAGTCTTTCTTCGAGGCATGTACTTCTGTGGATGATAATGAAACAGTTAAAAGAGACACTTTGCAAAAAGAAGTAACATTTCTGTTGTTGAAAGCTTCCAAAACATATGGATGATATAATGAATGTACTAATCCCTGAGCAAAGAAATTTCCAGAGTGTGCCCACATGTCCTTCATCATCTAGCAGAAATGAAGCACATATTCTCCCATATGGTATTTACATAACCTACTTTCTCTAGTTAAACATGTATGCACCTTTAATAGCTGAACTATAGAAGGGAGGATCTGCCGCGACTCTTGTGATGTTGTGTAAGGTGAAATATCAGCAAGGGCTTTGAGCAAATCAAGTTTTCGTTCCTCAGGAAGCTGGCAGGAAAAGAAGACAGTTAAGACGCATATGCTACAGAAGGCTCTTTATGAAAGAAAAATAGATACTAGAAGTCTTAGGAAAAGGAAAACCTCCATTATGAAAAACCAACATGTTACCTTGTCAAAAACAGGTACAATGTGCTTGTTCAAGTAGTTGAGGAACTTGCTGCCTGGAGCACCCCTCTATAAAGAAGCGTTGGGCATGAATGGGGAAGGGAAGAAGAGGTCAGAAGATCTACAATGAACCAGAATCAGAAATTGAGAGATATCAAACAAAGGGCATACCGCGAAAAAGGGAAGAGCCATGTGCAGGCATGATATTAACCTGTCAATATGGTCTGCATCCGAAACCTGCAAGTGAAAATTTTCTAAATAAAATTGTTCACCTTAATGTAATAAAAAGCATAACACTTTTTATTTATCAGAATAAAAAGCATAACACTAACAGAGAGCAATTTCCCCACCTCAGTTGTGGTGGATTTGGAGGGCTAATCCTCAGTCGGCTTCAAGGCCAGAATTAACAAACGCATAACCTCATGTACTTGTGTGTGTGTGTGCCTATATTTTCCTCTTTAATATTCCCATTACATGTATAAAGCTAAACCTTAGGATTCCTCAAATTCATTCACTGCAATTAGAGCAGCCACCTAAGTATCAAATTGCTCTCTCTACAGCATGTTACACCTTCAATTCTCTCTAATATTCTCACCACATCCATCAATTTTCACCTGTGCCATGAGAAAACTCACATTACAGCATTTAACTGACACTAAAATACGCTTTGAAATTATCATTCTATTATGTTTCAAATCAAATTTGGATCAAAAAAACACTATTAAAGCTTCTGATAGTTACATAAACTAATGACTTGCTTACCAATTTTCCATATCTAATCTCGTGTACAATAGGACAAAAAACGGGTTCCAGCATTCTTTCTCTCCCAAACCAAACACAATAACACAAGCACTTACATTGAATTGTGCATCCAAATCAGCCTGTCCTTCAATAATTCCAATCAGTTCTTTCATGCGTTCAGGAGGAGCTTTCTCTCCAAATATATTCAAAGTTGTTAGGAAGTCCATAAACATTCTAAACTCAGCAGCAGTTACATCTGCCAGGCTCTGCCAGAAATCCAAACCAAATTAGTTGTGCATCTTCCAATACAGATTTATTAAGAAAAAACAAAGATTTAATGTTTCTCTATGCATAATGGGGTAAATAAAGAAAAATCGAAAACTTACAAAAGATGAAGTTAAAGAAGCGAAAACAATATCCTACCTTCTTAATCAAATCAGTTATATGCCTTTCCATTTCCTCTTGAGGCTTTAAGAGTTCAGCTTTAAGAGGGAAAACCTGCAAACGAAATTAACCAGGTTCTCAACAATTACCATAAAGAGAAGGATGACTTAAAGAAGCCTCCTTAAAGTATAGTAAAACTTTTTTCAACTCCTCACTCATTCAGAAATGACACTTCTCTTTAATCAGAAACAAATATATGTATTTATATTATATATTCATAGCACCATGTGGGTGCCTCCCATGTCAATATATAGTTACCTATCTAGAGGTTAGAATTTCAATAAACTCTCTAATCTACCTCATTTAAAAAATAATCCCATGTACTCATAGTTTTAAAACTTTAACCCATCTATCCCTACAAACTAGTAAAGGAGGCTCCACCCAATCGAATGTCCTCCTGTTTCTCTCCCTTACACGATCCAAATAATGAACAAAGGAATCATCGCAGTAAGCTTTCTATTAAGTTCTGGGATACGAAGATCTGCTCATGCAACCAAATATGCTGCCACTGACCCAGCTACCACACTTTACATGCCAAAACAGCCAAGACACTTTCCCAAACCTATCAGGTCCATGTGCAATATAGGAGGATCTGCTTGACCAACTTTTCTTGCTCATTGCATATAAGGCATACGTGAACCAAAACCTTAGCCCCATTTCTGTACATTATCAATAGTTAAAGGTCTGCCCCAAGTCACTTCTCAAGCAAAAAAGGCCACTATAGGCAGAACCCTTAGCATATTACTTCCCATGGAAGCCTCTGTGCTCCCTCATTCTGCTGGAAGTGATCAATCACCCTAAAAAATGATTTCATTGAGAATATCTCATCACAGCTTCCTTTTCAGATAACTGCATCCTCCCTATCACTCCGAGCTCTAACTTTATAGATCCACTCATAAAACTGCGCAAGCAAACTGAACTCACAATCTTGCGTCTCTCTCCTGACGTTCACCTACCAGTACACCCCATAGTTCGTATCAACCTACTATTATCCACCTAAGCTTCCTTATTACAAGCTAAACGATACAAAGTTAGGAAAATTTCCTTTACGGGTTTTATCCCCACACCGACTATCATTCCAAAACTTAGTAGAGCTCCCTCTACCAAGAATAACACCCACCCATTCCCCAAACTCTTGCCACCCTTTCCTAATGGCTCCAAACAGTGGTACCATATTTTTCTCTCTCAAGCACTGTAACCCACCCACCCTCCTCTACCCAATACCTAGCCTCCATCACTCTCCTCTAAAGGCTATCTTTTTCCACCATGAACCTCAATAACCAATTTCCCTCTATAACCAATTTCCCAAAAGTGTCCTATTAAAGGAGTGAAGACTTGATACCAAGGCCTTCTCTCACCACTGGCTGCTTAAAAACGTCCCATCTTACAAAATGATACTTGAACTCATTGCTAAAGCTACCCCACAAGAATTGTTGTTGCAGTTGCTCCAACTAAAGAGCTCCCACCATCAAAATTTGGAACAGTAGGCTAGAAAGAGTGCTCTTTATTAAGTTAACCTCCCCTCTTTGAAAAGTAAAGCCTCTTCCACCCACTAGTCGCTTTTCAAATATCTCCATTACCGAATTCCAAATACTATTTTCCTTATATTTTGCTCTGAACGGCAACCCAAGACATTGAAAGGGTAACAGTACCCCTACCTTGGAACCCAATACACTAGCAAGATGGAGGCATTAGTTCCCTCCCCAAAGGAAATAATTCACTTTTCCCCAAATTAAAATTGCATCAAAACCAATAATATGCTCCTCAGGTTTATGATCAACTACTCCTCCACCCCACAGAAAAGGATGGTGTTGTTAGCAAATAACAAGTGAGACACCTCCATTTCTCTCCTCACGCTTCTTACCCACCCCACGCTTCTTACCCACCTTAAAGTCACTAATAAGGTTGTTTTGTACTGCTCTACCCAGCATTCTATCAACAGCATCCAGACTTCAATGGAAATAAAGGGAGATAAAGGGCCACCTTGTTGAAGACCTTCGGATGACCAGAAGAAACATCTTCACCCCCATTAACCAAAACAGAATAATGGCAAATATCACACTTACCTCCTTGAACTTCTAATATTACCGAACATTCACCTCCCTCCACAAATGAACATCTAGTTAACTATTAAAACCTTCTAGAGCTGCAATTGCCAACCTAGGCAAATATTGTTTATACCAAGCATTATCTCATCTGAGGTTAAGAAATTTGAGTGTTATCATTGAAAGGCCAAGAAGGTAAACATAGTTTTCATTACAACAATAAAGTTGATGTTTCCTTTAGAAACATGATAATGACAAACAAGGGCATCATATGATTCCAACCTTGTCTCTTATAAAGCTAAGAACCTTTTCACGAATGACTTCATCAGTACTTGGTTCATCAACACTCCCAACATGCTTAAACAAGGCTGTCAAAGAAGCTGCACCAACAAGAAGATGAACTCACTGAAGGATAGGAAATAAATAATAAGTTAACCAGCAATAACTGATATATATAGACGTAATTGCAATATTCAAGGACACTAAGCACAAAACCGAAGTTGAATATGAACTGGTTAATAAAATTAAAATTGTGCTTGCATTCTGTTATTTCCGTTCATGTGTTTTAAAGAGAAATATATATCTATCTATCCATCCACAATGCCCTCCCAAGAAAAAAGTCTTGTCGTTCTCTTCATTGATCAAAGAACAGTCCAAAAATTTTCAGAGGGCCTGATGGTAACCATGACCCACAATTGTCAAGCAGTATCAACAAATAAATTTATTTAATAGTTATGATAAAATTGAAGTTCCTAAATATAAAATTAGGATCAGTTCTGCTATTTGGTTCACATTTACAGTGTACAACCTGCAAACTAATATCAACCAACCTCATCTCAGAACTAAATTAAGCTTACAAGGAGCCAAATACAAGATTCAAACCAGCAACATTCCAGAACATCAATGTAGAATTCAGATCTGGCATGAAATTGTAATAGAAAGTTATCACCACATCAATATTCATGCTAAACTAATAGAAAGTTATCACCACATCTTGCAATTCCAAAACCACTACTTTTGCATCAGAAGTATCTTCACATAACATGTAAATAGTAAAAATCACAAAAAAGTTTTATACTACAGAAAGTACATAAGTTTGTTTTGCTTAAATACTTTGTGGCAAAGAAAATCACAAATTCTGTATCCTTATGTCAAGAATATAATGTGCATATTCTAGCATTTAGCTTACCTTTAATATCCTGCCTTAACAAAGACATAAGAGCTTTATGCACAGCATCACGCTCCACAGTTTCCTCTAGGTGTCAAGGAAAGTCTATGTTCAGATTCAAAAAGCAACGAGACTCCAAAACCACAATTTAACTCCAGAAGCACAATTCATCAAATTTACAAAATTACCAGCAGTTAGGAGTTGCACCAGAATGTCCACAATTTTAGAAAGATATTCTGGCGTATCCTTGCAGAATAGGGGAAGTCCACGGATAGCTTGCACTCGAACCTATAAAATAAAGCAGAAATGAAATTTCCCAAAGAAAAGAAAATAAAAAAAAAAAAGAAAGACACATATAACCACACAATAGAAAACTGAAATCCAGTAAAATGACCACATTCAAGCATGACAAGGAATAGATTGCGTCCCATAAGCAAAGACAAGCTAATTTTAGCCTCTTATTTTGCTCAACTTGCATGCATCAGAACTAGAACTAAAGATGCTAACCAAATTCCAAGAACTAGCACTAAAGATACTAACCAAATTCTTTACATACAAAAATCCCGAATTCAACTAAACATTAACAAACTAGTTGTTTCCACTTTCATATGAAAGCATTCATGCATTTATACGTGTAAATATAAGAACTAACCCCAAGCTCTTCTGCCTCGATCAAGTCAATATGAGCATAGAAAGCACGGGAAGAAAGGTCAGGAAAGAACTTGAAGAAGCGAGGAATCAGCTGCGCTGCCAATTGCTTGGCTTTAATGCTGGTGTTGGCGGCATCAATAATCCCTTCATAATCCTTCACATTCTGCACCAACACAATGAACAAAGTACACCCAATAATTCCGACGATTAGTGAGACAAAAGAAAGAGTGAAAAGAGTTAAAAAGAGGAAAACCCTAGAAAAGGAGGAGCATGAAGAGAAATTGGGAGGGAGGAACCTGAGACTTGTCCTTGGCCTCGTTAAGCCTCTCGCCGAACTCGTAGAGCTTCTCTATTTGCTTGGCCTCGTCTGAGAGGTCCGTCATTTGGTGGCTCTTGAAGAGAGCTGAGAGTGAAAATCCAACAAAATGAGTACTTTCTTGGGGAATATATTCATTTACGCAGATATACAAAGCATTGCAAGTGTATGAGAAAGAGAATACATGGAACTGTTTACTGCAATTTCCCCAACACGGAGAGATACAGAGAGACGGAGAGAGAAAGACAAACAGAGACAGAGAGGATTGCCAAGAAGAACTCGAAGGAGCTCTGTCTGCAAGGGTTTTGGGTTGGGAACTTGGAAGTGAAAGAGAAAAGCGCAAAGAAAAGACTACGCTTTGATGTGGATTTCCATGGACACGACAGCGTTTAACCGAGACTGTGAATCGTTCGTTTCGTCCACGCTTGGACCGGGCCTGCAATGATTTCCCGTGCCTGCATTTCCATGGAGGATGCCTTATTATTGATATCGAGGGGAGAGAAGAAAAAGATTAGGATAAAGTTTATTTGAAAATAAGAGGTTCGCTTTCTCTGCTTAAAAAAAATTACTTTTAAAACGTTTTTAAAAAAATTTTATTTTTTTTAATTTATATCAAATTAATCATATTTTAAAATAAAAGATTTACAAATTAAAAGTTTTTATAACAATTTTTTATTTTGATTTAAAATTCGTTAGAGATGTAAAAAATATTTAACTTATTTAACAAAATTTATTTTATTAAAAATTTATAAAAAATAAATCATTAATTAAAAATTATTTAAATTTAAAAAATAATATTAAAATAAAGCGTGTAATTTATATAATTTTTTTAAATATTTTAATAATAAAAATATCATTAATTTTTTTAATCATTTTAAAGTAAAATTTAATTCAGATATATTAGAGTTTGTTTAAATATTTTTTTAAAGTTAAGATTTAGTTTAAAAAATTAATATTTTAAATAAATTTTATTTTAAAAAATTAAAGTAAATGTTCAAACAAATTATTCAAATTGCTCTTGATTTTTTATTAATTACCAAAACAAGTCCAAAACCATCATTCAGTTAAGAGCAGTTTTTTTTTACATATTCTTTTTTCAAATAATACTATAACTAAATCTTTATTACTTTTTGTATGATAATAATTTTATTTTAAAAATTATTTTGATTTTTCAAAATTTTTTATTAAATTATTGTAAAAAATGAGCATGTATATTACTCCTACTAATTCATTACTTGTTTGGAAAGATGATAAAGAAGTTAAAAAATAGAAAACTCATTATTAGATATTTGAGAGAAATAGAAAGAACTTTGTTTTCAATTCTTGAAAGAAACTTTTTTTTAAGAAATTGAGAAAAATGGATAAAAATAAGAAAAAAATAAAATAAATAAACTTTGCGTTTGATTTGTCTCTAGAACTCTCTCTTTTTAATCTCCACTATCATAGAGATTCGTTTGCAACAATTCAATCTTTAAATTTTAAATTAAAAATTAAAAAATTAATCTTAATAAAAATTATAATAATAAATTAAAAGTTTTTCATGAAAAAATAGACTAAAAAAAAAGAGAAGAGAGAAACGAAGAATTTTTTTTTTTAAATCTCAATATTGCTTCTACTTAAAACTAAACTATTCTTAATAATGGGTTTGTATCAACCTATATATTAAGATTTGTTTTACTATTTTTTAAAAGTGGAGATTTGATTAGGTACAAAACATACACTTCAGGACTTTTTGAAATATTTACTCAAAAAATTAAATTTAAAAAATACATATTAAAAAGACAATAATAAAATGACATAAAGTATCCAATTTATTTTTTTTCTTAATCTTAGAAAATCTTAATATGTATTTTATAAACCCTTATTTTAGGACCAAAATTTAGGAAGAAACTATTCCAAAAAAAGGGTTTTTTTTTTTTTTGTAATTTAGCATGTTGATTATATAATAAAAAAATAAATATATAGGATAAATATTATATAAAATCTTAATATTATCTTATGTTACTAATTAAATATTTATATTTAAAAAATAATAAATTAAATTTTTGATATATCAATTTGATTTAAATTGAATTTTAGTTCAAATGATTATAAAAAAATAAAAAAATATTTTTGCTATTAAAATATCTCAAAAATAACTCAAAAAAAATTTTCGCTTCATTTTAGATTACTTATTCAAATTTGAACAATTTTCAATATAAACTCTATTTTTAAAAAATTTTACAATACAAATTTAAAATATATATTTTTTAATATTCAAAAAATTTTAAAAAACTTGTTGTGATATTAGTTTAAATTTTTTTTATATCTGTAAAAAATTTCAAATTAAAATTCGTCATACATTATCTTTAATTTAAATATTTTAATTTTTTTGATAGAATTCAATTTATAAAAAATGAATGTTTAATTAATAATATAAAATAAATATTAAAATCATATAAAACTTTTATTTAAATATATAATATTAAACAAAAGTTTTATAAATTTTCAGCGCCGAAAAAAAAAATACTATTTGGTTTAACACAAATCTCTTCCAAGGTCTGTTCTTAACCAACCTTCAGCTTATGCATTAATTTAGCCATCCACAAAATGAGGAGTAAAGAGACCAGTAGGAGCAAAACCAACTTTAAAGGTCATATAAAATTAGACCAATAATCTTGGCAATGAATTTTCAGAAAGAGAAACAGAGACTTAAATGTTTACCAGAAAAATGTAAGAACAAATTAGCTCCTGAAAAATCTCGCAATTCCAAGTTTTTCAAAATTGTAGAGCATCTCTCTCCACGGAGGACAACATCTGCAAGGATTTTATTGCTGCAGATTTCCTGTTTATGTAGGAATCACAGAATGGGCATGTCCAAGGCTCGTAAGACATCCTGGAATTCGAAATCATGAGTTTCTTTGTTGAAGCGCTCAACCAGCTTGTACTTGCTATCATGTAGGTAAAAAGATTGAGTGGTCTCCAACAGCCATTTTGCCTCTTCATCTGTTAGCTTGCTAGTGAAAATGATATCTCCACGAATAAGAACCAAGTCCTTGCTTTCTGAAAATTCTGTGTAGAAAGTCACGGTGAAATAGGGAGCTGCTTGAGTTCCCCTTGCCTTGTAATCTTCAAGACCAGTGAAAAGCATGTGTGGCGCCTGCACTGCAAATAAACTGGAATGAAACACTTTTGAGTAACCAACAAAGCCAAACAGAATGCATTTCCCTCATCTGCGTTGCTGCAGGATGAATTTAAAATGGCTCGCAACCCCAAAGGAGTGGAAATCAACACTAAAAACAAAGGAGTGGAACCAACTCAACTGAACCAAGCCTTGAACCCAAGCTAGCTGAGGTTGGATACATTAATCCTGTTTTTCCAGACCAGCAAATGAACTTGTAACTATTCGATTTCCTTCTTTTTTCTTTCATTTTCTCCTCCTAAGATCCAGCTTTCATTTCCAACCCTAGAAAGATTCATTTTTTGAGTGCCTAATCAGAAAAGAACAGAAAGGGCCAGTGCCATTCAAGCCTTGACAATATTCATCGTAGCCAAATAACATGAGAATACCATACTTTAAGTTGCTTAGAACTTTTCTCTGGATTTAATGGTGGTGGCATGGAAGCAGTCAAGAAACACTTGTACCCATAAACTAATAATAGCTTATTAGGAAGTTGATCGCAACTGCTCTGTCTAGAGTAGCAAGCCATACACACGGATCACATTCTCAATTGCCCTGAGCAGTGCTACACTTTTGAAAAGATGATGATACGTTCAATAAAATACTCTTTTATCTTCTTATTAAAAAGCTCGGCAGAAATGAGATTAGCAGATGATTTCAATCCTATCCATAGAGTCAAGCACATATGTGTGTACATATACATACTTTTATGTTATATACATATTTCAGGTTTGGGTGCAAAAGGCATCTAATTAAAGCCTCCTTAAATCCATCTAAAAGTTAGAATAGGTATACAAGGTGGTAACTAGACCTTTTTCAGAAGAAAGTTTCAGTCTTCCTTTTTCTGCTAATGAACTATAAATCCAATAACTCACTTCCAGAAGAGCTATATTCATTATTACGTTTGATAGCTTAACTAGCAAGTCACCTACTCATAGCTACTGAACGCAGGTTGCATAAGATTGCATTCTACATGTTCTTGAATCAACATTCTAAAATATTCAGTCCAGGGGCTAATCAAAAGAAGGAAATTTTCAACCAGAAACGAATCTGTTTATCTTTAACCATTATTGGCAATGGTATGTAATACAAAGCCAGGGAATAGAGACCAAACCTTGAGCAAACATTGTAGTATAGCCGCTACCTCTCCACAAAGGAATGACAAAATAACGGCTGCAATGAGAGGTGGAACTAAGAACAACAGGAAATAGGGAAGCAAACTGGTAAATGCAACAAAAGCATCAAGTAAATGGATTACCACTCTGATGCTCTTTGCTCCAACAAACGATAAAGCTTTGCTTTCATGGATATACCAATGTGCCCTCTTCCCAAGTGATACTGAATAACACAATCCCACAGGAAAATGAATAATCAAATGATTGAAGTAAAGCAAGGAAATCAAAAGATGTTCATGTTTAAGTGCGAAGAAAGCAGATTCTTTCTAAAGGCATAAGGACCATGGTCAGTAAAGCAATTATGCTATATGAGCATGTTCCAAGACTAAAGAGATTATATCCCATGTTAAGCTTCTCAAAGCAAAACACAATCCTGTAGTTTTTAATGACAAACTAAATCACAGTTTTTCATTGTCAATATGATTTCAACAAGCAATGGACTCTAAGAAGGAGACATTCAATTCCTCCAAATTGAAGCCCAACTTTGGATGAACAAACTTCATACTGGAATTTTTCTCATAATGAATTGAAGAAAATGAAATTTGGCAATGCAAATTTACCACTAAAGGCAGTCAACCAAACACCTTCATGAAAAAAGAAGCAGCGATTTCAAAGTTAGCTACAACAAGAACCAGCATTAACAGCAGATTGTCAACCAAAAGGGAAAGGGAGAAAAGCAAAGGATCCGTTACACTACATCATCCCAGATTGAAGCAAGGTCCTCCGGTGATTTAGTCTTAACTCTCTCGATATCCATGATCGAATCCAAAGGCTTCGGCTGCAAAGGCGTGAACCCAGTGGCAAACCTTGATGTTCTGCAGAAACCAAGCGAACCCCATTTCACGAAATCACCTGGAATCGCTTCCTGCTGCAACTTCTCACCGTTTCGCTGCAAAGAGAAGGTACTGAACCTCTGTTTCGAGGGAAAATACGAGGGAGATGCTGTTCTGATAAAAGGAGATGGTCCTTCGGTGAAGAGACTTGCGAGGGAGGATGCTGAAGTTCTCAAATTTCTGGACGACAAGCGTCGCATTATATAAATTTGATACAAAAAAGACAGTTCAAATCTGCACGCTCAATGAATTTGGGTGATCAACCTATTTCCGCTCAGCAGAATTCTCAAAGGACTTTTACCGAGAACCTTCAACCTTCCCTTGCGGTGGTGAGAAACCTGCCGAATACCGAGCCGAGAGAAGATCCGATGACTAAAACTTGCCGTTTCGCGAAACTCAGGCCGAAAAAAGATGGGTTCCCTGTAAATTCAGAGCCTGATAACAATCTTTCTGGGCCATCTCAAACACAAGAGATCAGGGCCTTCACTACAACCTGTTGTGGGTTACTTTCCTTCACCATAATCAAAGCCCAAGACATCTTTGTTCTAACAGGACCAACAAATTTCATAATCGCCATCACAGATGCATAGAGAGAAAATAAAAACAAATTTTTTATTAATCTTATTTTCTTAATAAATTTATGGTCATGAAAGAGGGGTGAATTTTGCACTCTCCTTGTTCTCACTGACAGTTGCCATTTCCCATATAACTGTTGAAAAATTAAAGGATGAAAAAGAAAAGGTCAAAGAAAAGCTGTTGCAAGTAATCTGCCATTGTCTTCTTCAACGAGTACAAGAGTTTTCTTACATTTATGTTCTTTGTTTTGAGTGCAGAAATTCGTGGGCAATCTCATCTACCCACCAGCTTCCATGTTTAACAACTCTTCACTTTGACTTTTGATTCTCGCAAGAGAAAAGATCCATTTTTTAATAGAAATAAAAGCTGAATCATTGATTAAATTAAAAACAAAAATGAAAGAATAAGAAACAAGACAGCAAGTTGTGGGCTTTCTGCATAAAACTGACACATCCTATCAGTCTTCTGGATTCTCTGGTCTGTAGGCTTGTCCCTATCTGATTAATCACTAATTTATAAAGCTAAACAAAATTAAATAAGTGAAAAAAATTGAATTTGACAGATCAACTTCAATTCCTATAGTCTATTAATCAACTACCTATTAAAAGACGTCCAATTTGAAACTTAATCCCAAGAAAAGAGACTAATGGCTTAATCACAATCTTTATTTAATCACCCCAAAAAAAGATTAGGTTACTTTTTAATTGTCTCTCAAAAGCCAAAAATAAAGTTTCAATAATAAGGTATCTTTTGTTGATACCGTATTTGCCCAAGTGAACTTTTTTTTTTTTAAGTGAACTGACAATATACATTTATTGATCAATTTACTAAGTCAAAGTGTTACAATACACTCATCTCATATTTAATATAAATCTCAATATATTTTTAATATAAAAATAATTTTTTAACCTAATTTTTTTAAAAAAATTTATAATTATGATATAAATAAATAATATTTTACGAAAACAAAATCTCAACCACAAGTTTAAATATAAAGGCCAAAAATCATAAGTTTGGGGTTAGGAGGATAAATCAAGAACGCACAAAAGTGGGTTCCAAGTGCAAGCTACTGACATCAACAGAGTTAGGCTTGTGGAGTTTTCAGTTCACTTTTTTCAGGTCCGTAAAATCTGGTGGGTACCCATGAAAGCTGGTAAGGAATGAGAGGTCCACCAACCTTTTACTTCTCTCACAGCCAAAAAGCTTACCCTCCCACTGGAACCAGAGCCCTGAAAAGGGCTAACTCATGATAGCATGCCTTCATGGATGACCCACTTGAGGTCCGTGGTTGCACATGCTCAGCATTTAACAAGTACCATGTTTTTCTTGCTCAGTGGGGTTCACTCTATCCACTCTTTCCCTCCGCTGAGCCTTCTATTTTTTCTTTCATCCATTCTTACCCTTCAATTTAGAGCATAATATTATTGGTTTCCATCAATGTAGCTTTCCTCCATACCAAAAGAATAATCAAATTTAGACTAAAAATGAATGAAAAACTGACAATTTGATACTTTTACTCACAATGGCATTCCCTTTAATTCATTTCAACATTGTCTCTTACCATTACACAAAAGCAGCTTTTATTCACATAATTTACTTAAGTTTGTGATTAATATCTGGAAAAGGTGGAAACTATGCATAAAGGTAGAGACTTTGCCTCTTATTTTTATATGTTATAACTAAGTTAATCATTATCTCAAGCCTTAAGCTAGTTAATATGATAGAAGATGGTCCCTTAACTTTCTATTTATATATTGAAAGACAGATTGGGGTTTCACGGGTCTTGATTCTCTCCTGTTAATATCATTCACTTTTGTATTCTTCACTCTTAATATTGCTTCTTTGTCCTAAGCTGCCTCTTACACGCAAAACATGTCTGTCCTCTCTTTCCTTTCTTCTTCTTCTTCTGTTTCTACTCCTCCTTTTGTCTTCAGTGGCTTGCTGATTCTCTTGCTCGCACTAACACCCTCCGTTTCTCAAGGCAGTGCCACCACCAATGCCACCGCTCGCGGCCGCCACCGCCAACTTTCCGTTGGTTATTATGCAAAAGCTTGCCCTCAACTTGAGCAGCTGGTCGGCTCCGTCACCTCCCAACAGTTCAAAGAAGCTCCTATTGCAGCGCCAGCCACCATTCGCCTATTCTTCCATGACTGCTTTGTAGAAGTAATCCACATTCCTCAACATTGCATTATCCTTAGTTACACTGATACCTTCTGTTGCATGAAGGAGAATTATTATATCTCACCCTGAGCCCACTGGGGTCACAATGCATTAGCCTTAGCATGCAACTTTATGAATTAATTCACACAGTAGAAGTGAAATATTTTCTATTCATCCAAACAGAAAATGGGCGTTGATGTTTTTTCTTTTTCCCTTTCTGGGCATGAATTATTGTCAAAGGGATGTGATGGGTCAGTGCTGATTTCAACGAAGCCTGGAAACAAGATCTTAGCTGAGAAGGATGCAGAGGACAACAAGGAGCTGAGGGAGGAAGCATTTGAGAGCATAAGGAAGGCCAAGGCCCTGGTGGAGAGCAAGTGTCCTGGTGTTGTTTCCTGTGCAGACATTCTTGCTATTGCAGCCAGAGATTTTGTCCACCTGGTTAGTACTTCCTCATCCAATTTGTTCTTTCTTCTTTCTCTTCTTTATTCAGTGAAATTATGGTTTTATAGTCCAAATTGGTCACATTTCATTTGTGATTCAGGCAGGGGGACCTTACTACCAAGTGAAGAAAGGCAGGTGGGATGGAAGAATATCAATGGCATCAAGAGTGCCATCCAATCTTCCCCATGCAAATTCCACCATTGATCAGCTAATCAAGCTCTTCAACTCCAAAGGGTTAACAGTCAGTGATCTGGTTGTCCTCTCCGGCGCCCACACCATCGGGTTCGCCCACTGCAAGCAGTTCGTGAACAGGCTGTATGACTACCATGGCACAAAACAGGCAGACCCTGGAATTGATCCAAGGCTGCTCAAGGCCCTGAAGATGTCCTGCCCACATTTCGGTGGCAATGCTGATGTTGTTGCACCATTTGACGTGACCACCCCCTTCCTGTTTGATCATGCTTACTATGCTAACCTGGGAGCCAAGATGGGCCTGTTGGCCTCAGACCAGGCTCTGTTTCTGGACCCTAGGACTAAGGCTCTGGTGCAGGAGCTGGGGACTGACAAGCAGAAGTTTTTCCAGGCTTTTTCAGTGGCTATGGAGAAAATGGGATCAATTGGTGTTAAGCGAGGAAGGAGACATGGAGAGAAAAGAAAAGACTGTAGTATGCACATGTGACAATTCCTGTTTTCCATTTTTCTGATCTCTTTTATTGGTTGTTTCAGTTTGTAACGTCTGGGATTTACTGTAATGAGGCCTTTGTGAATGCTTGAAGAGTTCAACTAATATGGCAGAAACATTTTTGTGTTATTAATTTATCATTTTTTCAATTTATTTGTTTTTTCATTTCATAATTTAAGTTGTCAGAACCATAGGATAATAATGATCAAGAAATTTTATGATCTATTTTTTTTTTCATTTTACCAATATATTTATATTTTTATAAAATAAAAATATATTGACCAGTAAAACCCCAAAGCCTCAAAACTAAGAAGGGGAAAAAAAAAAAAAAAGGAAAAGAAAAGAAGAGAAAAATGTATGCCCTGTTCTGCACCAATGGGTTAGGGTGCATACCTTCTTTAGGCAGGAACAGAGGCTTCAGTCTTTTTCCTGGTAACAAGAGAGTGCCCCATCATCGACGCCTCCAGATCAAAGCCATGAGAGCCGTCGTCCAAAGGGTTGCCTCTGCGAGCGTCGAGGTCAGTACTCCGGACAGTTTTAGCAGACCAAAGATATATATAGACATGTATACGAACATGTGTACGTTTAGGTTCCTTGCTTTTTGTATCCTTCACATAACTCGGGCAAATTAACGAACCCTGCAGGTGGATGGGCGCATAGTGTCGCAGATAGGGCCGGGGCTTCTGGTTCTAGTCGGCCTCCACGAGTCCGACACAGAGTCCGATGCCGATTACATGTAATGTGCTCTTTATCTGTTCCCCTTATTTCTTTGGAAATTCCGTCCTTTTTTCTTTGGGTAGTTGGATTCTGTATGTTTTTATCTATATATTGCGAAAATCAAATAAATGAAAGCAATTGTGGGCAGATGTCGAAAGGTTTTGAACATGAGGTTGTTCTCTAATGAAAATACTGGCAAGAAATGGGACCAGAGTGTAAATTTTGCTTCTCTCTATCTCTATAAATTTTACTGTCTTTCCATATTAATGGGTTTCTTTTAGTAATTGTAATTTACAGACTGTAATTGATAATGTATGGTACTTTATGTACTTTTGCAGGTTATGCAGAAAAATTATGGAGTTCTACTAGGTATGGCATTACACTATCTCATAGTAATTTACTTTGTGACGTAGTTTCATGCTTCCTGATGCATAGTGTGGTTACTCTGCTATTAAATGAATGGAAAACTAATAGCAACAAAAGTGAATTTGGATTTTAGTTCATAAATTGGCAGCGGTATATTTATTTGTGAGTTTAGTTTTCTGGTTGGTGTTAACAAGCAAGTAAACTAAGTTTGGTTTTTGTAAACTGAGTTCTTTGTTTTTTGGAAATTGGAATAGGAGGAAAGAACCAGTGTTATGCTGTTTTGATGCTAGTTGTGAATTTGCAGTGAGTCAGTTTACATTGTATGGAATCTTGAAGGGTAACAAGCCTGATTTTCACGTGGCAATGCCCCCTGAGAATGCAAAGACATTTTACGCTTCTTTGGTTGAAAAATTCCGGAAATCTTACAGCCCAGACACTGTGCAAGGTATATTATCTCTGTTTATTGTTGTTCCTTTGATCTATTTTCACATCTTTTTGATGTTGTACACAGGAAATCCTATTGAGGTGGTTACATTAGATAGTAGTAAGTAGTATGCTTCTCTAAATCCAACATGCCTGAGAGAGATTTTCTTAGTTTTTCACTTGGTGGATCATCTGCTTTTAGTACTCATAAATTGGGTTATAATTGTAAATGGGTACTGGTCTCTTGAGAAAAATAAGGAACTCCAATACCAATTTCTGGAAACATGTTGAAAAGGAAACTGTCCTTCCCATCATTTCTTGTACCTGGAAAATGATGTGTATGCAGTTGGTTGCTTTTTAACAAAGATATCTCATTTCCTAATTCTCTGTGCCATCTTGCCTTTATAAGTGACTTGTAGAGGTACTTCACTTGAGTATACTTGTACAAGAATAATTTGATCCGTTGAAAGAGCATGAGCATGGCTACTTGTTTGAAGTTACATGGTGAAGAGATCAGGAGCATAGACCTTAAGGTGCTCCATATGCAGTATGCAGAATATGTGCAAGAAAATTTGCTTGTTTTGAGCATGAAATTAGTGTATAATTGTTCAAATTCAAAATTAAGTAAAAAATCACAGGATGTGGCAGTAGCAAAATGGAAGTTAAGACATCCTACGGCAAAATGTTATATGTTATCATGTGAAAACATAGAAATTCTGTTCATTGTGTTTGTTCCAGCTAATGAACTGAGCAAAATTCACAATGTTTTAGTTGCAAAATGTTTGTCTGTGAATACAAAAAGTAACAATTTATTACTACAGTGTTCACAAAAGGTGATTTAGGGAGTTCTTCTAGGATTCGCAAAATATCGGAGCTTTAAGCATATGATGTAATTTCTTACATGCAAATGACTTGGTGCATTTTCTGTCATCTTATTTGTGAATATATGCTAAGCTAAGTTTTTGATGTCTTTTATATTTTCTTTACCTCATTTATTGTTTCTTTTGGTAGATGGTATATTTGGAGCAATGATGAAGGTAAGGATACCTCCATGAGTATCTCTTTTTCTGTTTCATTGTGTATTGTTGATTGACACTCCTTAACTTGTATATATTGGAATCGTATGAAGGTTAATCTAGTGAATGATGGGCCAGTCACAATGCAGCTTGACTCATCACAGTCATCCAAGTGAATTTCGCCAGCCTGAAGATTTTTACTCTGTAGCAGCTGTTTGATATGTTTCCACTGCCATGAATATTGTTCACCATTTAGGTTAGATTAGTTTCCATCACTAATACAAGGATGGATTTGTTACAGAAAAGCAAATGAGGCAGTACCAGAATCATAAGTTTGGCTGTTTAGAACTTGAATTGGAAATTTGTTGGAGAATCAATGGTATCGCAGTGAAATCCAAGCAATCAAATTTAAGTTGCTGGATATAAGACATGATTATGTGATGTATCTTCATCACTTTTAAATGAGATCACTTTTATGAGCATCTTGATCCAAGCATGGTTTTTCAATTTCTTTTAACAAGTTTGTGGAATGAGATGTGATTTTTTTTTTCAATTAATTTCATTTTTGGTAGGTAAGGAAAAAAAAAAAATTATGAGTGCTTAGGTTTCTTCTGTGGGTATCCCTCCTGTGCAAAGATTAAGCACCAAAAGAGTATTTTGTTTCCATATGATTACAATATATTATAAGAAATCTATTCAAAATTCTCAAATATATAAGGTATTATAGTACTGTGAAACCATTTGTAAATGAAGACACAATAGAACAAAGAAAATACTGTAGCATATTTAAATTGATAGAATTTACAGTTAATCATGGAATTCATATCGTATTTAAATCGATAAGCACAATAAATTTTAACAAAATTGCCTTTAATTCAGCCAGGTAGCACAAGTACTACAGTCAAAAGAGTTATCAAAGAAGGAAAAATCATTCAGAAATAAGCCTCCAAGCCTTGGATGCTACAAAGCTAGTTCATATGCAAGAGCCCCACTGAACACCCAAGGCATATAGACATAGAAGTGCCTCACGGTTTTTATTTTTTATTTTTTATAAAAAAAAGTAGCATTCTGCATGCAATGCAGACTTCAAATGGACTGGCTCAGGGACTACTGAAATTATGAGCTACTCAGAAATTCCTGATAGAACAGTTGCTGCTGTAAATAGGGCTTCCTTTCCAACTGGCAAAATCTCCATTTTCCTGCATGTTGTACCATGGCATTTTATTCGAAACTTCTTGGGAAAAAGAAAATACAGTGACTGTAGCAATTAATTGATTCAACTCTTGAGAAAAATTTAACAATCATTCCTTCATTATATTTCTCAAGACATCATTAATGGCGTTATTAGGTAGCTTCCTCCTTTATCACTTTCAAGAAAAGTGAGTCTTAAGGGGCATTGTCGTTCTATGGTGCTTAGGAATATCATAAGAATAGAGAATATGAGGAATCAATTCATTATCCAATATCAACTAACAGAACCAGTAGGTTGGCATGAAAAGATGACAGATTATTTTAAGCTTCCAGACATTGTTTAGCAACACTGAAGTTCAGAATATAGAAGACAGCACAGAAATCAATGGTGAGCCAATCCTGAGCTGTAATAGTACATTAAAATTGTATAATAGTTAGTATCTGCAATAATATTGACTAAAGGAAAAAGAGATATGGCTTCTACCTAACAGAAAATCAATGTAGCAAGCTTTCCTTCCTTAAATGATTTGGTTTTTCAATTGTAACTAATTTTGACATATTCTGACATCTATGTTTGGATGTTTGTGTCATCTTTAAAGAAGCAGATCCAGACTGTAATAAACAAATCAAAGCAATGCAACCAAATCAATTGTCATAATATTAGCATATGGAATGGCTGCTGCCTATTGAATAGCAGGCCTAAAATTATGTAACTGGTTCTTTGTTTTTTTTTTTTTTTTTGTTTTCTTGACTTTTTTTTTACATGCAGAGATTGAGCTTGGTTAATCAAGAGTTATTTCTCTAAGAACTTTACCAAGCAAACAAATGGAACACGACTAATATTAGAAAAGGATAAGCGCCCTTACTGATCCATTCTTCTCAGACTTCTGAAAGCAGAGATTATATTATTGCATATTTCCACAAGAGAACTGCCTCCTAGAAGATGAATGATACCTCCAACATCTTTTTGGGATGTTATCACCAAATGAGCCTGAAAGAGAGGTTACAAACAGATAATAGATGGTAGAGGTGATACTTTCTACTTCCTGCTTTTTCATGTTCAAACATGATTTTGAGTTCTTATGATTTACAAAGCATTTCTGTAAGAAATCAGATTTCAAGTTCCTAACTAACCATGCTCCATTCACAAGCTCCCACTAGCGAGCAACAATTTGTCTCATAACCATCATGATCTCACCTTTCAGCCAAAAGAAATTCAAGCCCTTGTATTGATTAGTCAACTTTTTTGTGTAATTTGAGAGTAATTTAGTTAGGCACCTGATAACTGTAGCACCAAGGATGCTACTGTTCTTCTTAAGAACCTTATTACTTCAAAATCTTCTCTAGATAATTCCATGTGTATTTAAGAACTTTGTTGACTAAGAAGACAAAAGCAGAAAATTGGATATAACCCTAACAGACCACTCTTTCAATCTGCTTCACATATGAAGACCTAACAAACAACAACCGGCATTAGAAATCACACTAGGAGTCGTTAAGGGAAGTAATCTCTCACCATAAGATATTTTATTTCTTCTTGATTAGTTGTATAAACCATTAATGTAACACCTTTATGAACTTACGATCCTTCCACTAAAACATCATTCGTCTCAGCAAATATTAAAAAAGAGAATCACCTGAAAAGCATGTGCTAGAAGTAACTGAATTATGTCTGTGCTAATCTTCTTTGAAATATTTCTTCTGCTTTTGTCCGAAAAGCACTTCAAGACTCCACTGAATGTTGAATCTTCAGTAGAACCATTTGACCTTCTCGTGCGAACAGATGGCTGGAGCCGAGAACACAATTACAAATGAGGATGTTATCAAGGGCAGGCTTGATTTACTAAGTGCACACAACAATGACAAACCTTAGCAGTATATTTTGAAAAGTAGTCCAAAATAATTTGCAGCTTCCATTTAGGATCATTAAAAGCCTGCAAAACCGTTCTCAAAACTGGGAGATTAATATTTTGAGTACCTCAATAAAGCTACAACTGTGGTTTCTAAAGAAAGCAGGAAACTTAGATCAATGAAAATGAATCGGAGCACATTATCTGGCCTAGTTTTATAGAAAACAGTTGCAAAATATACTTATCCCAAACGGGTACATCAAGTGTAATAGGCAGTGGTGATGCTGATCAACCATTACAGCCAAAAATTAATAGGAGATATACGTGAGCTAAGAGCAAAGGTAGTCAGTGATGTCTAATGGGCCCAGATGAAGCCCAATGCTTGCTTACGCTTCCCCTACAATTCTAGATGCTATTATTTTATTCTTCTTGATGTGATCTCCGCACACATATGGGTGTGAATGTACGTAGATCACATGCACATGCAACAGAGCGAAAATCAGTGGGAAGGGTGGGAGAGAGAGAGAGAGAGAGAGAGAGACTTTTAAGGAAACAAAGCAATCAGATGATTACCTGAAGAAATGGGGAAATCATATATTCATTATAAGTTAGCTCATCCAAAATTATCTCCACGAGTGGAGTTCTGGACCAAATAATAAAGTTCATGCACTTCAGTAATGGGAAAATAATATACAAGCAAAGAATACAAAGAAGTTCATCAAGGAAGACAAACAAATACCTGGCACCATCACCTCTGGTAGTAGAAGCTTCCAGATCTGCTTTCTTCTTTGATGCATCAAGCTCCATGATCTAAAGGACATCAAATCTGAGAAAATAGTTAAGAAATAACTTCGATTGAAGGATTGATCAGTCGCTTACCACTATCAGCAGTTTCTGCACAGCCATGCAAGTAGTCTTTTGTACTTCAAGTAAACCAATTGCCACACCAGTGTCAAAACTTTCAGATGGCATTACCACACTGCTATTGGGATATCCACAATTGTTACCAGCAGTAGCATGAACTTGATACAGTCCACAGAATGTGGACAAACAGTCCTTTATTAGACCTTTGTAGTTTATTCTTCTTGAAGCCTGCAAAATATGTCTAGTATGAACAACCTTAAGTCGCCCACATCAAGCAGAAGACTGCCTTCAAGATTTAGAGCCTCTAATAGGTGAAAGAAAGGACAAAAATAAAAGACATTCTCAGAAAGTAAACTAATGAATAACTAAAGTGCTAACAATGGAACAGACACAAATACCACGCAAAGTTGAAATTAAAAGGTGATGAGTCTTCACCAGAAGTTTATTGAGCAAGGACTCCCTTAGAAGCTTCCAGTTCATGGTTTCTGCATATAACAGTGAGCTAATTAATCTTCCAAATGTTTAAACACTAAGAAGTAAAGAGGGAGAAAAAAAAAAAAAAGGACAACCGGTGTTACTACCTGCATACCCACTATTACGAGGTAGAAAGTCCCCTTCGAGAACATTCACAAGATATTGAAGCAATAACATCTTTCCCAAGAACTGCAACCGAAAGAGTAACAATACCATCAATACTTTTCCTTTACTTGAAGAAGGAAAGAAAAAAATAGAAGAAAACAGAGACGATTGAAACGACCACATCATAGAGAAAACACTAACATAGACAAGAAATTAATAACATGGTGACATTTGCGACACATGATAACATCAAAGACACATATTTGTGTCAAGATGAACCTGAAGCCTTTAATTTTACATAGCAGATCAACAAAGGTATATGAACACTGCAGAGTAGCGAGTTATATGTAATAGATGAGAGAATTTCTTACAACAAATACTTTGAAATAAACTCAGCTCATCTAGATTCACTTCCAAAGGTTAAGACATTAGATTAAAAGAATGAAAATACAATAACAATCTAATCCTGCCATGCAGAACCTTCTTCTCACGTAATGAATGCCGACATGCTTCAAAGTGCAACCATAAGCTTGATAAACTTTCAAATTATTTTCCCATTCAAAAAGCATTAGCACACTCTGAATACTTTCATATTAAAGAACTAAGGATGAAACCAAAAAATGAAATGCAGAAATGAATGAGGCATACGGTATCATTTTGTAATCCCATGTGCAGGTAGGTATTCCAAATTAAAAAGCATTCACTTCATCTACAACAAGAAGAAACAAAGAACTAGGCACCAATACCAAAACCATATCATTTTGCAATGACACATGCATGTATTAATAATCAAAGAATTTGATGCTTGAGAATATGTCTCCCAAGGAGACATCAAGCCATCTATTAATTCCCTCACCAATATTCTTCATTTTCATTTAGTATCAGTAGTCTAACTTCTTATATTTTACCTTTTTCTTTCTTCTTCTTTGACAAATAAGGCCCAGGTCACCCAGGTTTAAGAACCAAGATCTCTTTGTGCTAAAAACTAAATAGTACGAGTGACATGTGACCTCAATCAAACATGTTGGTATCAGATTTAGTATAATGAATTCAACACTCTTCTCAATGCAATCATAATGCACAAACTGTGAAGAGCAAAGAATAAGTAAACTAACCTTTGTATCTGATGCGCAAAAGTTTGTTTCATTAGTTACTTCAGTGAGGTCTTGCATCAACAGGTGAAAACACTGAAATTGGCAGAGACTCTCAAATAAAAGCTGAAATCGTGGCACTCAGGCAACCAAATCATGTTTCACATACACATACTGTCAAGAACACAATGAGACATTAAATTTACCTGAAATCTTGAAGTAACAAAACAAACCATCTCCTTATTCTCTTGTAAACTTATTTCTCGAGAGTTTTGGCATATATTTTGTTCAAAGCCACAAAAAAAAATAATAAAGGAAATAAAGAAGCACATATTACTTATATTCACAATACAACTGAACCTTTTGCATCATTTATATTCACCAAAAAAAATTTTTGGAACAACAACCTATCCTGACAATGCCTCTAATCACTAAGATTAAAGACACTTCCTCAACAAACAAACGCTTACAGAAAGTATCGTCAAAACACACCATTAACTTACCACCATACCTAATCAAATAGAATATCCACCGTTTATCCACATTATAATTTATGAAACCTTTTAAGTGCACTCACATTCATTACTTCGCAGCATCCCTTCCATTTGAAGTTATCAACCTTATCAGTACATGTTCTGTTCCTAGTAAATGCATCCTATATTTACCATGTCTACCTCATTTACGTGGTACGTAAAATTAGGGAAAGAAAAAAGAAGCAATCAAACAGTGAGATTAAACTAGACATAATAAAACTCACAGAGAAATCAAAGAGTCCACTAGAGTTTCTAGCAGCTGCTTCCCTATCACTAGAAGGGACATCAGTGTTGAAGACAAATGGAGACCAAGCCTGGCAGGCAACCAAGAGGACATAGCATCAATTACCAGCTGTAAAACTTACGAATAAAAATGACATTGAAGGAGACAAAAGCTCGTGTACCTCATTAACCACTTCTAGTTCATGCGAATTGCTAAGCGATGGTTCAGATATACAAATTCGAGGAAACCGCTAAGAAAAGAAAAAGAAAAGTAGCACAGCCATTAAGAAGATGCACTTATGATAAAGCCGAATAAGTCTGGTATTATTAAACAAGCAATTGACTACCTTTTCTAACTCGTTCAAAAGCTGAAAACTAGCCATTATCAACTCCATAGATTTACCATACCTCAAAATCTGGAAAACGGCTTCATACATTTTGCTTCATATGTCAAAACCCATGTCATCATGTGATTATTCAAGCAAATAAAGAAAATGGAAAAAGCAGACCAATTTGAAATTTGCCAAAGTTGCAAAACTAAAAGGAAACTGATTTCACACACACGTGCATGCACACATAGAGTATTACTTGGTTGGACGAGTTCCATTTTCAGGTAAAATTGAAGCAGCTCGAACAGCTTCAAGATATGCAATTCCTGTGTCAATTACAAAACAAATAAGCTTTCCGAAAGAAATAAGAAAGAAAAAAAGCTGCTCAACTGAATTTTAGTAAATCGCAGCAAAATCACAGTAAAAAGCACATTTTCGAGATAGGCAATTCCTGTGTGTCAATTATAAAGAAAATAAACTATCCAAAAGAAAAAGGAAAGGCCAACAAATAAGTTTAATTGAAATTAGACGAATTTCCAGTAAATCACAGCAAACGACAGAAAAAACGCACTGTCGTCGTTGGCGTCTCGGGTGTCTTTTGAATCAGTGGCGTCCAAAATCGCTAAGGTGTTCTCTTCTATGTCTCCTCTGTCGCTTCTTCTGCTACTACTACCGACCATCTTCGCCATATTTCGCTCCTTTTCCTCTTTTTTGAAAACCTGAAAACCCTAAATTACTCTCCTTCTACAATCGTGATCAGGAAGCCAACAATCAGTTCTACTAGCAAAACTTGTAAGGAGAAAATAAAAACAAAAAGATTCCCGCCTAAATTAAAAAAATTTCCGTTGCCGGGAATCGAACCCGGGTCTTTCGGGTGAGAGCCGAATATCCTAACCGACTAGACTACAACGGATTTGCTGGTAACAAGTACAACAAAATAAATTTTCACTTATAAATATTTAAAAGTTTTGAATTGTACTCATTTTTTAATTTAAATTCTGATATATCAATTTAAATAATTTTATATTTAATTTTTAGTTTTATTTAAAAATAATATTTACTTATGAAAATTAATATCATGTTTACTAATAAAAACCGGGTAACTTGAGTAGAGAATCGGAATAAAAGCGAGATTGTGTTACACGAGAATTCAATAATAAAATGAGAGTCTCCTACTGGATTAGCATTCCCAGTCTTGAGTTAACAATAATTATTCTTCTTCTATCCATTTATGTCCAAATTTATGTGTGTAATTAGAAAAAAATTAACTTTATAATTTGTTTATGTTTATAGCTTAAGTATTTATTTTTCTTAAAGAATGTTACATATTATCACTTCCAACGATTTTATTGATGAGTGACATAAATCTATAGTTTTTTCTAAAAAAATATTACTATTTATTGGGATAGAAAAATTATCAAACATAAGTATTTTGGATTTTTATTTTTAAATTTTTTAAAAATAATTTTAAATTTATTTGTTTATTTTTATTAAATTTATAAAAATAATGAATATATATTTTTACTTACAAACACAAAAATTTATTTGAGAAATATACGAATAAATTTATACGAGTTTATTCTTATTTTGAGTTTAATTAGTAAACATATGAATGAGATTTACATTGATTTTAATTTTAATTTTTTAAATTTAAATAAATAATTTATTATAAATTAAAGTTTTATTCCACTTTTTACTTATTTTGATTCACGTCATATCATTTTCATTTCGATAATGAAAAAATAAACATGTTATAAGATTTTTTAATTGTTAAATATCTCGAATAGCTTAAATAAATTTTATACTCATTTTTGAGTTTGTTCTTTCAATTTCAACAAATTTTAATTTTTACGTTTTTTAAAAATTAAAATTTTGATAACGTAAAATTAAAAAATCAATATATATGTTTAATATTAAAAAAATTTGATAATTTTTTATGATAACTTAAATATTTTTTAACTTTTGTAAAAAATTTAAATCAAATTTTGTTGTAAAAAATTTTTAATTTAAATAATTTCTTTAAAAAATTAACGATAGTGCAAAATTGAAAGATTAATGATTTGAAACAAATTAAAAAATTTTAAATCAAAAGCCATTGTACAATATCTCAATTTCATAAACTTCAAAAATTTGATAATAATATTTAAAATTAAACCAAATTGAAATATTATATAATAATTTATCCACTCGATACTCGAAGATATAAAATAAAAAATAAATATAATTTAAAATTTTTATTTTTATTTTTATTTTAAAATTTTATTTTATTCTACTGTTCAATAAAATCATATTTTTTGTTTTTAATATTTTATTATAAACTTTAAACATAAAAATATAAAAAAATAAAATAAAAATCATATAAAACTTCAATGTATCGATAACAAAGAAATATTTTTGTGTTCTCTTGTTATTTTTTTCCTTTGCAAAACAAATTAAATAGACGGCTCTCCCAATTTTTTTCACAATATTTTTTCTTGGTATTTCAATCATAACAAATTTTTTTACAACAACTTTTAAAATTTGTCCTTGAAAAGTATAAATGTTCCTTTTTTTTAGTTTTTATATTTTATGTAAAAAAATTTATTTGTCAAAGTGAAGAATAAGTGTGTTGAATATAACTTTTATTTCAATCTTTTGGCTTCTTTTAGTTCTTGTAAAGTTAATAATTAATGATTTTTAATGAGTAAAAAATTTAAATAAATCATTGTTTTTAAATCAAATTTAACAATTACATCAAGAATGAATTCAGTATAAGATGTTAGTAATTGAAGACATCCAATTTTCTTATACAATTAATGAAACTCTTTCATAAAGACACAAATAAATTCAATAATTATGGGGTTATTACAATCAAAAACTAATGCTTTTTAAAGGACTTAATCGAAGAGGGTACAAAATTTTTTAAAAATATATTTATTTAAAATTTATATTTTAATTAAATTATTAATGTAAAACTTTTATCTATTAACCTTTTATCTTTGAAACCAAAAAAAAAAAAAAAAAAGGAAGACATCAGTTCCTTGGCTGTCTCTTTCAAAATAAAAACCCTAACTCATCAGTTGCTTATACTGCCAGCCAGCTGCGAGGCTTTCATTAATCTTTGAGGCCCCATTGACCAGTGTCCCATGATAAACAAAACCATCACACAGTGCCTTTTTCTGGACCAAACTGGGACCATAGCTGCCGCCCCATCAATGGAAATATCCAATAACTTCTATTAGATTTTTATTTTTTTTTCTTCTGTTTTTTTTGGCAATTGCTGGAGATCGGTAACAGTTCTATTTTTATTTATGATATTAAATAGAGTTCTTTTGATTTCGTGTCAAATTTGAACACGTAAAGTTTGGCATTGATGTTTGTGGTCTTTTTAGTTTGTTAATTTGCTTGTTGGTGTAATTTAACTATGATGCAATAAAAACAACACTATGACTTGATGCTCTTTGATCAATTCTTTGACAGCCAAGCTGTCTGTAAATTTTCAGCATGTCTCTCATCTACAATCATGTGAAATTTGGGGTTTGTTCAATTAATCTAAGCAAAATGATTTTCTTTTTTCACTTTTTGCTTTGGAAACGATTCGTAATAAAAATTATTTTTATTTCAAATTTATATTTTTATAAAATTTTTAATGTAATAAATATAATTTTTATTTATATAATTACTTTAATTTTTTAAAAATATTATCAAAATATACAAACTATTTTTTTACATTAAATTTAACAAAAATATATAAAATATAAATAATCTAAAAAATATTTTATTTATTTTAATAATATTTTAAAAATAAATTATCATATAATTAAAAATTATTAATATTAACATTAAAAATATAATAAAAAAATATATTTTAAATATATTGTAAATTTAATTTAAAATCACGGAGTAAAATACAAATGTTTTAAAATTTATCCCAACCAGAGAAACGGATGATGTTTCTTTCTCTACAGGACTTGACATGAACGGATATTCTCAACAAAATTCAGTATTAGTCTAACCATAAATTATATTACTACTTTACATATTTAAAATTTTATGATTTTTTAAAAAATAAAATCATAAAATTAGAAAGCAAAAAGTTTAACAAAATGCTACTGCCTCTGTCAGTGGAGGAAATATAAATCTTACAAAAAAAAAAAAAAGGGAAGTAATTGCATACCTAATTTGCATATGGGAAGTTCTGTTCTGCTTATCATGAGGCCACTGAATGGAATAGTAGTAATAAATATGCTTTCACATCAATCACCGCTTTTATAGGCCTCTGATGCATCTACCTGAATTTTTCAAACTTTTTCTTTATGTCTGCAACAACCTGACTTTTTAGGCTCTTCATTTTGTCTACAGTAATCAAGACCACCAGCAAATCTAGATCCTTTTCGTTTTTTCTTCAGATTTCAAACCAAATCTGGCCTGTTGCTCGCTGGCAGACCTGAAATTTTTTGAATTTTATGATTTTTATGACATGCCAACTTGCCACAAAGTTGACATCTTAAAGTTTCTTTGACTTCTGATACTCATAGTTAGGTTCTTGTTTATCTGTATTTTAATTTAGCTTCCCACTTGTTAGGACATATCTAAATTTTCTATGATGTTTTGAGCTGTACAGGGTTTTTTTCTGAAGAGATATTGTAATTTAATAAGTTGAAAATCTGGAAGATATAGATAAGTATAGGATCTAAATCCAGTTGGGAGACTGCATTTCAGGTGCAAAAGGTCTGATTATCATGGCATTGTTTTTTGGGGTGTGGGGGAGGTGTCGTTTAACTCAGACTGTAGTCCACATTAAAGGCAGCAGCTGCTGCTGGGACAGTTCAAGTTTCCTGGTTGTAACTTGAAAGCTGTCCCTTTTGCAATAACACCTAGCAATTCTCAGATTTCTGGGAACTTCTTTAATGCTTCAACCAACATAATCTGCTTTTCTCAGGCCTATTTAAGCCCTGGTTGAAGAGCTTCATCGATGAAATACAGAAATTAAGAAGCTTGCTTGATTAACAATGGCGATGGTGAAGCTGACAATGGTGACTGTTTGGGTTTTGGTTCTTATGCCGCTGCTATTACAGGCTGCAGATATTCATCATCTCAGGCTCTTAGCTTCTAGAAGCCATGCCTCGTGTATCTTGGTTTTTGGAGATTCCAGTGTCGATCCGGGTAACAACGATTTCATTGCAACGCCTTTGAAAAGCAATTTCCTTCCTTATGGAGAGAACTTCTTCCATGGCCGCCCCACAGGAAGGTTCACTGATGGCAGACTCTCCACTGACTTCATCGGTACCGCTTTCTCTGCAACTTAAAACACTTTATCTGCTTAGTTCAGAGACATCCATCGTTGAGATTTAATGTATTTTAATTTATCAACCTTCTGCATGCACAGCGGAGGCATTTGGATACGCAAGTGCTGTCCCAGCCTTCATAGACCCAGAAGTAAAGCCTTTCGATATATTACATGGGGTCAGTTTTGCATCAGCTGGTTCTGGGTACGATGATCTCACTGCAAACCTCTCTGTAAGTCTTCTAAACTTGTATTTTCCCGGAAGATCCCAGAAAGAACCCGAAAGAAAATGCAGAGTATACAGAAGCAGAAGTTCAAGATAGAATAAGCTGATATTTCCTGTCTGTTTTCTTGTCTGAAACAGAATGTTTGGCCTTTCTCCAAGCAGCTCCAGTACTTCATGCATTACAAGATCCACCTCAGGAAACTGGTGGGTGTAGTGAAAGCAGAGAAAATAGTCAACAACGCTGTATTTGCACTAAGCATGGGAACTAATGATTTCCTTCAAAACTACTACATTGAACCTATTCGCCCCAAGCAATTCACCCTGGAAGAGTACCAGGACTACTTGGCCTCTCGAATGTTCCAGGATGTCAAGGTATTCTTCTCCAAATCTCCTCTTTTTGGCGTTAATTGTTTACTTCTAAACAGTAAGTTTCAGCTTTGCATTTCTGGCATTCCCTGGTTTCAGATGTTGCACAGGCAAGGAGCCAGGAGACTGATAGTTGTAGGGGTCCCCCCGTTAGGGTGCATGCCCTTGGTTAAGACACTAATGAACCAAAACACATGCGTGGAGTCCTACAACAAAGTTTCTTCCTCTTTCAATTCCAAGATCAAACAGAAACTCTCCATCCTGAAGACAACATTAGGGATGAAAAGTGCTTTCTTTGATGTCTACAATATCATGCAAGACGCCATAAACAACCCCGAGAAATACAGTAAGTATACACAATCCTTAGTTGAATTTGCTCGGTTTTGATAGCTGTTTTTTCATGGCGAATCTGTTCCAAAATCGCAGATTTATCTGAAACCACAAAGGGATGCTGTGGAACTGGAACTTATGAGTATGGTGACACATGCAAGGGGATGACTACTTGTCCAGATCCATCGAAATACGTATTCTGGGATGCAGTTCATCCAACGCAAAGAATGTATCAGATCATCGCTAACAAGGGCTTGCAATCTCCTGACGTCGAGTATCTCTTATCATGAGAATAATCCGATTCATGACACACAGAAGATTTGATTTCATGTATGGAATGTCTTTATATAACGGCATAAAATAAACAGAACTTGAATGGAACAATTCAAAATAACTCAAGGGAAATCGTTTCTCATTCTTATTTATCCGATGATCATGTCTAGAATCGGCAGAGATGCCTTGAAGAGATTGTAGTATGCTTTCTCACTTGGGTGTATCGAATCAAAAAATACATATTTGGAGGCATCATCACACAAATAAGATTTTGGATTACATAAAAGACTGGCTTCCAGGTATCCTGTTCCGCAGCAGCCGCTGTTAACCTCGTCAAAGCCTGGAGAAAAATAGTCATCAGTCGAGTAACTCGAATTGACCCATTAAATTTAATGTTATTTTTGATTATTTTTGATGAGATTGAATGGAAAAATCATGAGAGATTACCAAATTTAGATGGGGCTTGGATCATGTCGTTCAATCCATCGTAGACGCCGATGTAGAAGATCTTGGAACCAAGATGGGCTAAGTTCTTTTGCATGGAATTGAGTTCATTTTGGAGGAGATGATTGAAGTCTCTTGCAGCGGAGGAGTATATGTCAAGGCAATTGCGTTGCTTAATGGCATTAGGAGAGTGAAGGGTAATCATAATTGGCAAGCATCCCATTGGAGGCAGCCCTACGACTGCCATTCTTCGAGCTCCTTCGTCCCACAAAGCCTATCAAACAGAAAAAGAGCAGATGACTGGCGATTAACGTCCATCAGGAATTGTTTCATATCAAAATTTTGAATTTTTTTTTTCTGGGTTCTTTTCATTGGGTTGCAAGGTTTATGGGAAGGAAACAGAAAAAGTTAAACAAGCTAAGAACAGCCAAAATGGAAGAAACTTGACAAAGATGAAAAACAGAGAAAGAGAACCAGAGAAGAACAGGCAAAACGACTGGAAAATGGAAAAAGATTGGCAGGGAGAAAACAGGGGAAATCAGAGCCAAAGATGACAGGCAAAAAGGAAACAATCAGAGAAATTTAAAGGTTACATGACTTGGGCTTGACTTCTTTTTGATTCTCAGGACGGCCAAGGCCCAAAACAACCAACAAAGTTATTCAACATGGCCGATTTGCTCGATTAGCATTTATGAAGTTAGGAACAAATCTATTGATCATAATTGGTATAGTTGAAGAATTCTGCCTGTCTGAGTGAAGTAAAGGTTGATGAGGCCGAACCTGAACGAGCTGTTTGATGTTTTGCAGCACAAACTGCTCGTAATCTGGGACACTGTAGCTCTTTGGTCTGATGGGTAAGGTGAAATAGTTGACGACGAAATCGTTTGTGCCGGCGCTGATGAAGAAGAAAGCATTCCTGATGTGATCTTCCATTCTTTGCTTCCCAATTGCAGATTCTACTCTTCTTTTGTACTCTCTGAAGTACCCCAGTTGAGTTGGTATGTTCACCACATTCTAAAGAAAAGCAAAACCCACTCAGAATCAATGGAAACAGGCGCTCTGGTTTTCAAAGAATGTCAACTTTGTAACGTTAGCCCAATTTTAAGAACTTTTATGGCCATAAATGTGAACTATTCAATACACAATATCATGCACATGCAATATTATGCATACCCACTTCTGACTTTTCTATTTCTTTTTAAATTATTTGAGTAACTGCAGAACTATTAAATAATGAAACTTCAATATCTGTAAGAGCATGAGACCGTATGTGCCGTGCTTAACTCAGAGAGAGAGAGAGAGAGAGAGAGAGAGGGAGAGAGAGAGAGACACTTATGGTGGGAGTGAGAAGGTCAAATCCAGAGCCGGCGGAGGCGAAGCTGACACCAGTCAAGAGGTCGTCAATGGAGAGAGATGGGTCCAGATATGGTGGTAGAGTATCCTTGATACCCACATATGAGACTGGACTAAAACATAACCAGATTTCTTCACATTTATACTTGATCAAAACAAGAAAACCCAAGCACAAAAAAAATGTATATGCTGTGTAAGATACGTAGAGATATAACTGACCAATGAAATCAGTGCCTAGGCGGCCATTGCTGAACCTTCCAGTGGGGACTTGGCCGTCGAAGTCCTTCCCATAAGGTGGAAAGTTGCTTCTAAAGATGGTGTTTATGAAGTTATTGTTGCCTGCATCAACCGTCGAGTCTCCGAACACAAGAAGAGCTGAAACCCTTGTCTTGTTCAATCCTCCATTCTTTGCCGGAGACAGAGGTTCAGCGACGGCAAATAACAAGCAAATGAAGGAAACAAGAAGAAGGAGGAGCGGTGGAGAATGTCTTCCACAAGACTTCATGTTTGTTTCAACTAATATGGAACTGTGTGCAAAGGGAAGGGACTCAATTATCTTGAAGGGCAGCGAGACTTGTTATGTTGTGCATCATATATAACAAGATATAATGGGTAATAAAGTATCACTAAATTATGATGACCAAAATACCCTTGTGATTTTTATTTTTATTTTTGTTTTTATTTTTCCTTTTTAGGTCTCACATTGTTACTATTCTAAGAGGGTTGCTAATTAGGGTCCAAAAAGCAAAACTTTCCTCATTAATTCTATTGATTTCTCAACTAATTAAGTTGGTTGAGATATTGATCTAAAGGTTTGAAGAACATTCATTCACAAATATGCTTCACAAGGTTTTTTTTTTTTAATTTTTATTTTTTGATAAGCTTTTTAATAAAAATATTAAAATATACATTCATATTTTATTACGTTAATATAAAAATAGATAAATAAAATATCAAATTAGTAAAGGATTCTAATCCTTATAAGATTATACATACTTAATCGGTCCATTTTGATATTGTATGAAATTAAATTCAAAATATAATTAATTTTTTTGAATTTGGACTAATTAATGCCATAGAAATTCATTTTAACTAGTTTTGTTGAATTTGGACTAAGCAAATGCTATAAAAAACTATATTATTAATTAATGGAACATATTATTATATGTTTGTGGGACTTAAATAGATTAATGTTAACAAGTATATCTTGTACTATATTGAGAAAAATGCTACATACCACATGGTTGATTAAATTAATTTTGTATCCTTTAATTTTGTATTCTATTTTTTTATTGACTTTCAATAAGGCACACCTCGTGACCCACAATGAGCTAGCTTGAGAAACAACTATTTTCACACTTATACCAAATTGTGAAGATATATAGCGAGAATAATATTACTCAAATTTTGCGCTAAACGGGTTAAGTTGATTATTTCTTGTAATGTAAATGTTAATGTTATAATAGTCTATTTATTAATGATAATTATGTATAAAAAATTAAATTTTTTTATTAATTTGAGTTATATTGAGTTTTTAAAAAAATTATGATACATGATCATTTCATATAAGTTAATAAATAATTTTTTTCTTAATTTTTTTATTTTTTACATTAATATTATAATTAATTAAAAAAATATTTTTTAATATTTACTCAAAAATTTAAGGCAAAGTCAAATTAGCTGAAAAAATTGTCTAACCAATTTGGTAATAGCTAGCCTGCGAACAACCATTGTTCTATTCACCGGCAATCAACCACCAACCTCGAAAATCAGTTGAACTAATTGAGGAACTCGTTCATATACGTGGTACTATATCATCGCTAATCAAGTTGTTAATTATATTGGTCCTTAAGATTAATTACTTGATCAGAAATTCTTATCAATATGATGATTTTATGCATTCTAATTAGAGCAAGAAACAGCAACCCAAAAAGATCAAGTTTGCCATAAATGTCACAGCTAATGCTTACTTCTCTTTCAGTCATAACATTTATGACTCTCTTGTGGTCATCATTTATAGCTACATGTTGCTCCCAACTTAATTTTCTCTGATCTTGTTGATTAATTAACAACAAGGGCTAAGCACATATGCCACAAAGAACCAATCCAGCTCAAAAAATTCAGTATCTTGAAGGTTTACATAAAGCTAGTAGAGAGCAAGAACAACAATTAAATCAAAATTTCAGAGCAAATTAATTGTTTATCCGATAGATTAGAAATACCAATTATTTGACTTACTGGATATGATCTATTTTTGGTTCAAAATCATCAGCTGATTTAAGTTATGTTGAACATTTAAAGATATTGTCTTAATAAAATTTAATTAATTTTTTTATGTTTTCAATTTTATTTTTTATTAAAAAATTCAGCATGAACTCATATCAAGAGGAAACCTATGTCCCTTATCTTTATGTGTTGCTATAAAATTGCCACAAAAGGAAAAGAAGAATTTTCTAGGAATTGGAGCTTTAATTACTTGATTGATATCATAGCACCAGGACACGGTGAATTTAGTTATACTCAGAAACAAGTGTTATGGTCAAATTTTAATTAAAATGAGGCCGAAAAAGTTGTTAGGCTGAATTAATTTTCTTGAAAGAACCTGTATATTGTTATGGAACTAGTTCATATCAAGCTCATTAATTGACTAGAAGCTAAAGATTGTAGGCTTTTCTGATGAACAGGCAGCTTCTGCAGGTAGTTGAAAAGCAACCCATTAAGCAAACAAGATGTCTTCAGCTCATATACACTTGGAAACATATTACATGTGCTGCAACAATGGTGGCCATATAAACTGAGTGGCAGATACAATAGCTAAAGGATGCCATATCCTCCAACTTTTTTTGCAGCATCTTCTCTATCTCTTTAAACTTGATGAATTCCTCATAATTATGATGAGGGACAAGAGATTGGTTGAGTGGTTGATGTGGGCACATTTAATGAAATGATCAGAAAAGAAGAAAAAGGGCAGCAAGAGATGACACCCAGCTTTCAGGACTGAGAGAATGAGTTGGCATGTTCATTGGCTTTAAAGTCTTTCTTTGCCCAATCATCTCAAATTTCATGTTATAACTGTTCATAGCTGAGTTGTACATGCAGCTTTTTTTTCCTTTCTGAAAAGGAAAGATTGATTCAAACTGGCTTGCAAGTTTTTGATGCAATAAATGATTGATAACGAAAAGGGTAATATGAAAACGTAGAAAGCAAGATCTAATTAAATGTAAGTCATTCAATGTTAATATTCTACAGAATCTAATTAAAATCTTCCACTGCTATAATTTGTGCTGAACTTTTTAAAAAGATAAAAGAGTGTTTGTGTTTTAAGATGTTAACATAATAAATAAATAAATAAGTAAAGTTTAACTATTTATTTCTTTAGATTAGCTTGGGTCATCACCCAACAATAAGTCATGCATGAAATCAACCTTTAAACTCAAGAAGCTCTTACATGATCATCACCCAACAAAATCTGAAGGTTTCCTAATGCCAATTCATGATGTAGGAAAGTTGAGCAGAAGAGTACTTGCCCACATTTTGGTACTGTTAGAAAATCCAATTTACTCAGTTGAGAGATAAGATTTCTCTGTGTTTGGGGATAAGGTGATGAAATAAACGTGTATCATATCCTATACTCTCAAATTTAATAGCTCCAAGGAAGAATTGTGTGCAAATACTGTGAGAAGTTAAGATTTGCTTATAATCAGGCAGTATTGTACACCAATAAACTCCATAGATTACCTCCTGAATAAGAACATGTTTACGGAATTAACATATGAATATCACATCGATGCCATAATTCCTAACAGCACTCTAGCAGCCGACATGGTCAATCCAGAGAGATTCATATAAAGTAAGAAACGTCAAACTTACACAATGATTAATTTTGTCATAAAGTTCCTTGGTACGAGCCACCTACACCTTTGTCATGGTGAGGAATGGCAGTCACTTTCCCAGAAAGGTGAAAGAGAGGCAAAGGCCAGGGACATTTCATCTCATTCTCTTGTTTCAGATGAGCTGAGTAAGGTAGAAAAATTAGCTAGAGAAAGATGACTCAGCTCTAAGGAGGTCTAACTCAATTGGCATTATACTTATCCTTAGCTACATGGCCTTAGTATTTTCATAAAGTCAAAACCCTAGTTGGGCATTCTTGATGAGATAAAGTCCTAAAAGACATGTATAAAATAAAAGAAGATTGATCTTTACAAGTCGGATGGACATATTGAATCCATGATCTTGTTTCCCTTTTGGGTTGGTTAATTAATTAACATAGATTGCTTTTTGACTTTGATTTGCATTTTACTATATGCAACAAACCCTTCAAGCTCCATTTAGGCTTCTTCCTTCTTTGTTTCCCTAAGTATATGAGCTTATTATTTTGCTCTCAACATAAGCAAAAAACCCAACAAAGTCAAACCTTTTTGCAACCTAAGACATTCTTGATATGGCTGATACATCAAACACAACAGCTGATTCTTCTCACTTGCATTACGCGTTCAAGTTTTCTCTCCCCAATACAACGAATCCACATCACCGCATTTGCATATCACTCCACCTTTCTTCCATCACAAGAATGTAAAATTCCTCCTCTTTTGCCGTTGCAGATTTTGTTTTTAATGGCCAAAGCGTGTGGCACCTTATAATATTATATATCACTCCGTATTATTCTATCTAGCTCTTCCACAATCAAGTTGTCAATTCTTGGATGCCAAGAAATCAAGAATTCTTGCATATAATGCAGAGACTGTAACCTGAAATGTCAGGGGTCAAAATCCAGTTCTATTTATATACTAATCTAGAATAAAATATACAGTAACCCTTAATTAATAGGATTCCTTTATGATAGCAGTGGCTGCAGGGAGAGAAGGGAATGTCTAGAAAGGGCACTGCCTTTACATTATTAAACCAGGAGTAAACTCCATGGAATTAATAATTTATAGAGGGTATTTTATATGGCTTTGTGAAAGGTATGGCCAAAGCAATAAGTTTGAAGTTCTTGATACTCCCGCTCTATTCTTTTTTACCAAGGTAACACCAGCTTTATACTTGAAAATTGAGTTACGTGAATGATGGGTTAAAGGAATTTAATTTCCTCAGTAAATCTCTCTTCTTATCTTATTTCTTCCTATTTATTCCTATTAATCGGTGAATGACCATTTGGGTTTTGTTAGTTCAAGATCAAGTGCAGCAAATGATGAGATTGATCAGGTAAGTAGAAAGATCAAGGGGAGAATATGGAAAGTTGTAGTTTAACGTGTAGTGCTGAAACAAGAGGATGATATAAGCAATATTTTCAGAGGGATCGAAGCACGAACAATATAAAATGGGGTATCCAACTTTACATTATTCCTCTCTACTTCCTCTATTTCTTATGTAGTTATGCAATCAATTATGAATTGTAGGAGGGGTTTTCCAATAAAATAAGGCAAATACATGGCATCTACATAGATTACGCCCAGCAAATGATTAGACCAACCACACAAGTCAACAAAGGTGTCTTTAAATACACAAACCCATCTCCCCTTTCTGGTTTAAATCCTATTATCCTCCATGAATTAAGCTGGTCAATGGATTAAACCACAAGTTTACAACTGGGTTCCATTGATCACGGTGTAGGGATAAAACCTACGATGAGCTGTTGAGAATCACATATATAACTTTATTATCTCTCTCAAGCCAGAAAATTAAACAATTAGCCAGCTAGTCTTGATTCTGTGATGTGTATTAGCAGCTGGCGACATGGCAGTGGATGATCGTTGTCACCAGGCAGGATCTGAATCGATGTTGGAGAACGTATGGGCGAGCTTCATAGGTGAAGATGGAGCTGCAGGAAGAATAACCACAAACGATGATGTAGCAGAATTGTCTAAATCATGGGATGGAATGCCTAGTCTTGACGGGAGAGATGGTTCAGTGGAAGTTCTACAGAGGCTGCCTAGTCTTGGGAGGTGGATATCCATGGGAGCTGAGGCCTGGGAGGAGCTTCTCGATGGAATTATCCTTCCAGGCAATACAGAAAAGCCCAGTAACGAGGACTCCAGTTTTAAAACCAAGTGCAAAAACCCTCCAGGGCCTGAGAAGGTGATGAACACTGTGAAGAAAGTAGAGAAGGTTGCAACAAGACACTACCGGGGAGTAAGGAGACGGCCTTGGGGCAAGTATGCAGCAGAGATAAGGGACTCGACGAGGAAAAGTGCTAGGGTTTGGCTTGGGACTTTTGACACAGCTGAAGAAGCAGCGTTGGCTTATGACAAGGCGGCTTTAAGAATCAGAGGCCCTAAAGCTTACCTGAACTTCCCTTTTGAGACGGTCGCCAAGGCAATTGGTATCGAGATTGATTGCTCTCCCAATAACTTGAGCCATTCACGTACACTTTCTCAAGGGAATGAGTACTTAACAACTCCTGCACGCAATCAGAATCCTTCTGATCATCGAAAAAGGATGTCGAGAGACTGGGAAGAACACAACGACTACGTGTTTGCCGATGATCAGCCTGCAGTCAAGAGAATAGCAAGCGTGGGAGAAATCTTGGGGAGTGAATATGATGTGCTGGAGTTTCAGGATCTGGGGAGTGATTTCTTGGACAGCTTGCTGTCTTCTTTTTGAGAATCAGAACGAAGTTGCAGAAGGAAGAAAGAGATCCAAGAACTGATAAATCCTTATATTGAACATTGTTTCTACACGTTAAAATTAGGTTGTTCATCTAGGTAGGAGCTTAATATTCTGCAATTGCTTGTAGTCAGGGATACTCGTCTATTTCCATGTGTTCACTGGTCAATGACCAGAACTAGATGATGAGTTTGTAGAAGAACAAGTAAGTTATCATGTCAAAAATTGTGTATTTATAACCATCATATATATACATACAAACTCTATTACCCTTTTCGGTATACCATCTCAAAAATTCAGATTATAATGTGCTAATTGTTTTAGTAGAGAAAAAATAAGATTAATTAATTTTAATCTTATAATATTTAAAGGATTCTCTGGACTCATTTGAATTTGTACTGATGTTTTTTAATTAAAAAAATAAATATCAATGTTTTTTTTTTAAAATTAATTCAGATCAATAAAAGATTTTAATTTTTAATTTATTAAAACTTTAAAATTTTCAAATATTGACTAGTTTATTGAAGAATGTTAACAAATTAATTAACAAATTAAACTAAAACATTTTTGAGTCAGGACAAGATTAATCAATGAAAGTTACAATAATTAGATTCACTAATGAGAATAATAAAGATCATGATACCCTTTTACTGCAACATTGAGCTATCTCACCTAGAGCATTAATTCATTGATCTATGTCAGTCAATCCCATTTCCAAAAATTTAATTGTATTCAAATTTTAATTAATCCGCTTAATTATGTTGTTTATAAAATTTAATTAAATCTTCTATTGAGTTAATCTTTTACTTGAGTACATACTTTTATGATTTAGGCGGAAATGTTCAATGGAAAAAATGTAAAAATTTCATCTCATTTTTACTATTTTAATGGGTTTAATATTTTATTTTCAATGAATTGATAACATAATTCAAAAATACAAAAAAATTAAATGAATATAAATTTTTTTAAAAAATAAAAACAAATAAACTGACCTGGTAATGAATTTCCAGCTAGTACTAATGCATTCTTTGGGCCACTTCCTGTGGATCATACACCCTAGATTGAACCCGGCCCAACAAGTGAAGCCCAACCCGATATAAATTTAGAGTTGAAATCACCGATACGTCCTTTCATTAAGTTAGGTTCATCTCCATTATATTTTTTTGTAGGACTTTGTTATTTTCAAAATCTTATATGATTTGCATGCCTCTTTTTCTTAGTAAAGTAATATGCATGTCATAATGCGATCATACCAATCTCCAATTCAACCATTTTTCATTTTCCTTTCTAGTCATACGTATTAATATCAAATTAATCCAAAATTAGGTAGGATCTTATTATAATTAGTGACTAAAGTGGAAACT
This sequence comes from Moringa oleifera, assembly GCA_021397835.1. Taxonomy (NCBI): domain Eukaryota; kingdom Viridiplantae; phylum Streptophyta; class Magnoliopsida; order Brassicales; family Moringaceae; genus Moringa; species Moringa oleifera. The sequence goes on from JAJFZO010000168.1 coordinate 5,326,184, forward strand.
TTATTTTTTTCAAATAATTTTTATCTATGTACGGTTGAAATCAATCATATAATAAAAAATTAATTCATGTTATTTACCTCTTAGGTTAGCTAGCATTGACCCAATTATCAAAACTTGAAAAACCCTAATAATTACTTCAAAAAAATTGAAAATGAATATTTATTAAATAAATAAAATTTAATTTTACCTATCAATGTACTAATGTAGTATCAATTGGCTATTGTATCGCCATGAATAGAAAATTAAAATAAAAATTTATCTTTCATGTAGACTAAATAAGATTTGTCGGTCTAAACAAGATGGTTAGGTGGGAGTTAATTAATTGATTAGACTCATAGTAGCTAGAGATAACCCTTTTTAGGCTAATTTGGGTTAAGAGAGTTTTGGTCAAATTTGACAAAGAACAATCAAACAAATACAAAACTTGCATAAATTTACACCTACCAAGTTGTTGGACAAGTTGACTAAAACTCCTGAGTTTTAATACTCACATTTTCTATTATTAATTGGTTTCTAGAATTTCTTGGTCATCTAGTGACTCAGACTCGATCGGATGTTTAATTCTATTAGAACTTCTCATAGGTATCACCAAGCGACAAAATTAATGGTATTAGTCAGCTTAATAAGTGGACTTGTACTAAGATACAAATTCCGTGGAATTATTAATTAAGCTTTTGATGTCAAAATCTACTTTACCTAAATTGAAAATTACAATTATACGTATCTGTGCCACACGAAATTATTCTTTATATGAAAATGATAAACTAATTATGGGTAAAAATAGTTTAAAATTCCAAAGTATATTCCAAGTCTTTAATCCATCCAATGCTAAAGTTTGAAATTAATGTGATAAATTAGTACAAAATTTAGAAAATATTGTTATTGGTAAGATACTTTGAAATAAGTTTATCTATTAACTTTGAATCATTTTCAATCCATAAATTATTTTTAAAAAAATTTGAAAATTTTTGATTAAGTAATTTTTGAAAAGGATCTTTAATATTTAAAAGTTTTTATTTTGTTGTAATATAACTTGATATATTTTTATATCTATAAAAAAATTAAATTTAAATTCATTATATAAGATTTTCATTCTTAATATTTTTGTTTTAAAAATTTTTAATTGGATTCAATTTGATTTTAATTAATAAAACAAAATTTAGTTTCATATTAATTTATTTTTTAAAAAACCTTTAAACTAAAATTGAAATTGAACTTAAATTATGATAACCCACGAAGAGAAATTAATGTGAAGTTAAGATTTGTGGGTAATTTGTTTATTGAAGATATTTAATTATTTAGTGTACTTTATTTAAAAATTTTATTTTTTTAAAAGGAAAAATAGAAGGAGAGGAAAATCAGGATTTTGTGAGAGGCAGACTACCTTAAAGACGGTTAATGACAACTGAAGAAGACAGAAGACAATTCTCGCAGAAACCTCAAGTTTATGCACTTAGCCGCCAGTGATTTTGCAAAGCATGCAGACTATCTAACAAACCCAGAAAGAAAAAAAGACAAACTTGAAGACGAGAAGAAAATCTATTACAAATCTGTAAAACATTAATTTATACCTAAAAAGTTTTGCCGATCTCAAAAAGTTTCGAACAACTTGATCCTCAAAGCAAATCAGAACCCAAAATCTCCCCTGGCTAGCTACTGTAATTGCTACCCTGCAGTTCTGGTTGGGAGAATAGTAGACGAGGAACCGCCGGAATCAGAGTTGCTGTCGACGGAGCTTGCTCTGTTTGAATTCCGATTCAAAAGTTGGACAGACGATGATGCTGACGCCACTACCTCGGCCGGGAAATTGAGCAAAGCCTTAGCGCCACGCATCCTGAAGGCAGCTCTGTCATAGGCCAAGGCGGCTTCCTCGGCGGTCTCGAACGTGCCAAGCCATACTCGAGCGCCGTGCCGGGCGGAGTCTCGGATTTCGGCGGCGTATTTCCCCCACGGCCGGCGTCTGACCCCTCTGTAGTGCTGCTTCTTGGCTATCCCGGCGCCGTTCCGGGATGGTTCCAGGAAGTTGGATGTACCCATCTGGTTTCTCGGTGGGCTACCGGCTGGATTGGGGGTACCAAGCGCCATAGCCTCGTTGAGGACCTGGTAGATGACCATGTCCTGCGAGTCGTTCTCGTTGAGAGGCAGCTCGCTTTGGGAGGCAAGAACCATGGACGATTAATTCTCTCCTTCTCACCGGTGGGTTCGATCGATGAAGCCTGAAAGTCTGTGTTACCCTGTTCTGAGCTGTGGCTTATGGCAATGGCACGGGGCTTTCCCTGGGGACCTCGTGGAATATATTTTGATTAGTGAGGAAAAAGGAAGGTGAGAGGAACCGGAGGGAAGAAGAGAAAAATGACCCATTTTACTGTAACCCTTTCGTTTTCCCTTATATTAGAAGAACAAACTCTTTCTAATTTTTCTTTACAAATTTTAAAAATCAGTTACCTATATATATATATTAAATTTAAATTTATTAATTATATATTTATTTTTAATTTAATTTAATTTAATTTAAATTTTAACTAAAATAATTATACTAAATTAAATTTTTTATTATTAAAATATCTTTAAAATAATTTAAATAGAATATATGTTTTATTTTGAGTTCATTTTTAAAATTTAAGTAAATTTTATTATTTTTTAATTTTTTAAAAATACTAATATTATTAAAAAAATATTAAAAATTTTATACCATAATTTTTTACATGAAAAAAAATTGAAAATAAACATTAGAAGCATAAAAATTTTAATTTTAATTTTTTAATAAAATAAAATATATAATTAATTAAATCGATGTTTTAATTTATAAATAAAAAATTAATTAAAAATTTTTATTTTTTATTTCTTTAAATTTTCTTGGATCTTTTCTTTAAGGCGAAACAACCAAAAACATAAAAGAAAACTTTTTTTTTTTTAAAAAAAAAATTTGTGTTATACCTTGGGAAGCATAGGCAATATCATGAACATAAGATGCTATAATTGTATTTTTGGTATCTTTTCTACACTGGGGACCTGTCATTTTGTTGACTAATTTCATTGAATCTAGAACATGGCTATAGAGATGCCATCAATTTTCCTAATAAATTTATTATTTATTAAAATGTGAAACTCAAGTTGTCACCAACACATTATACTTTCCACGTTAGATTGATAGAAAAAATGTTGGCAACACTAAGCCCACTATTCATATAGAAATTTATGTTTTTAAATATTTTTATTTTTTGGTACCAAAATTGTGTGAAGAGAAAAAAAAAATGGGGGGAAATGAGTAAAAATCAGATTTCTTTGATGGACAAGAAAGAAAAGAAATGTGGTTGGTTGTCTGCAAAACTTAGAAAGAGATAGAGCATGCATGGGGTGCTATTATTTTCATGTTTAAACCATTAATAAATTTGGTAGTAAAATATTTAAAAAATAACTTAATTTTAAAAAAATATTTAAATATTCATAAAAATTAAATTAAATTTATTTTTGAACAATTATTATTAAAAATTATGATTAAAATTTTGGATGAAATGTCTTGATTATCTAGTAGTTGCCATGTTAGGATGATTGAAAGTTGAAGAAGAGATGGACATATGACTTGACTGAGAGTTTTTTTTTTTTTAATTTTTTTTATATGTGGTACTAATTTGATTGTTAATTTTTTAATATAAAATTAAAATATATTTTTATTTTTATATAAAATTAATATTAAAATAAAAATTTAAAAAATTAATAGTTTTTTTAACACACCAAAACAATTAAAACAATTTATAAGATTCATCTATGAATTGATTTTCTAACCCAATTTTTCTTTATATAATATACTTTAATATTACAAAAAGAAAAATTTGTAATTAGTACTGGAGGGCTAAGTGTAATTTGGTCCAAAGTGAATGGCAAAGGTGTTGGTCCCCTTTCTACTTAGCTTCCTATATGTATATTATTGCTGGGTGACGTCATGAACATAATACCCTTATGCTAAGGCAAGGGATGTGTAAGAGTTTAGGAGCGATTGACACAATCGATGATGTCATCAAGGTTCCTAAAGAAACGTTTCAATTGGTTCGTCGGATACCTTTTGATGCGAGAAAAACAAAACCCAAAAAAGGCAGAAAGAAGAAGAAAACTTTGGTTCAATCTTTTTAGCTTGACTTTTGGACCATACATTAGTATTATTGATGAATTAAAAAAAAAAAGAAAATAAAACGAAGACTTAAAGGGTCGTCCTAGTCGGAGACTAGCACACACGTGGTTTGAACGATAGAAGACAAAAGCTACATTGACTTATTAATTAATTGTCCTCAGCAAAAGCAAAAAAGATGAATTCGACATCTTTTCTAAGGATGTAATGATATGATGGTAAAAGATGTAAATTAAGATTTTTTTTATTTGAGTAAGAATTATTTTTTTGAAAATTTTATATTTAATTATGTAATATAAAAAATTTAAGTGCTTATTGGTATTGTTTATATCTTTGAAAAACTCAAAATAATTTAAATTTAGAAAAAATTTTATTTTTATTATAGTATATAAGTTAAATTATATATTAACCCCAACCAGTTAACGTCAATATACATAATTTTAATGCACAAGATAAACAAGAAACGTAAGAAGGAATAAGCTTTGAGTTTATGGGGATTGCAATCTTAAATATTTGGGTATTTACCTATAAGATTATCTTTGTTAAATGGTATTTTAGCTCTATTTTTTATCTTGTGAAGTTGGTGGAAGATTAATAGAAGCTAGTGCAATAGTTTCCTTTCTAGGCAATGCTAATGCGTAACCTGTTGCTTAGCTTGGTTGTTCTTGTATCGTTGAAGCAGCTGAAGCTATAAAATCAAGCGTTATCCACATTTGGTTTCTTTCTTCTTCAGGGTCGAGCTTGCCTAATATATCCACCAGAATTTCCATTATCAAGGCTACTGCTGTTACGGTTGCTCATTTTCTCTTGCATTTATAGAAGCTTGATAACAATTCTTACCCTCTGGATAGCTTCTTGAAGAACTCTAGAGGGCCATGAACTATAACACTCCTTACACAAGATTGGATAGTCTCTTCCTTATGTAGATGATTGACTTGAATGATTATACAAATTTTCGGACTCATGAATAGCTTGTTTACTTCATATGTTTTTTTTTTGTTTTTTACAAATAGATTATATTTGTTGAAGAATGCTTCAAGTGACTGGGCAAAATGGCAGAGTCAATGTTGATGTGGTGTCATTTAAAATAGTAAACTTGATAAGCTAGAAAGGGTACCAGTAAGTCTCAAAAAACCATGAATGGTCACATGTGCATCTAGTTGAGTTTCACCTTTGTACCCATTAACATACTAAACAAACTACATGTGCATCTAGTTGAGTTTCACCTTTGTACCCATTAACATAACTAAACAAACTGCATATAAAATGAGCAGCTTGTTCGATTGAAGAAAGTGAGAAACAGAAGAGAAGAGAAAAGGAGAAAATGAGTAAAATTAGAGAGAATTTAGTGAGCTTTAGTGTTAGGCTTTGTAATCCACACATAATTTATCTTGTCTGTGAGTTTTTCCTTGGTAAGAGTGATAGCAGTGGTGAGGAATTTGAGCTCAAAAAGCTGTGTAAGTCTGTCTTGATTTCTTCTTATTATAATCCTAAATTGCACCTTAGTAGTCGATTTGCTGAAGCTCTAATTTGAAGAAATTCATCCATAGATATGGGTTTCATACCAATCCATGTTAATTTAGTTGTGCTAATGCGCGTGTGTGTGATGGATTATCGCTTTTTATATGTACTACACATGTACTGTATATGGTGAAATTAGACATTTATTGTTGTTGATAATGGATGTTATATAATTGATTTTTCAATTAGCTGATATAATGGCTTAACAAGAACAATGTACAATTTGTTAAGATAGTACTAGAGGTCACTGTATCACCAACCAAATAAATCAAGTTTTATAAAGAAGTTATAATAAATCTGAATGACCAATGTTGTGCCTTGTATCTTAGGATCAGTAAGTCCAATTTGTTATTGTCCTAATAGTGGTATGCAAGGCATAGTCTAATACCTTTCACCAATTCATTTGTAAATAAAAATAATGTCATCTGCCAAGTTTAAGAAGTTTACAAGTAAAAATAATTTTGGTGTATGGAGGTTCAAGATGAGAGCTCTTTTAGTCCAATAATGATTAGTGGAGGCATTAGAGGAAGAAAGAAATCTTCTAGCATTCATGCTAAAACAGAAAAGAAAAAACTAGTGGATAAAGCCCATAGTGCATTAATCTTAGGCCTTGGCAATCAGCAGGTTCTAAGAAAGGTAACAAAAGAAACGTTGTTAGCTGAGATATGACTGAACTTGGAGCAACTTTATATGACTAAATATCTTGTTAATAGATCGTATTTAAAGATTCAATTATATAACTTCAAGATATCCTTTAATAAATTAATGTAAGAGAATATAGATGACTTCATCTATATAATTTTGGATCTAAAAAATCTAGATATCAAAATTGAGAACAAAGGATCAAACATTGCTACCGTTGAGTGCTCTACCAAATAGTTAACAAAATCTAGCAGATACAATGATATATGGTAGTGACACTCTCTTTTTGGATGAGGTACAAAATGCTTTTATATCAAACTAATTTGAAGATCAAATGAAAGTCAAAGATGACAAGTATGTTAAAAAGCTGATACTAAAGGGAGATTTAAAAAAAGAAATAATTTATTGAAAAAGATACAACCAAAATAAAAGCAAAAGTCATGTAAGATCAAAGTCAAGAGCTGTTATAAGAAAATGTTATTATTGTAGTAAGGTTGGCCATATAAGACTTTGTAAAGACCTCAAAAAGAAGTAGCAAAGTCTGTAGTAAAATAAAGAAGCGGATATTGTAGTTGTAACAAACTCTGGTGAGGAAGAAGATCTGTTGATAATCTTTGAGACTAAATCTAATGAGAAATGAATTTTGGATTTAGGATACACATATCACATGTATCCAAGAAAAGACATTTTTTTTTAATATTCTCCATTTAAAGACAACTGATTGGTGATGAAAAATGATGAAACTTATGCTATGAAGGCAATTAGGACAATAGTTTTAAAGTTATAATGATGGCACAACCAAAGTGCTTAAAAAGGTGAGGCATGTTTCAGATTTAAGGAAAAACCTCATCTCTTTGGGATCCTTTGGTAGCAAAGGCTACACATTCAAGTCTGAAGCAAAAAAATTAAAGGTCTTTAAAGGAGTATTGGTGGTACTTTAAAAGGATTAAGCAACACGGGCTATATGTACTTTAGGGGTCTAGTGTGGCTGGTGTTGCAACAACAACCATGGAATTGAAACAAAAACAAACTTAAATATGGGATAAGATGTTAGAACATGTCAATGACAAAGGTTACTGGAATTATGCAAGTAGGGGTTGCTGGAAGATGCTGAGGAGCATTCATTAGGGTTTTGGGAGTATTGTATCCATGAAAAGCAACATAGATTACAGTTTGCATCTAAGACTGTGCATAAGTCCAAAGAACACTTGAATTATGTACATATTGATTTTTGGAGACTAGAAAAGGTTCCAACACAAAGGAGCAGCTAGTAGCTTCTTATGTATACTAAATGATTATAATAGAAAAATCTATATTTACTTACCCAAAACCAAAGATGAATATTTGCCAAAGTTTAATGAGTGAAAAGCTCTTGTAAAAAATTAGAGAGGAAAGAAAGTAAAGGCATTAAGGACAAATGATGGCTTTGAATTTTGTATCTTAAAGTTTGAACTTCTATGTAAGGATATTAGGATTTTGAGACACAAGATAGTGACTGGTACTCCACAACAAAATGGAATGGTTAAGAGGATGAACTGTACTTTGATGGAAAGAGTAAGGTGCATGTTGCTCACTTCAACATTGGACAAAAGGTTTAGGGTAGGTTATTTATGATGACTTCATGCTGGGTTAATAAGTGTCTATTAAAGGGAGTGGGTCTTAAAACTTTAAAGGAGCTATGGATAGGAGAGCCACCTAACTTGAGTCATTTGAAGACCACCTAACTTGATTCATTTGAAGTTCGTTAGTTGTGCTTATGTCACCAAAAGAAAGGAAAATTAGACCCCAGGTTAGTCCTTGGATATTTTGAAAGGGTGAAGGTTACAAGTTATACGTGAAGTACGAAGGAAGGTATAAAACTCTAATTAATGGGGATGTGGTGTTTGATGAAGAAATTATCTTTTTGTAACTCTTCGAAAGGTTTATGATGATTTGAAAAAATAAAAAAAAAAATACATGAGAGGGCTGAGAGGGTTAGTTTAGAGGTGGAGTCATCCATAAGGCCAAAAGAGTCTAGTTCTACTTCAGGTCAAGCTGAATCTAGTAGCCCAAAAATCTTGAGCAAACCAAGTACTTGCAAGTTCTAAGTTTGATAGAATGAGTTCTGATGATCTTGACTAGTTATCAAGTTATTAGTTGACAAGGGATAGAGCTAGAAGAGTATAAAACCTCTTAAAAGGTTTGAAGAAGATGATATATACTCCAATTTTTTTGTAGATTATTATAGAAGATCTCAGTTAGATACATAATTAACTCAGCAAAGCAATATGTAGGCATGGAACTTATGAGTTTCAATCAACCCATGTGAAACCCTTTTGCAACCAAATGGCCAAAGACGATGAAGGAATAGATCTCTTATGAAGAACCAGGCCTGAATATTATTAAGAGACTAAAAAGATAAAAAGTTGTAGATTGTAAATGGATCTACAGGGTTAAAGAAAGTGATACTCATGATGCTACAAAGTATAAAGCAAGACTTATAGCCAAGAGATTTAAAAAGGAAAACACTAATTATAATAAGATATTCTCCCTTTAGTGAAGTATAAATGCTATGACAACTTTGAAGGGTTAAGGGTTAAAGCAAATGGATGTCAAGATAATCTTTTTACATGGAAGGTTAAATGAAATAATTTTTTTATGAGTATTACTTTATGTATGAATGTCATATATTTGTATGGAAAGTTAAATGAGACAACTTTCTCTTCGACGTCAAATTTTTGTTTTTCTTTTATGTATCGTTGTTAATTTTTATTAAAATAATTAAATTTATTTTTATCATTGATGATTTAAGATAGTGAAAAAAGATATATTATTAAATAATTAATTATTATTTTAATAAGTAATAAATTAAAAACACCCTTCAACCGACTGTACAATGAATTAGCAGAGATCCTTCAAATGATGGCTGATAGTTTTGTGCTCAGAATGATGATGTAGCACAAAAAACCTGCTTATTTGAGAGAAACTTCGTATATCTTCTGAGACAATGGTGTTCTTCTTTTTGTTCATCCGCCTTCTTTACGCTCTTCTTTTGCCTCCATACATCTAGAGTACTTTGCCTTCTTTGTCTTGTTCTTTTTCTTTCCTATTTTCTTCCACATCTTGTACTTTCTTCTTCTTCTTGGATAATTCTTCTTTTTTTTATTCTGGGGATCTTTTTGTTCTTGTTCTTGTTCATGTTCTTTTTCTCTTTTCTCCATAAATTTCCAATAAAGTCAAGAAGAATGTCTGCAGAAGGCATTGGAGATTCTGGTATTCACTATCACTGAGGAGCATGCAAGTATCGTCAACAGTCCCAGGGCCCATTTGTGTGTGTTATCTTCAACAGGTACCAGGCATATACTAAAAACCCAGACATTCAATGCTCTCCTTGCCTTTCGTCATACCAAAGGCTAGCTGCAACAGCAAGAAATAATGACTTTTTTATAGTCAAGAAATGGGATCGTACGGGGAGAACCATAGAAGAAGCTAAGGACAAGAAAGGCCAATTCTTAATGACGAGCAATGTGAGGGGTCCTATGCCATGATAGTTGACACAGTCTATGAAAATTTGCTCTCAGATATGTCTTGTTCAATCTGTGTAATAGGGTTCAGTTTGTGCCGATATTTTTATTATAACTTGAATATGATTGTGTTGATTCTTTAAATGAATCTTGAAACATGAAACGACAAACTAAATACATAAAATTTATTTAGTTTTCTCTCACTTGCATAATTCACCTGCAAGGTTGGCAACTTAACGAATTTGATCCATGGGTCAAAGGTCTAATTAATGGAAAGCTAAAGCCGGTAAGTATTTCCATTTTATCTACTTGAAATTAAGGTTAGTTGACTCAAACTGATTTTAAAATTCGCATGATGAACCTAACAGAGTCTCATAAATAAATGAAGAAAAGATAAAATAGAAAGACAAACAAATGAAGTCAATTAAATTAAGTTTTTTATTTTTATTTTTATTTTTTTTGTGTTTACCCTTAATTCTTTGATGAGGATGGTAATAATAAATAATAGTAATAAACTTGCCAAATAAAGAAAATTTTGCAAGAAACTAATCTTTTTACCTGTTTATAGATTGAACTTTACACTAGATTAAAAGGGGAAGGGGAAGAGGGGGGGTGGGGGAAATGATAAAGGAACAACAGAAGCCGAAAAGATGGGCAGGGGAAATCCAGGATGCTCCTGCATAATGAAGGAGAGTCAATTTGCGTTGCTCAGGTGATGGCTTCCAGGCAGGAAGGCAGAGTCACAGGGATTACCTTGTGAGACAATGCCATGCACTGCTGTCTTCACTTTCTGGCTGTGAATGAAGTGCCAAAGAACAAAAACTTAATTATCACCATTGCATCTCCCCTCGAAGCTCTGTCGGTCATCTATCACTCATTGGATCGAAGAGCAACTAGTACTTCATCATGACTGTGGAAGCATATATATGGCATTGAGCATTCAGGTGCTGGAACTTGTTTTTCCTCTCTATGGTCAGCAACGGATGATTGCACCCATTGCATGATATCAGTCCCTCCCTTTCCATTGCTTAGATACTGAGATAGGGTACTATTCCCCGTAAGGATTTCAAGATTGATAATGCCCAAGACAGTAAACATCTGATTCCAAGAATCTTCCCTTTCTTTTTTTATATTGTGTATTTTCCTTATCTGGTGAGACTGAGTGGTGTAATCAAGGGGAAAACCCCATGACGTTACCAAAATTTGGTTTTTTGGGATTGGTAACAATGGGATGGTGGTTCTTCTTCGGGCTGGACGGCATCTGAGGATCTTGTAAGATTCTTTGCTAACTTTTTGCATCAGACTTATGCGAGTGAAAACTAACTAAATTTTGTCCAATTAGTTTGTCTCTCAAGCATGAGATTTCTTAAGAAATCAACAAAATCAGGTTCTATTCATGTTATATGAGCAAAAGATTGACACAACTACAAAACCTTATTACACAGCATGAACAAACCATAACCGGAAGCAAAAGAGGAAGAACAATAGAACTTATCATTCACTTGGAATGTAGACATTGTTGCCGTTGAGAGAAACTCCAATCTTGTAATCCAGATCAATACCCTCTTGCAATTCCGATCTTCTTCTAAGGCTCTGCCATAACATCCCATTTCTGGACTATAACAAGGACTCATTATATCTTGCTTGTTGTAGCCTTTGGTGTAAAGGATGCTACGCTGCAATGGCGAATACCGGAGTCTCCACTGCCTTCTGCTGTCATTCTTTTTGATTCTTTGATAGGGAATTTATCGAGGAGCAAGAAGAATAAGACCAAAAATACCAAAAACAAGAAAAAAAAGATCCAAATAACAAAAAGAAGAAGAGCCCAAGTAATAGAATACGGCGAAGAAATAGGAGAAAAAGGAAAATAACAAGAACAAGAAGAAAAAGTTAGTGGAGGCTAAGTATTTCAGGATGTATGGAAAAAAGAGGATGAACAAAAGTTCAGAAGCGTAGTTCATTGGTGGCTCCAAGTTGTAGTCTCAAAGAAAACTCTGATTAGTTACAAACTTTCTAAAACGAAATTCTGCGCAATGAATCTCAAGAAATCGTATTTATAGGAGTCCAGCATATTTAGAGTGGGCTAGGCGGCCCATTGTATGCTTAAAGCCCATTTTGTGTTTAGCACTCAATCTTCTACGTAAATTGATTAATAAATCAGAGGCCAGGTATAAGTTTAATCGGAAGTGTACATAAAAGCCAAGTATGGAACTTTCTGCCGTGGAATCAATCAACAACAACCAGCTATGGGGTCAAGACATATCGATCAAGAAGCTGCCTAATGCCGAAACCATAAAGAAATTCTAGGCAGATATATCTTTATCTTTATCGGAGGTCTAAGTGTTATTACAATACGAAAACATTACCAACAACCCAACTTCATTACACAGATGAACAAGAAACATAACAGGGAAAATTATACTTTTAGTTTCAGATGAAAGAATTGCAATCTTAAAGATTTTGGCATTACCTGGAAGATTAACGTTGCTGTTAATTGGTATTCTGGCTCTGTTACTTACCTTGAGAATTTGGTGGAAGATCAGTAGAAGCTGAAGAAACAGGACATCCCTTCCACGGGTCATTGGCTTTTCTGAGAACGAACAAACAGTGTAATCATACAGTGCTGCTGCGCAATCTGTATCGCTTGGCTTTGCTGTCCCTGTAGCGTTACCAATATCTGAGTTCCTCTCTTCTCCGACGGGCTTGCCTTCTGTGTGCTGATTCTTCAACAATTCATAGGTGTTGATGAATTTAAAATACTGTTTAAAGGATTCATTATAGGACTGAGTCTTCTTCCACTAGGAGAAGATTCAGTCATCAACGAACAAACTCTATCCCATGATTCATCATCCTTTATCTCTTTAGTGTACACATGGCACACATGCAACACTTCTCTCCCATGGAATCTTCACCTATCTCCACTATAAATAGCCCCCCTCTCTAGCTCTTAAATCATTCATTCAAGCTTTAAGCTTTCTTATCTCCTCTCCTCTCTTTTCTTATTTCTTCATATATTTCCCTAATTTAGGGTTTTATCCCTTTCTTAAATTAGAGTTTTACTTTTTCCTAATTTAGGGTTTTATCCTTTTCTTAAATTAGGGTTTTACTTTTTCCTAATTTAGGGTTTTATCCTTTTCTTAAATTAGGGTTTTACTTTTCTCTAATTTAGGGTTTTACCATTTCTTATCTTTAGGGTTTTATCTTTTCCTTCTAAAAAGGAAAAATAAAATCCTAATTTATTTGTTCTATCCGGATTCCGAGCAAATCTAAAGGAGGTGTAGTATTACCGGATTCCTACTGTGCATAGGAGATCCGAGACAGAAATTTTTGGGCTGTTTTATCCTGGGGACGACGGGGCTATAGACTGCTGCACACCGAAGGCAGAGCCGCGAAACGTCTTAAAGAAAGCGACTTAGTCCGCGACTCAGCCTACTGGAATTTTGGTAATATCTTTTCTGTTTATTATTTATTTCAGCTGATACAGTTTGCATCTACAACAATTTTAAGACGTTTCGATTGCCATGTCTGCTGTTATATTTACTGCTGAAATAATATCTGCTAGCGCCGATCTAAATAAACCATTTCGCTTTGAAGGGGCTCATTTTAAAAGATGGAGACAAAAGATGTTTTTCTTAACTATGAAAAAGGTGGCTTATGTAATTCATACAGATAAGCCTGTTTTGTCTGATGAATCCATAGATGTTGATAAGAATAGTCTTGAATCATGGGTAGAAAATGATTTTTTGTGCAAGAATTTTATCTTGAATGGATTATCTGATGATCTTTATGACTATTATAATTCTGATAAATCTGCTAAAGAGATTTGGGAAACACTTCAGAAGAAGTATGATACTGAGGAGGCTGGAGCTAAGAAATTTGCAGTAAGTAGATATATGAGATTTATGATGATTGATGATAAGTCCGTGGAGACTCAGTCACATGAACTACAAAAAATAGTGCATGAGATCACCTCAGAAGGTATGCCTTTGCCTGAGCAATTTCAAGTAGCAGTTATGATAGATAAATTGCCCCATAGTTGGAAAGATTTTAAGAATATCCTTATGCACAAGAGTAAAGAGCTTTCTCTGGAAGGGCTCATTACTCGCCTTAGGATTGAGGAAGAAGCCCGAAAGCAAGATCAGAGAGAAGAAGTGCTCGTTGTCTCCAACAATGTGGCAAATAGAAGGTCCTCTGTGATTCTGAAACCAATAGGAAAGAATATGAAGAATCAGAAACGAAACATCAACCAGAACCGAAAGAATCAGAATAGGAACACCTCACGAAACAGATCCAAACCACCCCAGGGAAATAACACATTCATGTGTTATAGTTGTAACAAGCCTGGTCATATGGCCAGGAATTGCCGGAATAGGCCTCGTCCTGCTTCACAGGCGAACCTAACCGAAGAGCAATTGATTGCTATGATCTCCGAGGTTAATCTTGCTGGAGGATCCGAGGGGTGGTGGGTGGATACTGGCGCTTCTCGTCACGTCTATTTTGACAGAGATATGTTTAAGTCCTATTCTGTATCTGAGGATAAGAAAGTGTTGCTGAGAGACTCCCACTCCACTATTGTCGCTGGTACTGGTGAGGTGGAATTAAAGTTTACCTCTGGAAAGATCGTCATACTGAAGGATGTTCTGCACACTCCAGAGATGAGAAAGAACCTAGTCTCAGGCTATCTTTTCAATAAGGCTGGGTTTTTCCAAACCATAGGAGCTGATCTTTACACAATAACAAAGAATAATGTCTTTGTTGGGAAAGGTTATGCTACTGATGGCATGTTTAAATTGAACATTGACATGAATAAAGTATCATCTTTCGCCTACATGTTGTGCACTTTTAATACTTGGCATGCTAGGCTTTGTCATGTGAATAAGCGATTAATTCAAAACATGAGTAACTTAGGACTCATCCCTAAACTATCTGTAGATGATTTTGAGAAATGTGAATACTGTAGCCAAGCTAAGATTACAAAAACCCCACATAGGTCAGTGCTTAGAGAGACTGAACAGCTTGAATTAATTCATTCTGACATTTGTGAATTTGATGGTATTTTAACAAGAAATGGAAAAAGATATTTTATAACATTCATAGATGATTGCTCTGATTACACTTATGTATATCTCATGAAAAATAAAAGTGAAGCATTTGACATGTTTAAGCTATTCTTAACTGAAATAGAAACTCAATACAATAGAAAAGTAAAAAGACTACGAAGTGATAGAGGTACTGAGTATGATTCTGGTCCTTTTATTGAATTTTACAAGACCAAAGGAATAATACATAAAAGAACTGCACCCTATTCTCCTGAGATGAATGGAAAAGCTGAAAGAAAAAATAGGACTCTTGCTGAATTAATAGTAGCCACTCTATTAAATTCTGGTGCAGCTTCTCATTGGTGGGGAGAAATTTTGCTGACCGTATGCTATGTGCTTAATAGAATCCCTAAGAGTAGAAGTAAAGTATCTCCCTATGAGATCTTAAAGAACAAAACACCTAACTTGTCCTACTTAAGAACATGGGGGTGCTTAGCTTATGTTCGAATTCTTGATCCCAAAAGAAATAAACTTGCTAGTAGAGCATATGAATGTGTTTTCATAGGATATGCTATAAATAGTAAAGCTTATAGATTTTTGGATTTAAAAAGGCAAGTTGTCATTGAATCTAACGATGTAGACTTCTATGAATATAGATTTCCTTTCAAATCGAGGAATAGTGGGGGCTCTATTTCTAGTAATCAGCCAAATGATAGAAGTGATCAACCAATTGAAGAAGAAGAGCTTAGGCGGAGTAAACGAATTAGAACTCTTAAGGACTATGGAGCCAAATTTTATGCATACACCCTAGAGGAAGATCCCCATACATTTAAAGAAGCTTTGTCTTCTCTAGATGCTAACTTATGGGAAGAAGCAGTAAATGATGAAATGGACTCTCTTGAGTCCAATAAAACTTGGCATCTAACAGACTTACCTCCAGGGTGCAAAGCTATAGGTTGCAAATGGGTACTGAAGAAAAAATTAAAACCCGATGGTACAGTTGAGAAATACAAGGCTCGCTTAGTAGCCAAAGGGTATAGACAAAGGGAGAATGTGGATTTCTTTGATACTTTTTCTCCAGTTTCTAGAATAACCTCCATACGGGTGTTAATAGCACTAGCTGCTATACATAACTTAGTTATACATCAAATGGATGTAAAAACTGCATTTCTAAATGGAGAATTAGAAGAAAAAATTTACATGGAACAACCTGAAGGTTTTGTGATTTCAGACCAAGAAAACAAAGTTTGTAAATTGGACAAATCATTGTATGGTCTGAAACAAGTGCCTAAGCAATGGCACGAAAAATTTGATAATCTTGTCATCTCACATGGATTTAAAGTGAATGAAATTGATAAGTGCATTTATTATAAGATTGAAAATAATTTTTGCACTATCATATGTCTTTATGTGGATGACCTACTTATCTTCGGCTCCAACATTCATGTCATAGATAAAGCAAAGTCCTCACTATATGCTAATTTCGACATGAAAGACTTAGGAGAAGCGAATGTAATTCTTGGAATAAAAATTACTAGGTCAACAAAGGGACTTTCTTTGGATCAATCATACTATATTGAAAAGATCTTAAAGAAATATAATTACTTTGACTGTAAACCTGCTTGTACTCCATATGATCCTAGTGTTAAATTGCTCAAGAACACTGGAGACAGTGTTAGACAAACTGAGTATGCGAGCATTATAGGTAGCTTACGTTATGCTACTGACTGCACTAGGCCTGATATAGCTTATGCTATGGGGTTACTCTGTAGGTTTACCAGTAGACCTGGTATCGAACATTGGCATGCTATTGAAAGGGTCATGAGGTATCTTTAGAGAACCATGAACCTTGGATTACATTATCAAAAGTTTCCCGCTGTTTTAGAAGGATACAACGATGCTGATTGGAACACCCTTTCAGAAGACTCCAAGGCAACAAGTGGTTATATTTTCAGTATTGCCGGTGGAGCTGTTTCATGGAAGTCCAAAAAACAAACTATTTTGGCTCAATCCACGATGGAGTCTGAATTGATAGCACTAGCTACAGCTAGTGAAGAAGCAGGCTGGTTAAGAAGTCTGCTAGCTGAGATCCCGTTATGGGAAAGACCGATACCAGCCATTTTGATCCACTTTGATAGTACCGCGGCTATCACAAAAGTTCAAAACCGTTATTATAACGGTAAGAGACGACAGATACGTCGTAAACATAGTACTGTTAGAGAGTTCCTCTCTACAAGAACTGTTAGAGTGGATCATGTACGGTCTGATGAGAATTTAGCTGATCCTTTGATAAAAGGACTAGCTAGAGAGAAGGTTTTTAAAACCTCGAAAGAAATGGGACTAATGCCCTTACAGTGATGAGTCACTCATGATGGTAACCTAACCTATGGACTGGAGATCCCAAGAAATAGGTTCAAAGGGTGATAACAAGTCATGAAGTGATAGAAAAAGAAACATACTATTTGGAGTCTCATTCTACTAGAAGTATGGAATCCTGAAACGAACGAAAAAAGGCTGAATTAAATTCTTAATGAGCTCTATACTCTATATAGAGTGGAGTATCCAGCTACAGGAATACTCTTGATAGGCTCACCTATGTGAATGTGAAAGTTTGGCTGCTTTCTATGGAATTTTTGGGCAAATTCTCTAAAGCATTCACTATACTGGGATATACGTGCATGGCCAAAAAAGCACGGGCTTTTCTCGAACTACACCTCAGAAAGATTGTGTGTGGGATGCTGTTGGAGATAGAGTTCAAAACTACGAGTTACTCTAGTACAATCTAAAGCGTCATCACTATGCAAAAGTTCAAGTCAAGAGACACCTCTGCTTACGCATAATCTTATAATCTTGATAATGCTCGATGAAAAAAAAAATGGGGGGAATTTTTTAATTTTAAATTCAAGTGGGGGATTGTTGATGAATTTAAAATACTGTTTAAAGGATTCATTATAGGACTGAGTCTTCCTCCACTAGGAGAAGATTCAGCCACCAACGAACAAACCCTATCCCATGATTCATCACCCCTTATCTCTTTAGTGTACACATGGCACACATGCAACACTTCTCTCCCATGGAATCCTCACCTATCTCCACTATAAATAGCCCCCCTCCCTAGCTCCTAAATCATTCATTCAAGCTTCAAGCTTTCTTATCTCCTCTCCTCTCTTTTCCTATTTCTTCATATATTTTCCTAATTTAGGGTTTTATTCCTTTCTTAAATTAGGGTTTTACTTTTCCCTAATTTAGGGTTTTATCCTTTTCTTAAATTAGGGTTTTACTTTTCCCTAATTTAGGGTTTTACCATTTCTTATCTTTAGGGTTTTATCTTTTCCTTCTAAAAAGGAAAAATAAAATCCTAATTTATTTGTTCTATCCGGATTCCGAGCAAATCTAAAGGACGTGTAGTATTACCGGATTCCTACTGTGCATAGGAGATCAGAGACAGAAATTTTTGGGCTGTTTTATCCTGGGGACGACGGGGCTATAGACTGCTGCACACCGAAGGCAGAGCCGCGAAACGTCTTAAAGAAAGCGACTTAGTCCGCGATTCAGCCTACTGAAATTTTGGTAATATCTTTTCTGTTTATTATTTATTTCAGCTGATACAATTTGCATCTACAACAATAGGTTCTGTGCAGATTCCTGAAGAACCGTAGAGGGCCATGCACTGGATCTTTCTGCCACACGTAGGAATCTCATCCCAAGGATTTGGTGTCTCCCCGCTGTCACCATTACTATCGGTTGGTCCCGAGCTCTCTAGATCAAGCTCCAAACCATGCCATTGATGAGCCCAAAAAATTGTACAGAAACTCCACATATGTCCAATACAAAATGGGCTTAAATGGGCTGCTTAGCCCATTATGGACTTACTAGATTCATATAAACAGAGACATAACATGCCCATGAAAAATTGGCTTCAGATATGCGAAATTCAATTCAATTCTTGGGTATACAAAATTTCCTTCAAATATAAGAAAAATTTTACCACTGCATTATCATCATACTAAACACAAAATTGGTGCCCTGCGATTTGAAGAATCTTTTGCGATTCATTGTGCAGCATTTCAGGTTGAAAAGGAGGTTATCAATCATGGTTTTTTTTTTTTTTTTTGAGAACATGGTAATCTTGCTCTTGTTCATCCGCCTTCTTTACTCTTTTTATTTTCCTTCCATGCATCCTACGTTACTTTGCCCGTTATGACTTCGTCTTCTTGTTCTTCTTCCTATTATTAGGCTTATACTTCTACTTCATGTTCTTTTCCATCTTTTTGGTATCTTCTTTCTCTTTTTGGGATCTTGTTGTTATTGTTTTTTTTTCTACTTTTTGATATAAGTGAAAATGGATATGTTGAAATTATTATTATTGACTTTTTAAATAAATTTTGATATATAACATGACAAAATAAATAAAAATTAAGATTTTTTATCTGATTTAAAGAAATGATAGCATGTAATAGTTCAAGAAGATAAATTATTATTATATATTCTTTATTTATTAATGTTTTAAATTATAAAAATATAATTGCATCCTCTTTTAAAAAATTAATATAAATTGGAAATTACATTAATTGAAAATCATATTTTTCTGATTTAATTTTTATTAATTTCTTATCAATAGTAAAAGGTAAAAATTAGCTAAATGAATAAAATATTATTTATCTACAATTTTTTAAATATTAATACAAATCTTATCAATATGTGGTTGATGTTGAGTTTTCCCTTAAAATGTTTAAAGAGTATTTTTTTTATTATAAAAATACAATTAAAAAATTTAATTTTTTTTAAAAATTATAATCAGTAATTTATTAAGTTATTACGAGTGATTATCTTTTTAAAAATTCAGATCATATTAATAAAGAATCCTAATCCTTATTGCTTTCCATATATGAGTTTTGCTTTTTAATTTTCTTATTATGACTATATTCGTTTTGAGTCGTAAGTATTTTATTGAATTTTTAATTATTTATTTAATTTTATACTATTAAATATCATGATGTATTTGATATTTTAATTTAATTATTAAGATTATAATTTTAAATTATTTATAATTTGTTATCATTATTTATAAATTATAATTTAATATTTAATATGATAAAACAGTTACATGCATTGCACAAGTTTCAACTAATATTTAGATATACAAAAGCATTTAATATATTTTTAAAGCGACTATATTAATATTTACTTGCCCTTGATGTCAATAGTAATTTTATATATAAAATAAATTATTTAAAATGTTTAAATTTAAAATTTTAAAAATATATTATTAATAATATTTTTTTTATTATAAATTTTTTCAAAAATAAAGTATATTCTTAATAATAAATTAAATTTTATTATCAAAAGTGATTAAACAAATTCTCATTTTTCAATAATTAAAAAAAGAAAGAGAAAATGTGGGTTGGTGGGATGTGACCAAATTAAATTTGAAATTTTGATTCTTTGTTTCATGAAGCACTAAAGGCCGTTAAAAGGTGTTGAATTTCTCTTTGTAATTTCATGTCTATATTATTTTTTGTTAAGTGTTGATGTAAAAAAATAATGTTATTTTGTTGTTCATTTTTAAATGTTTTTCATATTTATAAAAAATGTTAAGAAATCCATCTAGTTGAAAGAGGAGAAAGCTCCAATTTCAAAATTGTCATATTAACTTTTGTACATCTAATTAAGTGCAAATTAATTTTTTATGATTTTTTTTTTCCCTAATGAGTGTATCTCTCAAATGTAAAGATAAGTGATTTAAAAATCACGTCAACAAATCATGTAGTTCTAGTTATATCATAAGATCTGGTTACATTGAAGCTATAAGAGCACAAGGCTGACAGAAACTACTCCAACCTTATTACAGAGAACGAACGAGACATAACCGGGACTAAACTTTGGAAGATTTCGGCAACAATTAATATATCATGGCAATGGATGGCGAGAGGGAAAAGAATATGTAGCATGCACATGGAATTAATGTAGATATTGTTGCTGTTGATAGGAATTTTGATTCTGTAATTCAGTGATAGGAAAAACTGATTGTAGAAGTGGGAGCTGAAATGTTCATGTTCTAACATGACTGTAAAAGAAGACTATGGTACTCATGGGTCCTTGACCTTGTTCAGATTTCTTGTAAAACCCGATAGGGCCATGAACTAGGTCTTGCAGCCACATTTTAGCATCCCATGTAAGGGACTCGACAACCTGCCCCGTGGCTCTGCGATGAATTTTTCTTTGTACCTTTGTACCGGAAAATCCACTGTCAGAATACAATGTTTTAACAATGTTTTCCTATATATATACTTGCATGCGAGGCAGAGATGGGGAATAGCAGAATCTTCACTGACTTCTGTTGACATTCCTCTTGAATCTTGATGGGAGATTTATTGAGGAGTGAAAAGAATAGGACAAAGAATGCCAAAAATTAGAAGAAGAAAATCAGAGAAAAGGTAAAAGAACAAGGACAAGAACAAAAACTCGAAGGAGGCTATGTACTTTAGGATGTCAGGAAGAAGCATGATGAACAAAGGCTCAGAAGGATAGTTCACCAGTGCCTCCAAGTTACAGAGTCAAATTAAAGAAGACGATCAGTTTGATGATGCAATGGTGAAAATTTGCCAATTTGAAGGAAACTTTGTATAACCAGAAATCGAATTGCATTTATATGAATTCATGTAAACTCTTGTGCGGATACTGTCATCTTTATTTATATGAGCGGCCTAAGCATTTGTATGGGACAAATTTTGAGCTTCTACACTATTTTTTGGGCTCGTGACTAGTTCGGTTTACACAAAGCTCAATCAAATAACCAGCCCATAGTAATGGTGAAAACCGTAAAAGGAGGCGTGTGGTTCTAGATTCTTTGACTTCTATTTGATACTTTTTGTTTAATTTGTTCTTAATCCCATCATATTGTTTTGGTTAGTGAAGCAAACACCTTTCTTACAACAATTGATTTGCCTCCCTTCTCCAACACTTATACCAACTAACACTAGCACCAAACCTACATCTCTAGCTAGCCCTGGCCTTGCACTTAAAGAAAAGAAAAGCCACAGGGCAATCATTTGAAATTGGATGAGAGAAAGCCCAGGTGGGCGCATGACAGTGCTGTGCTTGTAGCCAATAGTTGTTAAAAGGCAGCTAGTCTTCGTCTTAAACTTGGTATGTCTTGTTGTGTTTGTGGAATAAACTAAGTGAATTAGGGAAACCAAGGTCGCCATAGTTGCAAGGAGGAGGAGATCATGAGCACGGCTAGATTCATCAAGTGTGTGACAATCGGAGATGGAGCAGTTGGGAAGACTTGTATGCTCATTTCCTACACTAGCAATATATTTCCAACGGTATGAAAGCTGGTGATGCTTTGTGTACAGTTTTATCATCTTATGCTTTATTTCCTTCTGGGTTCTTGTTCAATGTAGGATTATGTCCCCACCGTTTTCGACAACTTCAGTGCCAATGTTGTGGTCGATGCTAGCACTGTGAACCTTGGCTTATGGGATACAGCCGGTAACTTCGTGTTAATTGATGTGTTAATTTACTCTGAATCTTTCAATCTCATATCTTCATCTGTATGTGTAGATTGATTAGGACGAGGCAATAGCATTTCACATACATAGCATAAGTTTAATCGTCTAAGAGCTTGTGAAATGCATGCAGGACAGGAAGATTATAACAGGCTAAGGCCTCTAAGTTACAGAGGAGCCGATGTGTTTCTGCTGGCCTTCTCCCTCATTAGCAAGGCCAGTTATGAGAACGTCTACAAGAAGGTACCTATAATCTAATTAATTATTTGCTTAACAGCATATATATGATTAATTTCAAGTTATTGCAATATGCTAAGTTTTGCTGTAATCATTCAACGAACAGTGGATCCCCGAGCTAAAACACTATGCACCTAACGTGCCAATCGTGCTTGTTGGAACCAAACTAGGTAAGTCGATCCAATCATTGAAACTTACAGACATCTGCAGCCAAGCCATTCTCCTACTTTGTCAGGTCTTCACCCATGTATCTTCTGATTCTATAATTTAATGCAGATTTGAGAGAAGACAAGCAGTTCTTGAGTGATCATCCTGGAACAAACCCAATCACAACATCTCAGGTGTGTTACCTATCCATGCATGAACTGCTATTTCTCATACTTAAATACATCATCATATATCGTCAAATGTAGTAGCGAACTTAAGTGGGTTTCATGATAAAAATCGTTGGCAGGGTGAGGAGCTGAGGAAAATGATCGGTGCAGTCACTTACATTGAGTGCAGTTCTAAAACTCAGCAGGTACCAACATTTTATCACAGATGCTAGGATGATATCCAGCGTTGTTTTGGCTAATTTGTCTCTTGACTTTGTGTTTTTTTGCTTTTAAATTTTCTTGGACATGATCAGAATGTGAAGGCTGTGTTTGATGCTGCAATAAAGATAGCTTTACGGCCACCAAAGCAGAAGAAGAAGCCTAGAAAGCAAAGGAGTAGTTCTTGTGCTTTCCTCTAATAATAATAATATATAAGTCCATATTAATGCACAAAAACAATGTATTAATATCACAAATCCACCCATTTTTTGGATTATTTTTGTTTCAATCATAAATACCTTCTGCCCAATTGTAATATCATTAGCTGAGCTGCAATATTCAAGTGTTGTTTCAGTCCTTATGCATGCTGCTTAATGAAGTTCTTTATTTTCAACTCATTTAATTTGCTTCTTTGTGTCTGCCCATGTTAAGCTTAGTTTTCATTAATTTTTCCTATATATAAAGGAGAGAAATAATCGTTATCCGTTGTTAACAGAAATTAAGATTTTTTATTATATTATGTAGAAAACCTTATAAAACTTATGAATGATAATAGTATCTTTCATGTAGAAATTTCTCTTTGTTCCCCTCTAAGGAACATGTACTTAGAGAGATTCTTCACAAAAAAATGTGGTCTTAACCCAGTAATAATAATATTTAAGCACATCTCTCAAATTTCATATTCTCGTCAACCTATAGATCTTATAAACGCAGTCCCGATGGACGCAAACAATTAAGTTCTAACATTCCTACCATTAACTAGGCCTAAAGTTTCATTTGTTTAATATCCCAATAGAATATTTGTAGCATTCCAAGCTTTATTAATTTAATTAATTTCCCTTTAAACATATTAATTGTAGAAATAGATTGTTGCTAAATACAATTAAGCTAATGCAAACTAATCCAATTCAGAAGTAAGATAGGCACAAACCAAATTCTCTTCTCTGTTAATCTAATTTTTGACAACTAAGTTTTTTTTTTTGAAAAATAAAAGTATTCTTTATAATTAACTATATTAACATTTATAAACAATTAACATTTTATTAAATTTTATATGTCAATCTATTTTTAATTTTTTTTTAAAAAAAATCAAAATAGCATAAAACTTTTCTGTAAAATGAGTGCTACTCAATTTCCCAAGTGGGTATTGACAATTTCCATGGTAGTTCTATAGTGAAGTTTGAGATAACTTGAATAGACCAGCAATCTCATGGTAAAATCGAAAAAAATTTATTACTTGAAAGAGAAGATAGATCAATGATCGCTCGATTAACATTGATCCGTGTGATTAAAGTGTGAAAGCATATAATTTCCCAACAGCTAGCATTCAAGTCATTGTTTCCTCTCATCAGTTCTTTTACTGCACAGTGAATACTACGAGACTAATTGATAAGGTTTTTGAATATCTGAATATCGGATGCCATATATGCATAAATCCTCCACACAATCAATACTCAGAATCCAAATGCTTTCTTTCTCGTAATTTTCTGTGCCGGAGATATATAATAGGCAAAGGGGTAGAAGTTTGGTCTTCCAAGTGTAAAGACATGCAAGAATATAATAAGACTAAGGGCATGTGCAGCCAAAGGGATGCATTTAATCTTATCATGTTGTAGTATTTACTGCATGCACGTTTGCATTTAGTGACTGCTAGGGTTGCCCCAATTTTAGCTAACACACACACAATCACATAGCCTTTCATGTTGCCTTTAGATAAGCATCCACATTTATTGTAATCATGTGCAACTTCTTCACTTTTACAATAAGAAATCTTTGGGGAAAAAAAATGTCTAGATAAGATTGGTAGATTTCAAAGTGTTTGCAAGGGAGAGTTAAGTTAAAAGGGATCGAGCATTAGGTTTATTTTTACTCCTAATAATGAGAGATGTATTCGGATAATCAATGGACCAACAAGTATAATTAATAAAAATTATGGATTTTATTGAAGATTATTCTTGAGATTTAATCGCAGTTCATGCACATGGATTTATTATCAGTCCAAATGCAATATATTTTTGAGGTAATATCATTTTTCATTTGAATAAAATTGTAGAATTAGGATCAAAATTAATAATATTTTGTTTCATTTCAACTACGAAATTTCATAGGTAGAAGAAAATATAAGGGAGAAAAAGAGATGGAAGGGTGTTGGATAAGTGGGTAGAGTTAATACGTTGGGGTTTTGGTTGGAGACAAATTGGTGGGAGCAGAAAAGCAAAAAGGTTTACAAAGGGAAAGCAAGACAAAAATAGAAGGAACAAAAAAAAAAAAAGAAATCACAATAGATATTACGTATGTGTGACAGAGAGTTGCAGAGAAGAAGAGATCAGCTCCCTCCCTCCCTCTCTCCCTCCCTCTTCAAGTACTGCAGAGAGGTATGGTTCACTGTATCCTCATAATGATCAACATCATGAGAAGAAGAAGAAGAAGTGGCAAAAGAGACTTCACTTGCTACTAAGGCTACTTAATTCAGTTTGCTAAAAAGCCATTGATGGGATCGTATTCCGCACTTTCTGCACATTTTCTTGTCTGCCTCCCTCAAACACAGAGAGAGAGAGAGAGAGAGAGAGAGAGAGAGAGAAGTAGAGGGTGAAATGATAAGTTATAGAGAGAGGACACCATGGTCCCATGTTCTTTGTGTCAGAGTTTAGGGAATGGAGACACTGTTGCTTCTCTACAGTGCAGTTGTAGAAGAGACTGTGCAGATTTAAATCTCCCATTTTGTGAATTTGAATTAATGGGTCTTTTTCTTTTTAGTGGTTTTGTTGTTTTGAACATCTAAGAATTGATGGGTATGATTTTATATTTGGATATTCCATTGATTTCTGAGATCCTCTCTTTCTTTCTCTGTCACTTCCTCAGTTTCTCTTTCTCTTTGCATGCATGGGAAACACCCACAATCACACATACACATACACAATCACACCTTAATTTGCTTAAGTTCGTCCAAGTAAAGATGAAGAGCCTCACGTATAAGCCAATAATATTAAACTTCAATTTGAGGATTCATTATAGAGTTCATTTCTGTTAACTAAAAAAAATCTCTCTTCGTTATCCGTGTCTATAATATGACAAGCTATCAAGAAGATACATTTAGTCAATTAATTAAGGACTAATGCCACAAACAATTATCATAGTACAATGAATATTTTACACATAGAAAGTTAGCTTTGTGGGTATTTAAAGTAGGAAAGAAAATTCTTTATCGATTTGAGTTTGTGTTGATTTTTTTTTAATCAATATAAGATTCTAATCATTAGAGGATAAGCCTTTCTTGACATCTCTTCTCTTCCATCTCTTTCATTTTAGGGTTAATTTTTACTATTCCAATTAAGCCTTCTCTTTTTCGAATTTCTCTTTGATACAATCAATCTGATTATCTTTGAAGAATGAAGTAATTAAGTGCAAATTATGTTTGAAAACATATGAAGATATATAAATGGAGATAATAAATAAGGTCCTCGAGTCAATCCAAAACACAGCTTACATTGCCTAAAATAAGCAAAGACTAGCAATTACTATCCCACCACCGCTTTCCAATCAAACCCAACATGATTCTCTCTTCCTCTTGACTTTGAAACCACACCGCACCACCCCCCACCACCCATTTATTTTCCTCCAACAACCTCTCCCAATAGAATAATCCCACCACTTACATATCTACCCCATTAATATACCCTGCAAGCAACCCCAAGGTGGCCAAGAGAATCCCCTTCTTAGAGAACTGCAAAAGAGTCAACAGGTATCCCAAAAAAGCAAGAGAGATCAACCCATTTCTCTAAACCTATACATATAAAGACCCTCTCTTTATCTCTCTCACTCATTCAGTCTTCTCTCTCTCAGTTGCAGCAATTCACTTTTTCTTTGGCATTAAGGCCTTATCTGTCAACAACGAAGAGGATTCCCAGTTAAGCACCAACATGTCTTCTTTTCCATGTTTCCTTTGTCTCAAGCCGGGAGGAATTGGCTTGTCCTCACAAACATTTCACTTTTAATGCAAAACTGTAAGGGATCGGGATGGGGAGAGTACTTTCGATCTTCACCTTTTTATTTATTTTCCTTTCCTTTCTTGTTTTCCTTTTCGCAGGCGATTCCTGTTGTAGGCTTTAATATGTCTGTTGCATACTTCGATTATATAATTTCTTTTTTCCCTTCAGTGGGAATCACTGTTTATTTATTGATATAAACTAAGCAGGAGGTTAGGTAAGGAGGCTATAAGAGGAGATGCCATGTCTGCCGGGAG
The DNA here is from genome assembly GCA_021397835.1 of Moringa oleifera. Lineage (NCBI taxonomy): Eukaryota > Viridiplantae > Streptophyta > Magnoliopsida > Brassicales > Moringaceae > Moringa > Moringa oleifera. The sequence goes on from JAJFZO010000168.1 coordinate 5,353,539, forward strand.
GATTCAGTAAGAAAACACAGAGTAATAAGAAGAGAGAGCTGTTTCGTTGGGTTGACTCTCTTTCGGTTGGCTACTCGAGAGAAATCTGAAAGCACAGAGAGGGTTCTCATTTTATTATCATCGTCATCATCATGGCTTCCTCAAACAGACACTGGCCAAGCATGTTCAAGTCCAAGCCCTGCAACACTCACCACCAATGGCAGCATGACATCAACCCGTCTCTCATGTCAACTGGTTGCCACAGAGCCTCTTACGCTTCAGGTAATCGTAATATCATCACAATTTAGGCCATTCCAAGCTTTCTCCGAACACGATTAATTTGTGATTTTTCAGTCGTTAATTGTTAATACCATTAATACTTCATGCAATATCACATAACCGCAAGAGGGTTTTTCTAAAGATTGATGTCGAACACTTATGTTGCAAACCAGTTACTGGATGTGAAGAGCGCAGCCCAGAACCTAAGCCGAGATGGAACCCGAAGCCTGAGCAAATTCGTATACTCGAAGCAATTTTTAACTCTGGCATGGTGAACCCACCAAGGGACGAGATAAGAAAGATCAGAGCTCAGTTGCAGGAGTACGGCCAAGTTGGCGACGCCAACGTCTTCTATTGGTTCCAAAACAGGAAATCCAGAAGCAAACACAAGCTGCGCCACCTCCAGAACTCTAAACAAAGCTCCCACCAAGCCCCTGTGACCTCCGTCGCTGCCACCTCTGTCCCCGCTCCTTCTTCTTCATCGTCCTCCACACCGAAATCCTCCCCGAAAGGATCTAACAGCAAGAAGAGTACTCTTTCTTTGAGCTCTCAAAGCGTTACCGATGTCTCGAATTCTCCTACTGCTTCTGTGAACCAGCAGACCTACCTTCAGACCCATAATCAGTTCTTAACCGAACCTTTCTTCTTCCCGATTCATCAACAGAATGGAGGAGGAACAGGAGGTTTCGGTACTCAAGAATTTGGATTCTCTGAGCTAACAAACGTGGTTCAGGTCCCTGAACAGCCACCTGTTGGGCCCTGCACTAGTCTCTTGCTGAATGAGATAATGAACCATGGCGCTTCCAAGAAAGACCATGAAGAGAAGATGAACACAGTGCAGCCACAGCTTAGTTACACTGTCACGACTGCTTCCACTAGTCATTGCATCCCTACTGCACCTCCTACCACCAATACTTCCGTTACTGTTCCATCCACTATCAACCAAATTCAAGGTGAAAAAGAAACCTCTATTTCTTTTTTTTTTTTTTCCATTTTCTCTCTATCCCCTTTTGGATTCAATTGCATTCACATTGACAAAACTATGTCATCATCCTCTATATGGATATGAAATATGACAATAGGCAACACCCTATTCACAGGATTCACATGCACGTGGTAAGCAAAGGTCCATATATGTTATAGTAGCGAAAATCAATATGGCCATGTAACACTTCAAAACTAGATAGCGACCTAGGCACCATAGGAATACGTTTCTGTCCCTGTTAAAAATATATTTTCTGATTAAGATATCCTATTAGGGTTCACTAGGCAAAATCAATATGGCCATATAACACTTCAAAACTAGATAGCAACCTAGGTGCCATAGGGATGCATGTCTGTCCCTGTTAAAAGTATATTTTCTGATTAAGATATCCTGTTGGGGTGCACTAGGCAGTGGGTATGTGCATGTACATATGCCTGTCCATATTTCATGAACAGTTACTTGAAAAGCGACGAGGATAACCTTGCCTGTAAATAAGATCCATACTTTACGATCTCTGTCAAGATGGACTTGTGCGTGAGCCAGTCCTTTGACTATTGCGTTGGTTTCATGTAACTATTACTCACAGCACTGGTAGTACTACTCAAAGAGAAGTGCTTTTCTGTATGAAGGTGTTGGAGAATCTACTGGAGTGGGACCTGGCGGTGCTGCAAGATCAACGGTGTTCATCAACGATGTGGCTTTTGAGGTGGCTGCAGGGCATTTCAATGTGAGAGAAGCTTTTGGTGAAGATGCTGTGCTGATTAACTCCTCTGGTCAGCCTGTTCTCACTAACGAGTGGGGTGTCACCCTCCAGTATCTCCAGCACGGTGCATTCTACTATGTGGTATATGCACATTTAACCCTTTTCTCTCTAATCGCTACGAAAAAAAAAAGCTGTAGGAAATAATTAATTAAATTGGTACTAAATTGGTCAAGTTTTAGTTTCTTGGTTAGAGTGATTTCGTATTCAAGTTGCTGTTATTGGTTGATCTACATGTTCAAAGCACTGTTATTGAATCTAGAAGGAGAAATATGGGAGACAGCTTGTTATAATAGCTAGGCTTTAATGAACTTTCAGGCTCCATTGAACATTAAACCTTCTTCTCCTCTACCTTGTAAGTGAATTCTGATTCTTTTTCTTCCTGCCAAGCAGTTGATTAATATCTTATTCTTAGCTTTTGCAGATTTAGATCACCGGAAGTTCAGACGTCAGTGCAGCTTTGCTAATGTCATAGATCCTTTCCCTCTCTCTCTCTCTCTCTCTCTCTCTCTCTCTTCTCCAAGTGTATGCAACTTTGCTTTAGGCTTCTGCAATATTACTACTAAACTATATGGTATGTGGACCATGTATCTTGACTCTTGTTAAAGCAATATATATGGTATCGTTGGCTTCTTAATTTACTATGCCTTACTGTTATAACTTATAGCAATTTATTAGTAACAAATTATTCAATGCGCTCACATAAGTTATATAGCAATTTGCGGTAAATGGGGAACTTGTATTGAAGTAAGGTGATATCATTCTCACAAATTCAGCCATGTTTCTTGGGTTTTACTTATTTTAGAAACAAGCAGATGGGTATAAAGCAATTCATTAAATTTTGCAGTTGAAATTTAGCTCAAGCAGCCACATAGTATGTCACAGAAAAAGTGAGTGGCATGTCTACTTTTATAAAAGTTTCATCCTCATCTTCCAGTATTAGACTCCAAATAATGCACATTCTCTTTGACTTGTTAAATATAATTTGATTACTATTCCTAATCAAACCCTAATTAAACAATGCTAAAAGAAAGGAAGGAAGAAACTATCTTGATTAGCCCCACAATAAGGGACATACATACGTGCAGATGGATTATATCCAATATTTTTGGTATATCTTAACCAGACAATCTTTTGTTGCTGAATTGTTAAGATCAAGATCTTTCTTAATTTGAATTTATTGATTTTTTTGAAAAGATGATGGAATGGTAATTTAATAAAAAATAGTTAAAATTATGAAATATCTTTTTATTTTCTTATCAATTAATCCCAGCATTCAGATGAACTGATCACAAAGATCTTGTAATTCTTATATAGAAGTGATGTTTCATCTCATGGTTCTTCTTCCTCTTCTTCATCTTGATCTTCGTTTGTGTTTATAGTGATTAACATCCTTGTTGTGCATGAAGAACAGTGTATGTAAGCAAGACATAAAAATTTGTCTTTACTTGTAGTTCACGATGATTGTATGCAAAAAGTCTCCAATGGGTCCATCTTTGCCGCACAAACAGTCGGATTTTCTTCCCTAACAGTGTTATATAGTACATGGAGAGAAGCTAAGCTGCAGCCTCTCTCCCTTGTGCCATCTTTTAAGCTTGCACGAACCAGAAGCTCTGCCCCGAAACGGAAAGGGATTAATGTTTCTTTCTGCGAATATTTGGTGCTTTTACTGCCAACTTTTCCGGCAAAAAAAGAGATAAGATCAGTCACTCTTCATCAAATCAGTTCTTTGCAGTGATAAAGAAGAGTGGGTTTCAGATTTGTTACGTGCACACTGGTGAGAACAGTACAGTTAGAGTGAGTTCATATGTGTCTCTACACTTCGATTTGACTAAGCGATTTGGATATATCACCAACCTCTCTCTCTCTCTCTCTCAGAGCTACGTCACGTTCACATATGAGAAGACTCTGCTTGTCAAACACCATCTTGTAACTCATCATGACTTCTACGACCTTCTGCACCATCACCATCTCTTCCTCTCTCTCTCTCTCTCTCTCTCTCTCTTATCTCTCTCTTCACAGTGTGAGTTAACAAGTCATTTTGATGTCTAACCAGAGAGGAGAATGCACCAATTAATGCTGAAACAAAAAACGAAGAACAGGGTTTTGTGCTTGTGAGATCAAGAATCTGACATACGGGGCATGGCTGCTTGGCAGCTTTGTACAGAAGTAGATTGTAATCAAGAGCCGACGGCAGTGGCGGTGCTTCTGATTATGGACGCACGAGCGGATTAGGCCATAAGAATAGTAACTCCGAGGTGGTCGTGAAAATTTTTGATTCGGGTGGGCTGTCCTATAAAGAATGGGCTCCATGGGCCCAAAGATTCTTTTGATATCTTTTAGTGAAAGGAAGAAGAAAAGAAAAGCTTCTTTTAGAGCTCGAGTGCTCTGTTTCTCATGATATGTAGATGATCAAACCTACCGCGTTGGGAAAATCCGTAGGACAGCGAGCATTTACAAATTAGTAGTCGCCCACCTCATCATAGCGAACCCATGATTTTGTTTGTCAGCCAAGAAAAAGAAATTTGGATAAAATAGAATAACAGAAAAGAAACCCATTAGTCTCTGCCGTTTCTCCAAGTCTGGTCTCATCCTTTCTCTCACCAATACCTGTCTTTAACCTTGACACGCAAAACCCACGCGGTTTCATTTTGATCTGAATCATTTTGACACTAACATTCGAAATCAATCCTCCCCACATCTCGAACCCAGGATCAATATAACCAGAGGGGAGGGGAGAATTCATAATAGTGTTGGTGTCGGCATTGATAGTGTTAAGTGTTAATATTGGTGATTGATATAAAGCATGGGTGCGTACACAGCAGACGATGATTACGATTACTTGTTCAAGGTGGTCTTGATCGGTGACTCCGGCGTTGGGAAATCGAACCTGTTGTCGAGATTTACGAGGAATGAGTTCAGCCTTGAGTCCAAATCCACCATTGGCGTCGAGTTCGCGACACGCAGCATTCACGTTGATGATAAGGTCGTCAAGGCCCAGATTTGGGACACTGCCGGCCAGGAAAGGTACCCATGTCTCTGCACGTATACCTATCTCTCTCTGCTGTATGCATTCTACATGTTCGTCGGGATCATTCAATGCATGGATCTTGGGGCATTTTCTTCAGATTGGCCAGTTTGTGTGAGTCGGTTCTTGGTTTCCTTGCTTGGTATATTCAATATCACAAGAAAGGTTAATTTTTCTAAATGAAATATCATGTATAATTTAAATTGACGAATGAATCTGCGTTTTCACTTAGCTTCACGGAGAATTGTCTTTGAAATGTCTAGCTGACAATGGGTTTCCAATTAAAGCATATTAACTTGTTGTTGCTGTTGCCATTGTTGATTGCTTCACACATCTGTACTGCAATGTAACAGAGAGATCTTGATCGATAATTGTGATGCAAGTAATCTGAACGAAAATTCAAGGTACCCTTTTGGGGAGTCGGTTATGTGTTTCAGAGTTTAAAATTAGAAGTTATTGTTTTACGACCTCCACCTTCATCATCACAATCAAAATCCTAATTATGCTCCGCCTGGTTGATTGTTCTCACACCATTAATTCTGCTCCAAGTTCTCCAGTTTCCATGTTAGTTCTTTCTGCAAAATGTTCTTTTTTTTTTCCCGAGAATTTGTAATTTCAGCCTTATAGTGCATGAATGAAGGTCAGTAGATTTTCTTAGCTCTTTGATGCAATTCAACATCAGAGAGAGACAGAGAGAGACAGAGAGATGATGGATTGAAATATAGGATCATTGCACGATTCTTTTTGTGGTTATGTACTACCAGAGAAACAATTTCTGTACAAACACATGCATCTGCATTGCTTGGAACCCAAACATATTGACTGCAACTATGCTGCTCTGTTTTACAATTTGCTGCAATTTAAACTTGAAGTCTTGGTTATATTCTTTCTCTGATAGATTTAGATTGAATCTTTAGACTAGTTATGGTGGTGGCTCATGTCATTCTTCTGCTACAAGTCTGGAGTTTGCTTTGTCTTTCCTGTGCCTTCTCATTTCAAATTTTACAAGATATTTTCAATAAGTAGATGGCTCGGATTGTGATTCTCTTTTATGGAATACCATCTCATTTCATGTTTTCTCTTCAAAGATATCGAGCTATCACAAGTGCATATTACAGAGGTGCTGTGGGTGCTTTACTAGTCTACGATGTTACTCGCCATGTTACTTTCGAAAATGTGGAGAGATGGTTGAAGGAACTTAGAGATCACACAGATGCCAATATCGTGATAATGCTCGTAGGAAACAAGGCTGATCTACGTCATCTGAGAGCAGTTTCTACCGAAGATGCAAAGTCATTTGCTGAAAGAGAGAACACCTTCTTCATGGAAACGTCTGCTCTTGAATCAATGAATGTTGAGAATGCTTTCACCGAAGTGCTGACCCAGATCTATCGTGTAGTAAGTAGGAAGGCTCTAGACATCGGGGATGACCCTGCAGCTTTGCCCAAAGGACAGACTATCAGTGTCGGAACAAAAGATGATGTATCAGCTGTGAAGAAAGTAGGATGTTGCTCTGCTTAGCCTGAAAAGAGACGACTGGAATTTTTTCTTTAGAAATTCCATACCCTATATCTAGGTCGCAGTGAACCTGCCCATATATATAAAATCCATCTCCAGCTTTGAATTAACTGCTTCAACAAATATACACTGCAAGAATGGAGAAAAGTAGCTTATTTTAGCACCAAAACTAATGGGCTCCAATTTGCTCTTGAAAATTTTAGTTTTCCTGTCTCATATGAATCTAGTTACTTTTTCAACCATTTTCATGCCTGCATGAACTCTGTACCATGAAGTTTATAGCCAAAGACAGGAATCAAGTTTCAGAATCACAGACATTTGCAGTTCCTCATCCTTGAAAATTTAAGCTCTACTTCTCTAATTTTGTTGACGACCTCACATATTTCTGAAAATAGACTGATTGTGGCTTCAACTTTTCTTCTTTTGCTCGGACAATCTAAGCATTACTAAGAGACTGTTATCTGAAAGTAGAGGTATATAATTTGAAGAGTATCCTGTAAAAGCTGGAGCTCTTCTGAACCAATGAATTCCCACAAGAAACTTGCCTGCAGTGGAGAAACTGGCAGGATTTTTACATCATGAATGCAGCAAAATTGATGGAAGACAAGCAACTATGAAGTAAACAAGTCATTCGCATCAAAAACCAGGTTCTTGAGGACTTGCTCAGAACATTTGCATAAGGATCTACTCAGAAGTATTAAAGCACAAACTACAACATAACACCCCTGATGGATTGTGTTTTGTAATGAAAACATGCTGGATTTCAGTTGTCACACCATAAGATGCTGAAGCTCCTTTTCCTCGGTGTTTACATCTGCAACCAGAGAGATTCATCTTGAATCAATAGAATATTAAGATGCAGAAAATTAAACACTCCACATTGTTCAAGGGGGGCCAGCTGAAATACCATCTCTATTCAAACAAATTGAGATTGTAAGACCATATGACACACTAATCCAGAAACAAAAATCTGGGTTCCATTTTAGAACAATGAGTTTCAAGCTACCAGAGGACTCAACAGACATCGGATTGTTACATGAAGATACAGCATTAGCAAAGCATATACATGCCTAAGGAGCACCAGAAAGAGATACAACTGACATTTGTTAAGGACTCAAGACAACTCTGAAAGTTATAATCCCTAGCTTGAAGAACTATTTTGAAAGTCACCATGAGAAATTTCTTGTTTGTAAGAGGAGACTTAATATCATCTTTACAATTAAAAGTGATGATCATACAGGGAGAATTCTTTCGCCATACTACATAAAAGCTGAACTGAATTACTACACCAACGAGCCTGAAAAATACCAAATGCCATTAGGTGAAACCCACCAAAGCCGTCAATTTGACAAAAACAAATCATAGCTCAATTAGGAAAGCAAAGACCAACAGGAAGTTTGCTCGTAATCTAAAGATATCCATCAAAGGGATTCCATAACCACCCAAGAGCACGAAACCCCAAGTTACAATCGAGAACGGGAAGACACCCAGCAAGACATCATTCAAAGAAAGCCGATCAAAGAAAACGAACTCACCGGTAATCGAGCGAATTCACTTTGCATCATCAGAGGTAGAAGATGATGACGACGAGGACGAAGAGGAAGAAGAAGAGGCATCACGACTCAATGAAGGGAGAGGATTGGAGCCCTTGATGATCCAACCCAAAGCAAAAAACGAGAGACCAGCGAGAATCGCGGTTCCCCATGCGTGAGAGTACCATCTACTGTACTGCTTAATGGCATACCTCCACTGATCCCTCAGTGTAGCAGCTTCTGGGATGGTCGCATCGGGCGGGTTCGGGTAATGGATGTTTCGACCCGAGTACTTACCGCTGCTAGAGGCGTTGCCAATCTCTGGGGATATCTTGTTGGTTGAAGACGAAGCAGAAGAGGGGATTTTGTGTGCGGCCTCAGGGTTCTGTTGCCCACTCATGGTAATTGCTCTGCTACTGTGATTAAGAAGTTTCTGAGCTTATTGTTTTATCATTTTATTCCTTTTTAAACCCTTTGGCTTCACAATGCCACCTGCACTGCAAATGTGCACGGTTGCAGTTCTCACCTGCGCTGCAAGCATGCCACGTGTAACACTTCAGGGACATGATTCCCTGCCTCGAGTCTCCGTCACTTCGCTTCTATCCACAGTTTAGAGAGTTAAGTGATTCCCTGCCTCGAGTCTCCGTCACTTCGTTTCAATCCGCAGTTTAGAGAGTTCAGTCCTAATTTCGCACAGGGTATCCAATAAAGAACATGACCAAAGAGGGGTGATAGTCTGATAGATGTAATAATTTGATTCAAATAGGCATTATAAAACTTTGGAGAGGGCCTGAAGAATCTCTATTTACTTGGAAAAAGCAGAAAAAAGATTGAGCCAAACTATATGTGCCATATAATGAAAAAAAAAAAAATCCGTTCATCAAATTCTGACAATAAGTAATAGTAAATCTTTGATTATCGACCAACTGTCGAGAGCATATTTTCTTGTTCGGGAAAGCAGCATAACTTGTTTCCCATGACGTGTCGATTTTCCTAGGAAAGTCATTTGCGAGCTTCCACTTTCTTCTGTTCCTTGGCTGAAAGAAATGAAAATGAATGCAAATTTCAGCTTAATCTCTTGCAGAAGGTAGGAGACAGGTAGAAGCAAGAGGCATAAGTGGTGTCTTGAATATTACCTGCTTTTTCTTCTTCTCGCTTTCTAGCAGCTTCTGCCCTTTGCTGACGGATAAGGGATAATCGTTCTGCACAAAGAAAAGGTACAAAATGTTGTAGTGTCTGAGAACAACACATAGATATCAATAACGAATGCTGACACTAACATGACAAAAAGGAACCAAAATGAAAGGCAAATCAATGTTATTTCTTAGGTCAACTAATGTCCTGGCTTAGTAAGTACAAATGGTTATATGAATAGAAATAAAGGGTGAGAGTACAAACTAGGCTGTACTCCAAAAGTGAGAGTGTCAACAAGCAGTATCATAAGACTTAAAATTCAAAGAGACCATACAGATCTAACGGGAAACTATTCGAAGTTTCTGCCAATATAACCCTCATCTCCCTAATTTCAATGAGATTCAAACAAACACAAGGTGAAACACTTCGAAGTTTCTGCCAATATAACCCTCATCTCCCTAATTTCAATGAGATTCAAACAAACACAATGTGAAACACTTCGAAGTTTCTGCCAATATAACCCTCATCTCCCTAATTTCAATGAGATTCAAACAAACACAATGTGAAACACGTAAATTACAAAAAAAAAAAAAAAAGTACTATAAGCATGTGTCATTATAAATTAGTTCAAGACTAGCACAGGCCAACCAAGACAAGTTAAATAATCTACTTATATTAGGACAAAACTAGCACAGGTCAAAATCAGATTATGAACATTGCTTCAAGACACTTGTGAAAGTATTTCCTTCCCAAAAAAGAAAAGGCTTAAAGTAAGCAAAGTTTCAGCTTTTTTTTAAAAAAAAAAAATTCTAACTGCCATCCTTAAAGTAACCCATTTTGCATGACCTGACGATTACCAAAAAAAAAAAAAAACTATTCACATTGAATTATTAAAATATAAGTACTCAATACATCTCATTACTTACCCAAATCTTTCCTTGCTTGCTCTGTTTTCCCTTGTTCTTGCAGCCTCATGTATCGCTCATGAGCTTTCTGCTTCTCCAACTCCTCTCTGTAAACAAATAGATGAAAATAAGAAATTTTTTATCAGGATACTGTAAAATAATTTTAAACTCCACCAAGCTTTCTTTTTAAACTATACCTTGTATTTCTTATTAAAGAAATCGCATTTAAGACTTAACATGAACTTAAAAATATATGAGGTTATTCTAGAATATGATGATGAACTTTCACTTCGTGGCCTATCAAAAGCAGTTCCACTTAAGGATGAGTGAGAACAACCAGTAACAAACCTTTCACGCCTTGAAAGTTCAGTTGTTTTTCCAATCTGCACAGGCGCGGACAGCATAAGGCAATAAATAAAGTGGCGTCATTTTGTATAAATGTTAGGCACTGAAGCAATGCACAAGGGGAATCTATCACACTTACATCAATGTCTTTGGCTTTCAAGGTCTTTGGTTTCACATGATTAGGATTCTCGATGTCAATTATACCCTGAAGCCCTTTGCGCTTCTGCTAATATTATTAGAATAACTTCAAATTGATCAGTCATTCCATTGAAAAAATCCAAATTACTAAATGGTAAAGAGAAGCTTTGTGAGAAAGAAAACCACTCATGATTCACTGACTTCAGTTGTTTCTTCAGACTCATCTCCAGATTCTTCTTCAGATTCTTCTTCTTCATGTTTGTACTCAGCTTCCTCCTGATAAGGATAAAGAGTGTTTTTCTTATTATTCCATTTTTTTACTTTTATTTTTTTTAAAAAAAGATGCAGATGATGGGAACTACTTATACAAGCAGACACATAAAAGGACACATTGAGCTGCTATACATGTATCTAGCAGGGTCTGTTTGTGCATGTCTGTTTGTCCCCGTGCGCGCGCGCGCGCGCGTGTGTGTGTGTGTGTGAGAGAGAGAGAGAGAGAGAGAGAGAGAGAGATACCCGCTTAAAAGATCGAGGACGTGAGGAGGTGCCAGCAGCTGCAATCACACAGATGAGCAAGATCGGTCAGAGTTAGGCAATGCTTGTGTCCCGTCAGTGTAAAGAGTTAGAAACTTCAAGCACAGATGCAGAATAAAGTTTAGAGAATACACCAAAACCTAAAATTTAACATATATCCAAATAACATTTTGGTACTAATCCAAAGTATAGCCTGATATATTAACATGCATATGCATGTGCATTTCACTCTGTTTTGACCAAGATATGCTGGAACAGATGTGGCAACCTCCTTATCACTCAGAGCCCTAGTTTTCAGAAGTGTTGATATCAATGAGAATCCTTTCTCACCAGCCAATTGGGGGTTGACTTGAGAGTTTAAACTACTCACCTCTTCAAGACCATAGAAAGGCTCAATTCATCAGATTTCAATATTTTAAAGAACTCGTATGTGAAGCACAGGTAGGATGTGATATAGATGACATAACATAAATGTGCTGTAATACAGATATAGATACATGAATGGAACAGTTAGAAAGCAGGACAGAAAAACTTCAATACATAAAGCATGAATTTTGATTTTGAAATTCCTCTAAGACAGAGGACAAGGTAAAAACTGAAATAACAACTTGAAATCCATCTCTGGTATCAAATCAAGCACCCAAGTTCTCACTTGAAACTTAGCTCTTGAGCATACTCCAGACTAGCACACTTTCTTTGTTCCTCTCTAGGCATGCATGGAAATAACCTTATTAAACTTTTGTTGTGTCCTTTTTTTCTTTCATAAGAAACATTTGCTTCTTATCCAAAAGAAAGGAAACTTTGCTTCTTTGGTTGTAAAATAAGAAGAGAACCACAATTCTCATAATTATAATGACTACTCAAGGCCACTTTTAAGACTTGCAATTCAGGCTCTCGATCAGCTTAACTTTTACTATTATGAGCAAACCTTAGCCCGGTGAATCACAGATGGGCATTCAGCAGAAACATTAATTCTACAAAGAAAATATGGATCTAATCAATTAAACAAAGAATTCGATGTAAAAGAAAATTGAATCTGAACCTGTACATTGAGCAACACAAACATCAATCCAATCCAAAATATCTCCTCAATCATTCCCGTAAAGAAATAAATAAATAAATGAACATTTCATAAATCCTATGAAACTCAGCCAAATTAATATAAAATCCAAAACATTAAACAAAAATGCGATAAAAAACAAAAAATCCTCCCCAGGTCCACAGATTAATAGTTCACTAATCTAAGTTTGTCCAAACATCCAAAAGTAAAAACCTCAACACCCCAATATTTATTTCCCCACAGTTGTCTCGCGAACCAAACAAAAAACACAAGGAGATTGACTTACCTATATCTTCTGGTCTAGAGAAGTGACGTTGACCGGTTGGCTTTCCCTTGAACTTTCCTCTACCCATCGCTAACCCCCTCAACAGAAGGACCAAAACAGGAAAAACGAAATCAACAAGAAACAGACTTTCGCTAATTGATTTGAGACAATTCTAAAAAGAGAAGATGATCTAGTAAGAGGTAGCCTTTTATGGGAGAGAGTGGCGTTGTAATGGCGAAGAGGAAGATGCTTCCAATTGCTCTTCTGATTCGAGAAACCCTAGTCGTCGCTAGACTTGCTTTTTGACGGTGAGTGTGGCGTATGGTGGAGGAAAATGTTCGGTGCGAGTAATTACACACAAAGATTGATACAACAGAATCCGATCCTTGACACGTGGTTGATCCTTGGATCCGATAGCAGGAAGGCCGGAATTAGTCAGCCACGTGTGAGGCCCAGAGTCTGTTAGTGGTCCGATGAAAAGGATGATGCCGAGCCGATTGGATCACTCTTTAATCAAATAATCATTTTTTCTAATTAAAAATTATTTAAATGTCTAAAACGCCCTTCTTAATTCTTATAGAAATAAATTAACATTTTATGGTCTTACATAAATTGAGGGTAAATTATATTCATATATATATATATATATTATTTATTTATTTTTCAGTTTGATTAAATTTAAATTTTATTAAAAATTTTAAATTAGAATATTCAAAATTTAAAAAAATTTTACAAAAAATTTTCATCTAAATTATCATCATAAATTAGAATATTCAAATTTAGAAAAAAAATAATTTGTGATTTCATGTTTGAATTATTAATCTAAAATAAAATATCAAATTTATCTCAATCATTTTTAAGTGTTATATTAAGAAAAATATTTTTAATTTCTTATAATCGATTTGATTTAATGTTTCATTTAGATAAATAAAAAAATTAAATATACAAATAAATACATAGAAATTTAAATTAAAAAATAAGTTTTTTTTTTTTTTTTTTTTGATATTTACACTAAAACGACAGGTAAAAGTTGAACCATATATTATGAATTCAGTGAAATGAGTACAGATCAAATGGACAATTAGATCAACCCAGCAGGGCGTTCAGCTGCTGAACAAAGCTATCAGTGTAAGAGTTTTCAAGCCCTTTGCCCAACAAGAACTCCCTCCACTTACCATGGTTGGCCCTCACCTCTTTCGCGATCTCACTGTCTTCATCCATCACAGCCTTCACCGCCTTGCAGACGCTGTTCCTTGTGAACAGTCCATCTTCTTCGCCTTTCTCGACCTCCACTCCTACTTTCATGTCTCCACCCATCAGCCTGGCGTTGATTATCTGATCCCCGACGTAAGGCAGCAGCACCAATTGGCACTCGTTTACCAGAGCTTCCGATAAGGACCCCGAACCACAGTGCGTGACGAAACACCCAACGGAAGGATGCTTTAAGACCAGCTGCTGCTGAACCCAACCGCCATGGACGTATCCTCTTCCCTGAACTCTTTCTTTGAATCCTTCAGGTAGTGCTGAATCGATCGTTTCAGCTTCTGCTGGTGGTTTCAGGGCGACAAAGAATGGCAATCCTGTAAGCTCGAAACCCAGAAGCAGTTCCTGGAATTGATCCTTTTTGAGAATACACTCGCTCCCGAATGCGCAGAAAATCACAGTTTTGGCTTCGAAGCTTTTTAAGAGGTTCACCCATTTTTCTTCCAACGCCAAGTTCGGTGGCTCCGGCACTACCGGCCCAGCTAGGATCACCGGCTTCCCGAACTGGCTCTGGAGATAATCACAATAGGGTCCTTCGATCTCCTTGCATGTCTTGAACACAATGGCATCACAGTCGCGAAAGGAGATCAGTTGTCTTTCGTTGAATGAAACCCCACTGCCGTATTGTTGGACAGTTTTAGTAACTAATGATCTAGCTTCATGGGTGTGTAGCTTGATCGCAGAAGGAGGGAAACCTGGAGGAGGCTCCATTAGGTCTGCTTCCTTTACGTGTTTCCTTGCCGGAGCTATCAGATACCCAATGGTTGCAGAGCTGATGATGCAATAAACTACGGACCGAATGCCTAACCCACGAGCTACTTCCGGCAACCAGTGAGTGAAATCAAAGAAAACGAATTGGGGTTTGAGATCAACAAGGTGAGCTTCAATAACGGGTCTGGTAAGATCCATGGCGGTCATTAGAAGAGCATGCAAAGGGAAAGGAACATCTGTGGTGGTTTCAGTGCCTGAAGGGAGGCCATGAACGTGAGGAACATCGATTGGTATGAGAGAAATGAGATCTGGGTGAAGATTGAAAGCCTCAAAATTCTGTTTGATCTTCCTCGGCAACAAGAAGGAGATCTTGTGGCCTCTCTCCGCAAGCTTGTTGGATGCGTTAAGAAATGCGGTTATGTGGCCAATGGCAAACCAGGGATACATGGCGATGTGAAGAGTTCTACCAGCCATGGCTTCGGCTTATGCTGCTGTGATTCAAAATGGCACAACCTCTTCAAGCTCGCACTTCATATAGCATCAACGTTAACGGAGAACCACAAGAGAAATTAGAAAATAAAAGAGGAGGGGGAGAGAGAGAGAGAGCAGCAAAATTTTGTTTGATTCTCTTGTATATTTTTCACAACAGACATGTGATCTGGTACGCCAATGAGTTTCTTAGGTGTCAAACAATTCATCAGTATCATAATTTTAGAACAACTAATTCACAACCTAGGGTCTGAAAAAATAAAGGGCAATCAGTAGAGTAATGTTAAAATGTAATAAATGTTGTTTAGCAAAAGAAAAGAAATATTGCATTGCCTAAATTCAAAGGCTTTCTCTCCTTAACTGAACACCTGTCCTGTCTGATCTTTTAACCAAACCAACCTGTGAAGTAACGTGCCTGAATTGGACAGCAATATAAAAGCTAACCTCTTTTGTTTTTATGGTTTTTCCCCTTTTCTTGGTTGGCCATTTAGTTCTTTCCCTTTTTTGGCTGGGCAAAAGAAGGATTAGCTGTCATTGGAAAAACCAACTAATATATCCCCAAAGACGACCCCTGTGGCTCTGTCCACCCCAGTGAAGGGTGATGAAGCTTATGGTAAGTTTCAGGTTGTAATATTAACATAAGGCAGCAGAATGAATGGCTTTTGCGACCCTGTTCAATGTGTAATAAGCTGTTGTCAAAGCAGAGAGACTCCGTGCAGGTTCTTTGTGTTCACTTCTTTAAACAAAGAGCTCAAAGATCACAGCAGCAACAAGCAAGGGATGCATGTAAACAAACAATTCCAGTTATTGTCATGTATCCAAAATATGATCATTAGTTTTGGCATCATGACTTCAATTATTTAATTAACAGACAGAAATAAATGATCAAATGAAGAAAGAAACTCAAGGCAGCTGGCTAGCATAAAATACATCTCCATTCTGCAGCACAGCACAGCTTGGATTCTTTTCTTTTCCTGGTTGAGAAAACACAGCTAGTATCGAACATAATCTATACAAACCACCCCCTCCCCCCACTTCAAAAAAAAATAACATAAAGGAAACAGAAAATAGTAAAGAAAGCAGGCGGCTCTTGCGTTATTGCCATTAAACCAGTTTCCTACGTAGTATTACTGATTTCAAAATTTTGGGGTTCTGGAACTAGTTTTGGTTGCATTCTCCAGGCACGAATCATTTGATTTGGCTTAGCCAACACAAAATGGGAATCTGAATTCACTGATATTAACAACTCTATCACAACTAGCGCATCTGGCAGGCGAATCTTGAGTCCAGGTTCAATAAAACCTGCTTGAGACATGCAGAACATAGAACCACAAATCAAACATGAGCTTACAACGTAAGAGGAACTAATAGATAACAAAAGCAATGAACTCTTACCTGGATGAAGTTTTCTTCCACTGTATAGCTCTTTTGATAAGGGATTAGCAGCCCAGTGATTAACACCAACCCGGCTTGTGGGTTGCAAACCAACTATTTTACCATCAGTTGATAAAACAACCTGAATTATGACCAGAAAGGAGATCAGCCAACTAAAAAAAAAAAAAACTACATCCCCAAGGATGATGCAAGTTCAGTGAGTCTAACAAACGATGACTACCCCCACTTTAGCACAGCCCTCATGCGACATTATGTGTGACACACATCTAGGCTGGATGTTTATACAGAAGAATTATGCAGTGATTCGAAACTTCAAAGGATGGGAATGGCCACAATCAGAAAAAAGAGGATGACCAAGAAACTCCCATGAACTCGGAGATTTAAGCATAATGTTGACATTTTAGCTTAAGCTTTCATTACTATCCTTTTCCTTTTTAACACGTAATATGCAAGCCTAAAAGAAAATGCAGAAACTAAATCATAGATATATCAATGATGTATATTTTTACCTGATAACTAGCAACGTCCTGCAGAGATGATTTCAAGTCTTCATCAATTTTCTCCAAATCAACAGAATTAGCGGAGTTGTCTTCAGTACTTGAATTAGCCTCATGAGCTACTTTCAAGTAGTCTGGGACCTTCCCTATCCAAGCCCCAATACCTCTTTCTGTCACTATATCATCAGGCCAGCCAAATGCATCCTTAATCTTCTTGACAACTAGAGTGCAACATGCTTCCACCTATATGAAGTCCCAACATCACTTTCAAATGACACCCAAAAAAAAATCAACGATTAAACAACAAACAAATGAGACAACCTAGGCTTCAATAAAAAATGCTTTGAAACACTTAAGAATGTCCAAAGGTATCAATGAACAATGGAAAATTATTTAAACATAAGACAGAGTACTGCTAAGTACGGAATAAAAACCTCATCTTTTCTCCAGTAATTGAGCAATACAGATCAATTCCAATCACAACTATCACCATTTTGTTACAAAGACCAACTAAAACCCACAATTAATGGACAGTCAGTGTTAAACCTGACTAACAGATGTAGCACCGCATCTATACTGTGTGGGTGTGTGCGCATTATGCAGACATCAATCCATATATTAATAGACGAGGATATGTTCTCAGTGCATGCATACCTCTCCAGTGTCTAAAGATCGATGAACCACAGACTCAATCTTTGATGATAGAAGAGACGGACGATCCCCAAGGTACATTCCTCCCTTGCATTGGTGAGGCAAAAAGAAATGACCAAGAGCACTGACAGCAGTAAGAAGAATCCCACTCGCAACAGTGACAGAAAGAACTTTCAACAAAGAAGAGCCCCTCTGTGAACAGAATCCATTGGAGTAAGTGAACACAGCAACAGAAGCTTTTTCTCCAAGCTAAATTATCAGAAGGCAATTGCAAGTTTTCCCCACAAGATCCTCCACCAAATACAACCCAATACGCATCCACCCTAACCCGCGCCCCCCCCCCCCCCCCCCCCCAAAAAAAAAAAAAAAAACCCAAAGAAAAAACTGGAAAAGAATACAATTTCCCCAAAAGCAGGAAGCCCAAGTTTTACACACACATGAAAAACACCAAATATAGCATGCAATTCATGGACTGTTAACATGACTTGGATATCAGCAGATGGACGAAGTCAGCTTGACCCTTATGAACGGAGACCTTCAAAATCTTATTGGTTTCAGCTGACTTCTGTCATTTTTGTTCTTGGCTGATTGGTTAATTGCAAATGACTAACATATTTCCCATTTCCAAATATCTAGTATTTCAGGTACAAGATAACCTTCCCACCTAACAAGTTGGCAAATCATTTGGCCCAAGAGATGACATGGACAAAACCAATATATGCGTCTGAGTACCTTCTTGCTGGACAAGTTGGTGTAATTTCCAACTGCACCACATGGTAGATGTTTATCAGGGAGTGAATAAATATCTTCAAAGTACATATCTAATGCATCAGCCAGTCCGACCTACAAATTTCCCAGAATATAGTCATAACAGAGAAAGCATGGATTCTGGAAAAGTACTTAGGAATAAAGATAACTACATCCTCATAATAGCAGGTTCACCACCATCCAGGCTTCATGAAACTTTCCAATCACAGCAAAAGGTAGAAAAGGCGAAAAGCCTGACAAGGAAAAGGAAAGAATGCAGTACCATTTGGGAGTGGGTAAGAAGAACGTCACATTTATTCTCAGCACACTTTCTCCAGCCTTCAAAATTTACATCCTTGAGTCTGTCAATGTCAATTTCTAGCCGATAGGCAGGTACATACTCAACAGCCCAAGTACTAAACTCACATCCACCAATCTTTTCCAACTTTGAGTATGTTGATGGCATCCACCAATGGCACTTGGGCTTTGTTTGCATAGGATTAAAAGACTCTTTCATTGAATCAAATGTTTCAAGCAGACTCTTGGCGTTTTCAACTATCTCATCTTCAAATAACGGATACAAGAGAACCGAGGAATCCTTAGATTCAATCCTTTTGTGCTTTTGAAACCATCGGAAGAAACTACTAGAAGTTCTTCCCAATGAAGTATCAAGGAAATGCTTCTCAGTACTTTGAAGAGCAGAGATGCACACAACTTCTGCAATCACAGAGATAATCCTTTCATCGGTTGATCTGAGGGTGAAAGATGCAGGAACCTGCTTAGACGAAATGCATAAGAGAACTGAACCTATCAGTAACCTGCATAACAGACATATTAATATGGTATCATGATATAGTCATGCAGACGTCAAGATGCAAAAGCATAACTGTGACAGACGGGCTTCTAACCTCTCTTGCATTCTCAAGATCCTCCATTTGTCTTTCAGTTCCAGGCCTGAACATGACCAGCTCAAAGTTCCAAAGCTGCTGCAGAACTACTTGTCTAAACGTCATGGCAAGTATATTGCTGGACATAGTTCCAGACAATATGTCTTCAGAAATAGAACTTCTCAGCTTATTTGCTTTCTCTTTCACTTTACGAGCTGGCAAAAACTGTTCAAAAAGTTATATTTAGGAACACAATCAGAATCAAAATTGATCAGAGAATAGGTACCTAAGCAACTGGTCCATTCAGCCAAACAAACCAATAAACAAAGCAACAAGTCAAAATGTGTATGGTACAGATAGCCAAGAAAAAGAAAAGGAAATAGCAAGAGACCAACGTGAAAGCAAAATCCATCATTACAGCAGCCAAGACAAAGTCCAAAGGTGACTAGATACTGATTAGGGATCTCCACACCTAAAGAAGTACAGTTGTCACCAGTCAAAAGGCAAAGTTCCCTGAGTTTTCAATGCATAAACCAAATTGCAGAAATAAGATAATCATTCAGACATTTACTGTTCAACATTAAAATGAGAAAAAAGAAGATAAAAATCAAATTTATAAGAAAGAATATAGGCATCAACAACATTAAAGGAGCTGAAAAGAACAATGTGAAATGAAACTAAACTAATCGGGTAGAGACAGTGGCGTGCGAGTCATTAGGTCCGGGGAAAACAGTCTCGACGACCATAGCGGGAACCCCAGTGCCAACATGCTCGTCCGCGGCTTTGCCTCCATCGGCCGCAGCAGCCGTGAGAGCCTGGTCGAAACCGACAGCTCCGACAAGGCTGAGCTGAGACAAGTCGTTCTCGTAAGTCCTCACGCAAGGAAGTATCTTCTCATCGGACTCCGCCACGAATTTGATGACGTCTTCTTCTGTGGTGGGAGGGATTCGTGGAGAAGAACAGAAGAGTACATTGACGGAGCCTTTTAGATTTTCAAAGGGAAATTTGGGGACGAAAGTGAACTTCCGTGACGAGAGAGAGTGGAAGTGAAAGGGAACTGAAGGAGAAATCAGGGAGAGTGGGGCAATGACTGCCATTGATTGACGGGTGAGATCACGGGTTGGGGCTTTTGAAGGGTTTTGGATTTTTGAACGACATTTTGCCTGTAGCGGAAAGGCGGAGCAAAAGCGTTGTTGTTGCTTGTTGGGGTTATTATAATATGACGTCGTTTAAGATTATTTGCAGTAACTTGTATATTTTCGGGTCGGGTAGACAGGCTCAACCGACCCGAAGACCAAAGATCAGCTCACGAATCCAACAGGCTGCCCGTAAGTTCTACATTGTTAATTTGTTAGGGGCACGTAATTCCCGCCAACGCACCCTACCGCACGCGAAACGTCGTCGTTAGGATAGGAGGCGCCGCCCTGAAGATATCACTTCTCAGGGATGGGGAAATAATAGTTCCAATCCCTCGCTCCCTTGTAGACATCGTCTCCTTTTTGATCGCTCGTTAAAAGCTAGAGTTTACATTCTGCTTGCAAAAGTCTCAATCGCCCCGAAGTTCGTCAGAGTCGCTCTTTTCCTCCACAATTATAATTTTTACCGTATATATACCTGATTTTTGAGAAATTAATTATTTGATTGTTAAATTTGATACCGCTCTCTTATCGCCAGAAAGAGGATCTCTTTTCGATTGATTCTCATCGACCTTAGTGCCTTATTGTGGTCTCTCTCTCTCTCTCTCTCTTCTGTTGGTTGATTGATTGATTTGGTGCAGTTTGTTGTTTATTTGAAATTTTCGGGTAAATTTTAATCCGTAATCTTGTTGAAAAAAGAAATTTTTAATCTCAACTCTGCTGATGATAATGGAAGATGCGATTGAGCTGATATTGATGTGATTGATGATGGCTTTTCTGAAAAATCAGATTCTTTTGTTATGTTTTTCTTTTGCTTTTCTTCCTTTTATCAAATCTTTGCAAGAAATTGGAGTTCGATTATTTAGGTTGAGGAAAAGGTTAGATAATTTGGCACAAGTTTGGGCATTGGTTTATGTGATCTTATCATGTGCCTCCTATGTATCTGTTTCATTGTCATTGCTTTTGTGCATGTTAGGGTCCTCTTTTGCAGTGGGAATTCTTTCACTTGAAATCCTGAGAAGATTTTGATTAATTAACTTGGTAATAAATAAATTTCTTGCTGATAATTGTGATCATGCATCTAAAATTTAACTGATTTTACAGGTTTTGCTAGTTCTTTCTCTTCTCAGTTAATTTAAAGTTGAATGGATTATTTTTGTCTTAACTGGTAATTTGAATGATTTAGAAAGAACTTGAACCATGGGAAAGAGAAAGTCGAGGGCGAAGCCTCCTCCTAAGAAGCGGATGGACAAGCTTGATACTGTATTCTGTTGTCCTTTCTGCAGCAATAACTCCAGTGTTGAATGCCGCATGTAAGCTTTTTTTTTTTTTTTTTTTGGATGTCATGCTCTTTTTAGTATTAGTTGTAAATTTTGTATATAAACTATCAAGAGATGCTTTCAGAATAGGTATGTATATGACAACTATCAGGTAATAACAGTCTTAACATCATGCTGTAAAGAGTTTAATTTTACATGCCATAGGTTAGCTAATTGTGTCCTCACTTTTGGTGTTTGATCTGGTTTTAGTGATATGAAGAACTTAATTGGCGAAGCTACATGCAGAGTATGCCAAGAGAGTTTTAGCACTACTGTCACAGGTGGTTCTTACTCTTTTTTTTTTTTTTTTTGGGCCCTTGGTTTTGTGAATATAGTGAAACTAGATAAATGTTAGGTGTGTATTTCGATGTTTTTTTGAGTTTTTGTTGAATGAATGTTATTTGAATAATAGGAATAGGAAGTCAACACATAGAACCCTACTTAAATTTAGTCTGACAATGGAAGCTGGAACATATTTTTGTAATTAGGAACAGTATGTATATATTGATTATTTACATTGCACTTAGCGGGTGCAGCCCTTTACAAATATGGTTAGTCTTAGAGGTTTGGAGTTTCTATGAAATGTACCAAATCCTCCTCATATACTTAAAAGATACCTCATACCCTTAAATTCAATGTTCATAAATCCCTAACTGATTCCACCGTCTTCTCAATTATCTCAAAAGCCCTCTCATTTCTATGAAATGTTTTTTTGAGTTTTTGTTGAATGAATGTTATTTGAATAATAGGAATAGGAAGTCAACACATAGAACCCTACTTAAATTTAGTCTGACAATGGAAGCTGGAACATATTTTTGTAATTAGGAACAGTATGTATATATTGATTATTTACATTGCACTTAGCGGGTGCAGCCCTTTGCAAATATGGTTAGTCTTAGAGGTTTGGAGTTTCTATGAAATGTACCAAATCCTCCTCATATACTTAAAAGATACCTCATACCCTTAAATTCAATGTTCATAAATCCCTAACTGATTCCACCGTCTTCTCAATTATCTCAAAAGCCCTCTCATTTCTTTCATAGAACATAATCCAAAAAATCATGAAAGATAGAGTTCTAATTAGCTTCTTTTCCTCTATATTAATCCTCAATCCTTCCAAGGCTTTCAGCTCCTCCCCTACAAATCTCTTAATTGAAAAATCGGAACATAATTGATCTGTGGTTAATTCTTTCTTTTCAATATGTGAGGGCCAATCTTATCAATTTGAGTTTTATACGGATGGAATGATAAGACCAAATTTATCGTAATTCACCCATTCCTTAGCAACTTTCCAATGAGAACATGCAATTCCAATTGTTGATAATTAATGATCCAGATAAGTGTTTCAACTAAACTGTGACAATGAAGAGTTAAAAAAAGGAATCTTACTTGGGGGTTTTTTTTTCAACTGACTTGATTGGTTTTTCTGGGCAAAGGGACATCTTCTGCCTCGAAAAAATTATATTGCATGCAAGGTGAACATATTTGATTTGTGGCACTAACCCCAGTATACTCTGTTACGGAGTAATTCCTGTTCTTTTTTTCTTTCTGGTTCCTGTGTAATGAACCACAACAGTCCATAAGTTATTATTTTCACCTCATGTTCCAAGCTAAAGTATTTCTTCAAAAATGTCCTGTATGTTGTCCTTTTCATTTCCTGTTGGAATAAAAACTTATCAGATTGTATGTTAGCATTGAATTATCCTTTCCCTCAAGGAGACTTTTACGTGACATATGGAACCTGACTTTATGTTTATAAATCACGTGCTTTAGCCCAAGCTCATTAGGAGGAGATGGTATTTCGATTTTATCCTTACCAATTAATCATTCAATCATGGATTTCAGTTTCTTGATAAAAACTGATGTTATTGGTAATACCGTATCCCGTCTATTTGTTCTGCTTTGTTTTGTTTTGTTAAATGGCCTGTTTTAATTATCGTTATAGATGCTCCGAAAATATAATCTAGTTATTGTTTATTGACTGATTTTTTTGTCCTCCCTGCTTTTATGCAGCTTTGACTGAGCCAATAGACATGTAAGTATGATATATCCAGAATCGGATTATTGTTCTCTGTCTCATTGATTGAGGGTATAATGTTTTCCTTATTCTTACTGCAGATATAGTGAATGGATTGATGAATGTGAAAGGGTTAACAACCTTGAAGACGACGGTGCCTAAACTGAAGATCTGACATCTCAAAAAACAGTTCAGTATTTTAACTGAATGGCTAGTGCTGTTAAAAAGCTTTATTTAAGCCTGTTGCTCCTCAGGTTCTTAGTGGAGGCAGCTTAGGCGACCAGTGTCATGTCAAAGACTGATTAGTGTAGTTGCATGGTACTAAGGAGCTGAATAATTACACATTGTAAGAAAGCCACCATAGACAGAGTTGTACCCAGCAACATTACTAGTAAGGAAGCCACGGTAGATGGCGAATTATGCCCTTTGTGATTATGACATATTGTGATCCCTTGGCTTGCAATATATAGCTAAGAAAAATGTGTTAGATTGTTACAGTGGTGTTGTTTTATGTACTATGGGTCCTTACTTCTACCTGCATTCTATGCTTGGGTTGGTCATGCAGGACTTGAGATGTTTGCCATCGGCTCTTTCAAAATTTTGGCCATGGTGCACACCTGTAATGAATTTCTTCTAACCCATCCTCAGGTTCACCATTTGGCTCATGGTCTGTGGGTTGGTCAATTCATGGTTTGATCTATCGAGTGTTTGTCTTGATTTCTTTATTGATAGGAGTGAGTGGGGCCTTCAATTTGTAATTTCTTTATTGATAGGATTGAGTGGGGCCTTCAATTTGTAATTTTAAAATAAGTCGTTTGATAGATTAAGTCATAATTAGCTGATACTTGGGTCATTACAGCTTATATTTGAGTATGTTCGTTATGATAAACAAATTGGTTATATTTGAATCATTTTATCAATAAATGAATTATATTTATGTTTATTTAATTAAATTATTAATAATTTTTATTATCATATATGTAATTAAATGAGTTTATAATTATTATTTATCATACACAAAAATGAGTTTGATATTTTTTTAGTATTGAAACATTTGTAAGTTTAAAAAATCTGAATTTGGTACATAGAAAAATACAAGACAATACAAAATAGGAAGAAATTAGTAATTATCAAGTTTATTAATCTTTTTAATTTAAAAATATACTTATAGGATTTTTTTAATTTAAAAATATACTTATGAATAATAAAATTAAAAAATGCATATTATTGACAAATAAGTAAGTATTAACTTAGTTAAAATGTACTTATTTTATAGTGATGTATTAATTTTTTAAAATTAATTTATTAGTTAATATTTTTTAATAATTTATAAAATATTAACTTGTATTTATATAAATCATAATAAAAATCATCTTAAGTCCATGTAATACTCTTATTAGACCTACGTAAATATACTTAAAATCTACATAAAATTTTTTAAGATCTGAAAATAACATAAATAAAATTTATTTAAAATTTAAAATAACTCACATAAAATTCAAATAAAATTTATTGAAAGGATAAAATAATCCATATAAAACCCAATAAATTAAGCACCTAAATAAATCATGAACCATATTTTTTTAAAATGATCGGATTTATCCGAAACCATTAATTTGTAAAATCTATTGGACAATGAATGAATAGGATTTAGATCACAAATTTTTGAATTGAACCGGCCGGGGCCAGCCTATTGCCAAGCCTGAACCCCTGGCTAAATCAGGGTAGATACAATTCCTTTCTTTTTATTGTTCCATTTAATAGGGAACCTGCCTTTGACATTACTGCTTTAACATGGCTTCTGTTGGTTGGCGCCAAGCATGCGCTCGCTTTAATCCAATTCAGGTCTCTAGTTGCCTTGGCAGGTGCATTTGAGAAATTTATCCCAAGTACAGCTGATGCAACTTTTTGTCTTGGACATCTGGTTGTGCTATGTGTGAAGTTTCACAGTGCAAATACTGCCCAAACTGCATAAGCTTAAGGGAAGTGCTTGAGGTGTGTTAATAAATCTGAATACCAACTAGGCAATCCAAGACATCTTTGAATTGGAATCTATGATTCTAAACCAACCATGTCAATGACCTTTTACTCTGATAGATGGGCCATGTGCTTTATATGGTTTATAAGCAGCAACGTTCTCATGCTGGGACCATTTACTATCATGGAGTTGCATTAAAAGAAAATCCATCAATGGAATATTAGATAACTGCAATTAGACAGCATCTTCCACTTGCTCTCCAGTGGTTAAAAACAGTATTAGACAGATTGGAAAAGCATAACTGATGCTGAGGATGTCATTGTCCTACCACAGCAATTTGAACAGGTAAGATTACAAGCAGCCACAGAATAGTCTCAAGAGTCAATCAGATGCTCATTCTCTACAAATAGGGAGACCGAACGAGAGAGATGGGACAAGCCCATTACACCAGGAGACATTCTGAAACAAAAGTCTTCAGAATTCAGACAATAAAGATTCCAGAGAATAGACAACCATATTTCTCACCACTGGAAACAGATAATATTATGTACCAGCTTCACTAGAATACATAGATATCTTCCATTAGCAGCATATTGCTCATGGAATTAGCATAAAGTCTAAAGCCCAAAAAAATGTCAGCAACATATTATAGCAACAGTTTTACCTGGTCACTATCGAGTTTCCAGTGTTCCCAATCTTCATCAGTTACAAAAATGGACTGAAGAAAACCAGCACTTGTTTTACTTGTAACCATCTTCTGTAAGTTAGAATAGGCTTCACGATCCAGGATAATCTAATGCAACACTTCCATGTAATATTTACAATTTGATATTGCTGAAAAGAAATTGTTTAACTTGGATGATATAACAGAACCTCCAGTATTACGACGATTAAATGCTTCAGCCAGTGCGACTAGATCTAACTAGATGGAGCTTGTACCACTTCTAACCACCATTCTTCAATCATGTTATGTAATACTCGCTTATGTTTTCAACAAGGTAATCATAGGCACCAACTCCATAATCAAACTTTTCATTTGAAGGTGCCACCATGTTTGATGTTGAATAAACAATTCCAACACCAACCTTTCCATTAAGTTTGGCCCTCCCCTTGACAGATCGCTTGTTATCAGATGGAAACTCAGCTGTAAGCCTTCCCATCTGCTTCTGCAAATCAGCAACTGAATCAGTTGTTATTTTCCCCTTAGAATTCTTCTTCCCATCAACAAGCTTTAGTTCCAACCTATATAAGGCGCAGGCATCACACTTATTGATCTCATATTCGTAAAGGTGCCATTCAAAATGATTCAGTGGCTGTGGGTCCATGTAATATGATCTTTTCAGCCCTCCAAATTCATTCATGACTTGCTTCCTCGACTCATGCCAACCACGCCCACTGTAATCTGGTAGTGACCTCTGCTTCCTGTTTCCACTCTCAAATGCTCTTCGAGGCTTATCAAAAAAGAGCCACTCTCTAATTGTTTCACCCTCAAGAACCGAAAGATCAAAGAGCTCTGCAATTACACAAGAAAAATTAATTAGACAGGCAAAAGACAGAAAGGACATGTTATAAGAGAACAGAATATATTTTCTTCCTACTCAAAAAGCTACTGTAACAACGCAAAAGAGTCTAACGTCCTAGATAAACTTACCAGGAGCATTCCATGGAGACTTTGCAGTTGCAGCTCCTTCGCATTCTGGGATACCAACATCTTTCCCTTGTGCTTTTGCACTAAGAGCAGCAAAAAGCAGACCATCCTTCAGGCCAATGCCTCCAGGACGCAGAACAGGACCCATTCCAGGTGGGCCTTCATTCAATGCCAGAGCAGCATGAAAGCTACTGCAGTAATCCTGACACCAGTCCAACCCTTGAGCAGGCCTTGGACAATCCCAAAGCGCACACTTTGGACCTAAGAATGCTGAAGGTGGAGGGCATATACTTGGAAGATAACTAGAAACATGGCCTATCCCATCCTCCTCAGCGTAACCTGTACAATTAAATTCAGCATAGAAATTTTGCTCAAAGTCTTGATGCAAATCAAACTGACGATAGTCCAAATGAGTAGCCCCTTCAAAGTTGTTAACAGGCATGTTGGGGCCTCTGGTGGGGGAATCTTTGCAATGATCAACTAATGGGAAGCCATGTTCTGCTTGCCCCTGATTCACACTGAATTCCTGAAATGTTATCAACCAAAAATTCACCAGTGAATGCCCCTTCGACACAAACAAAATGCCAATGCAATATGAAACAGTATACCATGCAAGAGATATTAACAACATCACCTAATCTTAAAGTGAATTGCCCAATGCCAATCACAAGGCACAACAGCCAGGAATATATGTCACAGAACTGCAGATTAAGGAAAAATAAACGCTTTAATGGTTGCGCCATCACTCCAGGATTCATTTTCATTGATCGATCAAGGACAAAAACAGACTAATTCCCGGCAGTCTTTGACGACTGTAACATGGAAGTAGGTCCCATTGATGGGCTCACTGCAGGAATAATCTCCTCTACCCTATACCAACGGAACTAGCATGCCCAAGCCATTCTCATCACCTAAAGGCTCCATAATAAACAAAGACGGCACACATGGCAGCAATCCAATTAAACATGGTGGTCTATGGTCTCCACAGAATAAAGGAATCTTGAGTTTTATGAACCATAAATAAACCCTGCAAAGGCCTCGGTGTGGAAGTGCAAAGAACACAAGTTATCCACTTAAAATTGCCATAGAAAAGTAGATGGAGCTAAGATACTCAACCAAACTGGATCCAGGAATAAAAGAAAATCAAGTAGATAAAACAAGGAAAGAACAGAAAGCTTTGATGAATGAACACATCAGACATGCACCTGGACTTTACACGATTAGGTTTAAGAAAAAGAAACATCACTACCCAAACACTTGGCAAAACCTCTATAGAAAAGGAAAAGGAAAAGAAAAATTAAAACTGATAATGAAAATTAAACTGCAAACAATATCCATGGTCAAATAGTTACAACCACCTTATTAAGTTGAAATTCCATATTTATACTACGATCTACCACCCTAACGCCTCCTAGCCATAATTTACACTGTCTCACCAGACTCCCTTACTAATCCTGAAGTTCACATATGCTTGAAAACATTCACAACTAGCTTAATTTAAACTAAAGTTAGTTTGCACCATCATTTTCCAATTTACACCAAGTGCTTCTAAGTTCACAGTGTAACCCTTTCCAGCAATACATCCAGGTGTAACCAACAGGTAACATCATTGCTCTACTACAGTATGTCAATCAGAATTTAGTAGATAAGCAAACTGACACAGTGTAATATGCAGTTCTAAAAATTGCATGTTGTGAACTTGAAGGAAGATTTGAACTGAAATCAAGTGATCTTCTTGATTCATACATCTTCAGTCCATCTGTTGCATCACTCCAACAAAAATGAAATCCAATATTTTCAAAATAATTCTAATCAGTAAAAACTACAAGTTACACACAAAACTTTTATGAGAACACCCAAAACTAAAAATACCGACCCCTTGAAAGAGAGCAGCATTTCCGACCTGCAGACTTTGATCATTAGGCTCAATCTTCGGAGCGGCTAATGCACTAGTTGCATCATCTTCCTCCTCACAAAGCTGTAGCAACCGACATATGTCCGACGAGAATGACCCAAGAGTACCACCCTGTTAATCACCCAAAAAGATCAATACCGATAAAAGGAAAAATAAGAGAAAAAGAAAAAATGAGCCTTATGTTTGTCCTTTTTATGGTGATATAGGTTTATTTTGCATTTGGTCCATTTACCAATAAAAAAAAAAATTCAAAGTTCTTAATGTATTTGGTTCACTTTGTTATTCATTGGTTTTTCTACTTCCAATCCAAACTAAAACTAATCAAAAGTTCCATTTATCAAAACTTTACCCAAACAGAACCAAAAAACAAACCAAACTGAGATCAACTGCTCAGATCGGTTCGGTTCAGTCTGTTTCTTCGTCAGCCTAACTTATCAGTCATTACGATCAGAATTCCAGAGTATGAGTTCTCCAACTACAAAGAGACACCTATTCTCACATAACTTCAGGTCAAATAGAAAAACACCCAAGATACTTGATAAACTGGCACATAATACAGCTTAGACACTTCAGATGAACATAGCATCTGCATATATAGCAAGAAAAGTAACCCAAGACTACCCATCCCAAGATCAACCATTAAAGACAGTCACTTTTTATTATTTAATACCATGAAGAAAATTTGCATTTGAAAATTTCAACTCTATGAGGCACAAAAAGACGGATCCATAAACTTCATAAAAGAAACTTAGTGGAATATGTAAGTGATGCTACTTGTTGAAAAGAAGACGCGGGAGAGGGCTCATTGAGCTCGGATTTCCATTCACGAAGCATTTGATGGACTTGCTCCTCAAGGACAGCAACATCAATGTTGCGACTCTCCTTCCTTGCAAACTGGAGATCCAAGAACATCCCCTGCAGATCATCAACTCGGTTCTTTGCCTTGTCCTTGAATAGCTTGTGGGATGCTGACTTGCAGTTACTCTTTGAACCCTTCCCCATTACAACTTACTTGTTCTTCCTACCAAAAATAATACTGCAATTCAAAAACAAACAAAATCCATCAAAGTGAAACCAATGATAGCCAAAAATACTAAACTTTTCAAGTAAATTCAGTTCAAGTTGTAATATACCACACTGACAAAGAAACTTTCAGGCAAAAACACACCCCAAATTCAAATAACACCAATCAAAATTGTCATGTATAAGGTATCAGTGAAAATAGACCAAGTTGATAGTTAAAACCATGATAAACAACGGAAAGACAAAGAAATCCCTAACCACTTTTATCCGAAGATACAATCAAATTAGACAACTCAACATGTTTCTCCTTCCGTGTCTCTCTGGTAGGTAGCATATGTGACCCGATAATCTAATAAAGATTACAAGACGAAATCAAGCAACCAACAACATCAGATCAGAGACGCTACCGAAAACCAGACGAGAAAATCACACAAAAAGGACAAGAATTATCCACTGACGCATGCTCAAATCCTGGCCTTGATACTCTAATTTAGAAAGCGATCAAAAACTCACAGTTATCCTACTCTCTATCCCCAGCTCCCAGACAAAGAACGGGCGAAAGCGAGAGAAACAGCGGTGCGAAATTGAGATATATAAAGGAAAAGTAGATGTTCCATACAACAAAAAGTGTTTATCACTCAAAAGAGAAAAGATGAGATGCTCCTTACCTTAGTCGTCGTCTTTTTTTCTGAAGACTATAGAATAAAGGGACTGTCTCGAGAGAGAGAGAGAGAGAGAGAGAGAGAAACAGAGGGATTTGCTTTTGGAGTAATACTTCTGAGAGAGTTCTCTCTCTTCTCCCTCACTCTCGCTGCTAAAGGAATGCCGCAAAGCTAATCAGAGGAGATTATATGTAATAATAAGGATTAGCAGTATTAATTAATTACCTTTGCCCTGATTTTTATTTTTATTTTTTTGAGTTTATGACATTTTTATATTCCATCACCTTTTTATATTATCAACTAATTTTTTTGCTTGACTTACATTTAAAATCTCAAACTTTGATAATGAATTTTCACACAAATCTATCAAAATAATACTTAAAAATTAGATAATAAAATAAAAATATGAAAACTCACTTTTACGTTATTAAATTTTAAAATATAATATTTAAAGATCATATAAGACCAATACAAAAAATGAAAAACAGTATTTATTTAATTAAAATATTTTAATTAGCCAAAAAACAAATTAAATCTCATCATTTTTTTATCTTTATGATTAGTTTAGTTCTTAAAGTATTATTAATATAAAAGTATTTAATTATATCAATATTTTAATTTAATTTTAAAAAAACCCATGTTAAAGTGAATACCATAAATAAATATTTATATATCACTATCTTTTTTTATTATAAAATTAAATTGATAAATAGCATTCTATATCATAAAAAGGAAAAAAAAAACTCATAATAACTAGAAATTTTACTAGCAATTGTTTATTTTTATATTTTTTTACTAGTTTAGTAATGTCTCAAAATTTTTATTAAAACAGTAAAATACTTGAAATTATTATTATTTTACAAACATTTTGAACCTTTGATAGGAATTTTAAAATAGCGGAGGGCATTAAACTTTGATATCATGATTTGGGTAATTATTAGAGATTTTTTGTATTCTTTCCCCAAGTTAAATGGTATAAATATAACCACGAAATTATAATTTAATCAATGATTTAAATAATTTTATCTTTAAATCTAAATTTCAAATTCTTTTTAAAAAATTTGTGATTAATTTTTCATTAAATTATTTAATATTTACCTCATTTATATTGTGGGAAAAATCTAATTAAGCATCCAAGAATCAATGACTAAAATAAGAATCTTAGTACTTTATTGAAAAGAAAGTATCCCTTCACTTTTAATAAGGCAATTAATTAAGAAAATGTCGTTCATTATCAACGATTTTATCTTTGACATTAATGCAATTTTACAAAATTAAATTTGTTTTAAAAAGGAGAATTTCAAGGGCTTTTTTTCCGTATGGTATTGGAAAATTTAATGTGTTAATTATATTATGATATTATTAATTATGATATAATGACGATATAAGATTAAAAACTCAAAATCATTTTGAAAAGAAATTGGTTGTTAATCACATTATCCATTAATTATTTTTTTAATAAAGTCAAGAATTATGAGCTAGAGGGATTTATCTTATACCTTAGGCAATTGACTTCAACAATGTAGGTGTAGGTCAATGAGATAGTAGATTAGTAGGTCTCCACCATATGCATCAAGATGATCATTTTCTTTGTTTGACCTAAATTTCATGCTCCCCATTTCTCTTCCTTTCTAGGAGCCCAAACAATCAGACGGATTAATTCAACGGCTTGATTTAATAAAATCCCTTCATAATTTTCTCATCTGGAGACAATTTTAGCCTAAAAAAGGGAAAGACAATACCTTTGGGGGATGGTGGGCGAGAGAGTGAAAGATGAGTTGAGGAAGAAAGGCATAAAGAGCAGTTCCACTACCATTTACTAGATTCCTATCTTGATGCCTGCTTCCAGATTGGATGAGCTTTAAAGGTAGAGGTGTTTATGAAGAGAATGATCACCATTGGAGATGACCAGCATCTTTCTTTGAGGACTTGTGTCTCTCAATTAGACCAAATAATGATTGGTAATTACCAGTAAAAGCTGTAAATTGGTGATCATTTACTTGTATGAATGTGTGTGGATTTGTACTCAGAAAAAGAAAATGGAAAGGATTTGGAAGAAAATCACAAACCTGGAAAGGCACCTTTATATCTGTCATCATGTAGACTTTTCTGAGTTTCTGAAGTCTTTTTCTAGTCCATAGGTAGCAAATCACTCTGTTCAGAGCTTAGTGAGCTTTACTGTCATGCTTGTGATTACTCTCAAATCTGTCAAACTTGAAATCAGAAGATTATAGAGGGAATGAATGCATCTGGTTCCGAGTTAACGAAGTATGATTCAATGGAATATAGAACAGAAGTGAAGTGATGATCATATCGAAATCTAATGGATTCGACTTGTTATGGTAACGGGATCATCATCAAGGAACAGATTAGATATTCTTTAGTAGTTAAAACAGTTAATCAAAAGATCATCTCCTTCATCAAAATGTCAAGAAAGGCATATGCCAAATTTTTTTCAACACTAAATAGGAAAGAAGATATTATGCTAATGGAAATAACTTCTAGCAACAAGGCTTAACAAAGATCATCATAAATCCAAATAATATAACCACCATGGTAAGTTTAAGATTGAATAGTACCTTTGCGTCAAGGGTTTAGTTCATCTATTGCAAAAACTAACTTGTTGAATAGAAGAACCTTGTGCTTTCAACTTCTCAAGATAAAACAAAAAATTTAATAAAAAAAAAACCCACAATAGATGTTCAATGTCGAGGGCATGCAGGGCGTGAGAACAAGGGAGAGAGAAGAAGAGGAGATAAGATCACTTGCAAGGAAAAATGCCTTTTCATTCAAAAATATACAGGATGTTGCTGCCAGTCCAGCTACAGACATTTCATATGACTTATGATGTATCATGAAATAGCATACCATCTTCCCATCATGACAGAACATATATTGTACATTCTCCACTCAATTTTATTTTCAAAGTAATACAACAAAACTTTATCCTGTGGAGTTAGTCAATAAGTGGAGCTCGGCGAAGCCAAAACCTCTATCCAGAAGGATGACCCAGGCTCAAAAGAATGAAAGCTAGAAGCTTCCCTACGAAAAGGAAACTCATGAAAAATCATGAAGGGTTATCAAATTGCAATCTGTTCACAAATCTTAGGTTTGATCAAGTTGGCTTCGCCAACTTTCCATCCTCTGTATTAGCATGTTTGAAATGGAAAATACCACTAAGTCCTCGTCCTTTAGCAAGCTGCTCCAGTTCTTCAAGTTTGAGCCTAAAAAGTTCAACTTCTTTTGCCAATTCTTCATCTTTTTCCCTCAGTGCCTGAAAATGAGCCAACAGGTCAGGTTAGGCCTATCATCCTGAAAAGCATGGACAGTAAATCAAAGACTGGATGTATCCTACATAAGTAAAATCTCTCATCAATTACACGTCACCACCAAAAGCAATTCTAGAATGCCTGACAGTATAATATCAGAGCCTCTGAAAACCAGGTTATGGTTAACTCATGAAATCTCCACTTCTCAATTTCTTGTCATCAATAAAATATTTGAAATTATTTCATTTCATGGGAAAATTCTGCATCAAAAAACTAATGATAAGACTCCTTAGAGCATCCCTATCACAAAATTTTGAAAGGAAGATAATATCTTTATGCTCTGCTTCTCTTCAGTAACAGAAATGCAGTTAATGAAGTTGGGGCTAAAAGTAAGGGGAGAAATATGAGTTGGTTCACTTTCTAAGCCTAAAGAATCTCAATCCCTTATTTCTTAATAATGGGTTTCATCACAAGCATTTCATCTTGTGTAGAAAATGCCTCTTAGGTTTCATATGCAAAGCTTATTACTGCAGATATGCAATGCATCATTTATGCATCACAAGTAGAATGTTAGCTCAGCTCTAAATGATTTCCCTTGTTCAGCACCACAATAATTCATCAAGATCCCATTTTTCCTTTTGTGGAAATTATTGGCAAGCAATCTCCAATTACAGAAAAAATGTATTTTCTTTCTTTTGGTGATGACAAAAAACTTCTTTCAAGATACAAAAGTTTCAATCACTTTTTCTTTTTGGTGGAAGTGTTTGAGCAGAAATAACTTTAATGATGATAACAAGCACACAACGTCGTTTCTTTGCGCAATTGTCCACCCTGACAAAAAGAACAAAAATGAAAAACAAAATAATATATATATATATATATATTATATATATGAAAAGGAAAACCAATTGGCATGGATTATATAACATACATGGATGCTTGCCACTTAATGATTCATATATATGGCATTTCAGGAACTCTGAAGATTATTTTGTATAAAGATATTGTCAAAATAAAACCTAGATAGCAGTTTCACGAGACTTGTGGAAATAAACGGCAAACAAAGACTGCTCAATGGAATGGGATAATCTAGAAAGCAATATTTCCTTATTACCTCCAGTTCTTGCCTCCGTATTTCTTCCTTCCTAGCCTCTGATCTAGCACTTCTTTGCACCTCAAAGATCACAGCAACCCCCGCAACCTATTATAGAAAATTGTGCGTGCAAGTGCACAAAACAATCAATTCACATTTTTAAGAAACACACATGATGAGCGAGTGAGTTTCGTATTTCATAGAAGCAGAAAGCTACTGGCAACATGCTGTAAATAATGCATGCAAGAGTAGTTTTTGAAGTCTGCTGTGACATAGGTCCCATAGAAGAAGACCAAGAAAACTCCATGACTATTAGATTGGTTAGTCACCATCCTATAGGCAGTAACAAATCACATAAATACCTTTTTCCTTGACTGGGAAAGCAATATTGCTCATAAAAATGCTGGACTTTCCATTCATAATCTGTTCTTTCATTCACAATGTTGCCCATTATAGGAGAAATGAAGGAGCACTATGCCCAGGAATTAGATACAACTCAAGGAAGCCTTAATCACTAGATTTTGCCTAAAGATTGCTTACCCATAAATTTTTTTCTGCCACAAAAATGAAGGTATTTACCACGTTAAACCATCATGCAATTTTCTGGACTGCCTAACTGTCAGGAACCACCTAGATGCAGTGTTCACGAAGGATGTACAAAAGTGGGCACATTCTATTGTATTCATAACTATTAGGTGCAGAAAAGTATATGTTGTGTCGCAAATAACTAGTGCTTACTGCACAAACCTAGTTCAGTAAATTCAATCTAAACTTTCTTTTATTCAGTTTCAACTTTAAACTTAAGCAAACAATCAGAGAGGCTTTAAAGTACAGCTTTCTACAACTTAAGCAATCAAGAGGAAAAGAGCTTCTTTTCAAAATCCCAAAAATTTGGAGCAAAGTAAGTTGAGAAAGAGTAATACAGTAAAGATAAAGACTTCTCCAATAAGGTCCACTGCAGCCTGAACAGCTTTCTCCTCATCCAGGGGGCGTATCTCAGCATCACTGGCATGGCCATAGATGCGCCTTTGCATTCTTGTAGTGATTCGATGATTTACCTAATGCAAGCAATACGATCAAAACGTTATGGGAATCCATATTGGGGCCATTTGTTACAATGTCAACTAAAATATACCTTCAAAAAAAGAAAGAACAGATCCAACAGGACAATCAAGCAATAAATTTTTAAAAAATTTCATACAATTCGCAGAGCTATGAATCAAAAGGGTCAGAAAGATACGGACACCAAATTTGAAAATGAGACATTAAAATAAACCATAATTGTGTTAAACACAAGGGGCACCTGGGCAATGTTGATGATGAATTGGCGAAATCTGGGGTGCAACCCAGCTTGTAGCTTCAGCCTGTTTGCCAGAGGCTTGCTCAGCGTTTTCAAAGCAAGAGTTCCAAGCTTCAATAGGGGCAGCACCATTACTGAAACTGACACTAAACAGCGTTTGCAATTTACGTTACTGCAATACAAAGTCAGCGTAAAAGCTCGACCTTTGTTGGATAAATGCAAAATCTCATTGGCCGTTTGGTGGTTTTCCTGTTCTTTTGTGTTTATGCTTTCATCATAGAATGGGTTTCGTGATTGACAAGAGTCTCTCACATGAAATAACAAATGCCAAGGGGCTTCTGATTAGGTGCACAGTCGGTTGACTTGACTCCCATCTAATTGGGCGGCCAAAGCTTGAAAATTGTAAAAATGAAATGGAAAATAAAGGAGACAACAAAAAAGGAGTGACTGTTCAGCAGGAAGATCTTTCGGGTCTGATTGGTCTCGCTGATTATTACATCCGGGTTGTGAACAAGAGCTTTCCGGGTCAGGGGAAGCAAATTTGGTTTGAGAATAAAGTATCCAGAGGATGTGACCAGCTGTCCTTACTAAGATGACAAAGTTGACTGGCTCAAAATCAGTGTTCATGTCCTCCCCTGATTCGGTCAATATTTTTTTTTTGTTGACTTGAATTTGTGTTAAAATTTAAAAAAAAATTATTAATTTAATTATTGATGTTTTTAAAAAATTTTAATACGTGATAATTTAATAATTTTTAGAAAACATTGATATAATTTCAAATTAGTAGAGTATTTGATCCAAAAAACACAGTACACTAAGAAGGCAAATGCAAATCTGGCCCTGAAGCACATAGTAAACCAACTCCATTATTCAAAGGCTAAAGATGACTTCTCATTATTGTTTCTTTGAATTTTTCTAATCCATTCTGGCTATTTACTCTGACTAGTCAAAGGGCTGCTGGTCAAGAAGAGCTAGCTAATAAGACAGATCGATTTTGTTTGGGTGAAGTTTCTTTGAGACAGAAAATTCTTGGTATCTGATTTTAATTTTTCCGATGAATCTCGTTGAGGAACTCCCAAGTAGTGAAGTGGGTTCCCTGGAAAGTTAAACAGCAGAATTATCTGCTAACAATCTCTTCTGGGTTTAAGGACTATTGAGGGATCTGAGTCGTCATGGATCTGCTTCATGGAGAGGAAGCAAGCCAAATGTTTGAAGCTCAGTCTCATTTGTATAAGCATGTGTTCAACTTCATAAGTTCTATGTCACTTAAATGCGCAGTGCAGCTAGGAATACCAGATGTAATCAACAAACATGGCCAACCCATCACTCTTCCTGAATTGATCTCAGCAATTCAAGTTCACCCAGCAAGAACTACTCATGTATACAGGCTTATGCGTGTATTGGTTCATGCAGGCCTGTTTGCCACAACAAATATTCAAAATGATCAAGAAGATGCATATGTTCTCACACCTTCTTCTAGGCTGCTCCTCAAGGATAGTGCCAATTGCTTATCTCCCTTTGTACTTGCCATGCTTGAGCCAGTTCTAGTGACCCCATGGCACTTCTTGGGAGATTGGTTTCGAGGGAATGAGCTCACAGCTTTGGAGAGAGCTCATGGAGTGCCCTTCTGGGGGTATCTGAATCAGAACACTGAATTCAGAACTGTTTTCAATGAAGCAATGGCCAGTGATTCTCAAATGATGAATTTGGTGGTTAAAGACTGTAAGCCAATCTTTGAGGGGTTAGGTTCACTGGTTGATGTTGGGGGTGGCACAGGATCAGTTTCCAGGATCATATCTGAGGCTTTCCCTCAGTTGCAATGCACAGTCTTTGACCTCCCAGGCGTTGTTGCTGACTTACAGGAGAGCAAGAACTTGAATTTTGTTGCAGGTGATATGTTTCAGCACATCCCTTCCGCAGATGCTATTCTACTTAAGGTATTGATCTTTCAACTTGCTCTGTAATCAGATTTCAATCAATGACAGCTGCTTAATTAACAGTTTTTCCTCCTTTTCAATTTCTGACTAATGATTCTTCCGTATGACTAATAATTGTTATTGCAGTTGGTATTGCATGCCTTCAATGATGAGGACTGCCTGAAGATTCTGAAGAAATGCAGAGAAGCAATTCGAAGCAAAGGTGAGGGAGGTAAGGTGATTATCATTGACATTGTGATCAACAAGAAGGAAGATGAACATGAATTGACAGAAGCAAAGCTGGCTTTTGACATGTTGATGATGGTTGTGGTTTCTGGGAGAGAAAAATCTGAGAAAGAATGGGAAAAACTATTCTTTCAGGCAGGTTTCAGTCACTACAAGATAACACCAATTTTTGGTCTGAGGTCCCTTATTGAGGTGTACCCATGAAGTGATCAAATTGATGATCTTTGTGCTGTAACAATTGTATTGCTTCTGAAATTTTCATGTCAATGTAATAAAGATACCATGATGGATCTCCGCAAGAATGATAGTTGTGTTGCTGGAATTACTGTTGTAGTTCTAACAGTTAATTACCATGATTTTCCATCAGTTAACATTGATCAGAATCCTCAGCAAAGTACTAATTATAAAATTTGTTTAATATTATTAAATATGTCCTAAAGTCATCTTCTCTAGGGTTTTTACTATAAGCCGCTGGCAACAGATCTAGACAAATAATAACAAAAATCTATAAGATCAAGTATGTATAAATCTGTTTAATATTTAGTATTCTAAATTTATGTATAGGATTCTGTAAATCTGTTTGATTTACTATTTGAAATTTATGTATGAGATTCTATAAAACTGTTTAATTTCATTTATGTATGCTATTTTCTAAAGTTCTCTTCTTTAGGATTTTAACTTTAAGCCGTGCCCAATAGATCTAGACAAATAATCACAGAAATCTATAGAATCAAGTATGTATAAATGTGTTTAGTATTCTAAATTTATTTGTGGGATTCTGCAAATCTGTTTAATTTTGTATTCTAAAGACTCTGTAAAACTGTTTAATTTAGTGTATAATTTCTAAATAATTTGACAGGCTTATCAGTGTAGAGCTAAGGAATCGCCAAAATCATGGAGTCTTCCATTCATGGTCAAGGAGGAAGTGAGTTGTTTCAAGCTCCCATTTGTATAAGCATGTAATCAACTTCATAAGTTCCATGTGCCTTAAGTGTGCTGTTCAGTTATGCATACCTGACACAGTCCACAACCATAGAAAACCAACAACTCTTCCTGAGTTAGCCTCAGCTCTTCACATTGAACCCACAAAAACAAGCTCCATGTACAGGCTCATGAGGGTCCTAGTGCATTCAGGCTTCTTTGCTGCAACACAAGTTGATAACAATGGTGAAGATCAAGAAAAAGAAGCATATGTTCTGACACCTTGTTCCAGGGTACTCCTCAGAGACATGTCTACATGCTTGTCCCCGTTTGTTCAGGCAGTGCTTCAACCGGTTATGGTGACCCCATGGCATTTACTGGGAGACTGGTTTCTGGGGAAAGAGCTCACAGCATTTGAGACTGCACATGGAATGAAACTTTGGCATTACCAACGAAAGAACCCTGAATTCCACAACCTGTTTAATGAAGCAATGGCTAGTGATTCTCAGATGATGAACTTGGTTGTTGGAGACTGTAAACCAGTTTTCCAGGGATCCCTGGTTGATGTAGGAGGCGGGACTGGATCTTTTGCCAGAATCATCTGTAATGCCTTCCCTGAGTTGAAATGCACTGTCTTGGACCTTCTACATGTAGTTGCTGATCTACGGGGAGTAAGAACTTGAGCTCCATAGCAGGCGACATGTTTCAGTCCATTCCTCCAGCAGACGCCGTTCTGATTAAGGTACGCAATATCTTCCACTGCTGAAACTGCTGTTAGTTTCTTGATTATTGACGTGATTGCGAACATTGCAGTGTTGTTTACGTAACTGGGGCGATGAGAAGTGCGTGAAGATACTGAAGATCATGTTCTTAATATGTTAAACATGAAACAGAGAGCGCATTCAGATGCTACCCAATAGCTTGTTTTTCTTTATTTGTGTTTTCATGTACCTAACAAATAATTTTAGTCATGAACTTCCAATGTTCTTTGGTCTTTTGCCTCTTAAGTTCTATTCCCTAATAAAAATTTGACTTTTCCTGGCTGGAGATGATATGATTCCCATTTAAAGATCTAGTCTTTCTTGATTTCATACTCCAACAGTTGTATCTATGTCAACTGGAAATAAAAGATTGCAACTTGCAAGTTTTATTTGCAGCCCAGAAGAGCAAGGTCAATGATTTGCCCTTAAACAGATTCCAGCCACCCAAGAACTCTTCTTGCAGAAGTAATTCTGAAGCTAAAGTTAGAGATTTATACACACTGGCTAATTTCTCCACCACCATTATTATCAGTTAGCACGGAAGAGAAAACAAAATGTGCTTCCAAAAGGATTGTCTTGATCTTGTGTTGGTCCCTATTGGATTGTTAATCCTGTTTGCTTACCATCTCTTCCTGCTCTACAGGATCCTGTATCTTCCCAACAAAACAGTCATTGGGTTCATGAACAATGACAAGAGAGTCTGGGTTGAAAGAATTATGCAGGTTTGATTTCTTCCTCTCCTTTCTTCTCCAATCAGGATAGAAAATTAATTAATCTGGCTTGTTCTGAATTCATTTGGATCTTTCAGGCAGGAACCCAGGAGATTAACATGGCACTCTCAGTCCTTTCGACAAACACATCAACTGCAACATTCTTAGCTTCAATCTCCTTAACTCTCAGCTCTCTGATTGGAGCCTGGGTTGGGAGTTCTTCCTTCAACAGTGTCTTCCAAAGCCAAGCGATTTACGGTGACACAGAGCCAGCCATCATCACCATCAAGTACATGTGTTTGCTCACCTGTTTCCTCCTTGCTTTCTCCTGCTTTGTTCAGTCATCCAGATACTTCGTCCATGCAAACTATCTGGTGACCACACCAGGGAGTGACATACCTGTGGAGATTGTGCAGACAGCAGTTGTCAGAGGAGGTGATTTCTGGTCACTTGGGCTCAGAGCACTCTATTTTGCTCTTAATCTGCTCCTATGGTTCTTCGGTCCGATACCCATGTTTGTTTCCTCTATTGTTATGGTCGTCATCCTCCACCACCTTGACGGCAACTCAACCCCGCCTCCATTGCACCACCAACGAGTTCCAGGGCGCCAGATGGCCAAAAGGGTTGGTCAATAATGAACATCCAGGACGTTTAACAGGGATTGATTGATTCTGGAAGATGAATTACCAGTTCGAGGAGTTTGTCCAAGGAATCAAATTCTTTTCTGTGAATAAAGATCAAGAAGGAATTAAACCCAATGCAAGCATTAATTTTCTCAGCGCTGTTACCTTAATACGTTGTAAATCGTAAATACTGTTCAATTTAAAGGCAGTTTTGTTTTTTGTTTTTTGGTTTAAAAAAAAGGAAAAAATCAAAGACGCAAGTTGTTGATATTTAATTTTTTAAACAATTATATTATAAAAATACAAATATGTGTTAATTTATAAAATAAATATCATTTAAAATTTTTTAAAATAAATTTTGAACTTAATTTAGATTAAATCAAATTTTATCAAAAATTTTAATATTTAGTAATATTTAAATTTAAGATTTTATTATTATAAATTTTTATTTATTTTTTATTTTTATAAAATAAATAGTTATTTAAATTATTTATCATAAAAAATTTAAGTTTTTAAAATATTAAAAAAATTAAAAATAGTAATACAAATTTATAAAACATATAATAAATAGTTCACGAATTAGTTGACTTAAAAATATAATATTAAATTTATTCAAATTATTTTCAGATTTTTGTTTAATTTTATATAATTATTTAAATTTAATTATTTTTAATTAATTAAAATATCTTAAAATATATTTTAAAAATTAATTTGAATGAATAAATATTTATTAAAAAATTAATAATATTTATTATATATTATATTATATTTTAATGACAAGTTTTTCTGCATCATGAATCCCTTGCTTGGGGAGATCATGCTTAGGCCTTCTTAAAAACAAGCAAAGCAAATAATTCCTTAGAAGCAACTTAATTTGCGTAACTTGACTCCAACTAATTACGCAATTATCAAGACATACCCTTTGTCTTTATGTTTCAGCACTTCTTCCTCAAAGTTGCGTAAATTGTTAAACAAACTCATATTTTAAGAGATGGATAAAATTTTTAGTGATCTGGTTTTTTTAATAAAAAATTGTGAATTTTTTTATTAATTTATAAAATTAATATAGAATAAAATAATCTAATAAAACAGATTTAACAGTTAGGCCAAACGGACTAAAGGCTTCAGAGGGCCCAATGGGCCCGACATGTTGAAGTAGTAAAATGATTGGGCCCATGGTTACACAATTAGGTCCATTTTAAAGTTTTGACCCTTTTTTTAGAATATTGTGATAAAAAATAAATTAGAAAATTGCAAGGAATACATGGTTCTTATGGACAATTATTTGGAAAAGAAAATAATGAAAAAAAATAATGATTTTTTTAAAGAAAAAAAAGACAGAAAGAGAGAGACTGTGTGTGTTGAATGGTCAGTGGAGCAGTTCTGGCGGTTCGTAGCCGTACGATCAGGAGCGATGTAACCCTATAAGTAGCCGACAGCGTCTGATCGGACAAAGACCGGTCTAGTTCCTTTTGGCAAGTCTCACTCTGGGTCCCACCTTCATCCCACACATCTCCTGCCACGTGTCCTCTCCGACTCCTTGAAATGTGAATCGACGATGCCACGGCCACCCTCCGACAGATAGAAAGAGAGGAGAGAGAAAGAGAGAAACACAAACACACACACGGTGGGATTCTCGAGGACAGTCAGATACAAAAAAAGGAGCCACACATAAACAACACTCTGCATCGTCATCTTCTGAAATGACAAAGCTACCCTTAATCCGACGGTAAAGGATGAACACGTGATATCGGGGCGCGTGTCCAGAATTAGGGAGGAAGGTTTGATTGACAAGACTAAAGTACGATGAAAGGCTGAGACAAACAGCACCCGCGTAAAAGCCGAGGGTTCTCTGCAAAGAAAGCCCTTATCACTTTAGTCATCTTGGGCTCTACTTTTTTTTTTTTTTTTTCTGATGACAACCACTTTTCTCTCTCTCTATCTGTCTGCCTCTGCAACGTCGTCAAGTGGCCACCCCCAGCCCCCACGCGCTCTCATCTTTTAGTGGCCATGAACGTAAAGCTAAGGTGCTCCCCACGCTTGAACGTGGGCGTGGAAGTAGTTTCGGACAGAAAGATTCTTTCTTTTTTGGGGAAAAAAGTAATTTAGACAAGTCTAGGGGGGCAACGACACTCGTGAATCATAAGGAAAAAAAAAGGTCATTTGATTTTTATTATTTATTTAAGCTTTTCTAATTAGATAATAAAAAATGTTAATTTAATTTTTAATGGAAAGTAGACAAGCTGCCCAAAGCAGATGTACTCTGTTAGATCTCATGTTTATTTTTTTGCTTTATTCGGACAATAAAAAAAGAAAATAAATATTTATTAGTTGGCAACCAACCTAATTTTCTGTTATTTTCTTTTTTGGGCTAAGCAATTGGATTTGCCTTCTTCCCCACCTCATCATCCATCACTTCCCATTTCTCTTCTATTATTGGACCTTCAAATTAAATTCCAACTTCCTACAATTTTGATATTTTACAAAAACAATTAAAATTATATTAATATTTTGAGAAGATATTTACATATCATAATTTATTAAGTTTTTTTATTTTTATATTAATATAATAAATTATAAAATATTATTTTTTCTGAAAATTAAAAAATTATCTTTTACAAGCATCATATAAAAATATTAACAATTTTATTACAATCCAGTTAAAATATTATGCTTAGATTATTCAAAATTTTTGAATATT
Organism: Moringa oleifera; assembly: GCA_021397835.1. NCBI lineage: Eukaryota > Viridiplantae > Streptophyta > Magnoliopsida > Brassicales > Moringaceae > Moringa > Moringa oleifera. The sequence goes on from JAJFZO010000168.1 coordinate 5,397,879, forward strand.
TAATTTTAAAATATATATATATATATACAGATAACAAATTGATGTATAAACCTATAAATCACTATGACTAAGCAAAAGATGGTGTGTGGATCAAAACAATTTCTAAATAAGTTTTAAAGCTACGAAAAATTCAATCTATAATAAATAATATTTATAATATAATACAAATCAAAATAATACGATATTATATTCATGACCATGAAGTTATTTTTTTCTTTTAAAATAATTTAAAAATAAACTGAAAACCTAATAACATCTAAAATTACAATATATTTTCAATGAATTTTTGTAATTTTTTGTCCGACAAATCCGTAAAACTAGGAAATATGTGAAATATTTAAGATTAAAAAAAACAATGACACACCTTTTACAACATTTACATAATTAATAAAAAAATCAAAAGGTTAATTAGAGAAGATCATGATTGGTATTGGTTGTCAGTAGAAGCCTTTTTTAACCTTTTCCTTATTATTTATTATTACAGCGAAAAGATTGCTTAAGTGTTAATCAAGACAAATTAAAATCCACTAATGAGAAAAAGCAGTACATTTTGTCTTGTTAATTCTTTGCAGACAGCTTTAATGGTGGAACGTTCTAATTTGCCTGCCTGCTATGCTTACTGTACAGATATAAAAAAGAAATATCATTACTCCTTTCTTTGATTAAGCTTCCCATTTTGTCCATATTATTAATTTTAAATTATTCGGCCCATAAAATTAGTACCATTAATTACAAATTATCTTAGATCAAGACAACACATTTTGTCCATTAATTGCTTCCATCACCCTTAAAGCCCATTATGTTTATGGCATTAAGGTAATTTATTAAATTACAAAATGATTTTTTGAAACAAAAAAATATTGTAAGACAATTAAAAAATTAATTCGAGGGTAAAAATTATTTATTGAGTACTTTTACTTTTCACAATTAAGAAAAAAATAAAAGGGGAAAAAAAAGAAATAAAAGAGGAAAAGATGCTTTGTCTAATGGACCCATTAGGCTTTTGTTTTTGTTTCTTTGTTGTCTAATTTGAACAAAGTAGAAGTACATTGGTTTAAATCAATCTTCATGTGAATCTAAGAATAACTTTAAGGTACTTCTTTTTGCCCCTTTTTTTATAAGATGATTGTATTATCCAATAAACCTAACTCTACGAAATGATTATTACCAACCATTAACGACAAAGTTAATCAAATTCTAGCTATAGAAATCAGTCAATCGACATTATAATTACGTTTGGTTAAGAAAATGAAACGTAATTAATCATGATTAATGAAAACAACATGATAAAGCAAGCATTAAGGGTTTCATCTATGTGTTCTTTTTACCCTTCGGTGCACGTGGAGACCTTATGAAATCATTCAGTCCCTCGATATAAGGCTTCATAAAATGGGTTTTTGCCTTTTCATCTTTATTGCCCTTGCTCCGACTCAGATCGATCCACTTGAACACTATATCACATAAAGTTCTTGCCGTCTCATGATTCTTGGGTAAGGTGTTTTCTCTTTAATTATTAGATGATATATAATTTAATTATCAAATTTCATATTAAATATATAAATTTTTTAACTTTATATGTATTTATAAATATATTAAAAAATTATACGATATATATTACATTTTACCCATCTCTCATCGAATATATCCTACCAATTATATGTAACATAAAATTCATCACATTTATGAATTGTTAAATCAAATTTTTATTAAAATAAAATAATACAATTATAACCAAAATAAATAATTTTTCATTAGATATATATAAATTTTGATATATCTTTTAAATTTGTTAAATACATTTTGAAGTAAATATTTACTGAAATAAAATCGTATAATTGTGATTGAAACGAATTGTGTATACATATTAATAAGATATAATATAAATCTTGATACATCTTTAAAAAAATTAATTATATATTAAAATTAAATAATCAGTAAAAAAAATTATGTCATCATAATCTAAATAAATAATATCTTACAAATTAAAATTTTCATTAGATAACTTTAAATATGAACAATGAAAGTATTTTGAGATCAAAAAGTGTTTATGAATGATTTAAAATCAAGATAACAGATAATATTAAATAAAATATAAAATGATTTTTCTTTTTTTTTAACTGAAATTCAAATCTTCAATTCAGTAACAAAAGGAAAATGGGGCCTTGATATAATCTCTGCCCTAACCAAAAAAGCAAGAAAATTGGAGTAAAAAGATATAACGGGAATACCTTATTTACCTCTTACTTTACCCCATGCTAGGATATTCCCTAAAAACCAAAAGTGACAAGGAAACGGTAATGTCCAAACAGGCCTTTACTCATGCATGCAGGCATAGTGAAGCGGCATGTATTATGTTTGTGGTTTCCCAACAGGGTAACTGCCCAACATAGCCATTTGTCCTCAAAAGGGGCGGGATAGGAATATTTGCGGGATTCACTATAGTCACTCCTCTTTTTGATAATTCCAAGCCCGGCTCAAGCTTTAATTAATGACGAAGTTGATTGGAGCGCCCAAATAATGAATACAATCTTAGTGCTCTGTGGGACTGACACAAAAGGCTAAAGTGAGGCAAAAGGGCAAAATCTCAGCCCCCTCCACCCCCACTCTCACTCTCCGCGTGTGGAACACGCTCCAGAAAATCAAGATTTTTAATTGTTTGTTTAATATTATATTTTTAAAATTTGAGAAATTCTTATGAAAAATTAAAAAAAAAGTGGAAGAGAGGAAGCGCGTGGGAAAAGGGACAGTGAGGAGGAGATGTAGCCCGTTTTGTCCGGGTTATGTGGGTAGAGCGCCTTTGTAGGGGCCTAGCCCACTAGCCCTGTTGCTGCTGCTTCTTCCAGTTGGGTTCTTTGCTATTGATGGCTTCGATAAAGACCTTCCCCTTTTCATCACTGTGACATTTTTGTCCTTACCCTCTCCCCTTTTACACTTTTACCCCTCCCTCATTATCTGCATCACCCATATGATTTTACTAATTTTCATGATATTAAAATTTATTTTTTTAACAATATCATCTTAATTTTCAATCATGTTTACATTTTGTTACAAACTTATGATACTTTTAACAGTTCTAAATTATATTAATAATAATTAAAAATTATAATTTTTATTTTAATTATTATATATTTTGTAAAATAAATATTTTATAATTTAAATGCACTAGTTTTTTTTAATGGGATCAATCAGGATAATAGTATGAATCAATATTTTCTATTGATTTAAATTGTATTGAATCTTTAGAGATATTATAACAAGTAATAATTTAATAAAATTAATAATTAAGATACTGTTTATTAATATTTTGAATTATAAAAATACCCATTACCTTGTAGAAGAAAATTAAAATAATCAACTCAATAAAAAAAAATCCTTATCTCATAAGCATTTAGTAAATTTTATAGAAAAAATTGTTTAATTTTTATTATTTGATTTATTATATATTATTTTTTAAAAAAAGAGGTTGACAGCCACACGTGGAGTGCAAAACATTAGGGTATGAATGTTGCATTTTTGGTCTGCTTCACTAACTGTAACAGAGTACAATGCCCGACTGCTATGGATGAACCACATGTACAAACAAATTCACAGCTGGTCTTAGTCAATCTTGTTCCTTCCCCCCCTCTTTTTTTTTTTTTTCTTTTTTAAAGTTGTTTATTTATTTATATTATCTAAATTAATATTTAAAATTTTATATTAAAATATAAATTCTATTGATCTAAATTTATGTTGAACTCATACTGAGCTTTTTCGTTAAAAAGTTAAATGATATTTTTTGTAACTTATAATGATATTATAAAATATATAAAAATAAATAAAAATTATTATGCATAATAAATTTTTTAAAATCTAAACATAATTTAAATCAATGTAAATTTAAATTTACCGATACATCATCATGATGATGTGAATTAATTAAAATGATCATATTCTACAATGTGTCATAAATATTAATTTTATCAGCATATAATAAAATAATTATTAATTTTAAAGCATATTTATGATATGATAGATGAAAACAATAACATTTATAATAAAAAAAACTAATAATAGATATTATAAATTAATTGGAACACTTTTCAAAACAAATATAATAATAAAAAAGATCAAGTTTTTTTTAGCTTTAATCTTGCAATTAATTAATGTTAAATAGGCTAATGATAATATTAAATGGAAGGACATGAGTGAGAATTGAGGAAGTAGAAGGGGACAGAATAGACATCCGCCCGGGAATACAGGGAGCCGTACACAGACGCTTTTTCCTGCACTTTTTCTTTTTAATTTTAATTTTCTTAAAAAAATCAGCAGGATATTACTCTTATTTATTTTGCAACTTAACTAACAAGAGCCCTTCATAAAAGCAAAGCCACTGGACTCCTCTCATCTGGTTCTCTCATTAGTCATTGGCCTCTCTCTCTTCCTCCGCCTCCTCTCTCTCTCCTGCTCCTCACATCACACCCAGCAGTCGCAGCATTGCAGCAGGATGCAGCAGTAGCAGCACTGCTGCTGCTCAGCTTGCTGTCACAGAAAAAGCAGATCAAACGCACCCTTTCTATAATCCACATACTCTTAAAATAATACCATTTTGTATATTTTTACAGATTTTCATCAAAACCCATTAAAGCTTTGATTTGATATCTAAAACCCAAACTGCCAAAAAAAAAATTAAAGGGGGAAAGCAGCAGGCAAAGAGGGAAAGAGCGGTCTCAGTCACTTTTTGAGAGCCTTGACTCACATCTCCTTTTAGCAATGCCAAAGTTGCGCTACTTACCTCACCATTCCCTCTAAAGCATAATGCAGTCATGAAGAAGAAAAAACTCGTCACTACTACTACTGCTGCTCTTCCTTTCCCATCATCTCCTGGCTTACACCACCACTTACTTACGGCTTCTACAAAAGCACCTTCTCCTAGGATTCTACACCACCGCCATTTTCTTCTTCAGTAATTTCTCTTCGGCTTTGCACACAAAATGGGGGGTTTGATCGATCTGAACACAATTGAGGACGATGAAACGCCGTCGTCGGGATCACTCTCTTCATCCTCCTCCTCTGCTTCTGCTCTAAGTGCTTCCGCCGTGAGTGCTTCCGGGTTAGCTTCTGCTTCTGCTGTGTGTTTGGAGCTGTGGCACGCGTGTGCTGGGCCTCTGATATCGCTGCCCAAGAGAGGGAGTCTCGTGGTGTATTTCCCTCAGGGCCACTTGGAACATGTCCCCGATTTCCCCGCCGCAGTTTGCGATCTTCCTCCTCATGTATTCTGTCGTGTTGTTGACATCAAGCTACATGTAAGTACGTGCGGCTAAAACTGTATATGTAGGTGTACATTTCTCTGATTTGGTTTGTTGAATTGTAGTGGCCAAATGGGTGGCGTTGTTCCCTTGGGCGGCTGTTCTGGGTTTGTTGAAATTTTTGGTTTGGGGCTTCGGTTATGTTTTTGTTTGGTTTGGGGCAGTGTGAAGGGGAATTGGAATTTAAAGGCCTAAAATTTTGTGCTTTTATTTTTAGAAATGTGGCCGCTGACACTTCCATGGTTTTAGCTTTCACAAGTTTTATTCTTTACTTGTTTCTACATCTGGATTCTGTTTGGTTTGTGAAAAACTGAAATTTAGTTTTCGTTTTAACTTGTCTCATTTCTAAAATAGAGCTGCCTAAGAGTTAACTATGAGAAAATGAAAATGAAAGATTGATTTAGTTATGTTCTTTTATGTCTTGCTTCTACTGGGAACTAAAAGAATTACTATAAAGTTTCAATATTTTTTTCTTTAATTGGTTACCCACTGGGCTGCCATTGTCCATTTGTTCTTGTCAATTTGTAGTCAAATCTGTGTGTTCCTGTTGCAGGCAGAGGCCGCAACGGATGATGTCTATGCACAGGTCTCACTTGTTCCTGAAAGCGAGGTGAGTTTCATTCCAATCTATTGTTTCTGTTGGAAAAGATGTAAAAACTTGAACTTTTGAATCTTACATTTTCATCATTTTGCCTCAAGAGGCAGGAATAATCTCCCTTTTTAGGTGCTGTTAGCATAAGTGCGGTTAGCTAAACTTTACCGCGTTTTAGGCTTAATATGCTTCATTTCACTGGTGAAGTGGATTCTAGTTATTGTTCTTGCATCAGGAAATGAGAGTATATAAGGTTTGTTTGCCCGATTGTATTATGTATAGGATGTTGAGCAGAAGTTGCGAGAAGGAAAGATTGGGGTAGATGGTGAAGAGGAGGATATTGAAGCAGCTATCAAGTCTACCACCCCTCACATGTTCTGCAAGACCCTTACTGCTTCTGATACTAGCACCCATGGAGGCTTCTCTGTTCCTCGTCGAGCTGCTGAAGACTGCTTCCCTCCACTGGTAATTGTGGTGCATTTCTTTTGAATGTCCTTCATCTTGACCTTTTTGAGTTGTGGTTCATCAATTTTATCCATTTATATGCAAGAATATGTATGCTTTAATACCATACTGGAGTACTTCACATTAGCATGCTGAGTTTAAGCAGATTGTTTCTGCAGGATTATAGTCAGCAAAGGCCTTCACAAGAGCTTGTAGCGAAGGATCTGCATGGACAAGCATGGAGATTTCGTCATATCTATAGGGGTATGCTATATATATCAAGCCTTTTTTAGGGTGCATTTTACAGAATGGACCATGCTGATGTGAACTTTGATAAACTCTAGCGAACTGTTTGATGATTTACTTTTGTGCCTTTCCTTTGCTTTGAAAAGGGCAACCTCGAAGACACTTGCTTACTACTGGATGGAGTGCTTTTGTTAATAAGAAGAAACTTGTTTCTGGAGATGCAGTTCTCTTCCTAAGGTAGAAAAATGCTTACTTCAATGAGCTTAAGCTATTTTTCTTCATGATTTTTATATAATGCTTATGGCAGGGGTGAGGATGGAGAACTGAGACTGGGAATCCGAAGAGCAGCTCAAATTAAAGTTGGTGCTACCTATTCAGCTCTATGTAACCAACATTTCAACCCAAGCAACTTTGCAGATGTAGTTCATGCCATATCTACGTGTAGTGTTTTCAGCATTTCCTACAATCCCAGGTAACTTGTTGCTTTCTTCATATAATATTTTCGAAAATAATTATGTTGGTCTTAATTTGCAAATCCATTATAGTGAGGTGTAGTGTTTTATGCGTAGATGCACCAAAGCCTTGCAGGATATTTGACCAACTAAATTTTAGTTCTGGTTTAAGGGTCAGCAATTGTTACTGTTTATGTTACTGATTAACTTGAGGTGTTTATTATGTTTGAGAACTTCTATCAGATCTTGCTTTCAAACTGAAACATACTCTGGTCGTTTGTAGAAACTCTTAAACAAATCTAAAATATCTCTAACTTTAATAAGTTTTCACTTAGTTACATGTTAAAGTTAAATGCATGATGACACTGGCCAAAACTTTTAGAATACATGCAGACCGTTTTGAAATTCTGTTGTCTCAATTCTATTGCATGCTTCACTCAGGCAGGAAAGTATATCCCCTTTTGCCAAGAGGGAGAAAGGGTGAAAGTTGAATAATATCCACTGAAATACTGTTGCCTTGCCTCGGTTTCCAACATTTCATTCATTATGCTATTTGTTATCGGCAAAGTATTGTAACCTCTTTTTGTGCAGAACTATAAAGTACTTCTCTGTTTTCATTTCAAATCCATCAGCCAAAATGACCTTTCTTCACCATTATGCTGTCCATGAGATCACCTCTTCTCCATACGGTATCATCATCACTAGCCATGTTTGGCATGGAAGATGCCTTTTGCTAAACTATACTTACTCTTATCATTCCTCAGTTGGATAATAGGGAACTATGCATACCATTTAATGATATTCACCATATTAATCATTCATATTAAGCACCAGCAACCATATACACTATAGGAAATTCTGTCTAGCTCTATGGATGATCTTCTATATCCTTTAAGTTTGTTCACTCTTCAACAGTCTCTGTTCAGGCTACACGTTCCTAACTTTCTGGTTACTTACGATTAAGTTATTTGCGTGTAGCTAGTTTAGCTTTTTTTTTTTTTTCCTTATAAAAGAAAACTTATAAGATATGCTTATTATAGTCCAAATATGAGACTAATGTTTCCAGGCTTCCAGGTATCTGGAACTCTAACATGGGAAATGCATCTTGTAGGGTGAACTTGTCAGAGTTCATAGTTCCTGTTGCAAAGTTCTTGAAGAGTGTTGATCATTCTTTCTCTGTTGGAATGAGGTTCAAAATGCGTTTTGAAACAGAAGATGCAGCTGAGCGAAGGTTTGGCATGCCTGGGCTTGTGGCACCTAAACTGTAGTTTGCTATCTGTAACATAACTGAACCCTTTTTATTTCTTTTTACCTTATCTTTTTGGCAGATACACAGGAGTAATAACTGGAATTAGTGATATGGATCCTTTAAGATGGCCTGGTTCAAAGTGGAGATGTCTATTGGTATGAATATGAAAACTCTTGTTGAATTTCAAAATTCACTTGCACGAGTTCTTAGATTAGAAATGGTTACCAGTAAATTTTCGTGGCAATAAAGGCTTATCTACGCTTTTAATTTTATGTTTTGATTTAGCACTTTCATCTTATAGTCCATTTATTTGCTAATGTTCACCCCTCTGTGTGCTTCTAATTCAGATATTGTAGCTTTTCCTTGAAGGTTTTACAAACATGCATGCTGATGTTAAATGTTAAAATCCCCACTTGAAAGTTTGGTTTTCATGTATTGTATAAGCCACAGACGAGGCATTTTTTGCTTTGAATGGAGATGTGAGCCACAACTATCTTCATGAGGCTCCTGCCCAACTTACTGTTGCCTCAAGTTGTTTTTTCTTAATTTCCTGGTTTTTATTGACCTTGAGAGATAGTCTACATAATTGAACTTCATATACATAGCATTGGCCTGTAAGATACTCTGGTGGCTATGTTAGAACTTAGGCATTTACATTGCAGTTGCATAAGTCTGTTCGAGTCAAGTTCATCCATCTCTCATGGCGTTTATCTGGACCTATTTGGTTTCCCTTTCTTGTGATTTTCTCTACTCAGAGCATCTTGACTGTGATTTCAATATTGAGGTTACTAGATGGTATCTGATTGTCTCGGTTTTGTTTTTGCAGGTAAGATGGGATGATATTGAGGCTAACAGGCACCACAGGATTTCCCCATGGGAAATTGAGCCATCTGGTTCCTTTTCCAATTCCAATAGCTTCATGTCACCTGGTTCGAAGAGGACTAGGATTGGATTGCCATCAGGAAAACCAGAATTTCCAGCTCCTGGTATGTCCTCAGCTCAGAAGAAAATGTCATTCTTTCAAGTTATTTTTCCTGCTCCATGCAGACACTTCTAACCTTTACTTTTCTTCTAACAGATGGGATCGGGACAACAGACTTTGGGGAATCGTCCAGGTTCCAGAAGGTCTTGCAAGGTCAAGAAATTTTCGGATTTAATACTCTTTGTGATGGGATTGATAATCAGAATCTCCAGACTTCTGAAATAAGAAGGTGCTTTCCTGGTTCAAAAGGTTTGGGGATTGCCGCAATGGCAAATGATGTCAGAGACCCACTTGCAACTTCTGATATTCCCTATACAAGCATAGGCTTTGGTGAATCTTTTCGATTCCGTAAGGTCTTGCAAGGTCAAGAAATACTTCCAAGCCCTCCATATGGAAGAACCATGGCTCCTAGCGAGGCTCATGAAAATGGTGGCCTTGGAATCTCTAATGGTGTTCAGGTGCCAGGCTCAAGAAATGGATGGTCTGCGCTGATGCAGGGCTATAGTACTCGAATGCACCTATCTGCGCCATCCATGCAAGTATCATCACCATCTTCAGTGTTCATGTTTCAGCAAGCAAGCAATCCAGTTTCAGGTTTCAATCAGCTATACAGTGTTAATGAACAGGAGAAGGAAGGGGAACAGAGTAATCAAGGTTTGTTTCTCATGACTGAAAGATATGGGGGAAAACTCCCACCGCCATCAGTTTATGATCACGACTTGAGGAGAGAAGATCAGGGAAGCCAGGATATTCAACTTGGTATATCACAGCCTCTTGTAGCTCAACCAGCATTTAGGGATGGTCAGGATTTAGTTCCCTCATGTAAAAGTGGCTGCAGACTCTTTGGGTTTTCATTGACTGAAGAGAGACATGAAGCTAACAACAATAATACAACTTCACGAAGTACTGGATCTTCCTTCTTGCCTCATATTGGAGAGCAGTTCCATCCAAAGGCACCAGTGATAACCAAAGGAATTGGAAGCAATTGTACCAAAAGAGGCAACCTCTATGCAGTACGTGATATGCTTTTTGATATTGCTCTGTAGGGTATTTGTACCATAAGGTGCTGCAGGTTCACGAGTATGTGGAGTATTGTAGAAAGGATATCGAGACTCTAAAGTTATGATGGTTTGTGAATGATGGGTTTTAGCAGTTATTTGATAACAAAGGGCCTGTGGTTATAAAGGGAGGATGATGACATGTTTTAACTAGAATATTGATGAGGGTGAAACAATGCATTTTGGGGAAGCACCTTAAAGGATGCATTTTGATGCACGTGGCTCAAATTTGGGGACTAGAAGTGAAAAACGTCACGGTGGTGTTGCCTATTATCTGTCTGCAGTGCTCCATATTTCTTCATACTCTCTCTGGCAATTTGTTTGCAGACAGCTGAAATGATTTATCCTAGTTCTCAGTTTTAATCAAATTGATGGTTGCAGATTACCATCTGTGAATTCTGCTCTGTGCAGTGAGTGTCTTTCAAGCTTTAACCATTCCAGGCGATCTTACATCGCCGCAACTGTTGACACCGTTTTGCAGGGAGTTCTGCAATATTGTCTTTGAAACTATGTTATATATGGTAATGAGGATTCAGTAGGGACATTTGAGCTTTCCATGATGCCATGCTCTAATTTACTGATTATGCTTATGAATTAACCTGCATGATTTCAATTTTCCAATGATAGAATGTTATTTAATGAGTTCAACTCCTCTTGGTTATGGATAATGACAATATATATTAGCCTGTAAGATTCCTTGATAATCTTTTTACCATGGAAGGGCATGAGTTAAGTAGACATTAAAAGGAAGAGATTTTTCCATTGGGTTTTGCAGATTTTCATTGTGCCTTACTGGAGTTGCTGTATTTTCATGCTTACATGGCATGTTTAAGACCTGTGATCATATGGGATTTTGGTATTGGCTTGTTGCTGCATTTGGGCAAGCGATCTGGTCCTGTTTGTGACTGTAAATTTGGGTATTCTTCATATTGGAAATGTCACTGGACCCATTTAAGAACCCTAAAAGGGTACTAAAATCTGAATTCATCCAACCTGGAAACAAATAGAGAAAGATGGATTATTAACCTGTTTGGACCGAACTGTAAAAGGAAGCCTCTCATTGTCCTACAGCAATAACCTGATACTGTTGCCTGAATGAGCATGACAGTGTTTAACAGCCCTGGATGGTCCTTTTTGTGAACAGGGAAAGTCTCACAAAGATCAGCCTTTCTATGGCTGCTCAATATAGCCTGTCTGCTCAGTTCAATTCCATTATTGTCATTGTTCAGAACACAGCACTATTGAATTTCATTACCATACTGAAAATTTTCTACAAACTTGAGCTTCTAGCTTCACACAAGGATTTGTAATTATAAGATTGCAAGATAATCTACTTCATATGTAGAACATGCAATTCATAGGGTAGCACATAGAAAGATGATAATAAAACATAAGTAGTGCTATTGATGTGAACACTAAGATACATAGAGGAGAGCTTAACGTGAACATCAAGATAAATGCGAAGAAAAGCTTTATGTGACGCGGATTTGGTGCAGCCATTACTTTTTCTCTTGGTATATAGATTACCATTGATAGAATATTTCTTTTAGGCTAAATTAACAATGTACTAAGTCTAATAGGCTTGTTTAAAATGTCAAACATTCAGACTCTTCTTATTCTTGTAGAGGTAGCAATACTTATAGGCTGTAAAGTTCAATCACTTGGAGATATCTTTGACTTTTTCCATTGATCATTTTTCCCTTCTGAGATAAACCCATGAAAGATTTACCCATTGAAACTGAGATGTGAATGTGAAAGCTGTATTATATGTAATTCATCAAGGTAAATTGTGATCTGGGTCCTGCTCAACGGAAGGGTCAAAAGGGCTTGCCACCTTTGACCCATCTTTCTTCTTGTTTATTATATTTCCTTTTTTTTTTTTTCCTTTTCTTGAACTCTTTGTGTTATGCGTCATGGATTCCGTACTATAAGCCCTGGTTCACCAAATTCAAGGGCTCTTTTTTGATGTTGTGTGCTATATATATCACCTTGCCCACTTGCAGGCTTGTTGAGAAATTAGGAGACAAGAGAGTGAGTGAAAGGGAGAGAGAGAGAGATATGGCTGCGGGGAAGACAACAGGAGAGGAAACAACGCTTGAAGCAACACCCACATGGGCTGTGGCAGCAGTTTGCTTTGTCTTGATTTTGATCTCCATTTTTGTCGAGCATTTGCTTCATCTTCTGGCCAAGGTTTGCAGCTTCACTGACCATTTTTGTTATAATGCACAGACAAATTTCACTCTTTAATCATGTATATGTCTCCTGACTCTCCAGTCTCCTCTACTCATTTTCACCTTCTTTTCAGTATTTAAATAAGAAGAGAAGGAAGTCACTCGTTCAGGCTCTTGACAAGATTAAATCAGGTAAGAAACATTAATCCATTCAAAGCTTCTTCTTTTTGCTTTCTCTGAAAAGAATGCTAAATTTGGTCCATTTTCTCTCACTAGATTTGATGCTGCTGGGCTTCATTTCCTTGTTGCTTACTGTGAGTGAAAAGCCCATTGCCAATATATGCATCCCAAAGAGCTTAGGTGACTCTTTTCTGCCTTGCAACAGCAGGTCTGAAACTGATAGTGAAGAAGAAGAAGCCAAATGTGCAGAGCAGGTATATAAATGCATCAAAAGGAGATCATACTCACACAACATTGCTTAAGCAGCAATATTGAAGCACATAATTTGATGACCAACAAACTTCTCAATATGTCATTACCGAACATGACAACCAACTATTTAATTACTTAGACTAATAATCATCATCAAGTTCACAATAAGATTATAGTTTGTCAATACTGCAAGTTGACACTTATTTTCTTCAAATGGGTCTCCCTTGCACTCACACATATGTAAAGATATAATTTTATACAGAAGCATGCATGGCAACATGTCCGCATGCATTCATCTTGTCATTAAGTTGCAGAGCCATGAAATCTTTCATTTCTCAGCTCATAATCATGAACTTTTTGAAACTGGGACTAGTGGCACTTATTGGGTCTTTGACTTGTATATTTCTGAACAGGGAAAGGTCCCTTTGCTATCAAGGAAAGGTGTAGGGGAACTTCACTACTTAATCTTTGTGTTGGCATTCTTCCATTCTTTATCTTGCGTCCTCACATTCAGTCTTGGTATGGCCAAGGTAGTTTCCTCGTTTTCCTCCTTGATTCATTAATATAATAGTTATTAAAGATCAGCTCTCTGTCTTAATTGGTTTATTTATTCAGATTAATTCTCTAGCCTTGACTCTTAGAACATCGAAAAACTAAATTCAAACAGCCTCCAAGAGAGGAAAAGGTAAACTTTAGAGGAAGTTCTACCAAACATGAACTTAGACAAAATTAAACATTCTTAAGTTTAATGGGGAAGTTGGAATTGTGTTTGACAAAACTGGCTTTTATTTTGTAAACTACTGCAGATAAAAAGGTGGGATTCTTGGGAGGCAGAAACAAGAACATTTGAATATCAATTCTCAAATGGTAAGCTTTTTTCTTAGTTTGTAGGCCAATTGATTTTTGCTTTCTATCCAAAAGAAAAGTTGAGAACACAAACACATCTTTTCATTTTCCTTTGCTCCCTCTTCTTCTTTTTTTAGTTCTTATTCAATATTTGTGAAAACGGGAACTATTCATGTTTCTTAATTATTGAACCTATAAAATATGCAGATCCAAGGAGATTCCAGCTCACCTATCAAACTTCATTTGGAAAGAGACATTTGAGGTTTTGGAGTGAACACAGATTTCTTCGCTGGCCAGTTAGTACTGCAGCGCAAAAAGCCATACATCTAATGAAAATAATCTATTAACGGAGAGTTTACTATTGCGATTTCTGTTTCTTGCAGGCCAGTTTTGCTAGACAGTTCTACGAATCTGTATCAAAAGCAGATTATTTCACTCTTAGGCATGGATTCATTATGGTATTACCCTCATATGTACAGTCTCACTGCTTCATTATTTTGGAATTTACTCCTTTTATTTCCTTTTCCAATTCATGTTTGTCTTTTCTTTCTTATTGACTCTTGTAGGCCCATTTTGCTGAAGGAAGTACTTTTGACTTCCAAAAATACATAAAAAGAGCTTCAGAAAAGGACTTTGGAGTTGTTGTAGGAACAAGGTAACCATTGCATGATATCAGTCCTTGATCTTCATTTCACGTTAAACCTAAATTTAGAAGAAAAAAAAGAAAAGAAGAGTTAATAATTCATCTATTTTTGCAGCTTGTGGATATGGGTCTGCTCTGTATTTTTCATATTCTTCAATGCACATGGTAATTCTCACTTTTACCCAGAACCCATCTAAAATACCTGCAGATCAATTTCACATTTTATTTATGCAAACTCCGTTGGATTACTTTGTGCAGGTTTTCACAATTATTTATGGCTTCCCTTTGTTCCGTTGGTGGTGAGTAAGCAAATCAACTTTTCATGCTTTGATCAAGTAATTGCAGAAACATCACAAGGAGATGGTTTTCATGTTTTCCATATCCTGCAGATGCTTTTGCTGGTGGGAACAAAGCTCCAAGGCATCATAACTGAGATGTGCTTAGAAACACATGAGAAGTCTCGTGTAGTTCAAGGAACTTTGCTTGTCGAGCCTAGTGACCATTTCTTCTGGTTTGGCTCTCCTAAGCTGCTCCTCCACCTCATGCACTTCATCTTGTTTCAGGTGATTCCTAAATATATCTTACTTGTCCATCAAAATGATGATCAAATCATGCCTAGATTAGAAACCTTCTTGATTCATTCTGAAGAAATACATTGTGCTTTGCAGAATTCATTTCAGCTGGCATTCTTCACATGGACTTGGGTATGCACAACTTCCAATTATTTTCTTTAGTTGTTTAACACGAAATTCGATGACTTGTAAGTCTTCTACACCTACAAATACAGTACCAATTCGGGCTAAGATCATGCTTCCACCGACGAACAGCAGATATTGCCATAAGACTTGCTGTGGGAATATTGGTGCAAATCCTTTGTGGTTATGTGACACTTCCCCTCTATGCTTTGGTCACACAGGTACACAAATTTATATCATAGTTTAATCTTAAATAACTACACATATAAACAAAATCAAATGAACAAAGTTTTACATATTTGAATTTTTTTTAACAGCAACATGATAAATTATAGAAAAACCCTACAATTTTCTTACATAAAAGATCAGATAAGTTCGAACCAATAGGGAATCTTCTTCCTACATCTAATATAGCATTCTATGATTTGAAGTTTAAATGAAATTAATTATTAGTATGCAAATTTGCGGCAGATGGGTTCCTCAATGAGGAAAGCAGTGTTCGCTGAGATTGTGGTGAAGGGTCTTACCAGATGGCAAGCTGGAGCTAGGAAAACTGTAGCACTGAGAAGCTCCTGGTCTGCACCAGCACAGACTTTATCCAATGATACTTCACTAGAAACCTCAATTTCCATTGATACATCACCTTCTTTCAGACTTTAAGATTCTCTGTACTGAATCTGTAGCAGTTAACAGAAGAAATTGTTAGCGAACCAACTGATCAAACAAAGAAGATCCTGAATCTTTGTTATCTAAAGAGTTTAAGGTGTCTGAACTCTGGTAGACATTGTAACTATCCAGGACTGTTTGTTCTCATCTATTCTACATTGTCTGACTCACCTGCTGATAATCAGAAGCTTAATTATTTATAGAGCATAATTTATTTTTTAAAAAAAGATTTTTCACTCAATTTAGCCATAAATTGAAGTTGAATCAAGAGCACAGGGCCTGGCAGTATTGAATTATAAGATTTGAGAACTTATTTAGATACAATTATCTCTCAATTCAAACCCTCAATGAAATCCTTAAAAAAAAGGGGGTTAAATTATTTTAGAATAAATGTCAAAATGAATTTTGTACTATTCATGTTTTTTATTTAAGTTTATGTAAATTTTTCTAATTAATTTTACGCATAAAACATGTTCAAATCTATTTTTATTTTTAATTTTTTAAAAGCTCCATTTAAAATAAGAATGTTATAAAATAAATTTTGATATTTATTTAAATTATAATTATATAAAAATTTTACGTTGTCAAAATTTAAGAAAATTAAAAATTAAAAAAAAATCTTGATGTTTATTATCAATCAAATCTTTATGTTTAAGAAGTAACAAATTGAATCTTGATTTAATAATATAATCTAAATTGAATTTTGTAAAAAAAATTCAAAAATTGATGGTATTGAAATTGAAAATTTTATACAATAAAGTTTCAACTTGAAATTTTTTATAGATGTAAAAAAATATTTATGCTAATGTTATAAACAGTTTCATAATATTTTTTTGAGTAATTATACTATTTTTAAAGATTTTTAATACTTAAAAATTATAAATGTTTTTATAACGATAAGTTGAATATTTTTTGTATAAAATCTTTAATTTAAAAATCTTAATTTTTAAATTTTTTGATAATAATTAATTTAAATTAAATTGATAAGTTAATTTTTGATTTATTTTTTTAACAAAAAATTTTGATTAGTAATATAAAATAAATATCAGAGTTTTATGAGACTTTTACTCAAAAATTTATTAAAAATATTTTTAAAATTTTTATTATAATAATTTAAATATTATTTTACATTCGTGTCAAGTTTTACATTAAAATTTATTGTATAAAATTTTTAATTTTAATAATATATTTTTTAAAAAATTAAATCAAATTTAAGTTAAATTAAAAATTTATATATAAATTTGATCCAAAAATTTACATAAACTTATTAAAAAATAAAATACATAATTTATTTTAATATTTATTCTTGATTTTAATATCATTTTAAGATTAAACTTTTTTTAATAGGTGTCGACCATAAAATTCTTAAAATCGTAGGTAACTTTTTTCTATCACTTTCCAGGAATTGTTGTTTTCCCAGATTCTGAAGTTACATTCCTCTTTTTTTTTTTTTTTTTCCCGCGCGTCTCACCGATAATGGTTACACCAGCGGCTGGTCAAAAGTTGTTTGCTAATACGCGTGACAGGACACCAAGATTACAAGACGTTGATTCTTACCCTTCACGTTTTGCACAAAAAGTGGTAAGTCCAAATGTTCTCTCTTCGTACGTCACTTAAGGGATCCTTTCATTGATGATGTAATTACATGACATCTTTTTTTTATCAATTAAACAACATCAAAATTAAATAAAGTTTTAGTGTTTATTTTATGTTATTAAATTAAAATTTTATTTTTTAAAAAATAATAAATCAAATTTTAGTTTATTAATCTCGTTTAAATTAGATTTTATCTCTAACGATTATAAAAAATTAAAATTATTTTTTATTATTGAAACATTTTAAAAATAACTCAAATTTTTCACTTTAAAGTTTGTTTCTCAAATTTGAATAATTTTTAATGTAAAATTTATTTTTGTAAAAAATTTTAAATTTTAATAATATAAATTTAAAATATATTTTTTTAGTACATAAAATTTTTCGTGATAGTAATTTGAATATTTTTTATATTTATAAAAAATTTTATATAAAATTTTACTGTATAAAATTTTATTTAAATTAATAAA
The DNA here is from genome assembly GCA_021397835.1 of Moringa oleifera. Lineage (NCBI taxonomy): Eukaryota > Viridiplantae > Streptophyta > Magnoliopsida > Brassicales > Moringaceae > Moringa > Moringa oleifera. The sequence goes on from JAJFZO010000168.1 coordinate 5,415,703, forward strand.
TTAAGATTTGAATTTTTGTTTTTTAAATATAAAAATTTGATTGATAATATAAAATAAATATTAAAATTTTTAGATAAAAATATTATTTTGTTAAATAATATAAAATTTTAAAATTTTCTGATATAAAATAGTGATAATTATATTGAAATGATTTAAAATTTGTACTGTTTCTTAAGCTGAGATTTTTAAAAAAGTATTAATTAAAAATTTATATTTTGATATTGTTTTATGTGAGATTTTAATTCCAATAACTTCATCGCTAAAAAATTTTAATACTTGAAATAACAATTATATTTCTATAAAAATTAATTTATCATATTTTTTATTTACATAAAATATTATAATTAAAAATAATAATTATGTCATTTTTATTTAATTAATTTTTGTAAGCATCTGAAATTTTATTTCATTAAATTAAAAAAGTTATGAATGTTAAAATTAATAAAACCTATTCAGTAAAAAGTTTATATAAAATATAAATTGTTAATATAATTAACACTATAAAGTAGATAATATTCACAAATTAAAACAATATTATTATCATAAGGTTCTAATATTTTACATATATTTTATGAAAAGTATATAATCAAAGTTGTTATTATTATTATTTTATTTAAAAAAAAAAACTATTTCTGTTCATGTAGGCTAAAATCGACCTGTTGTTGAAGTGGGTTCCACCAGTCGTGGCCGACCACAGCCTCAAATTTCAAAGTAAACTCTCCCTTGGATATAGTATTTAATTTGTAGGTGATTTACCTTTTTCTTAAGATAAATTATATAATTAAAAAAATTACTTATTTAATAAATAAATCAGGAAATATTACTAAACAAAATAAAATACTGAATGAAGCATTAGAAGTTTCTGTAAAAAAGATAAAAAGTGCAAAAAGAAAAATTTAATACGTGGATTGCCCAAGTAAATTTTGGTCCCACGTTATCGTGTAACACGTCATGCATATATCCTTAGACTTTTAGCCCACATAAATTATTTGAGTATTTTTTATTTTATAATAATGACATGTATGACCCTAAAGTAGAGTGGGCATTACAAAATTGCTTTTTTCTTTATGATAAATATTAATATTTTTGATTAATGAATTAATTAATTATTAAAAGTGTGGTACAATTTTTAAAGATGAATATTGAAAAATTTTAAAGTATATCGATTTTTTAAATTTGAAATCTGAATACTAATTGGTTGAATTATATTTTAATGTTTTAATTTAATTTAATTTTTATTAAAAACTTAAATATTTAAAATATTTAATCTTATATTAAACAGTTATATTTCATGCTAAAAATTTTGAAATACTGAAAAATATGTAATTTTTTATTACTAAAAAATTATAAAAAATAAATAATTAATAAATAAATATTTAAATTTACACTCAAAATAAAATATAAAATTTATTTGAATCATTTTGGAGATATTTTAACAATCAAAATATATTTAATTTTTATAATTATTTAAATTTAAATTAAATTAAATTATAATATTAAATTTTAATTAAATTAATTGATACTTGAAAGTTAAAATTAAAAAATTACGTATAGTTTAAATTTTTTATATTTATTAGAATTTAATGTATAATTCAGAATTTTGTTAAGAAGCAATAAATCAGGTAATAAACTCGAAAAAATAAAAAGATAATTTAGAAAAAAAGGAATTTGGGTCTGCCTTTTAAAAGCAATCAAGCGTCAAGGTAGAAGAGAGGACATATTATACACGTGGCTGAGAATGACAGGTTTGGACGGATATGGAAAGCCACGGTGGACCAATAACGTTAGTCTCCCCACGTGGCCAATGTCGTCCAATCAGTACGGATAAACTGACGGCGAGTGGTGGTGGATGGCGTCATGACCCATTTCGGTTTTTTATTGCTGACGTTAACCGCTACCACCGTCCAGATGCCGTTTTGTTTCCACGTTAGGCTGTGAAAATTTTGCCACATCTTTTAGGCAAACAGTTAAAAGAGATATTTAGTTATTTTTAAATGTTAAATTTAATATAAATAATAATATAAAATAATTAAAAAATATATAACTTAATTGAGTTAATATAGTTTCCATTTATTTTTCATATATACATACATATATATATATATATTAAAGCAAATTGAGAAAAAAATTTGGTTTCAAATTTTTCACAAATTTAAAAAAATCAATTATCATTATAAAAAAATTAGAATCTTTTAACATTTAAAAATATTTTTTAATTATACTATAAAAAATTAAAAAAAGTAATTTATCAATAAAATTGCTACAAATATTAAAATTTAAGAAATAAATTTTAATCATAGTGTATAATTTATTTTAATTATTTTAAAATATTATAACAATAAATATATAATTTATTTTTAATAACCTTTTAAGTTAATGTTCAAATTAACTAAATTAAAACATTAAGATTTAATTTAATCAATTGATATTTTATGGTTGAAGTTAAAAAACCGAGTATACTTCTAATTTTTTATATTTATCTTGAAAAATATTAGATAATATTATTTATGATAAAAATAAAATTAAAAAACATGATTATACGCTGAAATGTTTTAGGGCTTAGGTAAGCTCATGAATTTTAGTTAACAAAGTTAAGAACACATACTCAAGTCCATGGTCATTGTTTGATGAACCAAAACTCTTGAATTTTTCAATCGATTGACTTGATTAAATCAAACGCCTTATATCTATTAACAAATAAACAAGCATATCTTTGAATTAATCTATTTGAGTCAAGTGAAGCTTTAGGATGACGTTTAGTATAATTAAGAAGCTTCTAATTACCTATTACCACTAATCCATATTTTTTAATTATCATATTTAATTAATTCCTGAAATTTGAAAAATTAATATATATTGTATTTGAAAATTAGGGAAAATTTGGGAAAAAGAAAAAGAAAGAGATTTTCTCTTTTTTGTTTTAAATCGGAGAAAATAGGTCACGATCATAATTGGGACGTAGCAACTAGGAACCCGTCTACCAGCGGTGACGTAAGAACACGTCACCCACAGTCCCGGTGACGTACCAGAATGCGTAACTGCAGTTGACGTTAGAGTCTTCTCCATGCCCCTTTTATAACGCAATGTATTCGCCCTCTCTCCTCATAATCTCGTTCTTATTCCCATCCCGAAGAGAATTCTTCTCCTCTCTATCAAGTTTCATCTGATTTCTGACTACCGTTTCGACAGTTTCGATGCAGAAAGCAATCCCTTATAGAGCTTACAGTTCTCTTGCAGCCGGCAAATCATCGTCGTCATCGTCCTCGTCGACGTTGGCACGTGATTCACGTGATGGTACCTCTGATGGAGGGGCGCAAACTAACAATCATGACGTCAATGGTGACGACTATGTGGCCAAAATGGTTACAGAGAATGCAGTGATAGTGTTCGGGAAACGAGGGTGCTGCATGTGCCATGTCGTGAAGAGGCTGTTGCAAGGGCTCGGCGTTAACCCGGCGGTTTTTGAGGTCGATGAAGATAAAGAAAATGAGATTATCCGCGAATTATCACAGATTAATGGGGATAATCACAGAGCAGGAGAGGTTGGTAACGGAGGAGTCGTACAGTTCCCTGCCGTTTTCGTGGGAGGGAAGCTGTTTGGAGGCCTGGATAGGGTTATGGCCACCCATATCACAGGTGAATTGGTGCCTATTTTGAAGGATGCTGGGGCTTTGTGGTTATAATTGATGAATTTGTTCTTCTTCGTACTGGTATCTTTCTCTTAGTTGTTTTGTTTCTCTGTAGTTTGTCTCTGCTTTGCTGCCAATTCCTCTTTATGAATTTAATGGAGGGGAAATGCAAAATGGTCAATTGTTGTGTCTCTGTATAAATTACTTTCAACATAGGTAGATCATTTGGGTTTTCTTCTTCCATTGCTCTGTTTGTTAAATCATTTTTTTTTCTTTAAAATTGTGCAACAATTAACAGAACTACAAGAACTTGTTCCCAATCTTAGCCTCAAAATGACATGCTATCAGATTTCAACTTTAACCCCTAGAGTCATAGTGTTTAAATTACTTGTGGCTGATATTCTCTCAATTTGGGTAAATATCCATCACACTGTCTTACCATATTATCTTCTTTATCATTTAGGTAACATTGTAAATGTTGCCAAAGATACTCTCTGTATTATGTTGTAAATATTATTTCTAGAATTTGTGAACTGTAAATCTGTATTTTCTCTGGATTATTCATGGAGAATATCTATAGATGAAAAAAAGAAAAAAAAAAAAGAAGATGTGAAGTTGAGGTCATTTTGATGATGATTAATGTGATTTGAAGTTAATCAAGTACAGGGATTTGCAGTTCAACTAAGCTTATCTTTTGTTAGAATCTTCAAATTATCAATTAATGAAATGATGCAAGATATTGTCATTGATCATAGATATTTTTTTTGGTTTGATGTGAATGATAGATATGTTTAATCTTAACTATTATTCATATACTTGTCTGTTTGTGCCGGAAAAAAATCTTGATGACATGCATATGATCACATGACCAACAATTTTCTCTGGGATGTGTTTGAGATTCCCCTTTTTGGCCTGTTAGTGCATCAACATATCCTGATGTAATCAAGAGGGGCTGCAAATGGCCTTTTCTTATTCTTAAATTCTCATTGATTAAAATTTCAATTTGCTATTGTCATGATTCTCATGTTTTGGTGCCAAACAACAAAGTTGTTGGATCACAATGACGGAATGGTTCATTTCTTTGATTTTTTGATTTTCCTGAGAAAATTAGGGTTCAAAGTCTTAGGGATTGCAATCCATTGGAATGACGAGGAAAATCAAAAGAAAGATCCAAGTTGGTGTCTTGTGTTGGACAAAAGTATGCTAGAGTTTATCTTATGATGTCTTGCTAATTGCATACTTCCATTAACTTTAATTTTATACATAACATGAGATTTTGCTTTGATAGTGATGGTTATTTTGGGGTTTTATTTATTTATTTGTTTTGAAGAGGTACATAATAATTAAATAAATTGATGAATGAAATTTAGTTTATTTTTTATTAATATAATAAATTATAAACATTATTTGTTTTTAAACATCAATATAAATTAAATCAGATATAGGACCATAATTTGTAATCTTGTTCTAAAATTATTTTTAAATTCTATTTGGTATAGAACAAACATTATGATAAATTTTTTATGGTTGTCAAATGATACAATTCTACTAAAAATCATGACTTATAAATTAATCATATGATTTGAATCCATATTATCAACATATTTTCTTAATGACCATTTGATAAATTAATACAGATTATTCAAATGATAGTCTTTAAATCAAATAAATTTTTACTTTTAATGTTATGAATATATAAAGTTTATTTTTTTAACAAAGGGAGCTGATAAATATCAATTTTTATTTATTATGATGATTAATAATGAAGTAATTTAAATAGGATATATTGGCTACAACAAGGACATAAGTTTTATCTATTGGTTGACGTGGCATGCGTTGATTAGACCGTCAATGAAGAAGTGGTGGGGCCAACGTAGACACAACCCCGTGCGTTGTCTGGTTTTTGGTCCAAAGTCATACACTTGTCACTATATATATATATATATTTTGGGAATTACTCTTTTATTTTAAAAAAATTGAAAATGTGTATTTCTGGTCCATTTAGGACCACGCAACGGGGGGTGGGGGAAGGCTTGGCTAAGTTGTAGCGGCTCCATGTTCCTTAACACCACCTATTCCATTATTTATCTTTTCTTGGACCAACCTAATCCTCTCAACATTTTCTTTTCATATGAAAACTATATATCTTGGTAGGCTCCGCATGAATATTCTCACGTCTTTAAGTTATAAATAAAATTTATTAATAATATTATATTTTTAAAAATAAAAAAATAAATATTATTTTGAACTTAAATTTTACATTCTCCATCTAATCAAATTTTGAATTTTAAAATATTTTTAAATAAATATTTATAAAAAATTAATGATACTTTATTATTAACATGTCTAAATAATTATTAAATAGATTTTAAACCTAAATTTTGTTCTTTAAATTTAAATAATTTTGTACTAACAAATTATTTTTCATGAATTTTTTAAAATTTTGATAATATAATTTTTAAAAAAATATTTTTAATGCTAAAAGAATCACTTTTTTATAATACTTAAAATATTTCTTTACATATCTAAAAAAAATTTCAAAGATTTTTAATTTAAATATTTTTAAATAAAATTTAATTTGATTTAAATTGATAAATGAGTGTTTATTTGGATACGTTTTAAAAGTTAAAATTTAATTAAAAAAATAAAAATTAGAGTTTTAAATAATATATATATTTTTATAATAACATTAAATAATAATTAAAACTAAATAAAGCATATTTTTATTAAATTATTATGCGTTAACAGTTTTTTAAAACATTAACAAAAATTATATAGAACAAATGATCTTGATTTTTTATAATTTAATAATTAATAATACATGTCAATTTATTTTTGAAACTTTAAAAATGTTTTATTAACTAAAGATGTAAAATTTTATACTTTTATGCATATTGTTTAAACCCAAAATTTATTGTGCAACATAAATGTTCTTTAACGCTGTTAATATTTATAATTCACCAATGCATCAAAGCGACATCAATTATCTCAACCAAACCAAATGAATCACCGCCTGTATGTATATATATAAGTTTGCATATATGAAAGAACCTGATTTCATTTACCGTGTATGATTACTTTGTGCATTTTTATATCTTTCAATATTTTTATAAAAACTAAATAAATATAATTAAATTTTAAATAAATATTTTCAGATTAATATCATTTAAATATGAATTTTACTTCCTAATTCAATTAAATTTTAACTTTTAAAATAAATTTGTATAATTTTGATTTATTAATTTTATTTAAATTAGTTTTTGAGTCGATTATAAAAATAAATGATTTTTTTAAATAATTAAAAATTACTCAAATAAATTTTATATTTTATTTTAATTTTATTCTTTAAAATTAAAATTTTTGTAACTAGCCAATAATTTTTTTATAAATTTTTGATAACATATATTTTTTTAAAAAAATATTTTTAGTACTCAATTTTTAAACTTTTTTATGATGATAGTTTGAATTTTTTTTTTACTTCTGTAAAAAAATTACAAGTATTGCAAATAACTTTAATTTAAATATTTTTAATGTTTAAAATTTTTAATAAAATTAATTTAAATAAAATTAAAAAATTAAAATTTATTTAAAATATTTTGAAACAAAAATTTGATTAAAGAGATAATAAAATTTAAAATTAATTTAACATAATATTTATTTAAAAAATTATATAATAAATATTTTCGTTGATGTGAACTGTTACTCAATTATTATTTTTTCTTATAAGGAGTTGGCCTCCTACAAAGTTGCGTGCAACAATTTTTGGAGCATTTAAAATGCTCATACACATTGCGTAAGAACATAGGTCAGATTATTTGTCTCTAGTAATAGATATTTATTGATTTATAAGTTTGCATGGAAAGTGACATTAAGCTATAAAAAGATGTGTTAGACCAGGAACAGACATGGGGAAGAAACAATTAAAATGTGACAAATAAACTAAATCTTGTCTTATGTTGTTAGAGCCCACAGAACAAGTGCTTGAAGTTAAATGGAAGAACTACCTGTGGATAGAAGTAATAACCAGGCAACCTTGAATATGAACTTCATGGCATCTTAATTTCCATGTTTAATTGACTTATCAAAGAAGAAGAACAAGGAGGAGGAAAGCTACAAGGACAGCAAATTCACAATTCCTTTAAATTTAATGTAAAAATATTTGAATGTAATGGTATAGTTTTATTTTTTAAATAAATATTTTTTAAAAAATATTATTAATATTTATAATAAAAGTGATCGATATGAAATTATTTATTTAGTTTAAATAAACTTTTTTATTAATTACATAAATTATTTTTTGATATATATTTTTAAAACATATCTTGTGAAAGAGATGAAAATGCGAGAAGGCATAGATGTTTTTGAGACGATTTAACCAGTTTATTATCATCAAAGTAGCTTGGTGACTTTTATATATATTTTTTATATTTTATTGATAAGTTGTTTTACTTTTTATATTATTAATTTTAAAAAATATTTTTTTAAAGATAAAAGTCTCGTAAAAACTCTAATATTTATTCATATTATCAATTAAATTTTTCTGTTAAAAAATAGTAAATCGAACTTTAATCTTTTAATTTGGTTCAAATTAAATTTTATTTTAAATGATTATGAAAAATCAAAAAAATTTTATTATTAAAATATCTCAAAAATAATTTAAATAAATTATTCATTTTATTTTAAGTTTTTGTCTTAAATTTAAATAATTTTTAATACAATATCTATTACTTAATTTTTTAAAAAATTTTAAAATTATAAATTTAAAAATATATATTTTCAACATTCACAATATTTTAAAATTTTTTATTACTGTAGTTTGAATATTTGTTTATATTTATAAAATATTTTAAATTAAAATTTGTTGTATAATATTTTTAATTTATTTTAATAACATTTAATTTAAATAAATTTAATAAATTAATATTTAATTTGTTATTTTTAAATATAAAAATTTAATATAAAATAAATATTAAAAATTTATGAAATCTTTACTATTTTTTTTCAATTTTTGAATACCCACTTTGAATCTATCTAGAAGTGTGATATTTCGCATTGAAGCTTCGCATGAGCAAATTGTCTAATCTCACCCCAAAAAAACAAAAAAAAAAAGGCTTCAATAGCTCCAATGTTATGGACCAGTTTCAATAATTGGGTGCCACCCAATTCTCCTTCAACATAAGATCCTATGTTCTTGAGCCTTTTCCAACTCGGAATCGGACCAAATTAACAACTAAGCTTGGTTGTAAATCTTATGATAATTGGTATTTTCAAATATATAGTTGGGCCATATTATATATTAAATTTAAGAAAATTAATCAATAAATTCACAAACAACAAAATAAGTAATTCCTTCAAATTAACAAAATCGATTAAAATCTTAAAAGATACAATTCATACAATCAGCGTATTTATGATATAAGTATACAAGACCAAGTCATTTTGACGATAGAGACAATTTGCTTTTATCAAAAATTATTTAAAAATTAATATCACAAAATTAAAGTTATTAAAAAATGTGAAATACCATAATTTTTATATTTACTCATTATTATCTGTTTTTTTGTTAAAAACTTTTTTAATTGAATAACTGTTTTCTATATTATTTACAATAACATAAAATAATCTAAATCTTGAATTTCGCAGGAAATTTGAAAGAAGAAAAAGAAAAATTAAAAAAAGGAAGAGAAACTACCAGGGCGAATATTAGCTTTCTTTTTAAGCCGTCGTTCCGAGTTCCGACTTGGAGGAGTTGCATTCTCTAAAATGACTAAAATATCCTTGTCCAGCTACTAACTGACTCTTTGCAGTCTTGTAGATAATGGTAATTCGTGTTTCATTCGCTGTAAGCCTTGAGCCTTACACAGTCCCGAAGTTGTCTCTCACCGCCCTTTCCCTCCCCAATTTTAAACCCTCCGCTCTCTTTCTCTTTTGTCCCAGTGGAAAAGAAAGTAAAGAAAGCACAGGGGAAACGGGAAAAAGCAATACATAAGAGAAAAGGAACGGGACCATAGCCTGCAGAACAAACATGATGAAATTCTTCGGCAGAGGAGGAAGGGAATCTCCGTCTGATGCTTCGCCAGTATCATATCCTTACTCGCCTCCCTCGGCGGCGTCCCAGTCGCCGTCGGTCACCGGACCGGCGAGGCCTATCCGGCTGGTGTACTGCGACGAGAAGGGAAAGTTCAGGATGGATCCGGAGGCGGTCGCCGCACTGCAGCTCGTCAAGGATCCTATAGGCGTTGTCTCGGTGTGCGGCCGGGCTAGGCAAGGGAAAAGCTTTATCTTGAATCAAGTGAGTCTATTGTTCTTTTTGTTGTTCGTAATCATAATTAGTTGGATTGGTATTTAATTTGTCAATATTTGGTTCATATTGGTGTGTTGCTTTCCATTGCAGTTCTAGGGTTCCTGACTTTAGAAATAGGTCAGTTTGTTAGGGTTCTTCTGGTTGTGTGAAAGTACCATGAGCATGTATTCACTTTTTTTAATTCAGACATGTTGCAGTTCCTTCTTGCGGGTAGGACATCAATTTTAGGATTTATGCTCCAATATCTTCGGAAAGAAGAATACAATGGAACTACATTGTGCTACCCACAAAATCTCTTTGCAAATTGATGCACATTGATGCCGCAGTTGCTGACTTTTTAATAGAGATAAAGGCTGATACATTGAAGGAGTTTGCTATAAAGCTCGGGTGCTGGAAGGTTACCTATAGAGTAGAAACTTACACGAGTGGAGCTTATTTAGTTCTGTCAGAAATCATGGGGTAGAACTATCATAGAAAATAATAAGAAAGGTGACTAATAGAAGCAATTGTCCATGCGTTTAGATCCTGCTCTAATACCTGAATGCATGAAGCAGAAACAAGCGTGGTTTCTTCATAAGATATTGCTGTTGGCTCTTGCAGTGGTCATTGTTATAGCTGGTTATACCATCATTTAATCCATAGGAAAAATGGAAACATGTTGGTACTTATTCTATGAATGGGAACAAAGATATGGAAGAAAAAATCCTATTTCCTCTTATATCCTCTGATCAGAATTTCAACTGGTTGGGATTGCTTTCGTCTTGCATCAGGGTGGTTCATCATAAACAGCAACTGCTGCTCAAATTCAATCCAGAGAAAGATTGGTTGTGATCCTCCCTAGCAATGCGGATTAGGTGCAATTAGCCTCTTAAGATGTGTGCCTCCTTATTTATAGTCTATTTCCAAATGCAATGTTGGTTTGACCATGATTTAGCAAGTTTTAGTTGGGTTGCAGATAAAACTTGTGGATGTATTGACTTGCAAAATGAGATCCTTTTGATGTCTCCTTGCCGTTATAATATACTTTGATATCTTAAAGCTCTACAATTGAGTTAATGGATGGGAATTAAGAAAAAGATTCTCTGTTTAACTCTTCTGTTGACTCCGTTCTCATCCTGTATTTCAATAGTTCATGGAATCCTTTTCTATACTTTTTTTTTTTTAAAGATTGTGTCGTGGGATTTAAAGTTTATTGAGTAGGTTTTTTTTTTTTTTTTTTTCGCCCTCTTTATGACAGAGTTTGGCCACGGGGAAGCTTATTCTATAAAATCTCTTTGTAGCACATTGTAAACCTTATAGTTTTTGGAGATGCGTTGACCGTGAATGTTAGAAGGCCTGCAATCAATGAACTTTTGGGATGGTTAATTGTATTTTCTTGACTCTTATCTGGATAAATTACCAACTTTTAATGGAGTCACTTTTTGGCTGTCTATGGACTAGTTTGACCTGCAATTAGGGTAAGGGCTGTTGAGTATTTTGAACGTTATAGGGTAAGATTAAAAACCCAAAATAAGGCAGTACACTGCAGCCTTGTGGTGATAGACGGTAATACCTTTTGTGAAGCTTGAAGTAGCTTTAACTTGTTTGTTATTGAGATATTGAGGGTTGGATCTTAGTAAATTGTCATTTGATGGTATTCCTTCCTCACTCATGAACGTAACAGAAGCCCAATTTGCTGCTTAACTCAGTAGGATTGTGAAATACACGATAAAAATGCTCAATGCGATTTCATATGATTGTTTCTGATTAAAAAAAAAAAAATGAATGATGGATTTGATAAATAAGCTGTTGTGCAAATTGCAATTTAGAATGTATCCCAGTTATTATGTCATAAGATTGATAACATGGAAAAATAGATTGCAAATCTCATGCTGCAATGAAACTGCACTCTGGAAGTCAAGTATTTAAGCTAATATCAAGCGAGCATAGTGGTGAAGTTAGAACGACTGCTTTGGTTCAGAGTTCTTATTTGTGTTTCCATCTGGCTGATCTAGAATGCTAGATTTTGTGTATTTGAGGCTGTAATTAATCCAGAGAATTGAAGTCTAGCACAAGACCTTTTACAATCTTATAGATTAGGGTGTCATGAAACTGTTATGTTAGTGTTGTCTTGTGATAGTAGTGAGATAGGACCTGATGAGATTTTTCCACTCCTTTTCTTGTCGTATTCTTTTATCTCCATGATTCATCAAATGGGACATTATCCTTGGCGGAAACCATCCTTTTCTAAATGATTTTTCCTCTAGAGTGATTGAATGTTTTTAAAGATAAAGTGTGGTTCACAAGTGCTAGAGCTGTGCAAGGTTTTATATTGGTTACCTTATGTTAAAATCACGGTGTTTTTTTTTTTAAGTAGTATTATTATTTTTTGGATAACTGAGGTATTCAAGTTGGGAAATCCGACTAAAGGATGAGGATTCATCCTCCTCACTTTCCGGAATTTAACGACCGAGAACAAACTTAGTGGCCCTGAGGGAATTCAAACTTTGGACCTAGCCTACCAATTTTTCCCAGGGTCTTATCTGGTATATAACCAGCTCTTGCTAGTGACACTAGTTTAAAAATACATAAAAGTTTACCCTTACAGCCATGTAGTGTGATTTCGTGTTATCCACATTTTCTGGAAATTCATGGAGTTGCTGTTGGAAAAGTTGTGATGCTTTATTTCATGCCTTCATCTGAATTTGATGCATTTGTGTCTGATGATAGTTTGCTCTAAGATATTATATTTATGACTTATGGCAACTTGTTTATCCAACTCATGGGGTCATAAAAATGTTTATTTATGCCCTAGATTTCAAATTAAGACGTGCTTTTGCTTTGTGTTGTTTGCAGCTTCTTGGGAGGAGTAGTGGATTTCAGGTAGCGTCAACTCATCGTCCGTGTACAAAAGGGCTTTGGTTGTGGAGTGCACCTTTGAAGCGAACTGCTCTCGACGGAACTGAATACAATCTTTTATTGTTAGATAGTGAAGGAATAGATGCGTATGATCAAACGGTTAGCTTTGTTTAAGCTTTATAAAGTTGAATTTGTGATGATTTCTTGATCTTGGCTGAGGTTTAGCACTTGTTATATATCTTTTAATGCTTTCCATGGTTTTAATTTGTAAGCCCAATTCTATTCTATGTTATTATCACTGTAACTCTTTTTATTTCTTGTTATACTATCATTAAAGTATCTTACTTTACCTTTTTTCCCCACAGGGTACATATAGCACTCAGATATTTTCCTTAGCTGTCCTCTTATCTAGCATGTTCATCTATAACCAGGTTTGTGCAATCTTCCTTGATCCTCCTATATTCTATTTGGTTATTCCTTTTCTTTTCAAGAGGGAAATATGATTTTGTTGATGTTAACCTACCATAGTTTCAAGTGTTTAAAACCCTGTTTTTCCCCCCAAAGCAATTTTTTCCCCTTCTTGGCGGTACACTTCCCCCCCCCCCCCCCCCCCCCCCCCCCCCTCTTCTTCCAGTCTGGACGTCAACTATGTTTGCCAATTGCTTTCGTAGATGGGAGGTATAGATGAAGCTGCTCTTGATCGTCTCTCGCTTGTCACCCAAATGACAAAGCATATTCGTGTGAAAGCCTCTTCAGGAAGGAGTTCAGCCTCTGAACTTGGGCAGTTCTCCCCCATCTTTGTTTGGCTTCTAAGGGTAATTTGTTTTCAACATATATTTTTCTTCCTTTCAGTACACATGGATGAGATAAATACTTATTGTCTTGTAAGCCTTAGCATGTTAACATTCAGCATCTTAATTTCAGGACTTCTATTTGGATCTAGTGGAGGATAACCGGAAGATAACCCCACGGGACTATTTGGAGCTTGCTTTAAGGCCAGTTCAAGGTAGTGGAAGAGATATAGCTGCTAAAAATGAGGTAATATTTCTAATGCACTTTGTCCTCCTGGCAAGGTTTTCGAGGAAATAAAGTCAATGACAGCAGCTTTGATTTAAATAATTGTAGAGGTTAAGCATTCTTACAGTTGTGTTATATACGTTTAGGATAAGCACTAATAAGAGATCAAGTTAAGCATCCATGCATTGAGGTTCTAGTGTTTCCTTTTTGGCAAAAGTGGATTAGTTAAGATCTGGCCTTGTGAAATTTTCTTTTCTGTGTTGGAGATGCTAAGTGTAATAATAATGATTGCTAGATTCGAGACTCCATTCGAGCTCTATTTCCAGATAGAGAATGTTTCACCCTTGTCAGGCCTCTAAACAATGAAAATGATCTTCAACGGCTGGATCAGATTTCGGTTAGTATCTTTTTTTTTTTCCTTCTCTCATTTGTGCTATTACTCTCTTCCTCTCTCTCTCTCTCTCTCTCTCTCTGTATTTGCATTTATCCCTCCGTCTATTTCTGTCTATATTGTGGATTTTGTTATCTGTCATCGACACTGTTATTGTTTGCTGAAAGTCATAGGCTTTCTATGCAGTTGGAAAAATTGAGACCTGAATTTAGATCTGGGCTGGATGCATTGACAAGGTTTGTTTTTGAGAGAACAAGGCCCAAGCAAGTTGGGGCTACCATACTGACTGGTCCTGTTCTCATTGGTATAACTCAGTCTTATCTGGATGCTCTGAATAATGGTGCAGTCCCTACGATAACCTCCTCATGGCAGGTTAGTGTTTGCTTATCTCATGGACTACTTTTTATCTCTAGCTTCTTGCCTGAAAATTTTGGGCTTTAGGCTGTTAAATTAGAAACAATATAATCAGCTTCAAGATATGAGGAATCTGAAAATCCAGAAATTAATGTGGTATACGGTGCCCCATGCCTCAACTAGTAAGGAGTAACAATACGTTCAAATTGCTGTAATCAAACTGATTTGCAAAAAATTCAAAAAGCTCTCCTTTTTTTCTCTTTACATTCTCTTTATTCTCTTTTGTGGTTTTGGGGTGGGCAGGGGAGATGTGTTTTCTTGAATTACCTTCTCACATTCAATAGAAGAATAATTACAGATAAATAAATTTATTTGAATGAACAACAACAGTAGGTGAGAAATTTAGTGCCAAAGAAATCTTGAGGAACATTCTGAGAACCAGTGAGTGTTTGAGATGAAAGCACTTATTTTCAATATTGCCTTGCAGAGTGTTGAGGAAGCTGAGTGCCGAAGAGCATATGATTCTGCTGCTGAGATTTATATGTCTACTTTTGACCGTTCAAAGCCGCCTGAGGAAGTAAGTGATCCTTTTGTCTGTACCATTTGGCGATTTTATCGTTTCCTAATTTTGCTGGTTGTAGGGTACATTGAGGGAAGCACATGAAGAAGCAGTCCAGAGATCATTGGCTGTGTATAACGCTGCTGCTGTAGGGGTTGGTTCAGCAAGGAAGAAGCATGAGGAACTTCTCCATAAATTCTTCAAAAAGGCATATGAGGTAATGGAACTTTTATATTACCTGATCTAGTCTAGTATTGATTATTATTTGGGTCTGTCCTCTATGGCCATTTCAATTATAATTGGGCTTTTAAGCCGAAGCTTGGATTAATGACATGAACAAATCATGAACTAATTAGAAATGAGCTGCAAACCCATCAACTTAGATGCTAATTGCATGGGTTATATCATAGTAAGAATTGTTTGACGAAAGAACTAGTCTCATATGTGGTCCAGTTCTAGTTTTAGATCATGTTGACGAGAACCATAAATATTGCTTTTCTGAATTCATATGGTGGTTGCTTAATTATTTATTTTTCTATGTGCTTTAAACATGGAAACATTCGTATATTTCTACTGTGGAGGGTATGTTTTTGCTGGTCAGAGTCACAGTTATATGCTTAATACTCTATCTGATTAATTTAATATTTTCAGCAGAAAAGTTTAATATTTTCAGAGTCACATTCATTGTCTATTCTATCTTTTTCTCAAAAAGCAATAAAGATATATGCAGTTGAGGATAAAACTATTATATAGTTGACTTCTATTGAACTTTGTGCCAAATCATAGTCAACAGAAGAAAATGGAAAGGAACTACCTTTTGTACAACGTAAAGGAAAAATTATATCGATCACAGGGGCTAAAATTGTAATGTAACTGACTCCTCACATGCTCTGTGAAGGTGGAAAAGGAAAAAAAAAAAAAAAATCTGCGACACAAGAAGCATCTATCACCTAGTTGTCATTCCTTCTCTCTCTATCCTGTAAGGTTTAGTGCTATAAGTTGCTTAAATTTTGCCTTTTTGCCCTCTTGAGCTCACTATTTGTGACATTTTGTAGATTGATTGAACTTTGAAAATTTTCTTTGATGCCTAAGAAGCTGCTTAATGAGCTACAAAAATATGTCCGTAACTTTGTATATCATGTACAATGCTGTTAGGTTCAGTTTCCTGTTTTTCATCTTGTTAAGTATACATTTGCTTTAGTAGACAACATTGTGAATACTTGGTGATATTGGTTTTGATTGGTAACTAATGCAGGATTACAAAAGAAATGCATTTATGGAGGCAGACTTGCAATGTTCACGTTCTATACAGAGCATGGAAAAGAGACTGAGAGCAGCTTGCCATGCTTCTGATGCAAATATAGATAATGTTGTGAAGGTAGGGTGTCCAAGTTTGGTTGTTCTTGTTTTTCTTATTAGTGGCTTAACTGCAAGTCTTGAGGATTTTAATTACTGGTTGATGGCTAAACTGCCACCATGGAAGAAGAGCCTCAACACAATAACCATAGCCTCATGGTTGTAGCTTGTAGACTTATCTACCCCGGATGAAGTTCGAATCTTCCTTGAGAAGAATAGGCTTAGGATAAAGTTCTTGTTCCAGTTATTGATAGTTATATTTATGTTCTCTGTTTATATCATTCTTCTTTTCCTGATAAATAAAATTCTATTTCATAATTTCCTATTGTGAGTATAAGATGCAATAGGCAGCTTGGACTGTAAGAACAAGGAAGTTAGCTTGTTGTTTCATTCCTTAGTAGGGCAATCAACATTGGTTGTGGAATTACGCTTCTCATTTGGGTATTGCAGGTTCTTGATGCTCTTTTGTCTGAGTATGAAGCGTCATACCATGGCCCAGGAAAATGGCAGAAACTCGCCGTGTTCTTGCAACAAAGGTTTAAATACAAACCTTACCCCTTTCTTTTTTATTTTTAATTTTTTTTAAAAAAAAGATGTTTCAGTGTGTGGGTTGAATTGATTTTTTCTTTTCTTTTCTTTGAGGGTGGGGCAAGTGGGGGAAGTGGAGTTTTATGTGCATGGTTTTGCATCTAATCTTCTTTTCAATCCTATTTGATATTTCCAGCTTGGAAGGTCCCATATTCGATCTCACCAAGAGGCTTATTGATCAAATTGGATCAGAGAAGAGTTCCCTTGCATTGAAATGCCGTTCTATTGAAGATAAGATGCAGTTGCTTAACAAGCAACTGGAAGATAGTGAGAGATATAAGTCCGAATACCTAAAACGTTATGATGATGCTATCAATGACAAGAAGAAGCTTGCTGATCAGTATGCTGACCGCATAGCTAATTTGCAGGGTGATAATAGTTCATTGAAGGAGAGATGCTCTGCTTTGATGAAAACCTTGGATTCTTCTAAGCAGGAAAATATAGAGTGGAAAAGAAAATATGATCAGATCATAATGAAGCAGAAGGCTGTGGAAGATCAGGCCACTTCAGAAATTGAAGTTCTCAAGTCACGCAGCACTGCTGCTGAAGCAAGACTTGCTGCTGCTAGGGAACAAGCCAAGTCTGCTCAAGAGGAGGCAGAGGAGTGGAAACGGAAGTATGACTTTGCTGTTAGAGAAGCAAAAGCTGCTTTGGAGAAGGCAGCTATTGTGCAAGAACGCACAAGCAAGGAAACACAATCGAGGGAAGATGCTCTAAGGGAGGAATTTTCCAGCAGTTTAGCTGAGAAGGTTGTTCTCTTTCTCTCTCCCTCTGTCCCACGCCAACACTCTTTCCCCTCCCTTGGCCCCTCAGACACAGAAAAAAAAAAATCCTGTTATCCCTCTCTGATGATGAAGTTCTTGAGGATTGTGATTTGATTCTATGTTAATAAATTGCAGGAAGAGGAAATAAAGGAAAAGGCAGCAAAGATCGAGCATGCTGAGCAGTGTTTGACAACTCTGAAATTAGAGTTAAAGGTCAGCTACTTCAACCATTGCTTATGAGCCATGACTAGGTCTCTGTCTGTCTCTCTTTTAGACTTGAATGGTTGTGTTTTGCTCAATGTGTCATTTTAGTTATATGTCATTTATGATTCATGTCATTTCTAACGTGAATCAGAAATGTTCTGCCTATGGCAATCAATTTGAATTGTTGACTTGCCTATGACATTGAGCAGCTCTCTTTCTGTTGTTTTATTAGAAGATCAAATGTGTGCATGAATTTTTTTAAGCATGTTTGAATAGATGGTACTGACTATAATAATTTCTTTGCAGGCTGCTGAGTCAAAAATAAGAAGTTATGACTTGGAGATATCATCATTGAAGCTTGAAATCAAAGAATTCTCTGAGAAGTTAGAGAGTGCTAATGCTAAGGCTCAATCATTTGAGAGAGAAGCAAGGATATCAGAACAGGAGAAGGTCCATCTAGAGCAAAAGTACCAGTCTGAATTTAAAAGGCTTGATGAAGTACAAGAAAGATGTAAAACTGCTGAAAAAGAAGCTAAAAGGGCAACCGAATTGGCTGATAGAGCACGAGCTGAAGCTGCTGCTGCTCAGAAAGAAAGGAGTGAAATTCAGAAGTTGGCAATAGAAAGATTGGCCCAAATTGAGAGGGCTGAGGGGCAAATTGGGAACCTGGAAAGACAGAAAACTCACTTGGAGGATGAGTTGCGCAGAATACGTTTATCCGAGATGGATGCCAATTCAAAAATTGCTTTACTAGAGGCAAGAGTTGAAGAAAGGGAAAAGGAAATAGAGTCACTCTTAAAAACAAACAATGAACAAAGGGCTAGTACTGTTAAGGCACTTCAAGATCTCTTGGATTCTGAACGTGCAGCCCATGCTGTTGCCAATGACAGGGCAGAAGCTCTCTCTCTTCAGCTACAAGCTGCACAGGCAAAACTTGATCAACTCCAGCAAGAGTTAACTTCTGTTCGGCTAAATGAAACAGCATTGGATAGTAAGCTCAAGACTGCTTCTCATGGTAAGCGACTTAGAGATGACTGTGAAATGGGTGTGGGGTCTGTGCAAGACATGGAAATGAGTGACAGGATTTTAAGAGTAAATAAAAGGTCTAGAAGCACAACTAGCCCTGCATTGTCCACTCAGCCAGAAGATGGTGGTTCCATATTCAAAGGTGATGAGAATAACCAGAGTCAGCAGAACAATCAGGAAGACTACACAAAGTTCACTGTACAGAAACTTAAGCAGGAACTTACCAAACATAATTTTGGTGCTGAGCTGCTTCAGCTGAGAAATCCAAACAAGAAAGAGATCCTTGCACTCTATGAGAAATGTGTTCTCCAGAAGTAATGACTGCATTTTGATTGACTTGTATAGGAACGGTGCTTGTAATCTATTGGAAATAGATTAGTTTGTGAGTGTAGAGGGAGTATTCTAACCTGCATTTATTAGTAGAGATGTTGGAGTTTTAGTGCAAGAGAGGTCCCTTTCTTCATGTTGCATTTCACATTTACCTGATATGACTGTTAGCTCCTACGGTAAGAAATTGCTGTTTTCACTTTTTACAAATGGAAGTTTGGTTTTCTCTGGTGTGGATTATACTGCTGTAGTAGTGTTTGTTTTGATTGACACCCACTTTTGGGTAAATTATTTGAATGATGTAAGATGAATTGGGGTTTCAGTGGACTGTTTGTTGGGTTATCAGTTTCATCTTTTATAGACTTGCAGGTTTGAGGACTCTGCATTCATTTGCTAAGTTGTTCTGGGAAATCAAGTTGTGAAATGGGTAATAATATATTCTTCAGAATGAGCCATGAAATGTCTTTGTGGTTTTTGTGCCATTGTGTTACTTCTTTATCATATTCCTTTATGGATTGTTGAGTTTATTTGATTGTTGTTTAACTCTTGATTTGTTATCCTCTCGAAAAGTGAACCCCGATAAATATCTGTGAATTCGTTATCCTTCACTATTTAAAATTTAATTTCTTATAAATTTTAAGAAATAATGCGTATGTAGTTAATACTATTTTATTTATATCTGATTTATTGTCAGTTCTAATTAAGTGAATACTATCTGATGGAAAAACTTAAATTTTAATTTCTTTTGACAAGCACTTTCCTTCCCGAATCGCTTTGCCTCGCTTTCTTCAGCTGATATGAAACCTGTCATTCTTTGTCGTGAAGTTGATTTCATGGAAGCTATTACTTTCCATCAATGTAAAAAAGATTGGTGGGCAGAACAGTCAAACCAAACTTTACCCTTCAAAGGAACTACTTTTACTCATTAACATCCTTCTTCAGTTCCACTTCTTGGAAACTGTCTGTTTAAACTATCAAAGTTGAAACCAAGACCAAGATCTTGACTGGAACTTCTCTGCAATTGCCTTTGGCTTGCATGACTTCCACCTAAACTTTCCAAGGTCGGAACTTTCCATGATTACATGAACCATACTGGTCCTCCATGTAGTTCACTCTTCTAGAACTTTCCATCTCTGGAAAATTTGACTATCCCCATTCAATATTCTTTCATATCCTCTGGAATCTCCCCGGAAGACTCTTTCTTGGAACTCATACTTCTCAATTGCTCTTAAAGTATTGAAAGAAAAAAACCCAAATGAGCAAAAAGATCCAAATTAACCAGAACTTATTGCATAATTTATTCAAACGAATTTGCTTACATACAATAAAAGGTTAATATAATACCGGTAACAAAAATAATCCCATCTCTAAGATCATTACAGGGAGAAATATATTGCAACAGTCATCTTTGTACACTTTCTACTATGATAAAATTGATCTGTCAACAAATATGCAAATGTAATCAAACTGCCTCTTCGTCTGTAATTAAGCAGAGAAACCATGCATGCACCTTATTCTTCTTCCTCTCTTCCTTTCCTCATCAAAATCTCTGTCTGATAACTTATTTGACTACTACCCAACAGCAACAGTGACCCAACAGGTCCTTGTCATTGTTACCCAATTGTATACCCTTTCTTCTCTTCTATTTCTTCTCAAGTTTCCCTTTGCTTGGATCAGAAGAAAACCTGAAAAACGAGGACCCATCACCTTGAACAACCAGATTCGGAATCAACTGAGGTGGGCTTTCTCTGTTACTATGGCTCCCTTGATCGTAATACGAAATGAATGGAGGAGGGTTATAGTACTCAAGAACCGTCGGCACGTTGCTCTTCCCTATAAGATCACTTTCATGCCCACTTCGGTTTCTCATATTTCTCTCGATTGAATCCTTGATGATCGAACCACATTGTCTCGGTTGTGTTTGGTAGAACACTTTCGAGACCACTAGCTCTCCATCTTTCTCCTCTTCGTTGTTGCCCAGATGATACTGGTGCATCACCCAGTTTGTCTTCTCAGGCTTCCTCTGCCTGCCGTAGTTGGTGTAGAGCACTAAGATCTTCTTGAACCCTTTCACTGTCCCACCAACCAGAACGGGCCTCGTCTTGCCTGTTTTGTGCCATCTTGTCTCGCTTCCATCTTCGCCTGAGTGAACTTTTCTCCGTTTCCTCGTTCCCGTTGTGTATGCCTTCGACGGCCGGTGAAAGAAATGCCGGATTTGGCCATCTTTACTCACTCCTGCATCATCAAATGCATCAATTAACAGACAAAGTACTGAAAAGAAGATCTTATGCCATTTTGAGCTGATACTGATCTTTATAAAAAGATCTTTACAAGTTCATGACACCCATCTGTAATTACTCAAATTATGTATTTATCATAAGATAATTAAACGAGTTACCCAAATTATGTACTTGTTATATAATAATTAAGTCAGAAATGACAGACCCATGTGCAAGTTTTTATGTTCCTTCTAAAAGCCATCTATCAACAGACATGTACCTAACAAGAGAGCAATTTTCTTAAGAAAACAATTAAAATTAGACAACTTAATTAATACCATATATTATATCAAAAAAATAGACAAAGCATATAGCCCTCTTTATGTATTGAGATTGTACCCATCATTCCCTATTTTTCTATGTATGTGTTGCATATGGCGCATCTATCCATTCTTATACATAGCACATGCATATTTATCTCTTTTGGACATGAAGTGACTAAAACCAGAATATTAGCCCAAATTAAAATCTTGATTAAGTACCCGGCAGCTTCTCAGGATGTGTATAGCAAATTCCATTCTCGCCTTCTAGTGTAGGAATAAATTCATCAATTAAAGGATGAAGTTTACGCATATCCAACAAAGCCTTTGCCTCAAGATGCTCAAGAATTTCTTGGTCTGTCGGATCAAACTTCACTCCTGCGGGTAACCCCGGCAAGTCAGTGATTCCAGCCTGATTAAAAAATTCGAAGAAGAATATCAGTAAAAACATGCTTCAAAGAGAGACTAATTAAGCTGGATATGAGAAATTTCTTGGAGCAAGCAATTCTATACAGAAACACACAGGAGCTCAAGAGCTACCTGTTCTAGCACTGTGAGCTCAACCGTCTTAATTTTGTGGATATTTAAAGTGAAACTAAACGAACAATGAGGAGATGATTAAGAAGAGTGTTGTACATATGCTTGTCATGGAGGTACCTGATCTTGGAACTGGATACTGTGGCCGCATGAAGGGCATGTTATGGTACGAGTTTCGATGGTTTTTGAGCTGGTTAGGGTTTGTTCTTGTTGTTCTTTGGAGGAGATGGGTATAGTTAGCTGAGCTGCTCGCTCGAGATGATCATCGTCTTCATCATCTGAGTCATTATTGCACCATGTCATCTCTTTTCTTTTGGTCTTACGCCCATCGAAGAACTGGGCCCTCTCTCCTGTTTCCTCCACTTCTCCAACAAAATACAGACACAGCAGAGAGAATTCTAACAGGATTGACACATAAAAGAGGAAAAAAGAAAAAGAAGAAGAACCCTAAAAAGAAAAGAACAGAGGGAGAGAAGGAGAAAGAAGCAAGTTAAAGCAAGAATTGTCTGTTTCAAAGCACGTTTTCGGTTACCCACTTCTTCTTCTTGATGTCTCCCAAGGAATTCGATACTTCCACACTTTCTTCTTCTCCTTTTTTTTTTTTTTTTACCTTTTTTCTTTTCTGCTTGAGCTGGGTAATCCTGCTTCCAGTTAAATTCTTGACTCACAGAGAGACGGTGAGAGAGAGGGAAAGAAGCTTACAGGATGGATTGCATAAAAGAAGCTGAGAGAGAGAGGGAGTGGGAATTGTAGAAATATAAAAAAAGCAAGGTTCCTTGGACGTCAAGTTTGGTTATGCTACCGTATATACGCTTGTATAAGAGAATAAATGCATTCTTCTTTGACCCTCAGCTAGTTTTCTTGGTCTTATTAACTCCTCAATAAGGAAATCCAAACCCTAATTAACAAAGCCCTAATCGTCTCTACCTTTCTTTTTCACTTTTCTAGTTAAGAAAAAAGAAAGAGTGGAGATGTGGCAATCCTGATTCTCCTGTTGGGACATCTCACCTCTTCACAGAGAGAGAGAGAGAGAGAGAGAGAGAGAGAGAGAGAGAGAAGGGTTTAGCTGCAGTGTCAAAACTGGAGTGTCCCTAAAGCTATGAATACTATTAATTTAATATGTACATAACAATATACACCAACCTTTGTATCGGTATTAGGCCATTTCTTAACTTAGACCTCATACCAATTGCCGAGCAAGAAACTGAAACCAACACTTCTATATTTATCTCCATCGATATCTCACCATTAATGATATATATATATATATATATATAGATAGATACGTACAAGGGTATGGAAAGATGTTTTAGGTTCATATAAATATCACAAAGCTGTATTTTGTTGTTTGATTTATTTTTGATGGGTATTGGGTAATTATTTGCATGCACCAACCAGTCATATATATTGGCAATAGATAGATATATATGATTTTGTTTTTGTAACATTAATTTTGAATATATTAGGGTTAATGTGCGTATTTGTCAAGCTACCAAAACTTATGGTTGATAGTAGAGACGAAACTTTATTCTTTTTTAAACAATTTCGTGTTCATGGTTTGATCCCCATATGAGGTTTAACTCAACGATCTTTTATCAAATATTGTAATTCAATCCATTCAACTTTAATTAGGAAATTAATTCATCATTTCTTTTGTATTTTTATGATATTTCAAAATTTTAAATTAATATTTAATAAAAATCATCAATAAAAATTTATAGCTATGGAACCCGTATCAACTAACCAAATATGTATATATTGATATAAAGTATTTGATCATTTTTATATAAGTTATTTTGATTTATAGTAACAATTATTTATTTATTGGTGATGATATTTTATCCATTAATTTAACATATCATAAGTTGTTGTTTTTTTCATAAACTTGTAGATTAAGAAATTATGATAGTAATAATGTTTACCCTAAGATATAAAATAATAAATTTAGGTTTTGGGGCCAAGAGGAAAATATCAACATATATATATATATATGTAGTTTTCAAGATATTTATGGCACAAAATTGAGATGCAATTTAACTCCTAGAAAAAACCAACCCAAGGGTCTATTTCATTCCTTCTCTTGTAAGGTACTACCATATTGTTTCACGTTTTCTTCTCTCTCTCTCTCTCTCTCTCTCTCTCTCTCTCCATGTGTAAGAGATTACATATAAAAGTACCCTTAATTATAAGCCGTTAAGCACTCTTCCAATTTGGAAGATTAATGCAATAGTCACGAAACGTTTTTCACATCTTGCTCAAACCAATTAAAAAGATCTTCTGTTAGATCTAAATTTGTGTTAACTTTTTTTAAAAAAAAATATATGAAAGATTTTTTTTAATTTACCATTTTAATATGATAAAAAATAAATACATAAAATTTAAAATATTAATTTTATTAAATTGTTATCTATCAATAATAAAAAAATCTTAATCTTTAAAATTAGTTTTTGAGCGTAACATTACGTGGCATTCATATATTGGTGCCAGACAAGCAGTGGCAATGGATAAAGATGAGATGATGGTAGAGAATCACTAGTGGGACGTAACTTGGTTGAATCAACCGACATGACAGCGTGTCGTCTCGGGAGCTTACGAGAGAAGCCACGCAACAAGGCTTGATCATTAAGCTTTTAAAGTAACATTAACTTTAACGTATGGGTTAGGGTTTTCTGCAACTTTTTTTTTTTTGTGTGTCTAACAAAGCTCTTTTTTTAGTCTTTCCCTATCACCAAAAGCTCCTTTCAGCTTCCACGAATTTATTGTCCCTTTTAATTTGTTTGCCCTTTTCAGGGTTCACCCCATCTTCTCTTTCTTACATTTTCCTTAATCAAGCAAGTTCACCTAGTAACAATGTCAAGCTTCGTTTGGTTTATAGGAGACAAAAGTTTATGATGCGATAAATAATATTTATAATAATTTATTTAATTATATGATTAAAAATTATTGTGGTTATAATGAAAAGATGTTGATGCATAATAACAGTATTACAACTAATACAATTATATTATTACATTAGGGTTTTAAAATTAATTTAAAAATGTAATGATTAAATTTGAACGATTATAATGATATACAATTTTAACTTTTAAATCTTACATCAATATGTAACTATTTAACCGTTTGATTCTTCATTTTGGTATCATAAAAATACAAAAAATTATGTTAAAAGGAGTCATTTTTTTCTTTACTTTTTGAAAAAAATAAATGGGATAATAGCTAACTCTATGAAAATCAATGAAACAATGATTAGGTTACGTATAGAATATATGAGTACCCACTTAGAGTTTACACTTGTAATTAGGTCATTTTCGTAGTTATCAAATCAAACATGTCATATTGTAATGTTTAGTGCAAGAAAATTTAGGAGCAAAAAGTAAAATATGCTGTAGTTTCAATGGGAATCAATGACTTTTCTACATCTAGCTATAAATTTGCTTTTTAAGGAGATTTCATTTTCTAGATTATGGTCCCGTTGGCGAAGATCCATGACCCAAGATTTACGGAGGAGAAAACTCACCTTTTAATGCTTGACAAAGAAGTTTGAATTTGTGATAAATATTGTATTTATGTTCAATTAACCCCATTAATTGTTGTTAGGGTTTGATACAAATACTTGAAATTTTCAATTTTTTCTCTTTTGATTTTTGGTACTTTTGGGTTCTCTGAAAAACAGGCCCTCCTTTCTCAGTTCAATGGGTCATGGCCCATTAGAGTTTAGAAGCCCATCTGAGAGCCCAAAGAGAGACAACTAGATACATGTGGCCCTTAAAATTTCAAGAAAGAAATGCTGCTTAACTTAGAGAATTTTTGATGTTTTTATAAGGGATTTGATCTTTTGTTGATTTGTTAAAGTATTGATACATTATAATGTAATCAAATCAGTAGTTGATATATTTTTTTTTATAGATTAATTTAATAAATTATAAAAAAAATTTATTTTTTTAAAAAAAGATCAATAGGTGGAGAGAGACAAAATAGGAGAATCTAATGAAATAAAAAGAAACAATATTATACATAAAGAAAGAATATATTATTGATCTTCTAAAATCATGATCCAAGTGGTCCTCATCTCAGAATGAATGAATACCCACTTAATGTAAATTCATACAAATAATTTATTTTGCACCCATTGATTTTATACAAAAAGTACAGTCAAATGATGCCACAATAACAAGCCAAAGCAGGCAAATATACAATAAAGGAGAAACTTCATCAAGAAGGAGAAAGAAAAACAAGAAACGGGTCGGTGAAAGCGACCCAATTGACGAGGCCACCGTCCTCAAATTTGGCCTTTTTCCGTTCCAGCATGCCCCACAATACAGGCTTCTTTATACAGCTTGTTCTCTTGGTAGTTCTTGATCGAAGTCAACACCGCCCCATTCTTTTTGAGATACCCAGATGGAAAAACTTCATTTTGATCTCGAATCGGCCATGCCCATCTGAAAATTTTGGCGAAATTCAGGCAATCAAAGGCATATCTCCATCTCCAAATTGTTCAAAATTGATGTCAATTGAGAAATTGGAGGCCTAGTCTTCCTCGAGTTACTAACACAAGCTGAAGCAACTTTTGCCAATCTAACAAGAGGCCTTATATCAGAAGGGATCAGAAGTCTAGGGTCTAAAAGTTCAGTGAACCTCATTTCTTTAATCAATGGCAATGCCCACTTAACAAGCAACCCTTCTTCACTTCTCCTCCCACTCAAAAGCTCTAATAGAACCACCCCATAGCCATACACATCACTTTCCTTGCAAGCACCGCCCTCTCCCTTCACCCAATACTCATCATCAACATACCCCACAAGCCCTTTCTTCTCCCTTGGTGCCAGAAAAGATAGGCCATAATCACAAACCCTAGCACAAAACTGCACATCTAATAAAATATTTGAAGCCTTTATGCACCCATGAACTATGTTGGGTGCCACCCCTTCATGTAAGTATTCGAGCCCTCTAGCCACTCCGGCTGCGACCCTCAACCGCCGGCTCCAATCCAACAGTGATGCCCCATCGGAGTTTTCATGCAAGTAGAACTCCAAACTCACCATGCCAATGAACTCCATAACTATGATTCTCTCTCCTGGTGCCTGTGAAAAACCTAAAATGGGAACTATATTAGGGTGGTGAGCTAACGAGAGTGTTTTGACTACGGAGGAAAACCCAAATCCTGCATTGCTCAAAACAAGCCTTGAATGGATTCTTTTCACAGCAACAAGCTCTCCTCTTGACAACATGGCTGCGTAGACTGTACCCAATCGGCCTTCACCCACAATTCTTCGATGGTTAAAGCCATCGGTGGCTGCATCTATATCAGTTAAGGGATAGACCTGAGCACAGAGCTTGATAGAAAGCGTTTCTTCGGATTCCACTGGTTTCTTTCTACAGATGATGAAGAGAACAACACCCAGAACGACCAGAGACACCGAGAGAAGACCCAGAACAAAATCATAAGCAATCTGTTCACCGTGGCTCATGCTTTGCTGATCTTTTCTTCTATTCTTCTGATGTGCTCTACGTTCTGGCTGAAAATTACGACTTTTCTGATGGTACAGAAGGTAATGGAGGATGGCCTACGTTCGTTGGTCCATAAAGATGAACGTTGAAATGGGGTTATATATGAGAGTGAAAGGTGAAGAAGATTAAAAGATAACGAAAGTGAAAAGAAGAGAAAAAGAAAGCCCATGGTATCTAGTTGAGTAAGTGGATGAGCTTTGACAAAACGGGTTACATTTGGTAAGAAAGGTGGAAATCAAGCCTCCAGTAGTTGCATTCGTTCATGGTTGGCCGTCACCATTTCTGCTTCACAGGATACTTGAAATAATTAAGAGACTTTCTCCCCATGATTATCTTTACAATCAAGAAACAATCTTCTTGATTATCATTGGTGTAATAATCAAATTATTAACATGAAGATCTGATGTGTGCAAGGTCTGGCAGGAAATCTAGGGTAGATCGAAGCAGTTTGATGAGCAATTAATGGGTTGCAATTGGATTACATCAAAATCAATTCTTGACCTTCTTATTGAGCTTTTTTAGATCTTGAAAACAAATATCTTAACTAATAAGGGGACTTGGATGGAAGAATTTCCCTTCTGATTCTGAAGCTAGCACAAGCTCAGCTGTCTACACTTCCAATTTGTCTTATATGCCAAAATAATAAAGAATTCCATGTCTTGGCACGAAAACACTATTAGGAATAGCTAAGTACCCATCTTCATTATTAGTTTAGTTACACCAACCAACCAAGTACAAGTTCATGAAGTTCTTATTCTATTATAAACCCCCATCTTCTCTTTAATTTCTCATTTATACATGAAGTTTAACTTAATTTGGAATTAATTTCAAGGCCAATGTAGGCCATTTGATGTTGCCAAGTTCTTAAATGGGCTTTTCTTGAGCTCAAATGCCCCATATTGGGCTGATATGGGCTCTTTCAGGGCCTAATGGGCTGAGATTTTCATGCATACTGGTTTGTGGTATTGGCTGTACGACCGACATAAATTGAGCTGTTAGGAGCTGCGAGTGACCTATGATATCTGAAGTGACAGATGGCCGTAGAGAATTTATGCACTGATGGAAAATTTCAAGCTCAGAATGGGACCATGGAGAGAGATGTAGGGCCGACCAGAATAAGGTTTTGATTTGAGATCTCAACAATGGTCCCTTCCTTACTAAATAAAGGCTGTAGTAACGGTTTTCCTCCAGGAACTTGAGAGCGAAAGTCTTACCTTTTTTCACATAAAAATTAAAAAATTTTGAATTACCCTTCATAAGAAAAGTTTAATATTCACTACAATTTTTAATTTAAGATTAAACTTTTCTACTCGTTTAAATTGTGTTGAGTTTTTTTGAAAAGATTGCGAAAACTAATGGTTAAGACTTTTTAAATTAATATTATAAATTATAAAAATATTCTTATGATTTCCTACCGAACAGTTCGATCCAAGCTAAAATCAATAAGAAAATTTATCTGTAAAATTATGGTAAGGTACCTAGAACTCGAAGGGAAAACAAAGAATACATGCAAAGGTCCTTGCAGTGTTTCAATCTTTAAGCACAACCAAAAGGGTGTTTCTGCTAAGGGGTGCCCTGAATCTGGAGTACTTTTGGAGTGTCCTTTCTGCTTTACCATCCTCATTTTGGGCAAAAGGGTGTCAGATTCTGGGGTTAAATTTATGTCTTTCATTTCGAGAATGTAAGGCGTAAGGGCAGAAACAAGACAAACAACCAACTAAAATGACAACTGCCAAGACCGTTGCGTGCAACACAGTGGCTTGTCCTGGTCGTTTTCGGACAGTATGTGTGCATTTAGGGCCTGCTTTGGTACATTAAAGAATAAGCAAGACCGGCAGCACCAGGCCCCTTTCACATAAATGGTTAGGACCCATGGTGGACCAACCTTATTAAACTAGTTTCATTAACATTAACCCATTCATACCCACATCTGCTGTTTGGGTATTTGTTAAAAATTGGTTGAAACCTCTCAGCAATCTCATAGACAGGGCTTCTGGAAATGGCCAGATAGGGTAAACAACATGACTTAACAGTGAAGATCTCAGAAAGAATACACAGAGGTGTTTATGCAGAAAAGGTACTCAAAAACTGAGAAGAATAAACCTTGATGGTTAACAACTTTACAGTGTACATCAACTCCTTAATAACCCTCTGCCTCTCTCTTTTCTTTCTTTTTCTTTTCTGTTTTCCTTCCCTTTTAAAAATTCACCTCTAATCCTCTCTTTCCTCCCCACCCACCTGTAAAAGCAAACACCAAGTGGGAATAATAATTGGAAAGCTGTTTGGTGAACAAGAAAACTGGGATCCTTTTTTTTTTTTTTTTTCGTTTTTCTTAACAAACCTTAAACACAAACTTCTCAAGCTACACTTCCTTGATCTGAAGCATCTTCGTAATAGTAAGGGGTCAGTTTCCCATCCTTTTTAGTAGCCTTCTGTAGGTTCTCTCCGCCCACTTCCTGCAACATTTTCACTACTCTTCGCATGGACGGGCGATTGATGGGAAGGGGGCTGGTGCAGAGGAGTCCGATGTTAAGGACCTTGAAGATCTCTTCCTTGAAACAAGAATCAAGTTTTTGATCAAGAACGTGATCCATGCCTTTCTGATCCAATATCGTGCATACCCACTTGACCAAATCCTTTTCTCCGAACTCCGGATCAATTGGGCGTCTCCCTGTTACCAACTCCAGAATAACAACCCCGAAACTGTAAATGTCACTCTTCTCATTCACCCGAAGCGTGTAAGCATACTCTGCAACAAGATTACCAAAAAAAAAAAAGATCATTTCAAACTAATCTCAAATGCATAGAGAAATATTTCACAATACCCATTATTCCTTCTAGACTACAAATCTGAAAATCAGAAGTACCTGTAGATATATGTACATTCTCAGACATCAATTTATGAAAGGAACATATTCATTAAGGCTTCTGCAGAATGCAGATTGAGATTGAAGATAGTTTTCACCAATCAGAACTGAAATCTAAAACTGAAAGCAGCAATAACTTACTATATTGATAGATTCAATCAAGATAACATAAGCCCTAAATTCAGTAGGCTAAGAAGTTTACCAACCTGGAGCTATGTAACCACATGAACCAGCAATGACAGACATGGACTTAGGCCCCTTTCCGGTCATGTCAACCACCTTGGCAACCCCAAAATCAGCCACTCTTGCACTGAAATCTCCATCCAGTAAGATATTATTGGACTTAACATCTCTGTGAACGATAGGAGGAACACAGTCATGGTGCAGATAGGAGAGACCCTCGGCTGCATCCATGATTATCTTGTACCTTGTTGGCCAATCCAGCAACCCTCCTTTACTACTATGCAGCAAATCACCTAAGCTGCCATTAGGCATGTACTCGTAAACCAGAAGCTTGCAGTCTCTGGTAGTGCAACAGCACCATAGCTTAACAATGTTCTTGTGCCTAATCTTCCCCAGAGTCTCAACCTCAGCCTCAAACCCGTCATCTTGAACTTGAGCTTGGCCTTTCTCTATATCACTGAAGTCCAAGTTCTTCTTGGCTCCTCCCCAGAGTTTCTTCACTGCAACAGCCTCTCCACCGCTAAGAACAACCTTATAAACTTTCCCAGAAGATCCACTTCCTATCACATTATCTTCATCTAAGTTGTCTAGAATCTCATATTCGCTAAAACCAAGTTTATGGAACGACATCAATGTCCATTTTGATTTGTCGATAGCTCTTGCTTTCTTGAAACTTCTGTACTTCACATAGAACCAAATAACACCAACAGCAAATACTAGAATAGCCAGTATGAAAATTGTTCGAAGTAACCATATGTAACCTTGATTCTTGGCTTCATTTTTACTATCGCAAAGACCTTCCAGATCTCCACATAAACCAGGATTGCCCAGAAAGCTGTTCTTATACATTTCCTTGGCAAATAAAAGTGGGAGCTCACCCGATAACTGATTGTTGGACAAGTTGAGCTGGTTTAGCTTCAAGCTCTGTAACCCGAGCGGGATTTTGCCCGAAAACTTGTTCCCTGACAAATCAAGGTAGTTCAACACAGACAATTTCCCGATTTCCTCTGGAATGTTTCCAGAAAACTCGTTCTCGGCCAAATTAAGCTCATTCAGCTTCTTCCAAGAATCAATTCCACTTGGTAACTCACCAGACAACTGATTACGACGAAGATCAAGAATACCCAACTCGCTCAGATTCACTATGCTATCAGGCAATGACCCACTAAGCCTGTTGTCACTACCCAATAACTGAACAAGATTATCTAAGAACCCAATCTCCTCAGGCAATGATCCAGTGAACTCGTTATTTGATATAATCAAAAGAGAAAGATTAGAAGCACCAGCTATTGTCCTCGCAATTTGCCCAGAAAGCGAGTTGTTGGCCAACTCAAGCAAGTAGACATGAGGCAAACCCCAAAACCCAAAAGGTACTTCACCGGATAACCGGTTATATCCCAAACGGACTCTGCTCAAGCTGTGGCACGCAGATAGAGTCGCCGGTATCTGACCCGAAAACGAGTTGTATATCATCAGCAGCTCCTCTAGCTCCCCCTTTTCGCACAAAGTCGCCGGTATCTGACCAGAAAATCGGTTGTTCGACACGTCGAGCCACATCAACGGAGAGTTTTTGCCGAGATTTTGGGGTAACTCGCCGGTAAGTCGGTTTCCAAACAGCCTCAGCTCGTATAAACCGGGGGAGTTGGCTATACTCACAGGTAATTCACCTTCAAACCTGTTCTCGTAAAGGTTGAGACTTTCTAGGGGAAGCCGGCATAACTCATCTGGAATTGGCCCAGTCAACTCGTTCATCGACGCATCGAACAGCCTTAATGCAGTCAAATTCGCGAACCCGGATGGCAACTCGCCTGTCAGCGAGTTGTTATACAGCTCAATCTGCACTACGCTAGCTAACTCAGTGAGTGAACGCGGGATGGGCCCCACTAGATTGTTCAGCGCCAGGTCCAAGTCGGTGAGTCGCTGGAGTCGACCGAGCGAGTCGGGGATCTCGCCCACCAGGTTGCACTCAGTTAGCCACAGAATCTCCAAGTTCGTCAAGTTACCCAGCTCCGGCGGGATCCGACCCGGACTAAACGGGTTATACGACAAGTTAAGCATTTTGAGGGTACTTATATTTCCTAAAAATGGCGGTACTGTACCGTCTAGGAGATTGTAAACAAGTGAAATGACCTCGAGCTTTTGGAACCGGCCAAAACTCTCGGGTATGTCACCGGAGAAATTGTTTCCAGTAAGGTCAAGGTACTTAAGGTTGGGAAGGTCTGCCAGGGTTTGGGGGAGTGTACCAGTTAGTAAGTTCTGGGCAAGGTCGAGATGCTGGAGACTGTGACACGTAGAGATGTCAGAGGGAAGGGAAGAGTTGATGGAGTTGTTGTAGAAAGAGAGGAAAGTGAGGTTCTGAAGGCGGCAGATGAGGGAAGGGAAAGGGCCCCCAATATTGGTATTGGAGAGGTCCACTGAGTTGACAGAGTGAGTCGTAGGGTCGCAGGTGATGCCGAACCAGCGACAGGGCGTGTCGTCCCGGTCGTTCCATGAGGAGAGCGCCGAATCAGGGTCAGAGAGGGTAAGCTTAACTCGCTGCAAGTAGAGTCCTTCCTGGTTAAGAGACTGAATCAGAGGAGGGCAGAGGAAGCAGAGAAGAAGCAGGAGAAGCATTGCTCCAACCTCCAAGTCAGTTGCTTTTCTGCGTGAGTTAGGGAAGAGAGTGCGTTTTAACGTGAATATAAGAGTAGGAAGCACTTGAGTGTGCTTGTAAGCTTGAGAGAGAAAATGTTGTTGCTTTCAGGCCTGAACAGAGAGAGAGAGAGAGAGAGAGAGAGAGAGAGAAGAAGAAGAAGAGGGATGTTGGTATGTGGGCAACCTCATAGTTAGCAAGTGAAGCCGTGTGTCCCTTCTGACAGTATTATTATGAAGGGCTTGCATGCATGTCAAACATTTTAACAGGCTTCATGAGTTTATGTCCATGGATCAGGTGTTTTCCTTAATTATGGTAATTAAAAGTTTGCTCAACTTTAAGCTACCCATCCCAACATTCATATTTTTCCCATGACAACCTCATCTTCATATTTTATCTATCCATCAAAGTCTAGCAAATTATATTATTTTTAAAAAAATTAAAATTAAAATTATATAAAATTTTAATATTTATCTCATATTTCTAATTAAATTTTTATATTTATTAATTTATTAATTAAATTAAATTAAATTTTATAAAAATTTAATAATAAAATATATTCAATTTAAAAATTTTATGTAACGAATTTTAACTTAAAAATTATCATTATAAAAAATATTAAAATATTTGTAATATTAAAAATATATATTTTTTTGAATTTACATTATTAAGAATTTAAAAATTTTACAAAAAAGAAAATCTTGAATAGAAAATATTCAAATTTGCGAGATGTATCTTAAATAGAATAAATAATTTATTTAATTTATTTTTAAGTCATTTCAATAAATATAAATTACTAAATTTTTATTATTATTTAAGTTAAAATTTAACTTGAATCAAATTTATAGATCTACATTTGATTTATTATTTTTAAAATATAAACAAATTAATTAATAATATAAAATATATATTATAATTTTATGTAATTTTTATCCAAAAATTTATTTTCAATCATTCTAACTCAAAAAAATAAATATTAACTTTACGTTTAATATTTATCAGTTTCATTTCAATTAAAATTCATAATTTATGACATGTACCTATTCAATATCATATAAATTTTGTTAAGAATACTTTTGACACTAAATGTTAAATAATAGGTCAAGTTATTTTTAACACATCCTATTACAACTTGGGTATGCAAGTAAAAAAAATATATATTAATTAAAAAATGTTAGGATAAATATTTAAAAAATTAAACTAGTTTTTTTAATTTATATATTAATTAAATTAATTATATAATTTATTTTTTAACTTATTCTCAATTAAATTCAATTTAAATAATTGTTAAAAATAATAATATTTGTAAATATATTAGATTCTTCGATTCTTGATTCTGAGATAGCGTGGATTACTCCTCCGATTTTGAACCTTTAGATTTGTATTGCACTTTTAAAACACAAAGCATTGGGTGCCATCCGACCCTTTTTGGTCTCTCTGTTTCGTGACTTTCACATATAAACAAAAAAAAAAAGTCCATTGCTTCCCCATGCACTCCAAGAATCAGAGCCCTCAGACAAGAGAGAAAAGGCCAAGGGAAACCATCGCGTCGGTCTCATCATCTTGGCCGGTGCTGATGGACACCAGGATCCCGAGAAAATCCAGAATCCGACGGTGGAGATTCTTCAGTGGCAATTTATTACCGTGAGACTTGCAATAAAATGACTGCATTTGTCCATAGGCCCCACCCGTCAACAAAGCTTCCACCCCGACAACCGTAACTGTGGGTTTATCTTGTAATTAAAAAGGTAATGATCAACTTTTGCCGTAGTTTAAAGTAAAACGCCATCGGTAATCATCAACTTTTTGACTTTCTTAAATGTGAAAAACGGCATCGTTTATCCACAATATCACAAAAGGAGTTTTTCCTTTTCCTTAAAAAAAATATTTATTTAAAAATATAAAATAAAAAATGTTATTTGAATGGATATGTATAAATTGAAAAAGAGTACATCATAGAATTTTGAAGATAGGAAAACAAAATGATGGTGGCGAAGTAAATAGGAGTGGTGGTAGTCTTTAATGTTCATCATTATACATGCACCAGAAATTAAGACAAAAAATGAATTGAAACTAAGCTGTCATCTACCATGTCCGGTTAGGCCGCAGTCGTTTTAATTAAAGACAGACACCAAATTCTTTGAATTTTGATCTCTGTGTTTATAACATTGCAGAACAAGGCATTCAAGTTTTACACCTAAAGTAATAAATTATATTTATTATGACAATAGTCATTAAAATTTATCATTATATCTATTCATAAGAATTCTCTCTCAGTAATTTTACTAATTCCACATAATCAATTTCGTGATTTTAATTGGTCAAAATTTGACTTGTGTTGATTCTTATGTATTTCGCATTTATTTTTATGATAATTTTTTAATTTTAATATAAATTTATAAAATATAAAAAATATATGTTTATGTGTATTGTTTGTTGATATGATTTTTAACATTTAGGGATGTAAGTAAATATAATAATATTTGATAATTTAATAAATAAATAATTTTTATTTTATTGTTTTAATTTAAATGTAATAAACTATATAAAAATATTTTTATTAAAATTTTTAATACGAATTGGATAAAAAAAAATTAGTGTAATTTAAGATAAATAATGTTTGAGGGTTTGAACAACACAACTATATCAGATTTTATGTAGATGATGATGTTATATTAGTTACTGCCAAATTATAAATATTGTTTATTTTGTGATTTATGTTAATTTTTAATTATATAATGACTGAGTTTTCAAGATAATTTTAAGAATAGAAAACATTCAAACCATATAAATACCTATTATTGTTTTATTAAAAATAGTTAATTGGGTCGTACACGTGGCAAGCTGAGAATGGATTCTGTATAAGGCTAGCTATAGGAGTATTAGAGACCTAAGGCTTTCAACCGTCTGATGGAATGGACGGTCAGGATTCGTCTACTTAATAAAGTGGATAAACTACAATCACCCCTGACGAGGATTCCAGATCCACAGATCTACTGGTAAAAAGTAGAATAAGCCGTGACTTTAAATGGTCCAATCTTTTCGGAACTGGAGCCTCTGATACAGTGACTTTTAATTATATTTAATTTTAAAAATTCCAAACTTAAAATTAATTATTTTATTTATAATTAATTAAATTAATTAAATTTCATCTCATTTCTACATTTTTTTTTGTCTCTGTTTAGTTTTTCTTGAAATTTTAAAATAAAACATAAATAGAATATGATTGAATAAATAAACCAAGACGGAGGCAGCTTCCTCCGTGGGACAATACCATGCGCATGTGGTGTGGTGGTCAGGTTTAAAGCTTTTAGTTTGGTCCACCCGCGTGAGATCAATTTTAAACCAACCATTAC
Organism: Moringa oleifera; assembly: GCA_021397835.1. Lineage (NCBI taxonomy): Eukaryota > Viridiplantae > Streptophyta > Magnoliopsida > Brassicales > Moringaceae > Moringa > Moringa oleifera. Next base: position 5,452,682 of record JAJFZO010000168.1, read on the forward strand.
CTGACAGAGTTAATCAGTTAGCTATTCATTTTCTTTTAAATAATTAAATTAAATTTTATAAATTTTAATTATCTATTAAATTAAAAACTAAAATATTAATAATATTATTATTATTTTAATGTGATTCGATTTGAAATTTAATTTAAAATTATTATAAAAAATTAATAATATTTTTATTATTAAAATATACATAAATATTGAATAAATTTGTATTTTATTTTATATTTATTTTAAAATTTAAAATAATTTGTTATGTATAAATTATTTTATATAATATTTTAAATATTTAATTATATAAAACTTAAAAATAAAAAATTAAACTTTATATAATAATAACTAAATATTTTTTACAAAAATTTTAACTTTAAATTTTTAAATAAAATATTTTTAATAACATAAAAATTAAAATTAAAACATTCAAAATATAATTACTGTAATTGATGTTTTAAAAATTAAATTAAAAACTTATGCAATTTAAATTTTATTTTATAAAAAAAAACTTTTTATTGGTACCAATAAATTACAGAGCAAATAACGAGACTGAAGTTTGACTTGTGCAGCTCTGCTATGCTGTACTTGTTTTTTCCTTACAATCACCAAACTTGTAAGCTTGGATTTTTCGTGCGGTCACTTTCAAAATTGTTGCGCGTGGCACAATATCCCTGGACCCTGCTGCTAGCTACAACCCTCTTTTTTTTAAAAAAATAATTTATTATTATTATTATTATTATACTTTGTAGTAAAAAAGAATAAAAAAAGTATATAATACTTGCAATGTACTGTGTTGGTATTTTAAATGTGCAACATTTTGGTGGGTACGATTTCAGGCTCAAATTTATGAGATCCATCTTACATTTTGAAAAATATTTATGAGATTAGATTTAAAATTCACCAAACAGGTAGGTGAGAATTAAAAATTAATTTAAAATATTAATAACCCACCTCCCTACCGAATTCTATACTAGGAAGTTTAATGTACACAACACACATAAGATCAAACATTAAATGATAAATCATTAAAAATATATGTTGTTAAATTATTATTAATACATTATTTAATTTTTTTAAAGAAAGTTAACACAACTTAAAAACCACTTGTAAAGCAATATAAAAAAATTATTAAATTTTTTTTATAAAATTGAAAATAAATAGTATATAAAACTGACATTTATTTTTTTTTGTTTTAAGTAAATTCTTGCTTTTAGAAAAATATTTAAACACATTTTAAACATGAAATATTTTTATAATTAGTTTTCATTTAAATTTTTTTATGAATATAAAAAATATTCAACTTATCATAATAGAAATTTTTGAATATAAAATAATTTAAAAATTTTATGCTGTTTAAAATTTTAAAAAATTATAAAAAATAACATATGAATTGAAAAAAAAATTAAATTTAAAAAATCGATTAAAAATGAATGATGTGAATTTTATTTATATTATTTTTAAATATTTTAATAATAGAAATATTTTAATGAAATTTTAAATTAAAATGCAATTGAAAAAATCAAAAATTTATTTTAAAAAGAACATAAATATGTAATATTAATTTTAAAATAAATAATTTTTATGTTTTTCAGACATCTCACCATCATTTCCCAGAAGCTTGCCTCAATTTGCTTTTTGGAAAATGAAAAATTAAAATAGCAAAATTATTGGAGAACTGCCTGTTTTCTTGGGAAAAGACGAGCGAAACCCCACCAAGAAGTATTGTGGGACTTTGAGAAGACTGAGCTTCGAAATCGGATAGTTCAAAGACAGCGAGCTGCGTGGTTTCCAGGTTGGCGGCTGCCCTTGCCCTGTGCCCTGTGCCCTGTGCCCCTGTCCAGTCCTGGAGCACATCCCTACACTGACTACTCCCAGACCCTAATTTAGGACTTCTACAGTTCTTCTCTAAATTAAAAAAACAACTATCGTTAATTAAACTAATTCATTTTTAATAAAATATAAATAACACACATTTATAGATATTGGTGAGTGACACTATTTTCAAGAGGATGTTGCATTGATTTCTTGAATTTCTTAAAAAATTATTTTAGGAAAATAATAATAGCAAAAAATGAAAGACAAAGTAAAAAAAAAAGCAGGGGATTGTGTTTCTTTTTGGAATTATAAATTTTGAAGTTAGGTATTCACATTTATTAAATAATGATGAAAAATAGAATTAATATAGAAGTGGGCATTTGAATATGTTAACATTTATGAGAAACAAATGCAACACACCAGATATCAAACATGTACCAAGGTAACTGTTCAAATTTTCTATTTATTTTATTTTTTCAATTTTTTTGAAAATATAAATTAAATAAATATACTATTATTTATTTTATTAAATTATTTTATCAATATCTCTTCAAAAATTAACGAAATAAAAATTAAAAAAATATAGATTCATATTATTATGCTTGGGAAAAAAATCATTAACGTGGCTCAAAATGATATATTTTATTTTATATAACATTAGATTTAGTTCTATGACAATAGTGTTATTTTGGCTTTGTCATACGTAAATATTATTTTATTTTTTAATAAATATTTTTACAATTTAAAATAAGTTTATCAATATGTAAAAAATTAAGAACTTATACATAATTATTTAAATGATGTCAAATTTTAGAATTAAATAATATATTTTCCTTTGTAAGTTCATCTCGTGTCTTTGCATTTGTACATCACATTGCTTCATGCAATTCTGGAGAATTAGTGTAAAATTATTGTAAGATTACTAAGTGTTGAAGCTCAAAGTCGTTAATATAAATCTGATATTTACCAAATATTATTTATTTAAATATAATCACATAATTTTAATTATTTAAAAAATATTTTATAAATTAAGAGATGTATTGATATTTATATTATATTTAATTGATAAGTATATATTTGATGTGATATAAACAAATATAACATGATTTCTAATTTTAATATATTGATTTTTGTGATCATTAATTTTGATATTAAAAATGATCTATTAAAATTTTATTTTTAATAAAATATATTTACTTTAATTATAATCATATAATTTTTTTATTTTTTAAAGATTTAACTCAATAAGCTTGTCACATTATAAATACTAATTGATTGGCATTTTCGGAAAGTGACCTGTGCTCCAGAGGGCTCAGACATACGCGCAGGTGCACGGGCGGGGCATGTAATGTACTAAATGGACAGCTACGATTCTGTACGGCTCACCAATTTGAAAACTTGAGTGGGCCCGGATTAGATATCGCATTAAGTACCTAATAACAGCCATCAATCATGGGTCTTTGTGGGTGGTTGTGCCTTACTTAAGATGGTAAGCACCACACATCAATGGACCCAGCACTAGGTGAAAGTCAAAAACAAAATTAGATTTTTATTTTTTTAGAAATGATGCCTAAACCCTAAATCAGAACATCAAAACCAAGTGCCATAAACATTTTAGTTACTTTGAAACCAATATATATATATATATATATATAAGTTATAAAATTAATAAAAAATAATTAAAAAATCTTAATGATGACATATTAAAATCTTACACTGAAAATAGATTTTTAAAAATTTACTTCGAAATAAATTATTTCTTGATGCAATTGGATAAAAAATTTAATGATTTATATTATTCAATGGCGATTAAACATAAATAAAATTTTTTATAATATTATTTTTTTATTTCCTTAAAATATATTTTATTTTTAAAAAAATTTACACTTTAAGTAAAAATAAAAAATATAAATTTTATTAAAAAATTACATTTTGACTCGTGACAACTAATATTAAAAGCAACTCATTTTTTCAATATATTGTCAAATATTTATATAAAAAACTATAAATTTTGAAAAAAAAACATGGAAACCTTAAATTCTATTATTTTATATTTTACATATTAAAGTTTTGACTGTACAAATTATGTGTATGATACCTTAATTTGATTAAATTTATTTTTAGAAAAATTAAAAATAAATATTTTATACAATAAGTTTTGGTTTAATTTTTAAAATAAAAATATTCTAATAATTATTATAAAAAATATATATTTTAAAATAGTACACAATATTTTTAAAAAATAATTTATATATTTTAAGAAATTTATAAAGAGTAGTTTGTGAGTCAAAAATTATTTAAAATTCAAGAATTGAATCAAAATTAAGTGAAATGTATTTTTGAATTATTTTGATAATAAAAATAATTTAAAATTTTCACAATCTTTTGAATTAATGTATAATTTTTATCAAATTAAAAAATTTAACTATATAATTAATTTAATCGATATATTAAAATTTAAATTAAAAGTGAATATACTTTATAGTTTTTGATATTTACTTTAAATTTATATTTACAATTTTTTATGAAAATAACAAAAAAATATTTAAAAATCAAATTAAATAAATATTTAAAAAATATAATATTTATGAATTTTAAAATGTGAATACTTTTCGTACACAGAGACCTAAGCGGGACAAAGAGAAAAGAAAAAGTTCTGATTGATTAGGCTTAGGTAGAGTATCCTATAGAGAGACCTACCAAGCTGAGTACCCAAAAGAAACGAAAGCAACCCATCGGTCTTAGACTAATAACCTGAAACAGCTTGATGAGAAGAGAACCTTTGTCAGTCATTTGAGTTCAGCACATTTTGCTTATCTGTACAGAGACCCACCAAAGCCAGTCCAAAAGAAAAGCACTATGCATGACTACAATGAACTATCATTAAGCCTAATTCCATCTTATAAATTAAGATTAAAATTATTAATTTAATTAAGAATAGGGAGGCTGCATTCTTGTGCTGCCCAGAAGCCAAGATTTGTGGGACCAAAATCAAAGCTTTTTACAAACTTTGAGGGCAGTGATTGATTATAAATAAGATTCGAGAAAAATGGCAAATGGTGGCTCCAACCCATTTGAGTCTGTTCCTAACCCACTTCCATAATTGTCCTCTTATGCTTCAATTTTTAACTTTCCTTCAGGCCACCACCACCCTCTTTTTCTGGGAAAAAGAAACAAATTTTCTCGCCTTTGGAACCTAACTTTCTCTCCTTTTGTTTCACATTCTCTTTTTCATATATAACATTCTTGTGAATGATTAGTAGTAGTAGACTTGGAAAAGATCACAAAAGATTTCTGTTGTTTTTATTTCTCTACTCATCACCATGATGCCTTTAGATTGGACCCTATCTTTGTTTCTTTATTGAGAGCAAGCTTTCTAGTCTTGGTTTCTCCTACCATGAAAAATTTTAAAAAAATTAATCTCTTCAATTTACCCAAAATTTCGTTTAGTGAAAAATCAATAAATTACAAACCCAAATATACCCAAAGTTTACTACTTTATAAAAACCAAAATTTATAAAAATTAAAACTTTGTTCATTGTCTATCATCTTTTGAAGTCGACGTGAGCTTTAGCAGACAAAAAAGGAGGAAAGTTTCCATTTTGAAGTTATTTTTGGCATGAGTCACGTTTAATGTGAAGCCAACAAGGAATAATTAAACTTACTACAACTCATGAGTCCATGCTCCATGTGCTACACACAAGCAAAAGGTAACAAGCCATCTCTTCAAGGAAGAAGCATATGCTTACCAACTTTAATTATGGGATAAGATATGGTATTATGCTTTGGATTTTTGCTTTTGGTTTTTTCTGATATTCATCTTTATACGTACAAAGTATTGGGTAAGATTTAGTTTTCGATCTTACCCATGTGAGATTATAAGCTAAAATTAAAATTTATTTTCCATCAAGAAGGCAAGCTCGTATATTTTTCTCTTGTTTTGGGTTATACTAATTAATTTACCACAATGATTAAGAGATCAACTTCCTATGAGATAGTCATGATTTCCATTGTCATGGACTAAGTACTAAATTAGTCATAAGGAATTATGTATCTTGCAAGCAACTAGAGATGCTAATCTGATTTGATCTCTCACCACTATGATATGCTTATCACGTGGATTAGAAATGATTAATGAAATTATGGAAGCAATTTTCAACGGGTAAACTTTAATCCCATTTTCTCATTCATATTTTAGCTCATATGCTTAATTCATTAAAAAAGTTCTTTTTTTTTTTTGCTTAATACTAGAATTATCCACAATTGCAACATTTCATCTAACATGTATTGATAAGAGAATTTTTAGTATTTGATTAAATTTTTTATCATTATTTATCAATTCTAACATGAAAAGGAATACCCACTTAAAAAATTAATTTCACATAAAATTTTTTAAAATAAACATTAAAAATTTTCAAACTATATGCTATTTTAAAATTTTAATTTTAAAGTGTCAAGTAATTGTATTTTGAATGTTTCAATTTGATTTAATTTAGATTCTATCAAAAAATTAAAAAAAATTACGTAAAAAATATTCAAATTAAAAGAATAAATAATTTCTAAAAATATTAAAATATTAAAAATATTTTTAATTTATAAATTTAAAAATTTTAAAACTTTTAAAAAAATTAGATTATGATTTAAAATTGTTCAAATTTAAAAAATAAATCTCAAATGGAGTGCATAATTTATTTGAGTCATTTTTAAATATTTTAATAATAAAAATATCATTAATTTTTCATAATTATTTGAATGAAAAACTAAATTGAAACATACACAAATTATAATAAAAGTATTACAATTTAATTTTTTTCAAATATTCACTTAAATTTTAATTATACAAATAAGATCTTTGGTAAAGTGACAGAGAAGCATAAGGGTAATTATTCTTTATGATAATATTGCCTTCTACCCGTTATGAAATTGCAATAATAACCATGAAATCATTGAATTTTCTGACCTTACAAATTAAGGGCAAGGTGTGAAAAGATAAAAGGTTGAAGCAATTCAACACAAAAGTTGAGGCAATCAATCAGTAGGAAAAGAGGTGTAAAAAGGAAGAAAGAACAAGACATTGTGATTGTCTCTCAAGGGTCACTCTCTATCACCCTGCCTGTTTGTGCAACAGGGTGGGTGTCCTTGCATCATTTGCTGGTAAAAGGAGACCTTTTTAGACTTTGAGACATCGGGAACCGATTGTCTTTCTGCATTTTGTTATCAAAACACTTTTGTTTTGTCTTTGTTGGAAGGTCAAATTAGGCTGTGTCATTAGGGTTCTTGTTGATGTAATTATCTTTGTTTGCAAGATTTTCTAACATAATTAGAAGTAACAAACAAAATTAGTGGTTAATCATAATTGGGTCTTCCTTTTGGATTGATCAATTTAACTTGGAGTGAATATTGCACTTGATATATGGGCAAGTACATAAGTAAATGTAAAAGAGAGATTGTATTTCATATAAGAAACCTATGTTGATTTGATTTATGTGGATTTGTTTGGAGAAAATGATTTTTTTTTAGTAATTTATTATGATCGTGAGGAAAAAATTATAACAAAATTTAATCATTTATTTTTTTAAATTGATTTTTGTTATCATTTAAAAAAAATCAATATAAAATTAAATGAATGGAAAGTTTTAATCCTTACAAAAAATATGTATTAGAATTTTTTTTTAAAAAAAAAAACACACCTGATTCAGATCAAGAGAAAATAGTAAGAAACTTTGAAAGCCAAATAAGAATCAAACTGCTCAAATCCTGAGGACTGTAGGAAAATATTTCCTGTAAGGCATCTCCCAATCAAGCCCAATCCCTTGATTGCTAAGGCAAGCCGAAAGGTCATCAATATGACAAGGAAAAGGAGAATTGCAGAAAGTTATGAGCAATGGGACTGCTATGCAAGTCGAGAGATCTCATCATCGCTGAACAGGAACAGCCTCTCCTGTAAGAAATACCCAACAGGAGAAGCAGAAGCATAAGATCTTAATACAGGACATTCATGGCCAAACGTTGACCTACTGTAACAGCTCGTCCTGCAACTTTCCAGCCCTGTATTAACAAACGAGGGAAAACTGTGGCCGGGTCAGTGCTGTGACTGTAGCCCTTCGTGGGTTGTCCTGCTTCATTTTCTAAGCTTTAGCGACAGGCTGACAGCTTTAGAGACAACAATGGAAAAAAATCCATTGTGGGTAATTATGGGTCAGTCAGATTTTCCCCTCAACTTACTGGAAAAGACAATTTCTGGGCAAGCAGATTTGTTCATGCAATGCCTAAATGCCATTACTGGCACCGTTCGATCAGAATCAAGCAGATTTCTTCATCCCAACAGCATCGGCTAAGAGCCAAATGATAGATCTTCTCTGACTGCTTTGTTGAGTTGTGCTTAAATGGTGGAAAAAAGATTTCTAGAAAAAGCTATAACACTCTCTTCAGATAGGATATGAATCTTTATTTTTATCTTAATCCGTTGCTCTGATCTCATATATGATTTATCCCTGCATGTATTTGAAGAATTTTCAAGTGAGAGTTGCTGGGTGATGAACAAAGGAAACCTAGCAGAAGAGGAGGAAAAAAAAAAAGAGGAGATGGAGAAGTGACTGATGGATGGATAAGTAGTAGTTGCTTGTGGGGGTTGCTTCTGTTGATATTCCCAACAGGCACTCACGTCCCTCTGAGAGAATCATAGAAGGTGATTCCATTTCGGTACCAATTCCAGTTGTCCAAAACAGTGAACCCTCGTAAGCTTATCAGCACAGCACAGGTTTAGATCAGCAGATGACTGTTTTCAACATTCATAAAGAGTTTAAAAAAAAAAATTCCCTGTTTACTTCCCTTTTTATGACAGTATTTCCCTGTTAACCTAACAGGGGGGAGGGGGACATAACTAGGTTAAGATAAATGGAACATTGTCTGAGAAACACTTGCTATTTGGTGACATTGTTGTGGTCTGAACATTACAAGGAGGGTGATGATCATGGCATGACATCATTGATTTTGTGTTTTTTCTCTAATCATAAGACCTTAAAATGAGGGCAACCAGTAAATTGGTGTGACAGCGGAGTAATTAAAGGAGGAAGAGAGTGAAGGCAAGGTTCATGCTATCAATTATTAAGTGATGGGTAAAGAGATGACATTCCATATGATTCTCAACCATCACACTTTATCAACACACCTACCCCCTTCCTTATCATTTTTTTTTTTGGGTGAAAACATCAAATTAGGTAAATTTTGTATTATGAGTCTCATCAAATTAGGTAAATTTTGTATTATGAGTCTTACATTTTTCTTTTCAGATGGGTCTTAAAATTATAAATTCTATGTCAAATGAATAAAATAAAATTAAATAATAAAATAAAATTTATAGAAACTTTTGATATTTATTTTATATTATCAAATATATTTTAATATTTAAAAAATTATGATATGATAATTTGAATTAAATTGAATTTTGTAAAAAAAATTTAAAATTTAAAATATTTAAATTAAGCTCTTGCAAATTTTTACTTAGACACAAAAAATATTCATGCTATTATTATAAAAAAATTCATATTTTTTACTTAAAAAACATTAGTTCAAAAATTTTATACTATTAAAAATTTTAAAAATTTATAAAAAATAAATTGTGAATAAAAAATTATTTAAAATTTTGAAATTGACTCAAAATAAAATATAAAATTTATCTAAATTATTTTGAGGCATTTTAATAAATTATAAATTACTTTGACATTATTATTAATAATAAAATAAAAATTGATATTGTTTATCAATATCATGGAAATGAAAATTGAGATTATTTACATATTAATCATTTTGGGGTGTGAGACCAATTGATACATTGGTTTGACTGCAAAACTTAACCATAAAACAAAAACATAATGAATTGTTTCTTTAAAGACAGTTTTGTTTTGCCTTTGCCATAATAGAAATTGACAAAATGAGCTTTCTACTCAAACATAACTTACTGTTCTAAAGGGTCCATTTTGGTGGCCCTAATTATTCCTACAATCTTCAAAAACATAATTAGCAGTAACAATTAAGATTACTAAATCATAATTATGCTCTCCACTCCTTCTATTATGCCTTTCAAATTTTTGAGCAAAAAATTTACCCAACACAAATTTATTCAAATTAAAACAAATTGTAAAATTTTATCAAGAATTTCATTTCTCATATTAAGTTATATTAGTATTTATTTACATGGCATAAATATATTACAAAAATTTCGTTGTGTTCTGTTGATATGTTAAATTAATTTGATAGATTTGTCACGTCAATTAATCAGTTAAATTTATTAAAACAAAAATTATAGAGAAAAATTATCACTTTTTTATTGTCTATTTTTTCTTCAATCACTTGTACATATCTCTTAATCACTATTTATTGCACAAAAAAAACCTCTATTGCTCATTATAAAATTATTTTTATTTTTTTACTTTTTAAAAATAATTTATTTAAAATATAAAATATCATATATTTTTTATTTTACAAATTCTTCAAATTTCATAATTTTTAATCAGACATTTTCAAGTGATATCAATAGGGATAAGAGGGTTTAGACATATATCCAATTCACCAAAAACGAAAGAAAGATGTGATGGCAACTTTTCTCTAATTACCCCATGTTAGGAAGAGCCACATGGTGGGTACTAAGAACTGTTTTAATCTTCTTGAGGTGGGTAAGAATGGTTGATTTAATAGTGAAACCATCAAATTCAAATTGGACTCAACATTATCATGATTGCTTAATCACCCTATATTAAGCAATTTAGTTTTATTTTTGGGTTGAATTATGAATGGACAATCCAAGTTATCAAATTGAATTTTGATTAGTATTTCACTCTCTTTCTTTTCCCATTATAAGCAATAAACTTAATTTTGTATTAATTTAACTTTTGCAAGATAAATCAAGAAGCTCCTTTTCTTGTTTCTCGAATTCGCTAATTGCTAGTTAATCTTATTAGCCTTGATCATATGCTCATATTAGCGCCCTTTTAATCAAAATTAACTTCTCCAATAAGTATTTTTAATTTCCATATTGGTATTAAAAAATTAGGGCAGGATGAAGCAGTTAGACAAACCAAATTAATTATTCCCGGGAATTAATACAGAATGTATGTAAATTTTGTCTTACTACACCACAATTTTTAATCCGATGATTAAGCTATACATACCTACGACTATATAATTATTCAAAAAATAGTAGACTTAGAAAATAAAAGTGAATGAAATCAGGAGATTTGTTCCTTTTGCTTTTGTAAATGTTAAAATTTCATCTCCGTCAATTATCTTAATCTTATGTTAATGGGTGTCACCTACCAAGATATGGGACCTAATGACCAAAGAATTAAAGAAACAATTTCTACTTTGTTTAAGCTACAGTTGAGGAATCTTTTTTTCCTTTTGAGATCTCTTAATTTAAGTTGATATAGAAAGCTTGAAAGAAGAAACATAAGGGCATTGGATCTGACAACCTTATGAATCTTCCTGGTAGATCCGATCAGTTTACCTACTAATCTACTAATTAATCAAATTGATTAGAGTTCCATTAAAGAATTTAATCTGAAACAATTAAAAAAGGGAAACAAGAAATGGGTGGTGAAGTGAGCCCATTGGACTTACTTAGGCTTACAGGGCCCTGTCTGAATTGGACCTGTTGTTAGCGCAACATGGGCTGCCAGGGTTTGATTCACCTGGTGGGTGCTGTTAACTAGTCAGGGAGACCTGGAATTCTGAAAGGAACCCGTTTGATCAAAAGAGAGGTTTATGACATCAGAACATTAAAAGGAAGAAAATTTAGAGCTTACTCTTAACAATTCAGATGTCAGAACTCAAAACCTGTTAGTCGCCAAGATCCTCAACTCCAGGAGATCAGCTCAATTAACGGTAGCTTCGGACGGCACGGGAGATTATGAGACAGTCAATGAAGCATGGCAAGTGTAGGCGTAAAAGGCCAACCTAGTTTTCGTCACCGGTGGAACTGAACGGAAAAACTCACCAGACTCTCGGCAGGCAGGCACTTGCAACTGCTTCACTGAGGATCACATAATCCCCAAACCATCAGGTGCTACAGTGAGATTGAGCTGATCTGGTGGAGTTGAATGTAACCGTGATGAGATTTGCTTTTCAACCCAAAAAAGAACATTGAATCAACAAGAAAGAAGATTGAACTTCGGAGGAGATTTGTTTATATGAAAACATATGGCTTAATGCTGGATATATATGCACGAAATTCAGGCTTGGAAACTAGGTCATTTAATTGTATTCTAATTTAGATCAGAAACTTTGAAACCAGTTTTTTCTATAGAAAGATGCCAACAGGTTTTCAGATACCTCCCTGATTGCAGCTCTAAAGAGAAAATATGTTGTTTTTGGGTGAGATAAATTAAGAGGGTATACCTATATTTGGGTGCCACTGGTTTTTGGGTTTGCTGGGTATACCACTTCCTGATTTCAATGACTACCCATTTCAGCAATTTGATGTTTCTTCTTAGCAATTGGTAGTTACTCTCACTAAATGATTTGAATTGTTACTAAGAGGAGAGCAAAAAGTAAACCAAGTTTTGAATTTCAAACAGATTCTTTTTTTAGTACCATTTATGTTTTTAAAAGAGAAAAAGGACACTTTTCTTGAAGGAGAGAAAATGTGATAGGAAAAGAAATTCATCTGCCTTGAATTTTGTACCTTATTAGGTGATACAAATTATAAAATTTGTTATATCACTATGTTAAAAAAAAAAAAAATCTGGCCAGTACAATTTATGTTTGATATTCTCATTTATCTAAATCAAATTGATAATTTCTTTTTCTTTCCAGCCGATCTTATGATAAAAAGAATGATCAAGACAAAAGCCCTCTTCAGTACGAGCAAAATTCATGGGAAAATCATTTCAGAATTTGCTAATTATCATTTAAGTGTTTAGTGAACTATACTGATGATCCAAACGTAGACCAAAAAACATTCTCACCCTTGCAAATTAAGGGATTCCAGCAGGATTGCGTAACTGCAAGGCCTTGCAAATCGTGGATTCCCTCGAGTCATAACGTGCAAGGCATGAGAATGACACCAATCACTCTAAGGAAATTGGCCCAGCATGTCATTCAAGCATACCCAACTCTATCTTCTTCGTCAGCAAGCAGTAAAGAAACCAGAAAGCCAGCTGCAGCCCAGGAGGTAATATGGGTCATATCCTCTTGACACTGAAAACGAAGAAACAGGAAGAAACCAGTAGGGTAGGTTTTCCAGGAAATCAGCCAATTCACACGTATGCCTGGTGAACCCATAACTTAGTCGGTGGGGTTGATTAGTGTAAACTCCAAGACTCTTGTCTCCCTCTCTCTCACGTTACAACTTTCTATATGCTTGGTCTGAGAGGCCTTCACGAAAGTTTCATGGACATATTCTGCTTACTCATCAACTTTAAGAAACTAACTAAACCAGAACTAACTGTTTCTTTAACAGAATTCAGATGAAAGAATTGCTGCAGTTTGGGATATGGGTTTATGTTTCTTGTAAGGCATGATCACTAACCATCCTTTCCTCCCTTGATCTCCACTCCAATTGCACTTCTTTGTGATGCCTATAAACAGAGTCTGATTTCGCAAGACTCCTGGTAGAACAAGCCAGGAAGATATCGAGTAACAGGATAGAAGAGAAGAGAAGTGAAAAGTTCTTGGCTATGGAGGTTAAGGTGCAAACTGTTAACTCTCGTCGTCGAAATGAAGAGAAACTGCCCCTCCTGGAAGATATACCCATGCCTGAAACAGACAGGAGATCCCTGATACAGAAAGCAATCAGTCAGACATTTCAAAGCACAGCTCATCTGGCTAATCTTTTACCTACTGGATCAGTTCTTGCTTTCCAACTGCTATCGCCCATCTTCACCAACCAAGGACACTGCGATCCAGTCAGCCAAACTCTGACTGCTGGCCTTGTAGCCCTCTGCGGGTTGTCCTGTTTCCTTCTGAGCTTCACCGACAGCTTCAGAGGCAAAAATGGGGATGTCTGTTATGGGTTTGCCACATTCCGAGGCTTGTGGGTAATCGATGGTTCAGCCACTCTTCCACCTGAACTTGCTGCGAAATACTCTCTGCGCTTTATAGATTTCATGCACGCTTTCATGTCGATACTGGTTTTTGCAGCAGTAGCACTGTTTGATCAAAATGTGGTAAGTTGTTTCTACCCAACACCGTCTGTTGAGACACAGGAGATTCTCACTGCAGTTCCTGTCGGAATAGGCGTTATGTGCAGTCTCTTGTTCGTAGCATTCCCCACACAACGCCATGGAATTGGCTTTCCTCTGTCTTCACATTAAAATTTTTCTGTGTATTATATAAATTTCGTCCTTCTTTTCGAAGTTATAAAGGTAATTTATGATTCCAGTGTAATTTCATTATTGTTAACAATTTGAGCATTGTCATGCTACTTTCTCTTGTCCCAAAAATTCTTTACACAGGATTCAAAGGTTGCAGCATATACACAACTGAGAATTTTGTTTTAATTTGCTCTTTGTAATAAGGTCTTCTTCTTCTTCTCCACCATAACCCTGCAGGACTCCCAAGGGCCTAAATCAACTACCAGACAGAGAGAAGCACAATAATCCAACAGCATTAGGAACACTGAACTGCTCTAAATCAACTACCAGAGGTGCATATAGGAGAATATTTTAGTATGACTATTTGGTTATGCGTCGATCAAGATTTAATTTGGCCAACACAAAAAACTGAGAGAATGAGAAAATTAAGAAAATATGACCCAAGTTCTATATCTTCATATATCACCAAAAAGTATTACACAAAATGTATGTCTTGACAAATCATAAGCTATGTAAATTTGATCAGGATACAAAATAAATATACTACCAGAACGAGCAAAGAAATGTCAAATTACAGTGAAACAACTGCAGTCTTTTGTCCACAAATGCTTCAAGGAAGTTCTATTTGTACCTACAAGGAAGTTCAAAAGGCATGTTAGAATCTTGCCAACATGCCAACCCTAGGTGAAAAGTATTTACAACAGCCAGTGAGCATTCACTATGTACTCATCATAACCATAGTAACGAAGGCCTGTATAAACAAAAGGAGAAAAATGTACTGTTCTGAAAAAGAAGCTTAAAAGTGGAGCTGAGTAGACCTGGTCTCCTTTTCCAACCATGATCCTGCAGAAATATAAGAGACAGAACCAACCTTATCCCTTCCAAGCCCACCAGAAACCTAAAACGTAATGCATAAGACAGCCTATATTGATTCCATTTGGGAGTGCATAGTTGTGACTAGCCTTTTCCTGAAGAATATGGCCTGCCAAGGCTTACTCATAGCTACCAAACCTTAACTAAAAGAACGGAAGAAAAATGACAAACGAAACCATAATAACAGAGAAAGAAAAAAACGGTAACACTACCAGAGATTGCTGAAGATGAAGAATGTATGATGGCAAGAACCAAAATACCTGGAGTCAATAACACAGTAACTGATTATATCGGTCAAAAAGTTTAACTCAGAAACTGAAAAGAGTGTTAACTCTTAATAACATAGAGCTCAAAAAAGAAAAGTTGTATGCTTTTAGCCCTTTCGACTAGTTATACAGAAAACACTTTCTCAATCTATCTATTCATCTGTCACAAAAAAGAAAAAGACATTAAACAAAAAGCCTCTGAGCATCATCCATATATCATGACATGGTAAGGTCAATACTTAGTTAGATCAGATACTGATTATGTATAATCATGAAAACTGTTAAGACCTGCCAGCTGTGAGGATCACAACTTTCTATACGGTTGGCTAACATGATTTTAAAGACAACAAGACTATGCAGAAAAATTCACTTTATAAAGAAGAAAAAGATCGCCTAACAAAAAAGAAACAAATGAAAACATAGGAAGAGACTCATTTTGACACAAAAAAATGAGAAAATAAAAGTTTTCGATATGACTTGCGAACTATGAAATCTTTTGATAGGCGAGAGACATCTTTTGACAGGTGAGAGACACATCTGAATATGCATGTCTCCATATTAAAGCAAGCACCCAAAACATGCGGTAGTTAAGATTACAAGGGGCATCACATTATATATGTCTAAAATTTTGAAACATGACTACTAACATATTTTGAGATTCCCAATAAGCGAAAAAGTGTAAGTATGCGGGAGCTAAGATTATAAGGAGTGTTATATTGTATATAGCTAAAAATTTTAAAGCAATATTAAGAACATCTTCTGAGGCTCATGATAAGGAAATAATTATACATAATTTTATTTAAATAAATAACACATCCGTGCATTTGATAAAAATTATGAAAAACATATTTTATAAGACGACATGATTAGGTTTTTCAATTTTTGGGATGTTGCCTTGATTTGCACATTTCATTGTTCTCAAAACAAATCAACAAGATATGAATTAAATCATGGTATTGACAACAATAAAAGTTAATTAAATGTCATCCTATCAGAAGATGAGGATACACCACATTAAAAAAATTTCACAACTTCTATACAAATGATTGTATGCAGTAGTATCAATAGTACCAATAGCATACTAAAAGAAAACAATGGCACAAGTCCAAGGCATAAGAAGAAATAAGGATCTTAAATGCTACTGATCAGTGAAATCTTATCAAGTGATACTAAGATGACAACTGAGACAATGATGGTCGACTGGATACAGAATGTGATACGCAAATTATTAAAATGAAAAATGCACGTATAGTTCAATAACCAACAAAGAATTCATAGATAAACTAACAAAGTCAATCAAAACTATATGCCTAAAGACGTGCATATTGAATATCTTGAGTCACTCAAAATTTTAGTTCACATGTTGACATTGAGTTAACTCATCAATAAGTTAAACACATATAACAACTTTCTTGAATGAACTATAACATTTGCCCAAGTTTCTCATGGGAATTAAGGGGCCAGCCTTCTCTCTCTCCTCTTTTCCATTTTAAACAAAAAAAAAGAAAAGAAAAATGAATAAAAGACACAATATGTCTCAGAAACTCCACTTCTCCCATAGAAAAAGAAAACAAAGATGAAGTTTGATCTATTACGTACTTATTATGAAATTGTTAATTTTGTAGGCTCTCATAAGTCACATGCTAACATGGATTTTTAAAGTTCAACTATAAGGAAAATGTTATGTTCGACATCCCAACATAATCCTTAGTTTTACAAAAAATTAGCTGGAATTGTTTTTATATGAAATCTAAATTGAGATATGTTAAGTTATTAGCACACATATATTTAAAGTGTTCTTCTGAATATTATTGCAAAGAAATTATTTAGCTTTAAACTATTGTTAAGTATACTCATCTAATTGTGTTTTTAGTTAATTTGTACTATATTAAATATCTTTATATATATTTCAACATTTTACTTTAGATCAAGTATCTATAGAATTTGTTTCATCAAATGTATAAGAACAGTTAAAAATGTATAATTTTGAAGTAGTTCAAATAGAAGAAAAATCTTCAAAATATAAAGCCACCATTAAAAAAAAGACCAATTTAAAAAGATCTTGGACATTTTAAAACAAAAAGAAAGTGAATAATTTAAGTCTCTAGTAAAAACAATTTTGTACAATACTTTTTTGTAATCACACTAGTTGTTAATTTTGTGGGTACTTTTAAGGAAGTAGTCTTAAAATAAAAAGATTTTGATTTCATTCCTCTAACATTCTTTTAATTTTGCATTTGGATTAGCTACTTTGTATGATCATGTTTATTTGGGCCATGAATAATTTTTATAAATTATATATCAATTAGTGTAAACTAATAAAATTATAGAGTTTTTGAGAAAATTATTTGTAATATAATAAAATTTTAATATGGAGGTGTTCGTGAGTATAATTAAAAATGGTTATTTTATTTTTTTGCATCTCATGATATGTTAATTTACTGTATGAAATATAATGTAAAATTTTTTTAGTATAATGAAAACAAAGATATAGTTAGGGTAATTTTGTTTTCGTGATAAGGACGAAAGAAATTTAATAATTACCAATTAAGAGTCGTTATTAAAAATATTAAAGGGATTAATGAATGCAAATAAATATAAAGTACTAAAGGTTTTGAGGATTAGAAAGTTATTATTGATTTATTTTAATATCTAAGAGTTATAAGTGAAGAAAAGTAAGAAACAATTTTGGCTGGTCTCTTTTTTTAAACTAGCATTGAGTTATAGATTCTAAAGTCTAGAGATGTTTTTAGCGTAATAAATTTGATAAGAGTGTTATGATTTTTTTATTTATTTTATTATAAAAAAATTCTCTTCTTATGAAATTTGTAGTAAAATTTTTCTCTTTTAACAAATTCAAAAAATTAAAATGAAACTCATATAGTTTCTTTTATTGAATATTTGTTCAAAATTAACTTTTTAATATTTTGAACCTTTCTACATTGTTTTTTAATCAGATTTTAAAAGAAAATTTTTTATTGCATAAATTATCTTAAAATTTTGTGATACATAATATCATTAGAAATCTTTTTCCTTATTTGAATAATTTTTTAAAATTTTAAATAAATACAAAATATGACTATTTATTTTTATCCTTAAATTTTGAAGAATAATACCATTATATCATATATCTGAAGAATCCTTTTGGACTGCCAACAATGTTTTAGTTCTAAGAATTCCTAGACATGAGAAAGTTTTTACTTTTTCTTAAACATTATCACTGCTTAATAATCTTTTTTATTTATGATGGAGAATTTTGTTTGCTAATTTCTTAAGTGATAAATAAAATTTGACAATGTAATCAAATTATTATCTTGAAAATCTTTATCCGATTGCATATCAAAATATTTTAGCAAGTTTTGTTGTCATATAATCATATTTATAAGGATAATAGTCATTTTTAATGTGTTTTAGAAATCTCACTTGTGTTTAAATTATTTATTTATTTATTTTTTGTTAGCATTATTCAATAGTGTGTTTGATAACATTAAAGAAGTTGGTGTTTGAAATGTTGATACATTTATCTAGAGAATGCTAATACATCCTCATATAAACTACTTTCTTGTTTTTACAAACAATAATTACTTTCTCATAATCACTTTTTTTTTCTTTTTTTTTTGGCATATACCAAACTTCATCCATTTCTTACTACATTTAAAATGTAAATGGGAATAAAATAAAGATAGGCAAAAAGGATACTTGTGTGCAAAAGAAATAAATAAATAAATATATATAATAGTTAAGTAATAAATAAAAAAATATTCACAAGAAACAAAGAAAAATGGGTAAAAAGCAAGTGATGATAAAATCAGAAAAAAAGTTACCTTATTTTTCAGGAGAAAATGATATTTGATTTGAAAATTTTTTCTCCAAATCTCTCTTTATCAAAGAAAATCTCTCAAATTTTTTTACATATATATTTTTAAAATTACTATTCACCATTCAACAACTTTCTCCAAATATTCTCCAAACTTTCTTCAAAAACTTCTTAACATTCTCTTCACTACACTCTTTCAAATCCCCTTTCTCTCAAACTCTTGGCCAAGGTAGATATTTATAAACCTTAATCAAACTTCCATTTAATGTAACAATAGGCAACTATATTATTACCTTACTACAAGATACTACAGCATTGCTGAATTCTATCGTAATTGTAGCAAAATGTAGCTGCAACAATTGCAACATATGCTCTGGTAATTGCATCAGCTGCATTTTGTTGCAATTACTATAAAATACAACAATATTGCAATTGCTGTGGTATCCTATAGTAAAGCAGCAATATAGCTTCCTATTGCTGCATTAAATAGAGGTTTGGCCAAGATCTACAAATACTCACCCTGACTAAGAACTTGAGGAAGGGGAGATTTGAAAGAGTATTATGGAAAGAATGTTAAGAAATGTTTGAAGAGAATTTGAAGAATATTTCGAAAAAGTTGTTGAAAAGTGAATAGTAATTTTAAAAATATATATGTACAAAAATTAGAGAGATTCTTTTGATAAGGAAAAATTTGAAAAATAAATTTTTAAATCAAATATCACTTCTTCTTGGAGAATAAGGTAACCATTTTTTTATTTTATTATCACTTATTTTTCTTCCCTTTATTTTTTTGTGAATTTTTTTATTTACTTACTTAAATATTACTTTATATATATATATTCCTCTTGCACACATATACTCTTTTTTTTATATTTATTTTATTCTTATTTGCATTTTTATTTACCTTATATATTCATATTTTTATATTCTCCTATTTACGGATACACATAATTTTTTATACTTTCAAATTGAATACAATAAAAATTATGTAAAAAAAATAGATAATATATGAAAATGATGAGCAAAAAAAAGTGAATGCAATAAGAAATGAATCGGGTTTGATATATACCAAAAAAGATAAAATTAAAAAAATTAAAAAAAAAGTAGTTAGGAGAAAATAGTCATTGTTTGTGAAAAAAAAACTTAGAAAAAAAATAGGAGAGAGATTGGCATGAAATGAAGAGTATTTACTTGAAAGAATAAAAAAAAGAGAAAAATGAGATATTGATAGACGACTTTAGGATGTTAGAGTTATTTTTAAATAATAAATTTAAATTGATCATAAAATAAAATTATTAGGTAAATTATGTTTTTATTTTTTATAATTTTTTATTCACTTAATTTTAACTATGTTTTCAAAAAAAACGAAATCACTTTGACATTATTCTAATTTTTCTAAGAAATTTTTTTAAAATTCTTGAGAGAATAAAATAATTTAAGAGAGATTTTTTATTTTTAATAAAAAGTTATTTTAAAAATTAAAAATATATGTTTCAAGTTTTGAGAAATATGATAAAATCTCAATAAAAATATTTTTATATTTTTAGTATAAAAATTATTTTAAAAAATAATAAAAATATATATTTTAATATTTTAAATAATATAAAAAAATCTCAAGGCTGGGGTTTTTATATTTTCTAATTTAAGAATTATTTTTTAAAAAACAAAAAATAAAAATATATATTTTAAGTTTTTGAAGAATATAAAAAGATCCCAACAGCGAAATTTTCATACTCTATAATATAAAAAAACTATTTAATATTTTTGAGAAATATAAAAAAATATCAAGAAAGAGATTTTTGTCTCAAGAAAGGGGTTTTTATATTCTCTAATATAAAAAAATTATTTTAAATTTTGTTGTTAAAAATTAGGTTTGAGTAATATGAAAAACTTCAAAAGATTTGTTTTCATATTTTTTAGTACAAAATTAAATTTTTTAAAAAATAAAATGTTTTATCTAATATTTTTGAGAAATATATAAAAAAACTCAATAGAGATGTTTTCATACTTTTTAATATAAAATTTATTTTTCAAATAATAAAAATAGAATATATATTTAACATTTTTTTTAATATGAAAGGATCTCATAGAGGATTTTTGCATTTTTAAACATAAAAATCATATTTTTTAAAAAAATAAAAATATATATTTTAAGAAAAAAATCTCTCTTGAGATTTTTTCTTTAAAAAATTATTTTTAAAAAAATAATAACAAAAAATCTCTCTTGATCTAACTAGTCTAACTATACATTAGACTACCCAGTATAACTGCAAAATCTATCTCTTGACCCTGCAGAAACTGAAAGGGGGGTTTTCCAGGGATCAATAAAATAATTCAAACGTGGAATAAGTTTAAAACACGCACAAAGAATTAAAGAAAGAAAGGAAACAGAAAGGATTTACGCACTCATAGAACTCATAGTGCACACATAGCCTTCAACCAAAGCAGCTAATTAGTTATACAAGCTGCTTGGCAATAGTTTTCATCAATACAGAGTGATTAACAACCAACTAATAAACCAGAGTGCAAAAGTATTAAAAAAAAAATGCCATGTCACCCAAAATACAGAAAAAATAAATTAAAACCTTGAAGTTTTTAAGACCTGTTTGAAAAAGACTAAGATCGATCCTTATTTTACCCTTACTGCACCCATTATCTTATCCAACCAAACAAACCATCAAGGAAACCCTCAACCGCCATTCTTCCCCAACAACCCCCCCCCCCGCCCGGCGCCCCCCCAAAATCATCGTAATAAACTGAAGAAACAAACTCAAGAGTAATGAAGCGGTTTTACCTTTCAGCACGAATTTACATTGTTGGACAGGAATCCGAACCGCTCAGATCTTAGACTCTTCTTCTGGATACTGGTGAACGAAACATCATTCGTGATAATTGCTGGTGGGTTTAAAAGCTTCTCTGAGAGAGTTTGGAGAAAATGTTGTTCTCTGCGAGAATTTGGGGAAAACGTCAAGAAAAGCTTTATAATGCATCCCAACGGCTAGAAAAAAGTGCTGACATGTTGAAAGAGAGTATGTCAGTCCACTTTTTTGAATTTACAGAAGTACCTTGTTCCATTATTACCCCGCAAATGAAGAAACTGCCTACCAACCCACTTAGCCTAGTTATGGGCCTCCATTCTTGGGCTTTTTGGAGAACTGATATAGGCCCAAAACAGAATTATCAAAAGTTTACATCATAGTCCTCCTATCCAGTGGAAATATCCACTTTAGTCCTGCTTTTTTGCTTTTGTCTTCCTTGATTGGAGTGGACAGATTTGTCTTTTTATGATATTTTAAGAAAAAAATAAATATAAAAAATCCAGCCTTATTGTACCTTTTAATTAGATTTTTTTAGTTTTTTTTATCTATTTTACATATAATGTTTAATTTACTCTAAATTAGATTTTTTTATTATTTTTAAAATTATTTAAAATAAAATTTTATATAATAAATTTTAATTCAAATTTATCACAAATGTGAAAAACATATATTTAAACTACCATAACAAAAAAATCAAAAATCAAAATTTTAAATAATACATTATGTTTTATAATTTTTTAAAAATAATTTTGATGCTAAAAATTATAAATCTTTTTTAATTTTGTTTAATATTATTTTACATCTATAAAAAATTTTAAATTAGAATTGTTGTACCAAATTTTTAACTTAAATTATCTTTTAAATAAAATTAAAAATAAAATCTATGTAAAATTTATCAACAAGAATTATCAGATTTTGATTAAAAACACTAATATTATAAATTTTATTTAAATATTTATAAAAAAATATGTTATTAATTTCTTATCAACATAATTAATCTCGATTAAATGTTAATTCTTTGTTTATTGAAGATCAAGTCCTTAACCACTGGATACTATGATTAAATTATATCTAGGTAAAAATGTTATACAATATGTACCTTCATGATCACTGTTGCATAAATTCCAAGATCATCATTTTTCCGTCCCGTTACAAAATAATCAACAAATCAGTTGTCCCAAATTTACGATTCAAATCTCAACATGTCAACCTAAATTCACAAGAAGCTTCGTGCAAAAATTACAATCGTTTTCTTTTAAGGCTATTTTTATGTTCACTTTGTGTATTTAATCAAAAAGGTCAGTTTCATCATCCGATTTGGATCTCTTTAATTATTTCATTAACTAAACTTTGAATTAATATCTTAATCAGACTTCTTAATACAAGAGTTCATCTCAATTTCTCAATCATTAACCATCATTTAAGATTATATCAAATCAAATACAATAAACCTAGTAGGTCCAATCATAGACATTAGATCTGCATAAACTTGTACACTTTGGTTAGCTTGATTACTTTAAATAATTCAAAAAATTAAAGTAAATATCAACAAATTTCGATTATTGATTATATCTAATAATAATTATATAATTCAAGCATTAGAATTTGTAAACTTATTGATTTTTCATGTCAAATTTTTTAAATCTCATCTCTTCAAAATAATTATTAAAGTTATATGATTTATTATGTCACATATTTTGTATAGATAATTTATGATGAAATTCTAAACTGTATAAATTTAATATGTTTTATAAATATAAAAAATTAATTTTTTTAGTAGATGACACGATTTTAAATGTAAAAATACTTTTTATCCACTTATTTTCCATGATAAAATGGATTTTCAGAAGCCATAGGAGGGGCCCCGACAACGTCACATTAACTGATAAGGATTTTGAGAAGCCATGGGAGAGGCTACCTCGCGATTGGACAAAACATGTCCTCTCTCTCGAGCCGTTCGCTTCGGGATAAGATGGCCCCCACACCGCTCACAATATCAGCCTCGTCGATTGTCGTCAGCCACAATAATCCTCTCCCCCTTTGTTATTTATCTTCCCGTCTTATCCACTCCGTCGATCCGTTAACTGGATTGAGAGAATGGCTGATCGGGGTGATTGTAGAAGCGAATGCATATGATTACTGTGGAATACAATGCCGGAGATTAGAACTATGTGAATAAGAGCAAAATACAGTTAATAATTTGATTTTGTATTTGGCAGCAAATTTGTACAGCCGAGCTCTTTCCATTGCCATTAAGAGCTCGCTCTCGCAACACAAAGCATATTTCCCTCTCACTCACTCTCACACACGTACGCACTTGCATTAGCAATCATGGAGTCGCGAGTGCTGTCACGCGCAACGACCGTAGCGGGCTTGCCGTGCCTGAGGAAGGCGCCGAGAGAGAGCCACTACCGCGTCAACAACGTGTCGTTCGCAGCCGCAAAGCCGATCGGAACTGTCGGAGAGGGCGGGAACGTGATCTGGGGGAGGCAGCTGAGGCCTGCTTTGCTGCTGGAGAGCTCGTCGGCTCCGGTGACCTTTGTGGCCATGAAACGGGAGGTTCTCCCGCCGAGTAGGGCCACTGCTTCTTCTCCGACCGAGGGGAGCGATTCCGCCGGGTGAGGTCCGTCTGCTCCGTTCTAAGTCGGTCGAATCGCCTCCACGTGTCGGGCTCTGACTCGTCTGACTCGGTGATTTCTTTGCAGGGATGCGAAGATCGCTCCGGTCGGGTTCTTCGACAAGTATCCGGCGCTAGTCACCGGGTTCTTCTTCTTCATGTGGTAGGTCACGTGTTCTTCTCTTACCCGCACCTTGATTCCCGTGATAACGTAAAAGCCGTTTCTCTGTCCAAGTCAAACTAAATTGTGGTCTGCGACTCTGCTACCGTTTACGGACTCCATATATAAAATTACCTATTTGTCCTCGTTATAGGTACTTCTTGAACGTTATATTCAACATACTCAACAAGAAGATTTACAATTACTTCCCGTATCCTTAGTAAGTAAAAGAATTTTCTCTTTCTTTTTCGTTCTCCAATTTTGGTTATAATTATTCTTATGTCCTCTCTTCTGAGGACTTAGTATAAGACCAAGAATGCTTAGGATTAGCACGGTGTTAACTAAATCCAGTTTCGCGGTGTGTGGTGCAGTTTCGTGTCGGTGATTCACTTGTTCGTTGGCGTGGTTTACTGTCTGGTGAGCTGGGCTGTGGGTCTACCTAAGCGGGCTGTAAGTGGATCTCCTCAAGCTCAGAAACTAACTGCTAATCACTTACTGCTATTTTAATTCACACATTTTTGTTCTATTCTTGCTTTGGAAATTGCATTACCTTATTTTCTACATCAGGAATACATGTCTAGAAGAAAATGCTCTTGTAGGAAGGGGGGATGGATTTGATGCTTTGAAACTTAACTTGTCATTGCACTTGCAGAGATGTTATCTTATGTTTTCTTTGCGAAGTTCAGATTATGTTCCATTAATTACCGGAAGCATTTTGTACCAGTTTTGGTGTTATAATAGAAGTTTCATGTTGCTCATGTAACTGAGAATGTGGATGACTGGCGTTTCTCTTGTAGCCTATTGACTCAAACCTCCTGAAGTTGTTGATACCTGTGGCTGTATGTCATGCACTAGGCCATGTAACTAGCAATGTCTCATTCGCTGCAGTTGCTGTCTCTTTCACCCACACAGTTAAAGGTGACTATGAAATACTTTATATGGTTTTGGTTTATGCCCAACTATCTGAAATCCAGTTATAAATATTGGTTGTGTTTATCTTTTCAGCTCTTGAGCCTTTCTTCAACGCTGCTGCTTCCCAATTCATACTCGGACAACCTATTCCCATAACTCTATGGCTATCTTTGGCACCTGTTGTTATTGGTCAGCTTATTCTTTCTCTGTCTACGCAAATATTATTGTGATTTACTGGAATACTATGTATAATCTGGACTGTGGAATATATTATGTAATTAGCTCTAGCTCTCCGCCTGTAAGATAGTTTTATATAAATTTGAATGACCGGATAAATAAACTTAAACTCCAGTGTTGTACTGGAATCATTTGTTTAAGCATTTTGGTAATGTAGTTCGGGCATGATTTTTATGACAATTGGATGCAGGTGTGTCAATGGCATCATTGACTGAGCTGTCGTTTAACTGGACGGGCTTCATCAGTGCCATGATCTCCAACATCTCTTTCACTTACAGGAGTATCTATTCCAAGAAAGCCATGGTTACTTTTCTTTCATCATAGCTGAAAAGCAAATAGTCTTACCCTTACGAACATTCCAAGTATTTTGATTCAACAATTCCTTGGTTCTCATGCAGACTGATATGGACAGTACAAACGTCTATGCTTACATTTCCATTATCGCACTCTTCGTCTGTATTCCACCTGCCGTCATTGTGAGTAAAGAGAACTTTTTGAGCCATTTGGATGCTCTGATCTGTAAGATTAAGTTAAAGATGAACTATTTAGTCTTCTAAATCCTTCCTGTTTCTCTATGTCCGTGTTGTCACATTGTTCTTGTAGGTCGAGGGACCTCAACTGTTGAAGCATGGCTTTAGCGATGCAATTGCTAAAGTGGGTATTGCCAAGTTCATCTCAGACCTCTTTTGGGTGGGAATGTTCTACCATCTTTACAATCAGGTATGTACCTTACAGAAGCAGGGGTTTCCATCAATAAACATTGAAGTGTGATTCTCATGCCCTCTACTTGAACTCTTACTCTTCCTATTCTGCGGCTTATTTGGTTTTGCAACTGGTTTCACTCATGCTTTCGTCCATTCATTGCTGATATGGTGCATTACATTTTCGTCAAAAGATGATTGATCAGTATTGCTTTCTATATTTTTCAGTTAGCAACCAACACATTGGAGAGGGTTGCACCTCTTACACATGCAGTTGGCAATGTGCTGAAACGTGTGTTTGTGATTGGGTTCTCAATCCTGGTCTTTGGTAAGTGGACTGGTGGTCAATTCATCATCTTGCATTTTCTTCTCGGAACAATTTTCAGGAAAAATGGAAACAATTTCTGACAATTTGCTTCTTGCAGGAAACAAAATATCCTTGCAAACTGGTATTGGAACATCTATTGCCATTGCTGGAGTTGCAATCTACTCTCTCATCAAGGCAAAGATGGAAGAAGAGAAACGAGTGAGTCCAGTTTAAAATATAAACACACAAATATATATGGACATTACATAATTGTTATTCTAACACAGTTTTTCCTCGACAGCAAAAGAAGGCAGCTTGAGGAGAAAAAAAAGGCATGGAAATGGAGGAAATCTTGGGTGTAAAAAGTTATGTATCTTTCCTCCTGGTGATAAAAATGAAAAATCTTGCATCCTCCTGTTGTTGTGAAGTTATTTATTTTTTCAAACAAATTTTCTTTGTTTCTGAGTAAAACAATTTGCTAATTTGCAATCTCTCATGTTGATTAAATAATATGGCAGCATTTGCTATTGTCTTTAGAAACAAAGCCTATGTGATTCAGGACTAGAAGTTTTAATTATTAGAGCTGTGATTCTCTTAGCATGAGAATTCAGCACACTGAATCATCATATTTCTATTCAGTTATATATCTTCGGGGTTGCAAATTAAATTCACTTGGAATAATAAGTAAATAAATCTTGTATTAATTAATTTCTTAAGAATGAATTTGGATAGAGCAAAGTATTATATCAATGGACATAACCTTTTCTTATCCCAAACTATTTAATAACTAAAGAAGGTGAAATATCAGAAAAGAAGGATTGAATTAAACTGTTTTTTATTTAAATCAAATTATATTAAAATCAATTAATTGTAAATTTAATCTTGAAATTGAATAAATTTTAATTTAATAAAAATTAAATATATTTATGTTATTAAAATATTTTAAAAATATTTAAATGAATTAGTTATTTTATTTTGAGCTTATATTTTAATTTTAAATAATTTTTATTAAAGATTTTTCAAATAAATTTTTAAAATTTTAAAATATAACAGTTTTAAAAAGTATTCTAGATATTAGAAATTATAAAAATTTTATTTTTAGAATTAAAATTTTTTTAAATATTTGCAGTATTAAAAATTTTAAAATTTTTTGTGCAGATAATCTGAATTTGTTTTTATATTTATGCAAAAAATTATATCAAAAAATATTATGTAGAATTGTTAATTTAAATAATATTTTAAAAAATTAATG
This sequence comes from Moringa oleifera, assembly GCA_021397835.1. Taxonomy (NCBI): domain Eukaryota; kingdom Viridiplantae; phylum Streptophyta; class Magnoliopsida; order Brassicales; family Moringaceae; genus Moringa; species Moringa oleifera. Next base: position 5,480,760 of record JAJFZO010000168.1, read on the forward strand.
ATGTGATTTAAATTGAATCAAACTGAAAATTTTTAAGAATTCATTGTAGAAAATTTCACCAATTAATAATAGTTTAAGGTGTAAAATAAAAAAATAATTCAAAATATTTTTGATATTTAAAAAAATTACTCAAAAATTTCCTTAAACCAAATAATTATCTTGAAAATGAAAATTTCCCATTTACAATAATCTAAAACCATGGTCATGATTTCATCTTAACTATAAAATGGTCCTCAAAAGGTCATATGAATTAGTGATTAATGGACATTTATAGCCACATATATCACCAAAAAAAAAAAAATCAAGGTATCTCCTAACTAATTTATTTTGCCCTTTAAATGTCAACAACAAATGTAAATGCAAGCCATTTTCTTCCTCCAATCAAAATTTAAGGGTGGATGACAGACATCTAAGTTGCCGCATTGAATAGTACTAAGTTTTCCCACCAAACATAAAGAACCACAAATTTTATACAATCACATGGCCTCCATTTTGGCCACAACTTGCCTTTTTCTACTTTAAGCTTTGTGCATTAACTTTAATCACCCAAACCTCGAATCTCCTATACTTGTTTTAACGCAAATACTAATAAAGCTAACGGACTTGATAAGCAACATAAACTATTAAAATGCCCCTAACAAGTCACAAGATTCTTTAGTTTATTTGATCTTGCCGTACCAAACTTCCGATGACAAATGGAACTTGTTTGCCAAATTGTTGCAAAAAATTTGATATTTATAAAAGAATTAAAATCATTTTTGGTCACATGTGCTTAATTTCATAGTTAATTACAATAATAATTTGATTTGTTAGTAAAAATATATTTTAAATTATATTTTTAAAAATGTAAATTTTAAAATATTGTTTGTTTAATTTGGTTTAATTTAGATTTTATGAAAAAATTAAAAATAATATCTTATACAATAAAATTTTTAAAAAATTCATAAATATAAAAAACTGTTTAAACTATCATTACAAAAATTTCAGAATTTGAGTATTTAAGATATCTATAGTTTAATTTTATATTATTAAAAATTTTAGAAATTTATGAAAAATAGTTCTTAAGTTGAAAATTTTTAAGATTTAATAAATAAATTCAAAACAGAGTTAAAATTTATTTAAGATAAATATTTTAATAATGAAAATATCATTAATTTTTTTATAAAAATTTAAGTTAAGATCTAAATTGAATTAAATTAAAATATTTAAAATGTATTTACCACTTTAGATTTAAAACTGATGTATAATTTAAACTATTTTAATTTTTTATAATAATTAAGATAATAGTTGTATAAAATCTTGTTATTTATATTGAATTATTAAATAAATTTAATTTAAAAATAATAAATCAAACTCTAATTTATTAATTTAGATTAAATTAAATTTTATAAAAAAATATTTAACATGGAGATAAGGTCGGTTGGATTTAAAAATTTTTAAAATCAAATTAACCAAATTTTTTTTAAAAAATAAAAATTGATCAAATATAAAAAATAACTGATTAAACATAACTCAATAACAAAATTAACTAAAAATATATTTAAATTTTATATTTTAAAAAATAAATCATTATTAATAAAATTAATTAATTAAAAACTGATTTATAAATCGATTTAAACTCAAAAAATTAAAGAACCGAATCAAAATCAATTGGATTTTTTTGGTTTTAACCAATTATGCTCACCCCTTGCACAAGCAATTTAAACTTCAAATTTTTTTAAATATAAATGCATATTTAAGTTATTATAAAAATTTAATTTTTTAATATTAAAAATATATATTTTTTTAAAATTATGCTATTAAAATTTTAAAAATTCATAACAATAATTTATCCATCGAAAATTATTAATATAGAGTAAAATTTTTTGAATCATATTTTAAATATTTTAATATTAAAAAATTTTAATATTAAAAAATAAATTTTATAATAAATTAAATATATTAATTTTTTATTATCATTTAAACTAAAATGTAAGGATAAATATCATTTAAAACTTTAAGGTTTATTTTTTCTTTTTAATCATATCACATCTTTCAAAACGTATTTAAACAAAATCTATCAATTTTATCTAAATTAAAATTTTACTCAAAAAATTATAAAAAATTAATAATATTTTTCATTGTTAAAATAATTGAAAACTACTCAAATATATTTTACATTTTATTTTAATTTTATGTCTTATATTTGAAAATTTTTTAACTAATCAGTTATTTTTTGTGAATTTTTAAGATTTTTGACAATATATATTTTTTTTAAAAAATATTTTTAATATTAAAAAAATTTTAAATTTTTTATAATGATAGATTAAATTTTTTATATATATTCAAGGAATTATAATTCAAAATTTTTTATTAAACATATGTAATTTAAATATTTTTAATATTTAAAATTTTTAATAAAATTTAATCTAGATAACATTAAAATATCAAAATTTATTGGAATACATTTTGAAAATAAAAATTTGATTGAAGAAAAATGATAAATCTTAATATTTAAAATAATATTTATTTAAAATTTAATTTATTAAATTAATAAATTGAAATTCCATTTATCCTCAAAATAAGCATCATCATTTTACATAACCATATCTTAATAATTATTTGATTTGTTGATAATATTTAATTTAAAAACAATTTTCTGTACGGAAAGATTCATTCGGTCCAGGCCCACGACGGACAGTAACTAGGCCAGTCTAACGTGGAGAAAACCACGGAGGATGGCCCCCACAAACAACACAAACCGGAAATCTGAACTGGATTGTCGAACCCACGGATCCTAATGAATCAAAACGACATGAACAAGAACAAGAAACTCTTCCATCAAATTTGGTGCACACCACCCAAGCAATCCAATCAAACTCTTCGAAAATTATTTAAAAAAAAAAAAAGAAAAAGGGATTAAAAGAAAGTTTTTGAATTATCTCTCATTAAACTCCTAGTTTGACACAAGCAACACACATTCAATAAAACAAAAAGGGGAAATCAAAATTATAATGGAAGTGGGAATTAGACTCAAGAAGGACTGTTGTTCTGTTCCTGATTTCGCCTTTTCCTATTTTCTTTTTCTTTTATTATTCGTATTATTATTATTATTATTATTGATATTATCATCATTACTATTCTTCTGCGCTCATCTTAATCTCCTATGGCATTTATTCTTCTTCGCTTTTTATTTATTTCGTTGTTCTTTGATAATTCTTTCCTACCCTTTCGCTTTCTTGACTCTCACGATATTTCGTTTAAGATGGGAAACCAGAGAGAGAAAAATTTGTGATGATCTCTGTGTTAAAGAAACCCTAGATTTTGGTTCTTGATTTTGGGCTTTCTTTCAATCTCGATCTTCTCCTTCTCCGCGTTCTTCTTCAATGGAGGCTGGTTCGGAGGGAGAGAATCAGGGAAAGAGTAATAACAAAAATATCAGTAATTCCAATGAAGGTTCCGGCAGGCCTAAGCGCCAGATGAAGACTCCCTTTCAGCTTGAAACCCTAGAGAAAGTATATGCGGGTATGTACTGTTACCTCTTTCTGCGTTTAGATAGATGTGTATGTATTCTTTTGGATTTTTCGTTTTTTTGGGTGTGGCTTAGTTTTGTTGATCTTGTTTTGCTTTTATGTTTGATTTGATCAGTGGAGACTTACCCATCGGAGGCTACGCGGGCTGAGTTATCCGAGAAATTGGGGTTGTCGGATCGGCAATTGCAGATGTGGTTTTGCCACAGAAGGCTGAAGGACAAGAAGGAGGTTCCACCAAAGAAACCACGCAAAGGCTCGGCTGTTCTGCCCCCAGGATCTCCTGTGGATGACTTGAGGGGTGGGCCCGACCTCGAATATGGGTCAGGGTCAGGCTCCGGGTCAGGCTCCGGTTCTGGTTCGAGCCCGTACATGGAGTCAAGGAAGTTTATTGGCGGTAGTAGCAATTCTCTTGCTGCTGTGGTGGATGATGTGCCAATGGGAAGGAGATACTATGAGTCCCCACAGTCTATTATGGAGCTTAGAGCTATTGCCTGTGTGGAGGCCCAATTGGGGGAGCCACTGAGGGAGGACGGGCCGATACTCGGGATGGAGTTCGATCCGTTACCCCCTGGTGCATTTGGCATGCCTATAGGTATATCAATACATTTTGCTTTTGAATTTCTGAGCCGTCCCTATAAAGTATTGTTTGTTGAAGTTATTTCAGTGTAACTGAATATTGCATTTGCTTTGTGTGATTGGTTGTTGGGTTAACAGATTGTTTATTTGCACTCTAGGGGGTTGAAGATTGGTTGAATATGTGACTTTACCTTGCATTGAATTACTTCTGATTGAAATCAATTGTGAACTTGGTGTCCATTAACTGCTCAGCCTATCATGTAGCATAAAAGATTTGCTGAGAAAATTCAATATTGGTTGATGTGAAGTTTCTTGGTAAAGAAAGTACTAACAAGCTTTGTAAGGTACTTATTGGATTGAATAAGTACGTTGGATTTGACAGCATTATCTTGTAGTATTCAGGCTAATACAAATCCAATCCATTTCTTGAATAAAATATGATGAATTAACTAACCAACAAAACCACTTCTTACAGTAACATCTTGTTGTTGCACTGAAACATATAAATGTTTACTAATTAGGCTAATATTGGACTTTGGTGAAATAGTATAGTTAAGTAATTGAAAAATAGGTTATTCAGGAACACGCATTGAATGTGAAGATTGCACATTAAATTTGTAGCAGTATACACGTGTAAAGAAACAGGTAATCACTGATTGTTCATATTCTTATGATGAAAGTTCATGCTTTTGATTCTGAAAAGAAAAAAACCAGTGCTTTTTATAGGAATACAGTTGCTTTGATCATTTCTTGCCTTATTAGAAGTGCTTTCTCTTGGAGTTTAGTACTGATAAGTATTGCGGCATTATGACTCACTATTTTGATGGTGAGTTTTTTTTTTTTTTTTTAATTTTCTTGCTTGTGAATTGGTTTTCTCCTTATTATTTGTGGTTGTTCAATGTGTATCAGCAGCTGCAGAGCAGCAGAAACGGTCAAGCCATCCTTATGAGACCAAAATTTATGAGCGGCATGATGCTAGATCAAGCAAAGTTGGTTTCTTAACTATTTCACATTGTCTTTGTTTATTTTATTTGTTTTATATTATGCAAATATGCTTGCTATGCCAGTTGGATTTATATGCATTGCCTTTGTATAGTATAAATCTAGTAATTATTCTGAATTTTAAGGATCTTGGTATTTTGAGTTACTTTATCAGCAAACAGGACGTATTATTTCGCTCTCATGATGTCCATGTCCTCTCTACTCCGAGGTTTACTGCTAAGTAACACTGTAGTAATTGTAACTTTAGGTGATACCCTATGAAGAAAATTTTTTATGAGGGTGACCGTGATGTTGCTTTGGCTTGCTAGGGTTCTCTCCATCTTTTGCTTGAATGGTTTTTTATTTTTACAATCTACTCCTGTATGTTGCCTTTCCATCAAGTGCTCCTTTCTATACATGGTTGGCCAGAGAAGATTGTTGCTTTTGAATTTTTTTTTTCTCCCTGTAGGTATCACTTATGCTATGAGTTGATGGATATTGGAGTTGGTATATATGTTCTGATTGTCCGCTAGTTTCAGGCTTAGGCTTTTTCACGTACATGCAACTCCAGTTTAAAAGCATCAGATTGAAACTGTTGCAATCTTTATTTTGCATTGAACTCTTGCTTTCTGAGGAGTTTCTCTCTTTACTTTGGTTTAAGGATTATCGTGTGCATTGTGCCATCTCTGTTTATGCTGTTTCATGTTTGAAAGCATGTTTGAGCTGCTGATTTGTCTATTGTGCTTCTCAAATGTGAATTATGGAAACAAGGTTCAGTCTTCATTTGCAGCTTGTTTCTTTGAATTTCCACTCTACTATGCACGAGTTCTTACTTTCGATGCATTAATGTCTGAATTACCATACTTATGGTTTGGATTTTTATCTGTTTATGTTTCTGAGTCTTCTTTTTTGTGTAAATTTAGTCTCAGGCTGCTGGTAGGGCTCTGCATGAATACCAGTTTCTTCAAGATCAACCAAGTCTTAGGTCTGACACATACGGACAAGTTGCTCAATCTCATCTTCATGACTCAACTCTTGATGGTTCATGGGCTAGAACTTCACCATTTGTGCATGGAAATGAACTACTGTCCAGGGTTCAGGGGGTCCATGGCCATGTATCCCGTGTTCGTGCTTTATCCCAACAAGATGAGTCAGGACATAATTTTTCATCAGCTCATGGTGGTGATAGCATGCTGCGAGAGAGGGAGTCATTAACAAACACTAGAATAAGTGCCTCACCTAGCAGTCATGCGGTTGTGGGAATTGAAGATCCATATCTCTTGTCTGACGGACAAACCTTAAATAATGATGTTGATGTGCGGATGGATAGGAAACGAAAGGTATCCTATTTTGTTCGCAAGTATATCACTTTTACATATTATTTCATTTTATATTTTGCTCAGGATGCTTGTTTTATATTCTGTCGGCTCTTCTAGAGTGATGAAGCTAGAGCTGCAAGGGAAGTTGAAGCCCAAGAAAATCGGATTCGGAAAGAGCTTGAGAAACAAGATATCCAGAGGCGAAAGGTTCTTTCTTTATCTGTCATATTTGTGGTTTATGTGAAAAGTAATCATTGTTTGCTGATGTTCTGAAATTTGTATCACTAGAATGAGGAACGAATGAAGAAAGAAATGGAAAAGCAGGAACGTGAAAGACGGAAGGAAGAAGAGAGGTTGGTGCGTGAACGGCAGCGAGAGGAGGAGAGATCACAGCGTGAGCAAAAACGTGAACTTGAAAGAAGAGAAAAGTTTTTGCAGAAAGAACATCTAAAAGTAAATTTGAGGGCCTTTCGTTTTTAGTTATTCTGCTCATTTCTTATATTTTGATGGAAAATGGTTAAAATTTCTCTGATTATTTTAAAGGCTGAGAAAAAAAGGCAAAAAGAAGAGCTTCGCAGAGAGAGAGAGGCAGTGAGACGCAAAATTGCCATTGAGAAGGCAACTGCTCGCAAAATTGCTAAAGAATCTATGGATCTTATCGAGGATGAACAGTTAGAACTAATGGAATTGGCTGCTGCAAGCAAGAAATTGCCGTCAATAATACAGCTTGACCATGATACGTTGCAAAACCTTGAGTCATTCAGAGGTAACATCTTCATTATAGTATCAATTATTTTCCTTGTATTTTTTTGTTTTGGTCGATGGATACTTCCTAATCTTCTTAGTGAATAATGGAAAACTTTATCTCTATTACTTATGTAAAATCATTGCACTGTGTTGTACTCCGTGGGGACTAGCTTAAGTAGCAAAAGGTGGATGGGGTTTGTGACTTTGGTGGAGCTGAAACCTTACTGTAAAAGTATTACATATGCTTCATTACATGCCTCAGTCAAACATGCAAACTTCAATTTTGTCTATAAGGGTGAAGGTCATCAGAACTTCTTGATTTGAATTTTCTGATTTTGAAAGTTGCAAAAGAAACATACTCCCAGCCGAGCTATTTGAATCTGCAAAGCATTCTTTACATTGCATAAGGTGGTGCAGAGATGCCTTAGAGATACATGTTTTTCTTCTCCAACTTTTTGTGGTTTCAATAATCATTATGATTCAAACCTTTTGCCTCTTCGAAGAGGTTTGGGGTGTTGGATCTGTCTACTGCCTGTTTGCTCTTTCTATGTTTTGCTAAGTCCAAAATTGAAATTGTGTATCCCTTTTAATGTGTTGAACAAATGATATTGTACCTTGGTAATGGCTTTGGTTTCATCAATATTCTGATTGAATTCAAAATTTTTGCATGGCTGGAGTTGGTATTGATGAGACCTAAAATGCATTTGGATTGAAAATATGTTGAGCCAACCATTGTTGTATCTAATACCAATTGCTTTTGGATGAATGCATTGAGAAAGTATTGGCTTAATGAAGGTACTTGTGATGTTGGTGATCCTGGATCGAGTGAGGATTTGATTTCTTTTGGCGATTGCATTTTTGTGGTCTCTTGAAACATAGAAAACTCTAGATGGTATCCATGTTTCCTTCTGCTCATATATGCTGGAAAATTCAATTTTGCTCCGAAGAAAGATAGTAGACAATCATATTCTGTTTCTTTTACATCTTTGTGCAAAGTCCATAAACTATCTGTGATTTGTCGATTTGTTACTGAGCTTATGTTTCACTCGTTATGTTTATATTGTTTTTCTTTGCTATTCAACATTTTCTGAGCAGCTCTAACATAACTTTTGTCTTTAGATTCTTTGAGTGTCTTCCCACCTAAGTCTGTGCAATTAAAAAAGCCATTTGCAATTCGACCGTGGATTAATTCCGAGGAAAATATTGGGAACCTTCTCATGGTATGACCTTTTTGGTGTTTGATTATTTCACTAAATAATTAATCTGATGCTCTCTTACAGTGGTTGCTTGTTTTGTAATGGAGTTGATTTGAACTGATGTCATGAACCTAATGCTTTGTACTTTTTGTTGTTTGGGTATTGTGTTTGCCTTTTTCAGGTGTGGAGGTTTCTAATTACATTTGCTGATGTTCTTGGTCTTTGGCCATTTACACTTGATGAGTTTGTTCAAGCTTTTCACGACTATGTGAGTCTTTAAAAGGATATATCCATTTTGGATCATTCTTATTTGATGGATCATGCCTGATTTTTTTTTTCCTCTCCTTTCTATCGGTATTTAAATCAGGACTCTAGATTGTTAGGTGAGATACATGTGGCTCTTCTAAAGTCGATAATAAAGGACATTGAAGATGTTGCAAGGACACCTTCTACTGGATTAGGAGCGAATCAGTATTGTTCCGCCAACCCTGAAGGTGGACATCCACAGATTGTTGAAGGGGTAAACCTACTTATCAGATATGTTGAATTTTGTTGTTTGTTTGGTAATAATTTTATCTCATTGTCCTTGAGGCTCTCTGTGATGTTTCAGGCTTATGCATGGGGCTTTGACATACGCAACTGGCAGCGGCACTTAAACCCATTAACTTGGCCCGAAATATTTCGCCAATTATCATTATCAGCAGGATTTGGGCCACGGTTGAAGAAAAGAAGCTCCCAGTGGACTTACTTGTGTGACAATGATGAGGTTAGTTTCTGGCCTCCATCAGCTGAATGCATTTTTAGTTCCGACAATACCTAATGTAGTGTTCATAAGGAAATGAGTAAATGCAGCTATAGGATACCCTTGAATATGTAATGACTTAAAAGTCATGATTGATTTCTAAGGTAATAAGTGCATAAATAAATCAAATGATGCTCTAGTGAGAACTATAGACTCTGATGGGCTCTGTGATCAGCATGCTGGTCTGATGGTCAATCATGTGAATGGAACATGGTATAGAATGGTGGATAATACGCTGTCCCACTTAAGTATCATTTATATAAATGAACCGTGAGATTATTTTCATGGAAGTTTGGATGAATTTGTACATTTAATTTGTCACATTAACATAATATGAAAAATTTTGTTTTACATGTTTGTTTGGTAGAGTTTTGTGAACAATGGATCCCTTTTCTAATAGTGAAATGGTAGATGAAGGCCAGTTTGAATTACCCCGAATTCATTTGTATTGTGACTATCCTCAAATTAAAGCATATGCAAAGACATTGATCTACTAAAATGATTTCCCAATGCGGCTGCTTTTTTCATTTCAAATTTTAAAGAACCTGTTTGTCCTTTCTTATGTTTATATTCTGATTAAATGGTTGCAGGGTAAAGGTTGTGAAGATGTTGTGTCTACTTTACGCAATGGGTCGGCAGCTGAAAATGCATTTGTAGTGATGCGAGAAAAGGGTTTGCTGCTTCCTCGAAGATCTAGGCATCGTTTGACACCTGGAACTGTTAAGTTTGCAGCCTTTCATGTTCTTTCACTCGAGGGAAGCAAGGGATTAACAGTGTTAGAACTTGCGGATAAGATTCAGGTAATTGTTGACTGTTTGTAAAGTAGCCATTTGCATCTGCATTGCATTTCCTGATTTGTCTTGTTTCTTGAAAGAAATCTGGACTTCGGGACTTGACAACTAGCAAGACACCAGAGGCCTCTATTTCTGTTGCTTTGACAAGGGATGCAAAGCTTTTCGAACGAATAGCCCCTTCAACATATTGTGTACGTGCTGCTTACAGAAAGGATCCTGCTGATGCTGAGGCGATATTGGCAGCAGCTAGAAAGAAGATTAGAATATTTGAAAATGGATTCTTAGGTGGGGAAGATGCAGATGATGTTGAAAGAGATGAAGACTCTGAATGTGATGTCGAAGAGGATCCTGAGGTTGATGATTTAGCTGCTCCTTCAGCTACAGTAAAGGATGCTGGTGATCATAATGTGGTGAATACTTGCTCAGGAAGTGCAAAAGACAATATCTGCAATGATATTGCAGTTAATGTACAGAATGAGCCTACCATAGATTTTCTATCTCTCCCTTCAACTAGTACCAAGAATGCAAACAGTCCAAGTAACAGTAAGCAAAATATTACTGGTGAGGACGTGACAGTTAATAATCTTGGTCAACAAAATGTGGAGATTGATGAAAGCAAGTCAGGTGAGTCCTGGGTTCAGGGTCTTACAGAAGGGGATTATTCTCATCTCAGTGTTGAGGAGCGCCTCAATGCTCTTGTTTCCTTAATTGGTGTTGCCAATGAAGGGAACTCCATTCGGGCTGTCCTCGAGGTAAACCTCTGCTTTGTGTTTGCTTGAACTGCTCTTCTATTGGCCTCCTTCCAAAAGATTAGGTGCTTTTGTTTCTTCAGCATGTAATTTGATAGTAGTGTTTTTACAGGATCGTTTGGAAGCAGCAAATGCTCTCAAAAAACAAATGTGGGCTGAGGCACAAGTAGATAAAAGCCGTCTGAAAGAAGAGAACATCAGTAAACTGGATTGCCCATCTTTTACGGGAAGCAAAGCTGACGCACAACTTGGAAGTCCAGTAGTTGATGGAAGCCAAAGCCCGTTACCTGTGGTTGACTGTAAGACCAATGAGTTATCTTCTAGCATCTTGGAGGAGCAAAAACCTTCCCAAATTGTTCTCAATAACCTTAACAATGGTTCTAATGAAAGATCCTTAGTTCTTCAAGATGCTTACATGGCTGCAGATAGCTTCTCAATTCAGCAACATGGATATGCTTCAAAAAGGTCACGCTCACAATTGAAATCATACATTGCCCACAGGGCGGAAGAGATGTATGTATATAGGTCCTTACCTCTTGGTCAAGATCGCAGACGAAATCGCTACTGGCAGTTTGCCGCCTCTGCATCTAGAAATGATCCTTCCTCTGGGCGCATCTTTGTCGAATTACAGGATGGGAAATGGAGACTTATCGACACTGAAGAGGTATGCCTTTGCAGCTACATGATGATATGTACTTTTATAAATGCCGACAGCCAACCCGCTACCTATTCTTTAATAAAATCTCTAGCATGCACAATTTCAACTGAATGAGATGAGAAATTTTTAATGTGGCTGAAGGTGCATGAAGGCATGCCTATATAGTATTTGGTAACTGTTGTTCCATCTGACCATAATATAAGTCTCTGATTTCCTAACTTCCAAAATTATTGTCGTCTCTTTTAAGTTCCAGCATCTCAAAATTTTATTATGCCCTTCATACTGGTACTTATTTACAAATGAAAAATAATGACTTTTGAAACTTGCCTAAAGAAAATGTATTACTCAAGATGATTATAGGTTGTGTGTGTCAATTCAAGTGCAGAGCCATTGGCAAGTGGCTTCTTGTTGTCAAATGACCTTGCTAATGAATGGGAGAATTAGGATTTCACTTGGTTACACACTTCTATTCTAGGGTTGGGGTTTTTTCCTTTACTGGTTACAATTGTGGACAGTTTCCAGAGTGCTGTGTGCTCTCAATTGGTCTCTGTGTATAGAAAGTTTTTTTTTTTTTTTTAAGATTTACTTTTTTCAAGTTACTCAGAAATGTTGGAACTTTAAGCATGTTTTCTTACTGTGATTGTATGTTGGAATTAATGACTTGCGTGGTATTTTGGTGAAACATGCTCTGCAAAAGAAAAAGAGGCATGGTGGGAGCATGCCTTGCTTTGATCGAATGATTTGTATTCTTGTTTGTCTGACTATTTACAGTTAATTATTAATCTGTATGGAACCGAGATGCATGTGAAATGTAAGTTATGATAATTGTACTCTTTGCAGCATATTTTTATAGACAAATTGGTATCTACTTGATAGTATTATGATTTCCCTAAATGGCTGATTTTGGTTATCTGTTTATAGACAGTCTATTATGATCTATAGTTTTTGCCACTGTCTTGTTCATGAAGACGTTGATATGACCCGGGAAATTTCTTGGTTCATGTTTTCTGATTGTTCTATGATTGTGTCTTGCACAGGCCTTCGAAGCTCTTTTCACATCTTTGGATATACGTGGGATTAGGGAATCCCATCTGCGGGTTATGCTGCAAAAAATTGAGGCATCCTTCAAGGAGAATGTTCGGAGTAACTTGCTGTCTCCCAGCACAGGGGCCCGTAATGGAACCACCATGAAGATTGAACCTGCAGATGTGGATTCTAGTCCTGATTGCCCTGCTGGTTTTGACAGTCCTAACAGTGCAGTTTGTGGTTTGAACTCGGCTGATACATTGGAGACTTCACCTTCTTTCAAAGTTGAGCTTGGGAAAAATGAAACTGAGAAGAAGAGTGCCATGAAGAGGTACCAAGAGTTCCAGAGTTGGATGTGGTTGGAGTGCTACGATTCACTGCCACTGTGTGCGAGGAAATATGGGAAGAAGAGATGCACACAACTGTTAACAATTTGTGAACTGTGTCTTGACTCTTACCTATCTGAAGATGCTCACTGTTCATCTTGCCACCAGACATTGGGCCTGGCCAATAACAGACTCCAATTTTCAGAACATGAGATTCAATGTGAAAAGAAAAGGAAGTTGGACTCCAAGGATCAACATATTGTGGATTCTTCTCTTCCCCTAGGAATTAGGTTGCTCAAAGCCATGCTTGCTTTGATTGAGGTGAGATGTCAATGAAGCCATTAATTTGTCAGTCTCAATGATACTGTCATAGATTTCAAAATTCTTAACTTTTTCTGATTTAATATCTTCTAGCTTCTTACATTATATTTTTATTGAGTGGCAGGTATCTGTTCCACCAGAGGCCCTTGAAGCATTTTGGACAGAAGACCAAAGAAAGAAATGGGGAATGAAGTTGAATGTGTCATCATCCCCAGAGCAATTCCTACAGGTTTGTCATGTGTTTGCTCCTCTTCTTTTTCTTTTTTTTTTTTTAATTTTGTTTGCCTCATGACCACAATTTTAATGTTTAAAAAATTCAAGATTTGGTGGGACTTTTGCTTGGGCTTTCAAAGTAAGTGGTGAAGCTTCTGGCTAAAAGTGGGTTCAGAGTTGTACTTTCACTGAACATTGAGTTATAGCCATGCTTTTAGCTCAAAAGATGACTTGGGGGAAATAAGTACGAAAATAGCCAATGTCATGGTCTGATGGGCAATGGGATTTTGGAAGAAATCTTTTTCTTTTCCTTTATACCACTGATAGAGTTTCACTGATAGATTCATTAAGAATTTAACATCTGAGTTTCTCTGTTTTTTTAATTATTATTTTTATCAGAGCCTGCATTATATTGTTTCTTGATGTAAATTGGTTTAGGAGGAAAGGCCTTGATAGAATTTCATTTCTATTGGATCCATTGAAAATGTAATAAGTTAGTCTGTTTCGTGAACTGCGTTTATGATGCTAATTCAATTTTTCTTTGTTGACTGCTGTTAACTGTTCAGCATCTATCTGTAAATGCATGTTATCCTACATGGTGAAAATTCAATTTGCTTTTGACAAATTATGAAGTCATGTATTTCTCTTCTTTTTCAGCAAGGCTTTAAACTTAATGAGTATGTTGCAGGTGCTGACTTTGTTTGAGAATGCCATAAAGAGAGAATCTTTGTCAGCAAATTTTGAGACAACAAAAGAATTATTGGGGTTCAATATTCGTTCAATGGGTGGTACTAATGATTCTGCTGATCTGGGTTCAGTTCCTGTACTTCCTTGGATTCCACTAACTGCTGCTGCTGTGGGTTTGAGACTTTTAGAGCTTGATGCCTCGATCGAGTATATAAAGCAGGACAAAGCAGAGCGTGCGGAGGAAAAGGAGGTCAGACAATACATTGTGAGTTCTCTTTCTTGACTGTTTCCTCCTCTGGCAGCAACATTCCGACCCCCACCCCGGCCCCCCCCCAAAAAAAAAAAACAAAAAAAAAAGAGAAAAAATTTATGCAAACTTGTTGATTTTCTGGCATCTCCTTTGTATTCCATACAGTCATATTGACCATGTGCCTGGTCTATGATGAATTACTGGGTCATTGTAACGACTCTCCAACAGCTCTTGGCTGCTGTGTCAATTAAGTACTTTTTGTTTTATGCAGAAACTTCCCTCAAGATGTTTACCTTTTAAAAACAAAGAAGTTGAACTAAGAGAAGCAGGCCAAGATGGAATCATGAAAGAAGGGAACTATGCTGACCTGGGTAGAAAACGCAACAGCTATAAGCGTGGAAGGGGGGTGCGTGACCAGGGAACTGGCAGGAAATGGCGGAGTAAAAACCCTGGTCCTAGATCTGTTTCTGGCAGGCGAAATGGTCGGGCAAATGAGAATTTAACGCTTCGGTTGAGACAGCAGGGACGAAGCACAAATGGTCAAGCCTGTGGAAGGGGACGCAGGACGGTTAGAAGGAGAGCAGAGAGGAAGACCGTTGAGGATACCTATCTGGGCCGAATGGCTGACATTGTGAGGCCTGTGAGGCCTAAAAGCATTAGTGAGTCACCTAGAAACTTAGAAGATGAGTGGGGTGGTGAAAAATCCAGGACAATGCATATGGAAGGAGCTGATGATAGTAACAGCATTGAAGCAGTGGATTCTGAGGATAATGCCCAAGCAGTGGAATATGAACAAGGCAATTGGGAGTTGGGTTATAATGGTGCCTCTGCCACATGGAATAGACATTCGATGGAAGGAAGTGATGAAGATGATGATGTCTCTGCAGATGATAATGGCATGGAAGAAAGGGGAGATGAAGATTTAGATGAAGACATTGAGATGAGCGAAGGCTCAGATTTAAATAAAATTGGAAATGATGAAGGTGCAGAATCTGAAGTTTCAGAAGATTATAGCGACTGAGCCGTTGATGTTCAGAGGATTGATGATTGATAAGCTGCATTATGTTTTTGATCTTGCAGCTCCTTTTAGTGAATATATGTATAGGGGAAGAAGAGAACATTACTGCCCCGTGCTTTTCTTTATAGGATAAAACATACCCAGAAAAGAGGAATTAGAAATTAAATAGATCTGCAGTGTAATTCATTAGTGAAGTGAGAAGTTTGATTCTAAACAAGCTTTCTATGGGTACTCTTTACATTATTATTTTTTTTCCGTGTAATGAAAATTTTTATGGTAATAATAAATTGACAGCATTTCCAACTTCATGAGAATGAAAAATATCTCCCACATCGCAGCTCTACATGATAAACTGGTAGCTGTTTCTGTTCTTTTGGCCACTCTTTTAAGTGTTCTCAATTTTTACCTTTCAATTTTTTTGTAATACAAATTTTCAAGATTACATTCTCTCTTCAGTACGATTTCATTTGACATTTAAGCAGCCATCTCTCTGGGTAAGAACTAAGAAGACTGCAATGGCTAATTTCAGCAGGGTGACAGAGGTTGCTACTCCTCAGGGCTTACCAGTGGAATGTAGCAACTACCTTTCACTTTATTCTATATACAGCATTAGAGCTTGCGGGCTACTATTCTCATGAAATGTAAACTGATTTGTAATAAATTATGCAAAAAAGGCATTACACAAGGTATATAAATCTAATTTTTATTTTTTTCTTATTTATTTACATCTATGACTGTATATATTATGTATTATATTAACACTAAATAGTATTAACAGACACCTCTCATGTACGCATCTAGCAACTATTTAGAGGTTAGAATCTCCGTGAATTCTATAAAATGCTTCTTCTTTGAAAAAGAATCAGTTGGCCGAAAATTTGACCGGTGCCACTTTCCTCTTCAAATAATGATGTTAACCATTAACGTTCACAATTATTATTTTTTTTTAGAGGACCATATTAAAGGATATTAGAGAAAAACCAATTTTTCTTCATCGTCTTCTAGATGTTCAAGCAAAGCACATAAGATCCACCGTGTCTAGTTAGTCAAGATGAAGGAATTATTGTTGCAGCAAATACATTCAGACCTCTCATGATACCAAACAAGCTATTATGCCAATTTTATTTAGAGCTATCCCAATACATTTTAATGTGTGATTGTTGCATCTAATCTCTGTTTTCATTGCCTTCTTCGAGAAGAAATCATCTTCAGCCAGTGATGGTGCATGAATGCTCACCAGTGTGGCACCGAACAACTGCCTCCAAGAGTCTTTTTGGGACAACAGCTTTCAGTGCACCTAACAAAACTGAACTACCCACTCTTTAGGCCTTAAATTCACTCCACTTTTATTACTTCGTATGCAAAAACTTAGTAGTACAAATTACCAATCCTTCCTCTATCCTATCCGCACCTCTTCCAACCGACAAGAAGAAAAGGAAAAAGAAAAAAAAAAAGGAAATTAACCAAATTAAGAAGTTGACTTCGGATACAAGTATTCACATGCGTCCATCACTATCTGCATTCCAGGCAGACACAATCTATGGAGCCAAGAGTTTTTTGATCCCAGACTTCTGCTCAGCAGTTAACCTCTTAGGAAACTGGATGTTGAATTTGATTCTCAGATTGCCCCTCCTCGATGGATCTTTGGGTGTTGGCATACCTTCCCTTGGGACAACCTCCTCGTAGTTTGGATGAATCACGTTGGTAATTGGGATGGTTAGGCTTCTTCCATCAAGTGTTGTGAGGTAGACAGTGTACCCTGTCAGCGCTTCTGCAAGTGATATTTTCTGCGTAACAACCAGGTCATTGCCATCACGTGTGTATATACTGTGAGGTTTTTCATCGATTATGAAAACAAGATCGGAAGGAATAACATTTGGTTGCTCGTTTCCTTTCTCTGGGAATGTGATCTTTGTTCCCTTTTTCCATCCAGGCTTGATGTCAATTGTCAGGATTTCCTCCACCGGCAAAGTCTTCCTGCAGGATAACACATATTCCCAGCTAAGTTACAACTCTAAACAAGCTAAGGCATTCAGTACAAAGCAACAGCAACAAGCTTTTCAGCAGAGAAGCTTGATTAGTTGGACTATCACAATTGCATTGGTTATGGAGAAATTCACTTGAGACAAATTATTACTGTTAGATCAACATACCCAATATTACAGAAACTTCCCCTCTGAAGCTGATTCCAGAGCATTTTAGCTGAATGCTCTGAAATACAAAAATCACATGAGGAAGCCAAACTCAAACCTATTTCTCCAACAGTTCGTATGAAATTATTACCAACTAAATATATGACATAATAGATCCTTCTGATTCTCCCCCACGATTTTGCCTTCTTATATCTTGAACTAACACAGGATAACTTAGAGGGGAATGCTCAAGCTGAAAGACTCATGGTTTCTGCTAAGTAGGATGAAACTACATAACGCGTGCATTCTTCTGCTACATATCTCACTACAACCTATATCAGAAGCATGAACCGGAACCAGAAGAGTTTGTGATGCAGTGCCTAGGGAAACAGCATAGGAACTGAAAGAAGGCAACAATGGCAATTGGGTTGATGACAGTGACAAACAGAGGTCTATCAACAAAATTAACATATAAAAGAACAGATTGCTACGGATACTACAATGGATAACTACATGATCATTCAACAAAATGAGATACACAAACCAAAAACAAGACCATAAAAAAAGATATTAATAGCCACTTACCCACTTGCATCTGCGATTTCTCGAGAAATCTTCATCTTCTTTGTAGTTCCTCTGTAGAGCTCCTCGAGGCTACAAGGCAATGTATTTTCTATTGGAGGAGCCTTACGGGGCCCTTGATTCATCGGCCTGCTCTCTCCGAAAGAACTAAACATATCATCACCAAACATTCCACCGAAGGTTCTTGAACCACCCCTCATGCCATTGCCGAAACCTCCCATGCCTCCAAATGGGCTTGAAAAACCAAAAAACTCCGCAAAAATGTCGTTGGCGTTTCTTGGGTTAAATCTAAAGGTTGTTGAACCATCTCCAGTTTGGAAGAAGGTTGCTCCACCAGGGCCACCAGCATCAGGTGGTGGCACCTGGCCTTTGAGCCCTTCTTCACCATACTGATCATAAATTGCTCTCTTCTGGGGATCACTCAGAACCTAACAACACATCATAGCACAAAGTGAGTTTCAAATTCTAAACCTTTTGATCTGCTTGATGACATACAGGGGATTGCGAGACAGACAGTTCTTCATATTAAAAATCTGTGGGAATATGAACAGTCTTACAAAGGCAACAAAAAAAAACCAATTCAAATTTATACACAATCTTCAAAACAGCCACAGAACTAGAAATATGTTCACAATTAAGAAATCAGATGCTTAAATATGATTTTGACATCCAAATATTAAATTCCCAGAAAACATATAATCAGAAGGTAGTCATTCAAGCTTTTCATGTGAACAGAGCAACAAATCACAAGGCTAACTTGAGAGAAAGCAATAGATAAGTCAGGTAAAAGATCAAACTTGAAACTTGAAAGAGTCATCTAACCTCATAGGCTTCAGAGATTTGTTTGAACTTAGCTTCCGCTTCTTTCTTGTTGTTGGGGTTCTTATCAGGATGCCATTTCATAGCAAGTTTCCTATACGACTTCTTCAAATCCTCATCCTTCGCGTTCTTATCAACTTGCAATATCTTGTAGTAATCTACACCCATAAGAACTCTCTTTCTTCTTCCCTCTCCTTTGTTTCTTCTTCTATTCACTCTCCTTCTTTGCCTGTGATCTTCTCTTTTCTAGAAGAACAAACTTGTAAACCAGCACCGAGAAACTATATATAT
Organism: Moringa oleifera; assembly: GCA_021397835.1. Taxonomy (NCBI): domain Eukaryota; kingdom Viridiplantae; phylum Streptophyta; class Magnoliopsida; order Brassicales; family Moringaceae; genus Moringa; species Moringa oleifera. The sequence goes on from JAJFZO010000168.1 coordinate 5,499,759, forward strand.
CAGACACCCAGTTCCTATCCTTGTATATCTATAAATACTTGGCTTGTGTTGTTGAGTTTAGCTCGAAAGGAGAAAGAGACAGAGATAGAAGAGAAGGATGAGTCTGGAAGAAGAAAAAGACCAGAAGGGTGTGGAAGTTTCGAGATAAGAGCACCAAATGCGAACAGGCCCAAGATCTCTCCCGACCCCAACGTGTAATGAGCAAAAAAAGAAAAAAAAAAGTCCTTTTCCTTAGCTATAACAGAGACTTCTGCTCTAAAACAGACACGACCGTGTTTCCTGCATGCGTCCACCACCATCTTATGTAATAAAAAATGTCCAAAAAAAACTAAACTAAATATCAAAGCAAATTTTATACTATTTTTTTTAAAATTTTGATTAAATTTTATATTATTTTTTTATTTTGTTAATTATATATATGTATTATTTAAATTAAATTTTGTTTTAAATTCTTTTAAAAAGTTATTCAAATTCAATCAATTTTGACTTAAAATTCATTCAAATTATTAACAAAATTAAAAATATAAATGGATTTGAATCACATCATATTTTATATATATAATTGATTTAAAGAATACTACACAGACAAAATTTTAGTTGAAAATACAAATAATATTAAATTTATTTTGATATTCATCAAAAAGAAATTAAAACTTATGCGCTACTAATATTTTACCAACTTTTTTTAAAATCAAAAATTTATATTTAAAATGTCAAAATGGAGATACAAAACTAATTTCTTTTTTGCATTGACTCTTGACTTCGGCCCAAGTTCTTTTGGGCTTTCTATAAAGCCCAATAAAGCAGTCCAGCCAGTGGGTCAGAAGTCTGAATATGGAGCTCCAACTATTTCTTGGCCCGACACCAAATGAGGAAAGAAGTATTGCTTCTTCGAAACAATGAACGAAATATCATTTCTGAAGTCAGTCTCATTATTAGGCTCGTTGTTCATGGATCGATCAATTTATAGTTCGGTCCGATAGATTTAATTGTGATTCATTTAATAAGTGAATCAAGTTCGGATAAATGAGTTAGATTATGGTCAATGTCAATATTAGATCTATGACCCATAAATCGATTTGTTTGGGATCCAACTGGATGGGTTTTAGTTGGACCATTTTAATAATTGAGTGAGGCTTAGGTTACGTATTTTATAAATGGGTCCCAAATTTTGAATTGAATCTTCTTGTTAATATTAATTAACTAAATTAACGGACGGAAGTCATTTATTTTATTTAAATTTAATTAAAATTTATAATTTTATAAAATTAATAAATAAATAAATAATAATATATATCTTTTTTAGTTTAATTTATACATTTTTCGCAAGTTAATTTATGAGTAAAGGTTTTGTAAAATCTTGATATTTACTCTGTATTGGTAATTCAAGTCTCATGTTTAAAAAATAACAAATATAAATTTAATCTCTCAATTTGATTTAAATTAGATTTTAATTCAAATAATTATAAAAGATTAAAAATATATTCACTATTAAAATGTTTCAAAATAATTCAAATGAATCATTGGTTATGTTTCAAGTTTACCTTTAAAATTTGAATAATTTTGATATAAGATCTTTTTTTGTGAATTGTTTAAATTTTAATAGTGTAATTTTTTCAAAATATATATATTTTCAATATTTAGAAAATTTTAAAACTTTTTATGGCAGTAGCTTGAATATTTATTTATATCTATAAAAATTTTTAAATTAAAATTTGTTATATTAAATTTTCAGTTTGAATATCTTTAATTTTTAAATTTTTTTATAAAATTTAATTTAGATCAAATTGATAGATTAAAATTTGATTTGTTACCATTTGAATACAAAAATTTGATTGATAACATAAAGTAAATATTAAAATTTTATAACGCCTTTACCTTTGATTTATCTTAACAAAAGTAAAATTAATATATTTATTTTAAATTAAATATTATTAAAATTATTTTAAAAATATTTTATAATTAAATAATAATATATATTACTCATTAATCTTTTTGATTTCAATATTATACGTACAAAATATATCAATTTTGTTATATATTTAATATTTTAAAAGTTTGAAATTATTAGTTTAATAAAATTTTATATAATTTTTATTAGTATTTATTTAGTATATTAAATTTTACTTATTTTTATATTATTTTTAAAAAATAATAAATAAGATTATTTATCAAATTAATTTATATAAAATATATCGTATCACATATGATCTATTTTAAATCCATTAAATTGATTAATTTAAAATATAATAAGATAATCTGTTAACGTGGTCTAATGAGTAAAGCCGATGAGAACGTTATGAATCACATATTTCTCAAATGAACGACATTGATCTAATTAATTACCATGAAAAGTTACTAAGCTTTAGTATAGGTTAGACTTTAGATCATGATTTCATGTGTTAGGTTAATCTGATCTGACTGGTTTATCGACCACATAATCATGGGCTTTAATTTTTAAACATCAAATAATCTTGTGAAGATCAAGTAAACCAGTTAATGAATTAAACTCATTTGACCCATTTAAATTTAATTAAATTTAATTATAAATTTTATAAATATACAAATTTAATAAATTAAAATAAATAATTAATAAATATATTTTATTTTTTAATTATATATTCTTTACAAGTTACTTCATTTTTAGTTAACATATTAATAATTTTAATTAAATATTATTAATATTATTTAAAATCTATTTTATAATTAGATAATACTATCACTTGCTAATTCCATTAATTTTAACATTACCCGTGAAAATGTGTATTAAAATTTTTATATATTTAATATTTTAAGAATTTAAAATTATTAATTTAATACTTTTTACATATTTTTTAGTTAATATATATTTATTTACATTATTTTTTAAAAAATAATAAATAATATTATCTATAAAATTAATTTATATAAAATTTATTCAAGTCGCATATAACTTATTTAAAAATTATTAAATTAATTCGTTTAAGATGTAATAAAATAGGATTTATGAATAAATTTTATAAAAAAATTACAAATTATATGTTTTTTAAATAAATGAGTTCGATTCGATTCGTTAGTGCAAAAAATTCATTAAGCTTTGTTTCAAGTGAAACTTGAACTATGATGTTACAAGTTAGACGGACCCAATTTGATGTGTTATCAATATTGATTTTGGAGCATACAATTCCCCTTAATAAATTATCAAAAAAGTTAATTGCATCAAAGAGTTTGGTATTTTATATAAATTTTTGAATTAAAATTTATAAAATTTATATTAATTAAAAATTTATATTTTAATTTTTTTAATGTAAAATTTTTATCTAATAAATTTTATAAATTTAATTTAAGATAAAAATAAAAAATATATTATATATAAAAATTTATTAATTAAATTAAAATATATTTATGATTTTTAATATATTTTAAAAAATAAAAATAATAATCAATTATTACAGAAGTAAATATGTTATTTCATGTATCATAAATTATGAACATTAAAATTAATAAAATGTATTAGACAAAAATTTGGTATTAAAAAATGTTGAAACATAATTATTTAATAAATATATATTTTAAAATTTTTAATTCAAAAATTATTAAAAATATAAATCAATGAAAATAATGTTAATTATAAAATAATTATGCTTTATAAAAATAATTTAAAATCAAATTAATAAAAAATAAACAAATATTAAAGAAGTTCTAAATTTACATCAATTTTAATTTAAATATCATCATTTTAAATTTATTAATTTGTTAAAATTAAAAATATAAATTCAACAAATTTTGATTTAAAATTTTATATACACGTTAAAAAAAGTTCAATTTAATTTTATAAAAAAATTTAAAATTCTTTGGCTATTAAAATATATATATTTAATTTTATATTGTTAATTTTTTTAAAAAATTATAAAAATAAATTATAAATTAAAATTATTTAAATTTAAAATAAAGTATATGAGTTATTTAAATTATTTTTGAATTATTTTAACTAAAAAGTATTTGATTTTATAAAATTTGGACTGCATTCATGAATTTTTTTAATAAAGTAGGATTATGTGCTTCTGTTTAAACAGCTTAAAACAAAGTCTCATGATTCTCGAGAGCCGAAAAAGAGCAGCAGATCCGATGGTGAGTTCACGTGATGCTTTAACTCGCCCATGACCCGTTAGCTAAAAAGCCATGCTTCAGGTTCGAGTATGATCTCGTTGCCATCATAGAGCCCTCTTCCCGAGAGTGAATTTGTGGATGACGCAGTGTTAGCCACTGAGGGCGACCGGATCGTATTCCCACCACGTGCCGTGCACCCCGTGCAATCGAAAAAGCTAATCCACTTTTTTCTTTCTTCCAAAGATCTCCACGGTTTTACGTGTTCGCCTATTATTGTCTGCATCATTTCTACTTATTCTCTGTTTCATCTTCATCAGCTCACTCGTTTTGCTTTGCTTACTCTCTTTTTCCAGGTCCTCCTTTCCTCTTGGAGACCGAACTACTCTCTCTCTCTCTCTCTCTCTGTGTATGGAGGTATGCGCACAATTATATACATATACAGATGAATGCATGCAGGTGGCCTGAAAATTTGCTGAATTAAGCGCAATGAGTGCAATCACATTGCCTCTTCAAGGCATCACTCTCCAACAATCAAAGCTCTCATTTCCTTCTTCTATCACTCTTTCTTCTCTATTTTCGAATTCACCTAGAAGCTTCTCTCCGTTCCCGATCCTCCACAACGTCACTAAAAGGACCTCCCCTGCGCTCGCTTCCACAAGCGAACCAGAGCTCCTTGCCAACTCCGTAACCGTTGACAATGTTGACACCGACGATTCCACCACCGTTTTTGTCATCCGTGCGCGCAACAGGATCGGTCTCCTGCAGGTCATCACCAGAGTCTTCAAGGTCCTCGGCCTCCGCGTTGACCGTGCCACCGTCGAATTCGAGGGAGATTTCTTCACCAAGAGCTTCTTCGTGACCGATTCCCATGGCAACAAAATCGACGACCAGGAGAGCATTGATAGAATCAAGAAGGCGCTGGTCGAGGCGATCGACGATGGTGCTGATGTTGCCTTGGGGGCATCGGTCACGGTGGCGCCCTCGGCGAGAGGCATGGTGGTGCGGAGGGCGGGGTTGGGGTTACCGTTCGGTGAGAAAAGAGCCCAAGCGGAGAGGATGTTTGGATTGATGGATGAATTCTTAAAGAACGATCCGATTAGTCTACAAAAGGATATATTGCATCACGTTGAGTATACAGTAGCCCGATCGAGGTTTAGTTTCGATGATTTTGAAGCTTACCAGGTAATTATATTTATGGTTTTGTTGTTTCTGGTTCATTTGTTTCATATATAATTTGATAGTGTAGTTTGTGAATCTTGAGCTAGACAATGGAAGTTTAGTGTTATTGGTATAGCTGTCAACAATGAGGGTAATTGGGTGAGTTTGGGCGTTTTAAAAATTTTGGCGGGAATCAGTGCAAGTTGCTGTTTAAGGCTTTTTTTTCCTCCCCTAAATAACCGTTAATCTTGCAGAAAAAAGAAGAGAATAGAACAAATTCAATTATTTCACTACTTACGAGATACTTAGCTGATATGCTGTTTTGAGAGCTGTAACATTAGTTGTGGCTTGTGAACTTGTGAGGAAATGTTGGTAAGAAATTGAGGGCATTAGGGCAAAGAATATGGGGCTGAAAGAAGCCATTCTTCGTGGAGGGGAAAGAAGGAAAGAAGAGGAAGAGAGAAAGAGAAGGAGGGGGGGGGGGGGGAACACTGTTTCATAAATAAAGGGAATAATTGTGAATAGGTTTGTAGTTTTTGATATGGCTGAAACGGCAGAATTGTGGGAGATAAATTCAGATTTACTTAATATGGATGAGCCATCTACCATAGCTGCTTTGGGTGAGAACCCCACAAGAATAGATAGTTTCGCATCCACCTTATAAAGGTAGCTTCAGTTACTAGACACCTTTCCCCTCATTAAATTGTCTATATCTAAAATCTTCTCCTTAGATGCTTCCCAGCAACAAAACCGCCTTAAGCATATTGTTAATATGCTACTAATGCACTGCGATGATAGAATATCAAGAGTGTTGTTTGAGATGCTGCTTTTTATCATATTCTTGGAATACAATCTTTTAAGAGTAGCCATTATAAATTTGAGTTTGATATGATGGTATTTGTAGGCTTTGGCACACAGTGTAAGAGATCGGTTGATTGAGCGTTGGCATGATACTCAAATACACTTCAAGAAGAAGGAACCGAAGCGACTATATTTTCTCTCACTAGAGTTTCTTATGGGTATACAGAAGCTTCCTCCTTGTATCGTAGTATTTTGATTATACATATGTCAATCTAAGGTTTTTTGTTTTTTTATCGGAACTAATTTAATGTTGTCTTTCTTCTAAACAAGATGGTTATGTTGAATTGATGAAGTTTAACCATTCTATCTTAGTTGATCCGGTGCACTGTGACTTTTCAGCTCTCTGTAATGTTCCTCTTTACTTTTCTAAATGCTCTTGTTTGGCATTATACCTTTCTCCTTTATCTTCACTTAGATTTTGTAGAAATATATGGTTGGTTTGCAATGTGTCCTTCAAAGTGAGAAAGCATGGATATATCATTTGTGATTCAACTAAAGGAGATGGCTTTTTGTATTGTTTTTCTAGTTTATTGTTTCAAAATATTTTTGGCCTCTTTGCTGTAACCGCTGTCAAACACTTTCTGCTTGATGATGTTTTTACCTTCTATGAAAGCTAAGTATGCATGATATTTAGGACTTTGATGTTCTTAATTTGTTTGGCTCCCTTTCTACCTATGTTTTCCCCTGTCATTCATGTCTTCCTTTTGATCATAAATGTATCTCATAGCAATGCTGAATCTCATCATGTGTGTGGTGTTTCATGTTTGTGGTTTCTCATGTATCACTACAGTATACATAAATGCATTTTCTGGGTGATGGTATGCTTTTTTGAATCCTTTACTAATTTGTCTCAGTAATTTGTTAATTATATCATTTACCCATTTTTTTGTTGACCTCGAGCATGATCATGTTTTGTGCTTCTCTTATTGAACTGCTTATCTTCCTCCGTTCCAGAATCGTGACTAATTTGTCTGTTGAAGATATTAATATTCTTTTTTTTCTAAAAGACTCACTATTGAGACACATTTTCATTTTAAAATACAGGCCGCTCCTTGTCAAATAGTGTCATAAATCTTGGCATTAGGGACCAATATGCAGATGCCTTAAGCCAGCTTGGTTTTGAGTTTGAGGTTTTGGCTGAGCAGGTTAGCTCGTAATTGTTGTTCTTCTCCTTGATTCTCCTGTTCTTCCTGTATTACTAAATGGAGATTCTTAACATAAGAGCAACATGACAAACCCGTAAGAAGAATAAAATCTATGAAATAAAAAAGAAGTCCTCATTATGTGGAATTTAGAGAAATGAAGTTCATTGAAAGAATTGGATCCGCGAGACCAGAGCATGGAGGTCCATTCTCTACAGAAGTATCAGACTTGAACTTCATTGCGAAGGTTGCATAGGGAGACAATGAACTCTCAATTTGGAGTCTCATAGATATTATTTCTTTTCCCCTTTCTCCCAAGGAGAAAGGAATTATTGATATTGATACATCATGAGATGATGTACATTTGTAAATGCTGGCTGGCATGAACATCTTTACCTACAGATGTCAAAACATGCTTATCATATTGATTAGTCGTTGCAAGAAGACTTCTAGATCGCTCCATGGGAGACTTCAAAGTAGATGCTTAAAATCATGTGCCCAAAAGTCTTTTTTTTTTTCCTCTATCATTTTAAGTCTTCAGTGTTTCCTTTTTCTCTTTCCATGAGTCATTTGCTCTGATGTTCCAAGGAAGGAGATGCTGCCCTTGGTAATGGTGGTCTTGCTCGTCTTTCAGCATGTCAAATGGATTCGCTGGCAACTTTGGACTATCCTGCATGGGGGTATGGTTAGAACCTAACTGAGCCATAAAGTCTGCCTATCTATCTTTACCAGCTTCAGCATAAACAATGTTAGAGATATGTCAATGCTGTTGCTATGGTTATTATTACTTTTTAAATGTCTGAGAACCAATATCAATGATATGGTTATTATCATGTTTTATTTTGTCAGTAGTTTTTAAGTATGTGGTATTATTTCCTGAACAATTTCAGATGGAAGGATTCTCTTAGAATAACTAGATAATGATGCTGCAATATATATTTTGGAAATATTTGAATAATTTCTTCTTCACCAAATATGAGAAACTAAATTGTCAACACGAAAAAATTTTGAGAGCTTACTTTTTATGCAATTTTTTTTTATTACCAAATTGCTTTTCAAATAGGAGGGTGTTGGTTTAATTTGGAGAATCTGCATCTTCCTCATGCAGTTATGGATTACGCTACCAGTATGGGTTATTCCGTCAGGTTATTTTGGATGGCTTTCAACATGAGCAGCCTGATTACTGGTTGAACTTCGGAAACCCTTGGGAGATAGAGCGGGTTCATGTAACATATCCAGTGAAGGTTTGATTGTTTGTCATTGTTGGCTGTCTACATTTGATTGGATTTGCTATACTTCTGCACTGACAATCTATGTCATGCTGGGTGGACAAGTTCTATGGAACTGTAGAAGAGAAACTTCTGGATGGAGGGAAATTGAAAGTTTGGGTCCCTGGAGAAGCGGTAATTGAATAGCATTTTAGCTATAATTTTCATTTAAATTCCTTTTTCACATTTACAATTTTATTATTTCATAGCGCATTCGTTAAACTTTTGAAGATGTATTACCCAATTGAGGAACAAAACTTTCCTGAATAGCTTAGTATCTCTCTCAGCTCATTCATTTGTTGTCAATTATGGTAGGTTGAAGCTGTGGCATATGACAACCCTTTACCTGGTTATGGAACAAGGAATACTATTAATCTCCGCCTTTGGGCTGCAAAACCCAGTGATGAACTTGATATGGTAACGTTGCCTAACCATCATCATGCTTTTCTCAGGCATAGATATTTTTTGTTGGTTATTATGGTAAACAATTGCCTGCCATGTATGTTGACTTGAGGGCTATTGTTGTCTACAAGCATATTATCTATATACAAGTAGAACTTCTATTGAGTGCATGTCGCAGGATTTTCTTGGTCTAACATTTTATACATATAATTAAGATAAAGTGCAAAAGAAGATCGTATATGTCAAGTTAATTTAGAGTTGTCGAATTTGGGTGGATCAGAAATGTAATTAGTTATTTGATCTGATGACCGTATCAAAGGAATATAGCCAACTGTATGACACTGGTTATAGGCTTTCTTTTTCTCTTCCCAGCACCACTTAAGGTAATTTCTAAGGTTTTTGTTTCTGTTTGGTATCAAACTATTTCTGCATTATATTATGTTCATCATGTTTCAATTTATTTAAATACTTATCTCTTTTTTTTTCCCCTTTAAATTTGTTTCCTTTTTTTTTTCTCTTTTATTAGTTGAAGTTGTGAAACTTTCTCTGCAGGAGTCCTATAATACTGGAGATTACATCAATGCTGTTGTCAACAGACAGAGAGCAGAAACTATAAGCAGTGCTTTGTACCCTGATGATCGGTCTTATCAGGTATGCTTATTTCTTCAACTAAAAGTATTTCTTAGTTATATTTAAAGCGGACTTCATCTTATTACTTTATGGTCTATATTATAGTACTTGTGAAGGTAGTTTGGTTTTGAGGATGCTGATTGGATTTTACAAAATGGGGATCATTCATGCTGCTTTGACACTCTTGTAATTGTGCGGAACATAGTGAGGATCTAGCTTGTGGAATTGACAACTTTTTTTTTTTTAAAAAAAGATATAGAGTGGTAATTACCCATTACTCTTCCTTCTTCCTTAGTCCCTTGTGTCTTATGGATCTTAAGGATTTTGCTTAGTTGGACATGTCTAGCTAAAATGTTGCCTAAATGTTTGAGGCTTGGTATGATCAATGTTTTCAAATTGCTGAACGTGTTGTCCTATGAGTTCCTTTCGTTTGTAATCTTTGTTGCATGCTTATTTTGAACTCACCTTCATTGTTGAAAATATTTTTCGATAGAATGTGCTGTATGGTTATCGCATGCTTGGTCAATTTTGCTTTGAGAAATGATAACAAGGAATTGAGGAACTGGTGCTTCTATTATGCGTTAATAGATTTTCTTGGGGACATAATATGCTTTTGTCTTGCACCCTTTTCATAACATAATATTTTAATATTAAATGAAAAAACTGTCTTGGAAAAGGTGGACATTTCATGAATCTTTTGCCAAGTGGACTCTGTATTCATCTTCATGGCATTACAGTTATTCTGTTGCATTTTGTAGAAATTTCTTGATCTCCATCTCTTAGTACATGTAAATTCTGTCATCTGGTGTATTTCAGGGGAAGGAATTGCGCTTGAAACAACAGTATTTCTTTGTCTCAGCATCTTTACAAGACATCATTCGAAGATTCAAAGATACTCACAATAACTTTGATGACTTTACAGATAAGGTTGTATCTGCACCACATTATGAGGTGGAATGTCAGTTCTGTTGGTTAATTCTTGCTTTTGTATTCAAAATCAAGGTGGTTATTTATACTCGGCATGTATTTTTAATGTTGTGATTTCCTGCTCCTATGTCCATTTGCACATGGACAGTTGTGGGATTAAAGCTTTCTTATGTCAACTAAGAAACTCTTCGATCATCAGTATTTTTTGGATTATAATTCCCATTTCTGCTCTTCAACTATCCTTTCTGCATCTTGTGCAGGTTGCTTTACAACTAAATGATACACACCCATCCCTTGCTATTGCTGAGGTCATGAGAATCCTAGTAGATGAAGAGCATTTGGATTGGAATAGAGCGTGGGACATAGTATGCAAAATTTTCTCTTTCACAACTCACACTGTCTCACCTGGAGGACTGGAGAAAATCCCTGTTGATTTGCTGGGGACTCTTCTCCCACGCCATTTACAAGTAGGTCTTAACATTTTCATCTGCTTTTCTGTGTGAACATATTTTAACCTTTTTGCTTCCAGAGTTTCTTTATTAATTGAAGCAACTAAGGTGGTTTCCCTTTAGTCATCTGTTGCATCATGGATTCATCATTGCCATTCTGCAAATGATTTTTATCAACTTCTTTCTAAGATATATGTCTGGGGTTTGATTAAGTTGCTTTTGTTTAGATTATATATGATATAAATTTCAATTTCATGGAAGAGTTGAAGAAAAGGATTGGAGTAGATTATGATCGACTGTCGAGAATGTCAATTGTCGAGGAAGGTGCAGTGAAGGTACTTTAGATCTTGTATGAAAGTTTGCTGATATAATTAATTCCGTTGTTCAGTTCTACTCTCTTAGATTCGTAAAATTGGTTGTAGTAGGATTGTTTGAGATCAGACTGAAACATGTGACGAAGTGAATATTGCTTGCATATTGCCCCCAGTCTTTGTTTGCAAGTGATACCCCTTCCCATCTAGGAGGAAAGTCTTACTCTACCCATAGCTTTAAGCTTCTTGATAATATAATGATCTAATAGGCAGTTCACCAAACAAGTTCCTCAGTCTTTTTTGTCTTTGTCTTTGTCTTTTTCCCCCAGAGTTTAATGTTCTATTCATTTATTTAGTGATAGTAAATACTAAATACAGTCAAACATAAAGAAAACAAGAATGCTCGCCTATATCAGGCTTCACTAGTCAAAGCTACCTGTAGATTACTTGTACAAATGAACATCTTAAACCTTCTTAAACTTTTAATAAAAGCAATGATCCAACTCCGAAACTTTTAATAAAATCATGATCCAACATTTTGTTTGATGAATATTTGGAATCCTATTTCTATATATAGGTGTGTCTATGCAGGTGGGTGCATAGGACAGAGCAGGCTTGTATATTAGACTGTGTTATTATCTTAATCCTTATCCTAAAATTTTCTAATGTAGTTAACAATACTCATTTCTGATGACACAAACTCATGTGGGAAAACATCTCTTAATTATGCCTTCAACTCCTCTCTGCCTCTACTCTCTTTTAGAGCAGATGTGCATTTTTGTGTGTGAATATGGGATATGAGGTGGGATTACTAGTTCTCTTTTTTCTTTTATTTTCTTTCGTTTTGGGCTGGTGGTTTTTGTTGTTGTTTATCTTCTTATGCATAGCTTAATGGTAAATTGCAAAGGCATCAGGAAACCTGTAACTTAATTATCATTTTGTTCAACAGTGTATTCGAATGGCAAACTTATCAATTGTTTGTTCTCATACTGTGAATGGTGTTTCCAGAATGCATTCAGAATTATTGAAAACAAGATTGTTCAAGGTAGAATGCAACTTCATTTTTATTTTATTTATTATGTTATCTTGCTACCCTAACTTTTATGGTAAGTTTATATTGAACAGTCCATAGTACCTTCAATGATTTATCTAATAGAACAAAATTTTTGCAGGACTTTTATGAGTTGTGGCCTCACAAATTTCAGTACAAGACCAATGGAGTAACACAGGTTGCATTTCATCCCCCTCCAACCCCACCTCACCCCCCCCCCCCCCCCCCCCCCCCCCCCCCCCCCCCCCCCCCCCCCCCCCACCTCTCGTTGACCCAACTTTTTGTTATGTGTGACATGAAATTTTAGATGAACAGAGAACAGTAAGATGGAGATGACTTTGATGGCCTACCTGGCCCTTGTAGCTCACGTTATTTATACTTGAATCTTAAGTGGAAGAAGCAATTTATTTTGTCTTCAAGTTGCAAATAATCTCTTTCAGCATTCAAGTGGTGTACCTTCAACCATTTTTGCTGCTAAATTCTTCAGTCTACCTACAAGATGTTGTCTTCTGCAGACAATTTAGATGTCAATTCCAAGTTAGAAAATGTTACTCATGTTATAATCTTCATTTGACCTTGTTTGGTTTTATGTTTTGTTGCTGTCATCTTCATTGGTAGACAAGTTGCTTCCTTTACATGGTAAATTTAAGAAAAATTTTACTGATGATGTGATGCATCTAAGGCTGATGATAATAGATAACTAACAATTATCTAGATGAATTTCTTCTTCATGTATGCTGTTTTTGATCTCTTAAACTGTGATTTCTCAGCGTCGCTGGATTGTTGTGAGCAATCCTGGTTTATGCACTCTTATATCAAATTGGCTCGGCACAGAAGCTTGGATCCGCAACGTTGACCTTTTAGCTGGCTTGCGAGAATATGCCACGAATTCTGATCTCCATCAAGAGTGGAAGATGGTGTGCTTTAGTCTTAGCATGCCTGCAGCTTATATGAAAATGCAATTTATCTTTAGAAATATATCAATTCTTGTTTTGATATGCAGGTCAAGAAGGATAATAAAATGAGGTTGGCTGAGTATATTGAAGCAATGAGTGGTGTGAAGGTTTGAGCACATGCTTTTCTTGGGTTGATATCCTGGGTGCCTCCATTTTCAGAAGTTAATTGTTGTATAAATGTTTGCTAGCGATCTGATCTTTGTAGTATATCGCACTTAATTGCAGGTCATTGTAGATGCAATGTTTGATGTGCAGATAAAACGAATACATGAGTACAAAAGACAGTTGCTTAATATACTTGCCATCATCCATCGATATGACTGTATCAAGGTGAATCTTTAGATTAGAAATTCTACTGTCTCAGATTAAACTTATAAAACTTTTTACTGGGTGAATGAAATCTGTATTCTGACATAAAATTTATTGAAGTGCTAGATAACTCTGAACTCTCAGCTTTCTATCCTGTCCTGGTTATTTGGCAGTAAATGCTAAGCATATGCTTTGGTTTTCATGATGATGGGGTGGAAAGCCTTAATCATCTGTTCAACTGTCAGCAATTTGGAAATTGTTTCCATCTGTTGTGGATTAATTCAATGAGCCATATAGTCAGTATTTTGAACTCTGCGTTATGAATTGTAGAGTGGTAGTAGATGTGCTCTGGATGAATTAACCTATGGATGTTAATCGTTAGTCTTACTAGGCTTTCTACATCTTATATCTAATATTTAATTATGTTGAAGCAGTTTCAGTGTCTTACTCTCCTTCTGTTGCAGAATATGGAGAAGAGTGAGAGAAGAAAGGTTGTACCCCGGGTCTGCATAATTGGAGGGAAAGCAGCGCCTGGTTATGAAATGGCGAAGAAGATTATCAAACTTTGTCACGTTGTGGCAGAAATCATTAATAATGATGCTTATGTCGGTGATCTTTTAAAATTGGTGAGGAAATGTGTTGTTTTTCATCTTCTGTTGTTGTGGATGTGCATATTACTGCAGATATGCTTGACATGCAATGTGTCAATTATTTATCTACAAGTGGAACAAATTGCCCATAGCCACTGTCAAACACTTGCATGGTTAGGCTTCTTGTATTTTAGCATTAGTACACAGGACTCTATTTATTTGAGTTGCTGTTTTATTTTATTCATCTTTACCTACTATTTCAGGTTTTTATCCCAGATTACAATGTATCTGTCGCTGAATTGGTAATACCAGGGGCTGACCTTTCACAACACATAAGGTATGTAAAAATTGTGGTACAAAGATTGCATTTGATGAAATTCTTCAATTGCATCTTGTTAATTAACAATACAGCCTGCACTTTTTAGTACCAAACTAGAAGTCTTAATGATTGTGGTTCAGCAGGTTTTACTTTTGTGCAATTCCTTAGATTCCCTTTGTCTCTACTCTCTCCCACTGTGTAGAACTTATTGGAACTGAATGTGTTCTTATATTTGGAATCTGTTGGCATAGGTCTTACATTTTAAGATCACCTAACAAATAAATGCATCCAAATGTGTCAACATAGATTGCATGAAGGGGCATATTTAATTTCCAACTTGCGAATGACTTGAGTAAAAAGTTTCATTGTTACACTAGCTTCTTGAGTCTCATACAGCACTGCAGGACATGAGGCATCGGGAACTGGCTGCATGAAATTTTTGATGAATGGATGCTTGCTTTTAGCTACAGCAGATGGGTCTACCCTCGAAATTACTGAAGAAATAGGAGCAGACAACATGGTAAGTGTTAGTTGAAGGAAGGCTTGTGAGGATACTCCTTGAATTGGAGCTAACATATAATTGGATTGTGCAAGCAGAACAGATCAACATATTGAGTAAGAATCATTTACCAAATTGAGAGTTGGGATTTCAAACACATTGAAATCTAACAAATACAAGAACTAGGTTCTACATATTATATATTCTTCTTTTCTTTTTCTCCTGGCTGTTATTTTAAGATTGCTGCTCCTTTACTTCGGAATTCTTTTTCTTTTTCTTTTTGTAATAGAGTCATTGCCCTGTCAATGGTCCACCAAAGTAGGATCTTAAAAAAAAAAAAAGATGTGATGTCAGGATTAGACTTCTCTGGTGCATGTTCTGGTATATACTTTGGGCATGTAGACAAATTATTTTGTTTATTAATTTGGCTGTAGAACTGTAGTATCAACTATATGGCTGTCAACTACTTGAAAGGCTCGCAAACCCCAAGAACTTCGTTTTTCTTCCAGAATAAATATGCTTGCTTGTGAAATTTAGTTGACTTTTGATACACATAGTAAACCCCGTTTATTGCAATAAAATATAAGCCTGTCCAAGTAAAACCCTGTGGCTACAAGTGCTCATATGAAGTGTGACAAGTACTTTAGTTCCTTTGTAGCTGATTGGCTGATGATAATAGGTGAATGGCTCTCTGAGGATTTTTTTTTTTTTTTTTTCAGTTTCTGTTTGGAGCTAAAATGTCTGAAGTTCCTGCGTTGCGTGAGAAAGGATCGAGTCTCAAAGTTCCTCTACAATTTGCACGAGTTGTGAGGCAGATAACCTTACTCTTTCTCCCGTTTCGTTTCATTCTTTACAAATGAGCGTCTAACATCTCATTTTAAATTTATCTATGTAAAATTGAGATTACCTGGTACTGCAAAGATCTCAAGTTATTTTTTGACCATCTGCTTGGCATGGCTACTTTCAGAGTTTCTGATAAATGCTTATTTTTACTATGTTTATTTGGTGTAGGATGATTAGAGATGGCTACTTTGGCCACCAGGAATACTTTAGGTCATTATGTGACTCCATAGATGATGGCAAGGACTTCTATCTCCTTGGTGCTGATTTTGCTAGCTATTTGGAGGCACAGGTAAAAATCCTTTCTTGCATTGGAGTCCTTAAACCAACTTAGCAGATATGCCATGATTCTGAGTTGGTGTCTTGTATAACAACAGGCTGCTGCAGATAAAGCATTTGTTGATCAAGAGAAGTGGACTCGGATGAGTATTCTCAGCACTGCTGGGTCTGGTAGATTCAGCAGTGATAGGACTATTGAAGAGTATGCAGAAAAGACCTGGGGAATCAAACCATGCAGATGTCCCTTCTGATTATTTCCTTCTAAAACAACATTAAAATGGATCTCGTCACAACTTTCAGCTTCATATTTAACAAAATTATTCAGATAACTTGGTGTTTGGCTGTAATAATATTGGCTACTGGTCCAATGCTCCCAGGGATTCTGGCAGTAATACTCAGTTGGCCAGAAGTCTTATTACCATTGCCTAAGGCTCTGGAAGCAAGAAGGTATTGCTGCTTTTCTATCTTCTCTTTAGAGACAACAGAACTGCAGCTATGCACCTAACTCAAAAGGGTAATCCTGGCACAATGAATCTATGCAGCAACTGGCTTATTTGTGCTGGATGATTACTTGTCTCAGTAAATTAAATAAACAGTTCCTTAGTGTTGTGTTGGAGGAAAAATATTTGTTGCCTGATATTCTGTCCTTAGGTTTTTGTTTTTCGTTACCCTTTTTCCTTTCTCCTTTCTTTTCATTCCCTTGACCTTCCATTAAGCATAAACTCACATGCGATATCTACTTTCACCCTAAATGCCCTCATGTTGCTCGAGAATAACTGTAGCATAGCCATAAAATGTCTATCTCCTTGTAGTTAGGATTCTGTAGGTATTTTCATAGGCGGTGAGAGACAAATTTCTCCTGAAGACAGATCAGCAATCACCATATTAAACTGTTTCATGTCAATCCAAAAGAAAAAATGAGAAAATAATACTATGAAATATGACATTGTTATGTCACTGTTAACCCCCTTTTTTTTTTATTTTACTTGGGTGACTTAACTTTGGCCGGTGTTGGGCCCACGCCGAAGCCTAGCCTTCTTCGCTTGCCACGTAAGCACCGTCAAAAGTTCCAACATAAATATAAAAATCTGTTGAAAAGGGAAATACGCAGAAGTCGATCTAGCTTCACTGCCAGGGTCAAAGAAGCAGAATCGGAGAATTGAATATGGCACTCTATTTGATTCTGTTTCCAGCTCTTCTTTCATCTCTCTTCTCTCTCTCATCTCAACACCAACAGATCAACAAGGACCACCACCTGATCAGCGAACTGCAAGAAGCCAAGCTCAAAATCGCTCGATTGGGTACATGCTTGTTTTCCTTTACTTTTGGGACTACATTTCTCGTTCTCTGTCGAGGAAGTTGAAAGTTGATTCGAATTTTGTTTTGTGGTTTTCTTCTTTTGGCTGTGAACCAAGTGCCGGCCCACCATTATTACTCGCGAATTCATTTCGTTGTTTTTTAATTATGGACTGAACCATTGATGTCATCTAAATCTCAATTTCATTGCGTTGTGAATACAGAATCTGTTCTTGAGGAAACCATCCAAAATTTAGATGCTAAAATTCGTTATGTAAAAGAACGTGAGAAGCTGATCGATGATATGGAAAATCAGATTCAGTATCTCCTCTCTGCTTTGTCAAGTATTAAGGTTTGTTTGATATTATTCTTGATATATATATGTTTTTTTGGCTTCGAATTCTGTAATTTACTCAGATTTCTCATGTATGCCTTGTGAGGTTGAGAAATGACCAGCGGCTACAAGCCTTGGTCAATATTATTCTTAACCAATTATGCATTAGTAGCCTTGTTAGATGTGCATTGTTGAGAAAAGGTGAAATTAAGAAAAAAAAAAAGTTTTTTGAAAGGTAATATGAGTTACCTTTACTTGAAATAATTTCACATCAAGTATGAATGAAATCTTGGAGTGGTATATAAGTTGTGAGATTCTACTTGGCATACTCCACTTTTGTTGGAGGAAAAACGAGATAGGTCCATCATGGTTCAACGCACATGTGCGCATGTTCAATCGTGCTCGAGCTGAACCCGAGTTTGAGTTCAAGTTCGGGCTTGGATTAGGTGGCACTTATATATATATATATTTTAAGACCTAGTCAGCATAGGCACATCAACTTCAACTTGCCACCGCAGCACCATTAGATTGGGTCTTTCAGCTGCCAGCACATTAGTCTATTAGAATAAGTCATCAGCTCATATGCAACCACCTTGCCTAGTTAGCGTACCAGATGCAAAGGCGTGGCAGAGTAGAAAGAGTTTTTGTCACATGACGTGCATGCAGGTGCATAGGTGGCACTGCTGGACCTTATCTTCCCATGAAAACCTCACTTGCTCACATTATAAATGCACCATTTCTCGCATTCTTTAAACCACATTATAAATATCTTTGCTGTTTTATCTTGGAGAAGCTAGTTATAGATTGCTACACACTAACGGCGGAGCCACGAAATGTCTTGAAAAGAGCGATCTAGTTCGCGACTTAGGCTACTAAAATTTTAATAATATTTTTCCTATTTATTATTTATTTTAAGTGATACAATGAATCTCTGATAATGTGATCCAAGGTTCATGGTCCTCTTGAGGTCTCTCATGATCTTTTCAATAGTATGTCAATGCTCGATACTAGATCTACTGGTAAACATATAGAGTAATCCAACAACATAAGCTATGTTAGGCCTAACGCAGTCAATAGCATAACGTAAGCTACGTATTATACTCGCATACTCATTTTGTCTAAAATTTTCTTCAGTATTCTTGAGCAATTTAACACTAGGGTCATGTGAAGTACAAGCAGGTTTACAGTCAAAGCAATTATATTTTTTTGGGATCTTTTCAATATAATGTGATTGATCCAAAGAAAGTTACTTTATTGACCTAGTAATCTTTATTTCAAGGATTATATTAGCTTCTCCTAAGCCTTTCACATCGAAGTTAGCATTTAATAAGAACTTTACTTTCTCTACGACATCAATGTTAGAGTCGAAGATAAGCAAATAATCCATATAAAAATATATAATAGCGCAACGATTATTTTTAGTTTTATAATAGATGCACTTATCACTTTCATTCAGTGTCCATGTGAGATGATGAGATTTTCATGTCATTTCTTAGGCGTTTGTTTCAGACCATATGATGATTTGTCCAGTTTACGAAAACCACAAAACCTTCAGGTTGTTTATGTAGATTTCTTTTTCTAATTTTTCATTTAGAAATATGATTTTACATCCATTTGATGTATAATTAAGTCATATATGACTGCTAGAGCTACTAGTACCGGCATGGATGTTATTCTAGAAATTGGGGAAAAAGTATCAAAGAAATTCATATTCTCCCCTTGTCTATACCCTTTGGCTACAAGGCGAGCTTTGTATTTTTCAACTGCACCTTCGGGTTTCAATTTCTTCTTCAGTGCCTATTTGCAACCTATGGCTTTGCACCCTGGATCTGTTAGATGCCAAGTTTTATTGGACTCAAGAGATTTCATCAGTTACTGTTTCTTTCCACAAGTTGGCATCTAAAGAAGAGAAAGCTTTTTCAAGTGTTTGGGGGTCTTCCTCTAAGGTGTATGCATAAAAATTGGCACCATAGTCCTTAGAAGTTCTAGTTCGTTTGCTCCGCCTAAGCTCATTTTCTTCCTTAATTTATTCATCAATTCTAACATTCGATTGATCACTAGAAGTTGAGCCCCCACTGTTCCTCGATTTAAAAGGGAAATCTATATTCGTAGAAGTCTACATCATTGGATTCAATGATTACATTTTCTTTCAAATCAGAAAACCTATAAGCTTTACTATTTACAGCATATCCTATGAAAATATATTCATATGCTCTATTAGCAAGTTTATTCATTTTGGGATCAGGAATTCAAATATACGGTAAGAATCCCCCAAAATTCTTAAGTAGGATAGGTTGGGTGTTTTGTTCTTTAGGATTTCATAGGGAGATACCTTACTTCTACTCTTAGGGATTTTGTTAAGCACATAACATACAATCAGTAGAATTTCTCCCCACCAATGAGAAGTTGCACCAGAATTTTATAAAATGGCTACTACTAATTCAGCAAGAGTTTTATTTTTTCTTTTAGCTTTGCCATTCATTTCAGGAGAACAGGGTGCAGTTCTTTCATGTAGTATTCCATGGGTCCTATAAAATTCAATAAAGGGACTAGAATCATACTTAGTATCTCTATCATTTCGTAGTCTTTTTACCTTTCTATAGTACTGAGTTTTTACTTCAGTTAAGAATAACTCAAACATGTCAAATGCTTTACTGTTATTTTTCATGAGATACACAGAAGTGTAATCAGAACAATCATCTATGAATATTAAAAAATATTTTTTTTCATTTTTTGTTAAAACACCATCAAATTTGCAAATATCAGAATGAATTAATTCAAGGGGTTCAGTTTCTTTAAGTATTGACCTATGTAAGGTTTTTGTAATTTTAGCTTGGCTATAATATTCATATTTTTTAAAATCATCTACAGAGATGAGTCCTCAGTTACTCATGTGTTGAATTAACCGCTTATTCATATGGCAGAGCTTAGCACGCCAAGTATTAAAAGTGCATAACATGTAAGTAGAAGATGAAACTTTTTTTATATCAATGTTCAATTTAAACATGCCATCAGTAGCATAACCCTTCTCAACAAAGACATTATTCTTTGTTATTGTGTATAGGTCAACTTTTATGGTGTGAGTAAACCTAGCCTTATTGAGAAGATAGCCTGAGACTAAGTTTTTTCTCGTCTCTAGATTGTGTGGAGTGTGCAGAACATCCTTTAGTACGATGGTCATTGCAGAAGTAAACCTTAATTCCACCTCACCAGTACCAGTAACAATGATAGAGTGGGAATCTCATAGTAGCACTCTTTTATCCTCAGCTACAGAATAAGAATTAAATAAATCTCTATCATAATAGACATGGCAAGAAACGTCAGTGTCCACGCACCATCCCTCAGATCCTCCAGTGAAATTGACCTCGGAGATCAAAGCAATCAATTGCTCTTCGATTTGGTATGCCTGTGGAGGAAGATAAGGCCTATTCTGGTAGATCCCGACCATATGATCGAGCTTGTTACAACTATAACACATGAATGTCTCATTTCCTTAGAGTGGTTTCGACATATTTCATGGGGGGTTCTTATTTTGATTCTTTCGATTCTGGTTGGTGTTTTGATTCTGATTCTTCATGTTCTTTCCTTTTGGTTTCAAAATCATAGAGGACTTCTGTTGGCCACGCTGTTGGAGACAACGAGCACTTCTTCTCTCTGATCTTGCTTTTAGGCTTCATTTTTAATCCTAAGGCGAGTAATTAGCCTTTTAGGGAAAGCTCTTTACTCTTGTGCGTAAGGATATTCTTAAAATCTTTTCAAGTAGGGGGTAACTTATCTATCATAACTACCACTTGAAATTGCTTAAGTAAAGGCATACCCTCGAAGATGATCTCATGCACTATTTTCTGTAGTTCATGTGATTGAGTCGCTACAGACTTATCATCAGTCATCATGAACCTCATATATCTACTTACCGCCAATTTCTTAACTTCTGCCTTCTTAGTATCATACTTCTTTTGGAGTGCTTCTCATATCTCCTTGACAGACTTATTAGAAATATAATAGTCATTAAGATCATTAGATGATCCATTCGGGATAAAATTCTTGCACAAAAAATCGTTTTCTACCCATGATTCAAGACTTTTCTTGTCAGCATCTATAGATTCAACAGATAAAATTGGTTTATCTGTATGCATTACATTAGCCACCTTTTTCATGGTTAAGAAAAACATTTTTTGTTTTCATCCTTTGAAATGAGCGCCCTCAAAGTGAAACGGTTTATTTAGATCGGTGCTAGCAGATATTATTTCAGCAGTAGATATAATAGCAGACATGACAACAGTAACGTCTTAAAATTGTTGAAAATTATACAACCTAAAATAAATAATAGACAATAAAGATATTATCAAAATTCTAGTAGGCTACGTTGCGGACTAGATCGCTCTCTTTAAGACATTTTGCTGCTTTACTCTCGTTGTGCAGCAGTGTATAGCCCCATCGTCCTTAAAATAAATGACTCAAATATCTATGTCTCGAATCTCTTATGAATAGTAGGGATTCAGAAATGCTACACCGCCTTCAACTTGCTCGGAATCAAAATAAAATAAAAATAATAAAAAAATAAAGCCCAAAAGCAAAGAGATATAGGAGCTTATGAGAGATGAGGAGAGGAGAAGATAGGAGAAAGCTACATGCTTTGGTGTGATTTATTGAATGTGAGAAATGAGGTATTTATAGTGTGTGCAGGTGAGGTTTTCATGGGAAGATAAGGTCCAGTAATGCCACTTGTGTGCTTGCATGCACACCATGTGGCAAAGACTCTTTCTACTTTGCCACGTCTTTGTGTTTGGTACGCTGACCAAGCGAGTTATTTGCATGCAAGCGGATGGCTTATTCTGGTCGGTTGGTGTGCTGACAGCTGAAGACTTGGTCTAATGTGTTGAGGTGGCAAACTAAAGCTGATGTGTCTGTGCTGACTGGGTTTTAAAAAAATAAATAAATAATATATATAGGTGCCATCCAACCCAAGCTCAAACTTGGGCTCGGTTAGACTGCCGCGGCGGCGCTGCGTGTGTGGTGGGCCTTGCTGGGCTTGAGGGCACCCCACTTTAACCCCAACCCCAAATAGAATCTCATGCCTTATATATCACACAAGGATTTCATTCTTTTTAGACGTGAGATTGTTTCAAGAGAGGTTAACTCATAGCACATTTCAATTTTTTTTTTTTTTTAAATTCATCTTTTCTCAACAATATGAAGCTGTTTCTATGAAGTTGTATTGATGTTGATTATGAAAGCTGCACATCTCAAGAAAGCAATTCCTGCACCATGGTTCTGTTATCATATAAAGGATATCAAAATCATGCGCATTGTTCTATTTGGCTGTTTGGTAGACATGACATGGAGACTGGATCTTTAATCCTTTTCTGTGTGTCAGAACTTACTGGACAAGAAGTTTTGCTACCTTGAAATCATAATATAGTCACTGCTTCCAGCTATCTTTGAAGTTTGTCTTCATTAGTCCCTGTGAGCTTGCCTTCACTAAGAATTGGGGATGTCATCTTCATAAGATTTACTACTTTCCTGCTGGTAAATTATGTTCTTGAGTACTGGACAGTGATTTAAATTGGATTTTAAGGCCCTTTCTAGCCTGATTAACATGTTCCACAACAGAACCTGCATTGTTGTTTTAATTCCATTTCAAGTTATATACTGCATTAATACTTCCACGTAAGTGGTATGATCATCTGCAACCTTGTTTGCAGGGTGACTCATCAGAAATTGATGAAAGGATTAGTGCTTTACAAGATGAGGTCTGCTTCAGTTCTTTTCTTGTGCATTTTCCCTTTCCATTTACTTTTATTGTATCCTTCCCAATAGTAGCACAGTCTGTATGGCATGTACTTGCATGCTTGTTTGAGATTCAACTGATCAAATCAGCAGGCTTGGCAATGCCTAGGTAAAACTTCTGTGGGCTGCTTTGAGAAAGAGCAACTTTGATATTCATGTCGTAGCATCAAAAGCAAGAGAGACTGAGGATAGATTGGAAGTCACTACTTCAGAAGTTGACAAGGTATTCTATAACTCATTCATATAGCTATTGACACTGAAGTACTGGTCATTAATGGGGAAAACGTATGCTGTTGATCCAAAGCATCCCTCCCCAAGCAAGAGGAAAATAACATGAAGATGTTATTCTTACATATTTTGGTCTCCCTTGCAAAATTTAGTTCTCTTCTTATTCTTATAGCAGTTGAAATTCTGATTCTTCCATTAAAAATATTTAAAATCTGACTATTTTCTTAGTTTTCTTTTATACAATTGCTTCAACTACTAAACATAACATACTTTGTGATGCTTTGATGTAGTTGGACAAAACATGATTCATTTTTCATTTTATATTGACAAGATTTCATTTACGTCTTTTAATTGCATATTAGTTTCTTACTCTCGAATACCACCTACTGGAACTTGTATATACATTAAAATAAGAATTCAATTTTTAAATAAGACCCGTTGTTGGTAATTGCAGATTTTTTTCTTTGCTTGTAGATGGCAGATATTGTTACAGAGCAGTGGATTCAAGTACAGCAACTTGAGCAGGTTCTTCAAACTACAGAAACATTGTTCATCAAGATGATTTCAGTTTCACTATGTTGTCAGTTAAAAGGGAAATGAGAGGAAAGGGTGGAGTGTAAAAAAAAGATAGGAAATGACAGGATAAGGAGTAACTATCATCCCGGGTGTTTGGATCTGTAAAAAAGAGGAAGGAGAAGATTCAAACAAGAATGTTCAGCATTTTTCCATTCATTAAATATATAGTAGTTAATAATTTTGGTTAACAGTTAAAATATCTTCACAGTCAAGAAAATAAAAGATGAGTCCTCATTTTGTCACCCCCATTTTTGGGGAATTGAGATGTTAAAGGTTTGAAGGGAAATGGATGGGTGCATGACCTTCCCCCCTTCTAAGAACATCTAAACATGGGGGAGGAAGTAAGCCATATTTCCTTCTATTCCCTTAATATGAATTAGTTCTTTGTGACTGTTTGTGAGGTGCTATGTTTTAAGTGTTGAATGCATCGTATTGAGTTTATTATTTTCTTTTTTATCTCTTACAGATGAAAGTATTTAATGCTCGAAGGCAACTGAGTCCTACAAGGTGCACATTCTTGAAGGTGATGTTCTTAAATTGGAATGTAGTTTCCTATGTTTGCTCTACCTTAATTTAAATTCTAAAATTCTTTTTAGAAATAACAAAATAAAATCTCTTTATGTTACAAATGAGTAAAGTTAACGATTTGAAATTCTTCTGATTGGCATACGGATTATCTTTTCTGTAAACCTTAATTGAATATGATGCTTTGTGTGGACTACAGTTCATCAATGATCTTTCTGGAAAACACCTTCAGAAGGTCCTTGGAATTGATTTCTATATGATAGGGAAGAAGTCTAGTCTGGATAATTACATGTCTCAGATTATGCAACATTTAAAGAGCTTTTGGTCTGCATTTACCAAGTATCACCATGAGGTTTGCCTGATGTTTATGATATCTACTTGTCTGTGGTTTAAATGCCCGTGGTCTTATTTTTATGAATTCTTCCTGTCCTTTTTGTTCTCAGCTGCAAGGTTACATCAAAAGAGAGATGGAAAAATGTGGATTAACTGCAGCTGTAGCAAATAAGGAACTGATATTTTTTGTGGTATGTTATTGTTGCCTCTTCCATAATTTCGACTTTCTCTTTTACTTACTAGTATCTCAACTGTGCATCTGCACTCCATATCTGCTTGGTTGAATCACTCATTTAAATGGAATTCATGAACTTCCAGGCCTCCGCTTTAATTACCTTCCCAATATTGGGTGCCTGGATGTTGATATCATCACAGCTCAGCTAGTTGAAGAAAATCCTTTTGAAGTTGGCAGCTTATTGTCTTGCACGGAAGATGACAGTATTCAAACTGGTCTTGAGTATTGTTCTAAATCCCTTTATAGCCTTTTGGCGTTTCCAGTTGAAGGCAAAAGAATACATGACTTCTCACTCATTGTACTCGTCCCATTTACATTAGGCTACCATCTGAATGTTGTCCAGGTGGTTCCTGATGAACATAAATTTCTTGGGACTCTTAAGTTTTCACTTGATAGGTTCATGCTATTAGAATCTGACTGTAACAATTTACAACTCAACTCCATTATCTCCTTTTGTCAGACAAGATACAGATATCTAACTCACGATTCTTTTAGTTATGATATCATAGTGTATGCTACCCTCTTGATATGTTTGCTAAATCTGTCTATTTGATTCTGCAGTTTATCGATTTGTCGGCTTGATGAATGCAGCAAAGTTTCTCTTGATCAATGAATGCAGTAGATGCAGAATATTAGAAGAAATCTGAAGGCATGGTGGAATAGCTGCTCATAATATCTAAGGGCTCTATCTGAAAAAAAATGATTGGTATGTTAGTGAGACCAAAATCAACAATTGAGAAGCCATATTTATTCACTTTTCTTTTGAGCTACAGTCACAAAGCAAAAATGAGTTACCATTAACTGCCAAACTTGCCAAATGAGTTCCGGCTTCTACCTATTTTTTCTTTCTGAGATTCTCTTTTTTCTTTTTTCTTTTTTTTAGGATTCAAATCTTTTGCTGATGTGTGGCTTAGCACAATTCATGTGTAACTTTTATTCACCATATTGAAAACCTTACAGGCACTTGAAAACTCCCTTGAAACTGGGCAAAATAGCAATTCTATACAGACTTCCATAGGTTCATGTATTATTTCCGGCATTCACCTTATCCATTAGTAAACTAACCGAAACAATGGAGGACACAACATGGGAGCAGAGACTCCAAGCCCTAACCCACATCCTAACGAGCCCCACAACCTCTCCCTCTCTCCATTCTCAGTTCTTCATCTCCTCACAAATCCCATGTTACCTCAACTGGAACTACCCACCAGTCCTCTGCAACAGACCCGACACCACCTCCTTCCCTTCTCTCCACCTGAAATGGGGACTCTCTCTCTTCCTCAAAAGGGTCTCCACATTCGGCCTCCCTCAAACCTCCTGGAGATCCAAGTGCCCCTACAGTCAACCCCCACCACTGATACTTGCGGACGGAGTTGAGGAAGCACAGTGGGGCGATGAGCAGAAGAGAGAATACGTGAGAAAAAGGCTGAAAAGGAAACGCTTAGGGAACTGTGTCAATCCTCTGATCCCTGTTTTGGTTCCTAATCTGGTGTTGTTCTCTCTTCTGCTCTGGAATCCTTTCCCAGAGTATGATTCCTGAATGTTCCTTTCTGGGTGTTCTTTCAATTTCATAAATTTCTTATTCATCATCACAATTGCATTCAACCACTGTAACTTGCTGTCTGCTTCGATGTCCAATTAAGATAAATCAATTTGTTGGGTATATTGCCTGTTTTATGGGTAATATCGCTTTATTTTTCAAACCTCCATTTGGTGGTGGGTGGTTGCCTGCAATTTTGAGCACTAAAGTCAAGACCCACATGGATTAACTTTGATACAACAGTTAATGAATCTATAAATACTAATTAATAATTAATTTTATTCTAGATTACATTTTTCATATTCTGATAACTATGATATTAGTAAATTTTTTAATAAAAATAATTTACACTTTAAATTGGGTTTACAAATCTATATTTACTTCTAACTTAAATTAATTACAGTATTCATATTAAAAGATATGTTTACTTTTATGTAGTCATGCAATAGACCCCTCATTGATTAATAATATGATACCTTATAAATTAAAATTTGGCAAATAAAAGAAACGAGGACTGGAATGAAAAATCAACCGATTTTGATTCAACTGATCATTGTCACACGAGATCAGATTCAACTAACTTACTGACCCTTTAATCCTTTTCGTTATGAGATTTAACTAACTTATTGACTCTCTAATCCTAATTTCTTTTAATAAAAAGAAATGAAACACTTAGCATCAATCACGATTGATGCCAAGCTGTAACATTGAATAATGCCGTCCAAGTTGATTGTCTCCAGACTTTTTGCGGGTAGAGACAAAAGCATGCGGCATTTACACGGCACCGTTTACTCATTCTTCAACCTGGACAGTGACAAATGAAGCCGACGAATGCGGCAACGGGGAGCACGCGGGCCCACCCACGCTTCACCTGCCCAAAACTCACCGTTTCCTATCGCATTTAAAAAAAAAAAAAAAGTAAAAACAGTATCTACTATTTACTGGCTGTTAAGAATAATAAGCCCAGTCCTTTTCTTGGAAGGTGAATGTAAGTAAACTATCCGCCAAACTTACCTTTTTTGTTTTAACTCTTTGATTGACCAACGCCCACTTTCCACGTCAGCAATAAATAAATAAAAGAAAAATACATCTTGCGCAAATCACGCAACAAGACCACACCTTAACTGTCCTGTATGTACACGCTTCTTCCGACCTGTCCTGAAAAATATTAAATAAACCAAAATTTGAAATATAATTATAATATATCTAAAATATTTAACTTTATATATTATTTAATTATATAATTTTTAAATATTATGAAATTTAAAAAAATTCATTTGTATATGACCATTAATCTTTATTTTCTAAGGGAAATTCTTTTTTTCTTTTTGCTTTTCTTTCATTTCTTTTCATGCACATTTGATGCTTACGTTTGGAAGACACAGGCTCCTTTCCACTTTTATCGGTCAAGTAAGCTTCTTTTACTTTTCTTTTTCCTTCTTATATTTTCCTTTTACTTTCTTTTTTTCTTTTCCTCTTTGCCAATCATATTCTTCTTAAATTTTATAAATTTAGATTTTAATTAACTTATAAAATAATAGTCAAAAAATGTAAGTTTCTTTTGTATTTTAATTAAATTTTAATTAATTTAATTTGATATTTAAAATTTTAATTTGATTCGATCCAATCATATTATATGAGTAGAATAAATCTTATTCGTTATTTAAATTTATCTATTAAATTTAAAAAAAAACACAAGTTTTTTTTATAATTTTTTATTTTTTATATTATAAATTTAAAATATATTTTAGTATTAAAAATTTAAAAAATTTGTTATTATAATAATTTGAATATTTTTTATGTTTATAAAAAATTTTGTATTAAAATTGATTGTATAAAATTTTAATTCAAAAATTTTAAAAATTAATAATTTTAAATTTAAATTTAAAATATGAAATAAAAATCAATTAAAATTTTGGTACTCTTAAAGTTAGAGTAGAGATTAAGATTTTTTATATTTATTATTTAAATTAATGAAGGATCAGCGGAGGAGGCCTTGGGGACTGTGGGTCCCTATCCTTTTCTTCATCTGCGCATGGAATTTGAAGGGTGGCGTGTGGGACCCAGGGTTAAATTGGGACCCAGTTGGGCTTCTTCTGGTTAGTAAAGTAAAAGTCAGGTTTTTTTATTTTTTATTTTTTCCAATTGAAAGAGAAAAGTGGGGAAGAAGAGCACATGGCGCCTTCCAAATTCCACCTAAATGCCATTATGTAAGATGCCCCACCCTTCTCCCTCCCTCAATCCACGCTCAACTACTCTTCCCCACTCCATGCATATCCCTTCACCTCCCAAAATACCCTAAACACCCTTCAACCCTAATCCCAAAACCTAATTAATTAGGACCTCAAATTTACCTTTCAACTTAAAATAAAATAATGCATCATCCTCAATGTTATCGATACTCTTAGATCATTTTCTTCCATATTATTTTTCAAGAATTTTTATTTGTATAATTTTAAAAAAATTTAATTATCATTGATGATGGCTAAACTTGACCGTAAAATCTTACGTTGAAATCATAAGATATTATTTATAAATTAAAATCTTCAATTGATTCGAGTTGTTTTAAAAATTTTGAAAAAATGGTGATACATGATAATTTAATAAAATTAATAATTTAAATTATATTATATTATTTTTATAATATTATTATAAATTACGAATATATCTTTTAAACTTTATAATGTAAAGTTTAATATGACCTCAGATTATGTTAATATCAATTATTATTGACACACATCATATGATTTTATTTTTTAAAAAAATTATTTATATTAAAAAATAAATTTTATGTGATTAAAATATGCAAAATTCAATATGATATTTTATTAATGAATTTGTATAATTAATATGAGATTTGGTCCGTAACTTAAAATTAAATAAAAAAAGAGGGAAAACCATCGCTATGATTTTCTACTTAGCTTAGAAGATTTGAGTCACATGAGCACAAATATTACAACATACTTATGTTGTTTCCTAACATGCAAGAGTATGCTTATTGTGTCCTGCCAAAAGACATTCAAAATTAACAACAAAGTAAATATGATTAGCGAGAAACAATCAGAAAAAGGCCTCTTTCGTTAAAGCCCCCCTCATCATCGGACCCACCTTCATCATCACAACTTCCAGTCCCACTCTGCAACCATTCAGGAAGAAAAAGAAAATTACAGAGAGAGAGAGAGAGAGAAAGTAATAGCTGTCTGGCTTTCTATATAAAGAATGGACTCTCACAGCTCTGCTCAGTACGCAGTGTAGTAGTTCACAAAGCTCAACTGCAGCCATGGCTTCCTCTCTCAAAACCATCTCTTCTCTCTTGGTTTTCGCTCTTTTCTTTCTGCAAATCCATGGAAGAGAGGGCCAGTTCTTTAGCAAGTTCCCCAACAACAACAATGTCAATCAACAAGAAGGAACACTCACCAACACACAAGACCAGAACCCTGCTTTCACACCGGAGACTACCCAGGAAAACCGGAAGACTTCACTCCCTAACAGAGAAGAACAAGCCTTCGGGGCACAAGAGCAAGACCCCAGCTTTATGCCTGAGACGGAAAACAGCTATGGTTTATACGGCCACGAGTCTCGCGAGTTCCCTCCGACTACTACCACCAACGCCAACAACAAAGTCTCGTATGCGCCGTACACCACCAGCAGCCGGACTCAGTCCCGGGAAAACTACAACACTTACCCTAACAGCAACCAGAACAGCAACGACAACTATTACAACCACAACAAGTACGCTTACGAGAACCAGGCACAGAACTTGGGTAACACCAGGTTCGCAGAGAAAAGCTACAGCACGAACATGGCGACCAATGACAACTACTACAACAATGGTGGAAACGGGTACAGCAGCGTTGAACGGCAGGGCATGAGCGACACTAGGTTTTTGGAGAACGGGAAGTACTTCTACGACCCCGGGAACGAGAACAACTACCACCCAAACTCGAGGGGCGCCGTGGGTTCCAGGAACGAGTACAACACTGCAGGTTACTACGGCAACAACAACGTCAACTCCTACAACTCCATGGAAGGGTTCCAGAACCAGGAGGAGTTTCCGGAGAACGAGGAAGAGTTCGAGCCATGAACTGTGGGTCGTCGTCGTCAACAATAAAGTGATGATGAAGAAGAACAACATGATCCAGTATCCAAGTGGTGTTAACTAGATATTAATTATTTTCTGGTTTTACTAGTAAAGAAAGATTAAAGAAAAACAGGTTTCTATATGTTGATGTTCTTGAAGTTATTGTGATCTTTTGTTTTTGGATTTGCATAGCCTTCCATCAGTGCTTAATTCAAAAGCCAAGTATGGCATCACCATTCTCTTCTCTCCTCTATCTTTCTCTCTTTCTCTTTTCCTGTCATGAACCATCCATTCATTAATAAATGTACATTAATTCACTCCTTCATCTTTGGAGTCATCAATTAAACCCAGAAATTAGTTAAATCAAACAGAATTTTTCAAAGATTAAAATGATGAATTAAGATCTTCTGAACTATACTGCTGTTAATTAATCCATCTTTAAAAAAGATTATGACAAATTTAATATGGATCAGATCAGAATTTTGACAAAATATACATATACCTTATCCAGTTATTGTATGCATTGATGACCATATTATCAACTTCACCTATCTATCAAGCAAGTGGAAAAAGAAGACTTAACTAATGTAGTTGTCTTCCCTGATAGATATATATATGTATATATAAATATTATAGCAAGATAGGATCATGAGATGTCATTTCCTTGTAAACCAGGCTGATTTGTCCAATGTTTCACAGCACCATCTCCATCGGAGTTTCTGTGGAAAAGTAGCCCAAATGAATACAAAGGCAGATGCTATGCTAGCTATGCATATATTTAATTGATTAATTAATACAAATGGGTAATCTTATTACCCAATTAATTAATTTGAGAACAGTAGAGCACTTTTCTTTCAAGTGGTGTTGGATCACATGATAGATGATCAATAAAATTAACATTAAAAGGTGCATCTAATGATCTTGTGGCGAATTTCTATGAAAAGAGCTATAGGGCATAGAGATTCTTTGTCTTGATCTTTTGTTTTTATATTAGTTTTAGGGATTTCCCGACTACCCATATGTAACAAAGTATATAAACATGTAATATGGAGACAAAGCATCTTAT
The DNA here is from genome assembly GCA_021397835.1 of Moringa oleifera. Taxonomy (NCBI): domain Eukaryota; kingdom Viridiplantae; phylum Streptophyta; class Magnoliopsida; order Brassicales; family Moringaceae; genus Moringa; species Moringa oleifera. The sequence goes on from JAJFZO010000168.1 coordinate 5,531,843, forward strand.
GTGAATAGATCAAAATACTCTAATGATTTTAATTATGTTGAATTTTTGAAGAAATCATGAATAATTATACTAACCTTTGGTGAGCAATATATGATAACACTTATGTGTACTGTTCTTAGCTTACACAGTCAATAAATAATTTAAGGCAAGGAGCACAAGGGACAAGTATGTTAGGTGGGGCTGGCAGCTACCAATACTAAAGGGTCATCACTTAGGCTCAACTTACTACTTTGACAAGTAGGAAGCCAAATAAACCTCCAAATTAGACCTAAATCTAGTTATACTAAATGTCAATGTGGATCAACAATTGAGTCAATATGATTTGGTATTCTCTTAAACCCATGATTACCCTTTATTAATTCTTTCAAATTGACTTAAACGGGGACAAGCCCATTTCACCAAAAAAGGGTGGAAAAAGCCGTAAAAAAAAGTGGGTGTGGATGTGGGTGCGGGTGTGGAAGAAAACCCAACCACTTTAATTTGTTTGTCCTAATTCCCCATGATTGATGGCCTGACTGCCCTTTGTTCAGCCTTAGAAGGGTCTCTGTCTTTTTGACTTTGTAAAGGAATTACAGACACCATAGACTTCTGCTGCTTCTTGTTATAGTATGTAATAGTATAGAGAAGGTACCTTTCTGGCTTAGGTTCTCTTTTTCCACTTTGTGAAATTAATGGTATCTATGATGCTAATGGCAAAACCCAACTAATTGCCACCATATATGGGTAGGATCCAATGCCCTCCTAAATAGCTGTTTTGGTTTCATTTTTCTATCAATAAACTTGATGATACACAAAGTTGGTGACAGATATTATGGACTGAAACATATTATTGACTTTATCTATTGAAAATTTTATTCACTTTAGAAAATGTTTTGAAATTGAAATGTATCTAAATTTTATATAATATCTTATCATTAAATTTATGATCGATGTGAAATTTGATTTACTTTTAATAGCCGAAAACCCATTTGAGTTAATTGATAGATAGTATAAGAGCATAGAGTTGCAGAGGCATTGATGATGCTGGTTATGAGGATGGTGAAACTGAGAAGAATGAGTCATTTGGGTGGTATGATTGTGACATATAATCACACCCATCCTTGTTCTGTTTCCCCCCACCCCCACCATCATCTCCTTTCCATCATTTTGTCCATTGCCTGAACCAGTTTCTGCACTTTTACCAATTATAATATCTACCCAGTACACAGACAGACAGATAGATGAATTATCTATTAAGAAAGTTGATGTAATTTGCTGCAAGCTGAGCTGCCTGCATTTATGAGCCTCTGCTGATCCTACATTGTAGTTGTAGATTCAAGTGGTGGGCATGAAGACTAGTTGGTTTAATCTTCATTTTTCAAAATAGATCAGAATTGTCTCTTGATGGTTTTAAAGATTAGGATTTTTTTAATAAAATAATACAATTTAAGTTAGTAAAAAATTTATTGACAGGATAAGGAGTGCATCAAATACAATAAATTAATTAAGTAGCTAGCGGATTTAATATATTTAAGGCATGATGAAATATTGCTAGGTTATAGGTTGATTTTGCATTAATAATTTAATATTTTCCTTTCTTTCATAGTAATTATATTCATTCACAAAATGCATGGTTAGGTATATTATCATTAAGTAAGCTAAAGATACAATAATATAAAAACTAAAGTATTTAAGGATACCCTCTTATCCAAAATTTAAAATTTAAAAATTAAAAATATAATAAATATTATTTAAAATGAATAATATTTATATATGATATTTAATAATATCATTACCGTTTATGCAAAATTCAATACCTCGATGGGGTGGCAAAAGGGAGGTATTTTGGAATACCTCTTATTAGGGTTCGAGCAGTAGCCATATTCGAGATACCAATGCTTGAGTCGTGGAATGATCTGATTCAAGAGCATGCTACCACTAGAACCACAAAGCACTGGTGCTAACATGATCCCAACAAATTTATTTATACGTTACACTTGTTCATATTTCCGTAATTTTTTTTTTGTCGTTTATCAAAAAATCCAAATATAGAAAAAATGATCTTAGTCCATTGATCTATCTTTCCGTCTCAATTTATAACTTTACTAAATTGCTATGAACCTTCTTTCTTTTCTGAATATAACATTGAAATAAGTAACATGTAAACTTTATATTATGTCAATATTAATGTCGTATCTTGTTATATGATGTCGTGTGTAATGTAAAACCTAGTGGTTATTAATTATCGTTTTGTTGAGAAATATTTTGTCAATTGGGTTTGTAGGGTATAACCCAACCCAACAAATAGACCCAATTTCAAATTCTAATTGGGCTTTGGCACCCAAATCAAGCCCAATAAAAGATGATAAATGCATCTATTTTCCCTCTTTTGGATTTTAGCTACCCATTAAAATATATCTGTTTTTCATAATTTCATAAAATATATAATAAGTTAAAATAAATATTAAAAGTTAAATCAAAATAATTTTAATTTAAATCACAACCTATTCATTAGATTAATTATACACTTAAATTTTTTATTTGATTTAAAATAGATATTAAATTTATATAAAATTAAATTCAATATATTTTTACCATCAAAATATTTCAAAATAATTTAAATAAAATTTCGTACTTTAAATATATCTTTCAATTTCGTAAAATATTTTAAAATTTTTAATTTCATAATTTTGAAACATATATTTTTAATTTTTTATAATGATAATTTGGATTTTTTTGTATTTGTAAAAAATTTTAACTGGAAAATTATCTTTTCAGATTAATAATTTTTTGAAAAATTAAAAAATAAATTTAAATTAAATAAATTAACATATTATGTGGACAATTCATGGAATTGATACATAACATAGAAGCATATATATTTTAAAATTTTTTGTGTGAAAGTTACATAAAATTATAATATTTGTCTCATTTGACCAATCAACTCTTATATTTTAAAAATAATAAATCAAATCATTATTTATTAATTTTATCTAAATTAAATATTAAATCAAATAATAATAAATATTTTAAATATTTTATTATTAAAATATCTAAAAATAACTTAAATAAATTATTCACTTTATTTTTGATTTATTTTTAAAATTTAGATAAGTTTTCATTCAAAAAATATTTTCAAAAAATTTTAATTATATAAATTTTAAAAATTATTTTTTAATATTAAAAAATTTTAATTTTTTCTTGTAATTTGAAAATTGTTTTCCATTTATAAAAAAATTTTAAATAAAAAATATTATATAAGATCTCTAATTGTTAATTTTTTTACAAAGTTAAATTTATTACTTTTAAACATAAAAATTTAATCGACAATTAAAATAATTATTAATATTTGTATAATATTATTTAAAATTTTAAATATTTATTTTAATAAATTATCTAATTTTATTTTTAAAAAATTGATTTTTTTTTTTTTTTTTACCTTAATAGAAATACAGGGCGTCGGCATTCCCCATGGGAGTTGGTCAGCTAACAGCCAAAACAATACTTTTTGGTGCCCTCAGCCACTGCCACTTGTCATAAGATTATAGCACCAGCCACCATGGCCCAGTGATGCGCTAAACGGACTCCAATAACTTATTGGTCGCACCGTCTCTTAACCATTTGTCTCAACCAACCACTTGGGCTTTATCTTTTCGTCCCTCTCTAACTTGTCTAATGGCAGGCCATTAAGCCTTTCAATTAAAAATTCCTTGATTATGACCTTTAATTACCTTATAAGAGATCCTACCATATTAGTCACTCTGAACAACCCTTTAATCATTTGCTTATCACATTAATTAATTTACTAAAAACATCCCATCAATTAATTATTTGATACAATAGAAATTATGATATTCAACTCAAAAGTCTTTTTTAGATAAATAAATAAATTAATAAATATATTATAAAACTTAGATGTGAATTTTAAAAAAAAATTATTTTTAAAATAATTTTTAGGTTCAATAAATGACCTATTTGTCATAATTTAAAGGTATACCTATAAATGAGAATAATTGATGAGATACCTATTTGTCATAATTTAAAGTTATACCTATAAATGAGAATAATTGATGAGACATCAGATACAGATTTAATAGATTAATGTTATTTATTACAAAAATATTTTAAAAAATCAATGATATGTGTTTTTTAATTTAATTTTAAAATATCAATTAAAATAATAGTATTCAAATGTTTTAATTTGATTAAATTTAGATTTCATTGAAAAATTTAAAATGTAAAGATATTTAAATTAATTTTTTATTTAATTTTTTACAAACACAAATAATATTTAAATTATTATAAAAATTATAATTTGTTTATAAAAAATATGTATTTTTAATTTTACATTTTCAAAAATTTAGAATTTTTTAAAAATTATTAAATATGAAAAGTGAACTCAAAATAAAACTTAGAATTTATGTAAATTGTTTTTTATTTATTTCAATAATAAACATATTATTAATTTTTTATAATGATTTGAGTCAAGTTAAAGTATAACCAATGAAATTGATACTTTAGTGATTTAACTTAAAAAATGCTCTTAATATAATTTAATTTTAAGAACAGTAACTTTTTCTCCCTTAAAAAATCTTTTTTTTTTTTCGAAAATGTATTCAATGTAAAGCTACCTTGGAAACTAGGCTATTAACACCATTATTGGTATCAGGCTCCTGTAGATAGCATGCCAGATAGAACTGTGAACTCTTGCACGAAATTTGAATGATGTACGAAAAATGGGTAAGCACTGAAGGAACCCATGAACTCCAAATATCAAACATTTCCTATGCATTGATTTATGCTTCTGTGGCTTCCAGCACAGATGCCATTTGGTATGGAACCTACAATGTAGGACCTGTTGTACTGTTTCAATCCCTACATGAAATTATCCAGCTGGAATTATTAACTCTCATTTGTAATCTGTATTTAGTTTACACGAATCAGAATTTTCCGTTGATTTGATCTTAAAACTCTTATGTTTGAATTTTCTGCCATTTTTCGTCTTTTCATTTTCTTGCTCCTCTTAATCTTTTAGATATCATGCATTTTCTGGGTGTCCGTAAAAGTCCAAGATTAATTTTCAGATTCACTGGAAATAGATTTGCATTAATGTGTTGAGAATTCAATGGATGATTTTTGAAGTTCTTGATTACAAAACCAGTAGCCCAGATTCTCCTTCTTACCAAAAGAAAATAAAGAAAATTTTCTTTGCAGACAGCTCCTTAGTTGCTCTCAGAAATTACCCACTGCCATAGGGTACATCAAATCCTAAATTGTTAAACTTCCACTGGATAATCAATTATGTCTTGTCCTGATTACAGAGTCCCTAATCAATCCCATCACTATGAACAGCGTCGGATTCTGTGCCTGACCCAAAAGTCAGTAGCTTGGACGTTTGTGATCACAGATCAGAGAAAGCTGTGTTAGTTTCAGAGCCGCTGATTTACAACCAGAACGGGATTTCAAATGTGGCGGTAAATTAACGGTTGAACTGTTGTTATTGTGAGTTAGCAGTTGTGATTATCAGTTCGTAATAAATAAGGGAAGGAATTGGTAGTAAGTAAGAAGTACAAACAACAAACCACCTGTGATTAGAAAAGCTGAACACCCATGTGGGTCCCAAGCATATCAGTAGCCTTGTGTTTTAGGAGGATCTTCCTGGGAGATCACCTAAAACTTTCATGGGTTTTTCCGAAAAACCATTTCAGTCAGACTGTGAGGAATTTCTGTAATAATCGGCATCGCCTCCTGTATTCCACAAGGCAGGAAGGCTACTGACCCCATGGCCACAGAGGTGAAGCATTCTTGTTTGTTTTCTGGGTTGTGTTTGCTTCATTGTTCTGCTGAGGAGAATTCAGTTCATGGGTTTCTCTCATTTCTTCTTCTCCTTCTGTTTTTCCATTCAGTTGTTTATGGGTTTCTTTGTTTCACTCTTCTGTTCTTCCTGAATTGTTTTGATTGTTTAATGCTTGAAGTAAAAGCCGTGCGCTCTGCTCCCATTTATGCTCAGTATATTGCCCACTATTTGATTGTCTTCTCAGTGTCTATTTAATTGCCAATGTGAGAAACTGCTGATGAATTCTTGTTTGGTTATAAATTGTTTGATAACTTCTTTCTGGCGATTCATGGGCAGTTCTTTTCACTTGCTTGCTTTTCCCATGTGCTCAAAACATGAATGTCTTTAAGAATTTTGAGCCTTCCATGGTTAGAATCAGGTGGGTCTTGATCTGTGTCTCCATGAACCAGGTAACAGAGAGAAAAGAAAGACAGTTTTATGAACAGATACTTCGATTTTGATTCATGAACCACACTGTACAGTTGATCAGAAAATAGATGAATTAACTATTAAGTAGGTGGGTGGCAAATCTTTGATGTTTGTGCTTCATAAGACAGGAGTAAGACCTCTTGGTTTAGGAAACTTTTATGCAGAAGGGATACAGCAGAAAATACCATTTTGTGCTATATCGGAACAAGGGGATTTGTAGTGGTCAAGTACTCCAAGTTTTAACCAATTGTCTCTTTAGCTTTAGATAATAGGAATGGCTAACATCCATAGGAATCTGCACAATTCTAAATTTTACTGCAAAGATAGCAAATTAAGGTAGATTGACCTTGAAATGGGATTTCTGAAAGATTACTAGGAAGTATCACGGCAACTCTTCATAGGGCAATTGTCACTACTTACAGACTTGAACTAGGGTCATCTATTCTTCACCAGGATGAAGCTTGGTCCGTAATTGACCAACAAAAAGTGAAAGCTCCTTCTGGTCTAGAAGATGGTGTAGACCTCTAAACAGGTTTCCAAATGAGAAATAAAATGATATCATATCAGTAAATCAACTCCATCACTTCCATGACTCTTATCCTGCCAAGCTCAATGAGATTTAGCTTTCTATGCATTCAACTTGTTACTCGGAGTGCATCCTGCTTGTTCATCTTTTTGTGAATCTAACCCTCTGTGTAATATAATGTAGCAATAGCTGCAACTTCTTGAATTTCAACAGTCACTGTCCATGGATAGAGAAGTAGCAATATAATTCATCTTGCTGAGCTAGCTAGCCAGTTTTGCTTTCTGGGTCATCTCAAAAAACCCAGAAGCTATGGCTTGCTTTGACTAAGTATAGATTTGGGCAGAAAAATACAACTTTGTATGGACTTAAAGCTCTTGAAAAATCAATGCAAGAATCAGTCAATGATCATCATACTCAAATCCAATCAAACCTCTGCTGTTTGCTCTGTTGGCCTGTAGTTTGCTAGCTTGCTGTTTCAATCAGAAATACTTGGTATTTTTGTTTGATCAATATGAACAAAGTTGCTGAAGTTTTCAATGGTTTTGCATTATGGAAATTTTAGGAAAAGATTATTGGATTTGTACAAACATTCCATCAGAATTTGATGTAAGCTTCCATATGCTATTTTGATGACAAATTCCAGGAGCGTGAGCTTTCCAATGGATGGCCTCTTGGGCTTGAGATCATCACCATGAGGCTTCAAGTGGGTGAGAGCTCACAGGCTGCTCCAGCCGAAGCACCCCATTCTTTGCACATTCCATCAAGCAGTTTCACTTCATTCTCATCCTCCAACCTTGATACCGAGGTAACTTTAGTGACCCTCTAACACTTGCTCTTCTTTCTCTCCATTAGTGAGCTTGGTCAAGCTTTATTCTTACTGATTTCCTGATAAAATGCTGTTATTGCTTCGATCATGCAGTCTACAGCTTCCTTCTTCCAAGACCACAGCGTGTCACTTGGCAAGTTGATCGGACTCAGACCAATTGACAGAGGAAGGCTGTACTTAGCAAACTCAATCCACTGTGAAAAACGCGAGACAAGGTCATTAAAGGCTGTGTATTCAGACATATCAAAGAGACAGAAAGCAGAAATGGCTCAAGGAATTTGCCTTCCCCTTCTGCTGGGTGCCCTGGTGAAGATTGGCTGCAGTAAAAGCAGATGAGAAGTCTTATTTTTCAATGATGAAGCTGAACGATCAGTCTTCTTCTCTGATCTCCATTGAAAACTCTTCTGCTCTGTTTGTTCTTTTCTGGTTCTGTCTTCAGAAAGCAGTGATTCATTGTGATAAACTTTGGGATTAAGAGCATTTATTCAACATGAAATCATTTAAGCTAGTTCTGCCATTTTCTTCAGTAAATAAATTCCTCTTTAGTATGATTAACTTTTGGGTAAATATGATTTAAAATTATCTTTATTTATAACTTCACTTTTAAATAAATTTTGATTAATGAGAAATAAATTTAATTAAATTTTACCCAAAAATTAAATTTTAAAAATATTTAAATTAAAAATTTTATATTATAAATATTGATTTAAACTTTATACAGATATAAAATATTTCAGTTTTCATCACAAACATTTTAAAATTTTTTAAGTAGTGAAAATATTTTTTTAAAAAAATTATATTATCAAAAAATTTAAAATTTATAATGAATAACTTAAAAATTATTCAAATTTGAGGTATTTATTTAAAATAAAAATATATTTAAATCTTTTATAAGATCTAATTTGATTATTTTCATCACATTTTAAAAGTTAAGATAAAAATTAAAAAATATATATTTTTTAAAGTTTTAAATATTTTTGTTATTAATTTTTATTAAAATACTGATTTTTTATTATTAAAAAATATCAATGCAATTTATCGAATTCTTTAAGGCAGAAGTGAAAGGAATAGATGCAACTTTTTTTTTTTCTCTAGAAATGTTAATAAAGATTCTAATTTTTAATCCAATTTAACAAAGGAAAGGGAAAAAATTTTCTTGTTTTTAATGTAAAAACTGCTTATTTATTTATTTAATAAGATTTAAAATAAAAGGAAATAAAGAGAAAAATAAAATTACATAGTATATACACGAGCGGCAGCTATTATGTAAACAAAAACCCCAATAAGGCTAAAACCCCGGAAAAGAGCACAAGACCTTGCAAATCTGATCTCAACTGAGGCGAGAGCCAGAGCCATGTCCGCCGCCACGTCCGTCCTCCGTTCTGTCGCCTCTCGAACAACCTCTGCGGCGGCCAGGTTCACCGGCGGACCCAAATCCGTGCCCAAACCGGCTTCCTCTCCGTTTCGGGTCTTCAAACAGAAACCACTGTCTCATCGCATTTTCAGGTAACTTCAAAGGGTCCCGTATGAAAGAGCAAGTTCATAACCTTTTTGAAAATCTATTGTGAATGTTAATCTGTTATCAATTCACCTCTCCTTTTGGGGAAAAAAAAAAAAAGGTCACCTGTGGAGATGAGCTGCTGTGTGGAGACAATGCTGCCGTATCACACTGCCACTGCCTCTGCATTGCTTACTTCGATGCTCTCCGTTTCTCCCCAGACCTACGGCTGGACCCACGAAGGTTCTTTTCTTTTCCTCCTCTTCATTTCTCTCCATTTTTTATTTTTTATTTTTTATTTTTTGTTCAAATACAATTGTTATGTGTCTGCATATCCTTCATGTTTTTAGCTAAAGCTTCAAGTTGGATTAGTTAATGAATTGGGAGCACAGACATAGATTTTGTGGTTTAGAATATGGATTTTGTTATGTTAAACTTGAATAACTCAGGTGTCGTTGTTCATTTTTGAGTATGTTCTTTGGTGTTTTCTCGGTGTGTCTGTGTAGAGTTTCTGCCTTGTCAGTGCTGGAGGCTTCAAATAAAGTTCTATGCTGTGAAATTTAATTCTTGGATAAAAATAGTCCAACATGTTCACTAGTGTTCCTCACCAGAAGTGCCAATAAAATTCTTTGACTGCCCATGTGAACTCATCATATTTAGTCAGAAATCATTTATGAAAGCTGTATTTTGAATAATAATTCTAACTCTGGAGAGTCCAGATTTTTTGAAACATTAGACATATAGTTGGATTCAAATGCAGCATATACTAGGCTGGCCAATTCTATATGTTCTTTTATTTTATAATTTCAAAGTCAATTGTCAGTTTCATAAAGGCTGTTACTGATTCATCCTAATAAGCTAACTTGGAAATCTCTGCCTAGAGATATACCAGTTTGGCCTCCTAGGATAGCATTTTAGTTGAGCATCGACCTCTAAATTATAACAGCCAGAAGATGGCATTTCCTTTTCTCAAGTCAATTAGGTAATCTATCTTCTTTGTCTGGCATGCAATGAAAGAAAGGATATTCTTTTTCCTTTTGTAGGGAAAGAGAAGACTAGATGATGGCCAAGCAACAAAGATGGAATGACTTGGATTAGTTTTTGTTGTCTTCTGAAAGTGTTGCCGAGTTTTATGTTGGTGGATTAGGTCAGAAGATAGGCTTTCCAAATTGAAGACAAAAGACGAGGCTGAATGCTGTTTCTTTTGACATTATGGAATTACAGAATACAGACTTAATATTGATGAACTATTTAATGACTCTCCTTAGTGATTTCAGTTTACTTCTGACACTTTGGAAACAAGATATCCTGTTTTGCATTTTGATGTTTGTCTTTGGAACAATTACAATAGTCATAAGAAGTTCTTTATTGATGAGAAAGAGTTAAAAGTACTGAATCGTATGTAATTATCTTGCTGAGACAGCTGCTATCATGGATGACATTTGATATTGGCATTAGAGATGATGTTGCTTGTTTGCAACTCCTACGATATTTGTTCATTGATGATATTTTGCAATATTTAGTCGCGGTATAAGGGTGTGTTTTTTACTTGATGTATTATCTTCCAATTTATAGTTGTGATAGTTGAGATTATACTGATTTTAGTATTCACTCATACTGCAATGACAATGTATGAATGGTATGCAATTGTCTTGGTAAGAAGATGCTTTCAAGCTAGAATTTGTTATGTTCTTTTCAATTGCAAATGCTGTTGATTTTGCCTCTGCAGCCCATGCAATATTTACTTATTGCTGATAAATTAAATATCTGATGACTTTTAGTATTGAATGGCAATGCAAAGTTGCAATTTGACTTAACCTGATCTGAGCTTTTATTCCATGCCAGTCGAACCATGTAAGAATCATACTGATTTGTTGTATTCACTCAGATTGCAATGATGATGTATGATGAATTCGACGAGGTCGGGCAAAGTTTTGTACATGCGCTCTAAGAAAGGTGGTGAAATAAGCTTTTCATTAGGTGCTAAGATGTTTCTTGCCTTGTTTAGAACCCTAGTGCTAAAGACATACGTCATAAATGTCCAATGGGTTCGCATTTGAAATAAAATTTTCATAGGATGTTTGACAATGAAGATGATATCAGCTTATTGGGATATTTCTACTCTGCAACTGCAATTCTTTTGGTTTAATGCAGGTGTTCTGAGGGCATGCCCTCAACTAATCCCTGGTGTTTACAAAGTTCCCCAGCCTGTAAAATTTCCATTGGCATTTACTTCTAGGTGGATTGACTGTTATGGGTCCATCTAAGCTATGTTGTGGCGTAGGATAATAGAATTGTTTGCTTTAACCTTTATTCCATCCTAAATCCAATATTTTGACCTATATAATCTGTCTACAATAACAGCTAACCTCAGTTTTATTGCTTCGTTCACTTTTCACTTTTTTATTTGTGCTGCTTCATTTATGTTTTTGGTTAGTTCTAATTGGCTGAGATGAACTTTGATAACATGCCATGTTGCTTTTGTTACTTCATAGAATATTGTGTCCTGGAGTTTTATAGAATCTAAATGGAGATCAAAAATTAAACCTAGTTCTTATTATACTAATCCTTTTTTTGATTATTTTGGTTGTCTTATGAAGTAGTTGGACATATCTAACACCCTGTATATGTACTTTCTCGTGTTGTAGATGGATGATTTATGCTGGTGTCAGTTGTTTGATCATAGGTTCCATGCATTGAACAAAGGACTTCCTGAGACTTGGTTGAGGCATTATTCTCATTGGTGAAATTTGAAATCCAAAAGTTGTAATCTGGAAGTAGATACCAAGTAAAATTACACTAAAGTTGTATTAATAATAGACCACATACTCTACTCTTTCTGGATTGTGTTTGCTGTTACAAGTTCTGCATTATCTTCATACTGTAGTTGTCCTGCTCACTTCTTTGGTTGTGGAAGGCCTGATAATTAACAAAGATGCTTAGAGTTGCCAAATGTTAAAGGCTGATATTGTTATTTGAGGTGCAATGTTGACTACCCTTCTCCAAATGTTAATTGGAACCTGTTCTATATTTTCTACATCCACTCAAAATGATCTATGAAATGGGCAAAGCACGGGTAAGCAGAGCTTTCCTACAATCTTTTTTCAGAATCATAATAACAAAATTCTTTCTTCATTCTCCAATATCACTTGTTTACTCTGCTGCTTCTAACTTACTGCACAGGGTGATTTTTTCTGCTTCTTGGCCTTTTTCAGAAGTCAGCATATGTAGCTTTGCTCAGTTGCACCTCTTATTATTCATTTTTCAAATACAGGAAAGCAAGAGAAATTTAAGGCTACCATTTCCCACTTGAATAAAATCAGGTTCTTTTGGCTCTATGCATATCAATTCCCATTGTGAGTACACGGCCGGAAGGCAGAACCTTATTATACATGGATATGATGATACAATTTGGTCAGAAAATACATCTTTTAAACATGTTTACAAAATATTATCAAAATATTTCAACATCAGACACCCTATTTCTTGTTTCTGAAAAGAGAGAAAACCATATGGAAAAGCTCAAACTAAAAGAGACAAACAACGAAAAGCCATCACATCAAATTTTCAAATTAAAAAGACAGAACATGGAGGATTATAATATCAACACCTTCAATATATCTATTATCAAAGACAAATACTTTAGTCATCCAAACAGACACCATTCCATCATTTAAAAAGGAAAAACCAAGCATTATCTTTACGCACTGACAACCCAGTTGCTGCCATTAAACTAACCTGCTAGGAGTTAATAATGTTAAAAGGAAGACCAATCAATCACCAAACACAGCTGGCTGTGAAGAGATTTGGAACCAAATGCATTTCATAGATAGGATAACCATCAGCATTAGGCTTTTAAACTTCACTGTGTATTCCTCTAAGTATCGAAATTGCTGTAGTCCAAGCAAACCGAAGCATTCATTCTTCAACCACGTTCACCAACTCATACTCCACCAAGGATAGATTGTTATCCTCTTTAACTACAAACTTAGCAGGTTCAGTAACCTCAACGCGACCCCATTTGTCTACAGCAAGCCTCATGGACCCTTTGAACATGTCAATTTTTGCATTACGAAGATTTACAGTGTTTCCTGGCTTCATCAAGTCAACTGCACAAAAGATATGACCAATCAGCATTATCCGATTGTTACAGACGCCAGTAGAGAATTACTCATAGAGATAGGAGCCATATATAGACATAAACGCTACAAATTTCAGATCAAATATGGCAATTTACACCATCTGGCCAACAGAAGTACCACTGAGAAACATGAAAACTGGTCCAAGAATCCTTTTTAGTCTTTGGTTACTATCCTTATTTGGTAGCAATGAAAGAAAATTGTAGCATCCTAAAGAAGCCTCAAAACTGAATCTAAATTTGAAACACAGCACAATGCAACAGACTCAATTGAAGAATTTAGCCATAAAGTACCACTAGATATCACGACTACATGTGATAGGGGCAAATTTATATATAGCAATATTTGTTCCAAAAAGATAAAGCATTTTGTGCCAAAAGTTCGCATTTAAGGAAGAAAATTAAAGTATATTTACCATGCAACAGCTATTTTGCATGACAACACATCAATCAACTTCAAATATGTGATCTCCAATAACAAAATCCAAGATTCAGGGTCTATAAATCAGAAAGACCAAATAAGTTTGTATATTTCTTTTTTGTATAGCGCATGTGATCGTGGAGATACTTCCAAAAATGATAAGACCTTAAAAAGAGGGAGAGTGATCAACAAATAATTTGGTCCTTACAAACAACTGAACAACAAATTTTACATAAATGTTTTCTCATGATTAAATCAATCTACATTAAGGAAGAATATGATGCATTGCAAGATCAGAAATCCAGAGCAACGAAAGGAACAAAATATAAGAAATTACAGCACCCGTAAGAATGCAATTTTCTTTTTTGAACAGAAAAAAAAGTATAAGTATTACTCACTGGCACACTGTTCAAAAAAGTATTATTCACTGACACCAAGGGGTGCAACCCATCACATATGCACTTAGCAAATAGGATACGCAATAAAGAGATGAGAATGGCAAATAGAGGAAAAGAATGACTTCACAAAGGCAGTGGCAACAAGGTGATCCATTTAACAGATAAGTTGGGCTCTTATATGGTCAAATAGTTGAGAAGCGCATTCATGAAGTCGATCCAAGCACCACCAAGTAATTTACCTTAGATAAATCTCTTCTGTGAAAATTATAATGAAGCACAGTACGACCAACAAGCAAGGAAAGCAACAGCTTCTCAGGGCTCAAACTTCATCTCGAAAGTATTAACTGTTAGCATTTAAAATCACCAAAAATACATCTTTTAAAATTACTACAATATCATCAAAGTTGTAGCCTTGGCTTTTACTTCAAACATAAACAAGGTTAATTTTGACCCACTTGCAATGAACGGCAATCATTCCTTCAACAACGAGCACCACATCCACTATAAACGTGTGGCATCCAACATTAAACTATATCTCTAGCAATCAAAAGAATATGATTTCCTCCACATCAACAGATCAGATCAGCCATGCAAGCATTACCCGCATTTCTATGACATATATAGAAATATGAAAATACACAGATATTTTAAAATAAATAAGTGAGGGACCTTGATCGTTGCGAGCGGTGAAGAGGATGGTGCCGGTCTCGTCGCCCACAAGACACTCGGCGATGCGGGTATGGCGAAGGTGAGGCGAGGCGGCTCGGCCTTTCTGGAGGACGAGGTTCTGCTCGACCACTTTCACGGTCAGCGTGTGCCCATTAGTCCCTGGCTTAAGCTGATCCACCTTTACGAACACTGGCTTTCTCTTCTCTGGCTTGTTCTGTTGTTGCCTTTGATGCTGCTGCTGCTGTTGTTGTTGCGGTTTCTGCTGGCTGTTTGTTGCCATTGATGCTAAGGCTCAAAAAGAAGAACACCAATCTCTCTTTTAAAGTTTGTTTTTGTTCTTGATTCCGATTTCCTGCTGTTTGCGTGATTTTTGCGCAGAATGATAAAGCCCTAGACCAGGAGAACCAGAACTTGGTGCCTTTTTCTCTTTCTCTTTTCTCCCTCGTGAAAACAGCTCTCATGGAATCAAGCTCTTCAGGCCAACCTGCTAAAACGCTCCGATTCATCATGAGATGGGCCGGCCTACAACTAGGCCCAAAAGTCATCCAAAATTGGGCTTCTACGTTATCTAACGGTCCAATATAAATAGTAATAATAACAAATTAAAAATAATCCTTTTTCTACTAACTAATTATTTATATAGAAAATATAAAAAGAAACAAATTTGAATACTTTTTATTTTTAATTTAAAGTTTGATATATTGATTGTTAACTATATATATAAATTAAAATTTAATCTAAAAATAATCAAATAAATTTTATATTTTATTTCGAGTTCAATTATCTCGTATAAACAATCATGCTAATATGAATTATTTTTTATAAATTTATAAAATTTTATAATTGAAAAAAATAAAAATTATATAAAATTTTAATATTATCAATCAAACTCTCTTATTCAAAAAGTGAATCCATTTTTGATCTACTCAATTTTATCGAAATTATATTTTAACTTAAATAATTATAAAAAATTAATGATATTTTTATTAATAATTTTTTTTAAAATAATTTAAATAAAATTTTCACCATATTTTAAGTCATCACTCAAACTTAAATAAAATTTGATGTAAAATTTATCTTTTATAATTTATTTAAAAGTTGATAGCATAACTTTTAAAAAATATACTTCAGTACTTAAAAAATTTTAAAACTTTTTATCACAATATATATATATATATATATATATATTTGCATCTTTAAAAAAATTTTAAGTCAAAATTCATTATATAATATTTTTAATTTTTAATAATATTTAATTTAATCTAAATTAATAAATTATGTTTAATTTATTATTTTAAAATAAATGTTTGATTTATAATATTAATTACATATAAAAATTTCAAAAAAATTTATTTAATTAAAAATATATATTTTTAGAACTTATAAAATTTTAAATTTTTGTAATTATTATTTGAATTTTTTTCCGTGGATGAAAATTTTTGAATGAAAATTTTTTATATAAAAATTTTAATTTTAATTTTTAATAAAATATAAATTAAATTAAATTAAATTAAATTATAAAAGATATAATTAATCCATAGATACTAAGATGAAAATTACTATATTATCCAAAACATAAATTTGAAATAAAAAATAAAATATCAATGGTTGGAATGGGAAGGGGAGGCACTGACCTGGATAAAATGTCCATAAAAAATTGGAACACGTTTGACCGAAGCCGATCCACTTAATTAATCATCAAACCGTGCTATTAATGCTTAATTATAGGAAATTTATTAACAAAATAATAATTAATTATTTTGCTTTAACTACCTGCAATTTGACCATCGAACGGTTTCAAGACAAATAATATCATATTATGAATTTATTAATTGCAATTATGTATATAATACACCAGAGATTCATGTTTGACCTGTTTGGATAGGAAGAAAAATGATGTCATGTAAGTGCAACAGAAAATTAAAAAGAAAAAGTTTTAAGTCCACAAAAATAGAAAAGAAAACAACGAGGGATGGAAAGTCTCCAACTTTAGGACCACAGGGCAAAAACGTGTGTAAACAAGAAGAGAAACCCGACATTTCCTCGCACTTCCTCTTCATTGCCTCCGCTCTTGACCACATATGCAGGCCATCTCCCCTTCTCTCTCTCTCTCTCTCTCTCTGCTGTGAAGCTTCTTTAGTTTTAGATATAATTAAAGAAAAAAGCCTTCTTTTTTTTTTTTTTAGCGGAAAAGAAAAACTAAGTATCATCCATGAAATTCTCTCTCCCTCTCTCCCCCCTCCTCTCTCTCTCTCTCTTTCCCTGTTCCTTCTCTTAATAGCTCCAGCTTCTGCAGATCAAAAGCTGAAGCTCGTTAAGACAAAAGTCAAACAAACCCAGAAAAGCAAACGTAGAAGATAAATTTTAGAAGCGGTGATAGAAGATTTTTTTTCTTCCATTTTTTTGGAAATATTAGTTTTTAAGGTGAAAATAATATTAAGAACAGAACAGATAGTAACATCGAAAGGCCGGGTTTATCTCCGATCCTACCATGGATTCCGATTTTTGGACCTCTCGTCTCGCAGCTGCCAAACGACAATACACCTTGCAGCACCATCATCAGAGCTCTCACTTGGGTTTGTTTCACTTTGCATCGATCTTTTTATTTTAATTATTTTCTTTCGTGTTTTTGCTTTGCATATATGTATATCTGATCTGGGTTTTCTTCTATTTCATTTTTGTTTAGATCGATTGAGTGTCGATGATTTTGAGGTAGAAGATGATGTCAGACCCGATTTTCCCTGCCCGTACTGCTACGAGGATTTCGATATCGCGTCTCTGTGCTCCCACCTCGAGGATGAGCACACGTACGAATCAAAGGTCACGGTAAGTTGGTTTTTTCTTTTCCGATTCTAAGATTTTATCTTTTGTTTGGAGAATCATTTCTGTTCATTTGTTAATTGGTAGCTCTATTGATTTGGTTTTTCCTCATTTAAAGATCTTTGTTTATGTTTTAACTCTAAAGAGGTGGCATGGTATTTCTTAGTTTGTCGAATAGGTTTCTGATTCATAGGCTTACTCAGCCCTTCTTCCCCCCCTCTCCTCTCTCTTTTTGTGGGTTTTCTCTATGTTTCCCTGTAGTGATTGATCTCAGCTTTCTTTTTTATGGAAAGGGGGACCATGGACCATAGTTATATTTCAATCTTTTCCTTTCTACATCCAGAGGAAGATCTTTGCATGTGGTGGCTGTTTTGGGTGATACCATCAATAAAAGCCGTGGTTTTAATGATAATTAGAGTACTGCTTTTGGTGCCTTATGAACTCATTTATTTTCTTGTCGGGGCATATTAGTTTTGGATAGTCATGGCAGTCTCAGTTTCTGTTTTCTATTATGACTGGTTCTCATGAAATAGCAGACTGCAATGTTGATCTGAATCAGACTGGCTTCTCAGTTTGTATATAAGGAAAAAGAAAAAGAAAATGCAAAAGTTCTTTGGAGAATAGGAATCAAAGATGCTGAAGTAAAGGGCATTTATTGTAGTATATAAGATATTTTGCAGGAGGGTATTTGTGCATTATGCCTGGTTTAGCAGCTGGGAAAAACTTGGAAATTTTTTGTGCAATACAAGTATGATAATGTGAGAGGAACTGAAATGGAAAGATAATTGTAGTGTTGGAGCATTTTCCTCATATTCCCTTCTTCTCTCTCGGTGCTCTGCTCTAGAGAATGGAGATAGTAGCCTTGTTTTCTTCACTTTTAACATCAATGAAAATAAGAGTCCCCATATCTTACAGGTCTCGGACGCCAACATTTTCCCATAAAGATTGTGAAACTTCATTCTCAATTGCAGCTTGGGGACTTTTCTGCTCATTAAAGTTGGGCTTGAATCCGTGCCTCCTGCTTTTTGTGTTAAGATAATTCCTCTAGGGTTCCTAGTTTGAGAGTTTCGATTGTTCCAGTTGCACTACACAGTGCTCAGTTCTCTCCTTTTCAGGCACCCATCTGCATTACTTTGCTCTATTTAGGAAACAGACACGCAAAATAGGATGATTATGAGGATAAGAAGTTGCAAGGACTAGAATGTCTATTCTGTGCTGCCTTTCAGTTCGTATTTCTTCATGTTAAAGAAAAAGGGAAAGTCAAATGTTTCAGAACAGAACAGATTAATATCTTAATATCATTGTTAGCTTTGATTCATAGTCCTTGAGCTCATGTAAGCTGATATGCTTGGCTTTCTTCTAGTTTTTATCGATTCCTTCATGACCAAAACAATCTCATGTTGTCTCTACTTTGTTTTGCAGGTGTGTCCCGTTTGCTCTGTGAAAGTTCCACGCGACATGCTCAGTCATATCACACTGCAACATGGACACTTGTTCAAGATATCCTTGAAGTTTTTGGAATTTCAGTTGCTTTGTTCCTTTGTTTATATGATTTTTTGGGACATTAAACATGCACTTGTGACTGGTTGTTGTCTGAATATCCATGTAAGTTTCCTTTAACTGAAGATTACTTGCAGAGACGTCGCAGGTTACGAAGAGTTGCAATTCCTAACAGCCAGGCACTGTCTCTCCTAGGCAGGGACCTGCGCGAGGCTCACCTGCAAGTCCTTCTGGGTGGTGGTGGTGGAGGATATCGGTCAAGCAGTTCCAATGTGTCTAATGCAGCTACTGATCCATTCCTTTCATCGCTTATTCTAAACTTCCCTACATCTGAAGCAGAGGAGATTTCCAAATCCGTTGTACCGAGCACCGAAGACACCACTGCTAAGACTTCAGCACCCGTACATATGTGGAAGTCAAGGTACTCTCAAGATTTATATGTTAAATTCCTAAAAGGGTCGATCTCCATTCTGTTCTTCTCAATGCTGACTCGAAAAAGACGAAATTTTTTCGCAATTTCTTTGTCGCAGTTTTGACCCGTCTTTGAGTTTGGAAGAGCGAGAAAAAAGGATGAGGCAAGCTGCTGGAAGGGCTGGGTTCGTGCAAGATCTGCTTCTCTCAACTCTTCTGAGTGACCAATAGAAGCAGATAGATAAGTCATATTGAAAAAATAACGGAATGAGTGAATGAAAGGAATTATTGGTAATCTTGATAAGAGGTACATTTGGGGGGTGGCCGGCTGACGGTTTTACATTGTTTGATGACTCGGCAGACCCGTGGGTGCCTCTGGTTGCCCACCCTTTGTTGCTCCTCTACCCAGAAATGTTTTCTTTCATTCTGGAGAAACACATCTTCTTCTAGTTTATCTGGGAAACGTTAATCTTTGAAATGCTTTGTTTTTATTATAGATTGCACCAATTGCAAATTTTCGAGTTTGGCCTAATTTTTCTGGTTGGTTTCCACAGAAAATAGAGGCTCAATAGACTCCAATTCTTATAGATGATGCTAATCAAACTTACAAACGTTGGGTTGCAGGATTCTTCATATTCGATTGTTTTCAATGATGATCAAGATTTTCTTTTTGGTTGATTTAAAATTTTTTAAATAATGTTTTAAAAATTTTTGTAGTATGAAAAATAAATAAATAAGTATTTATTTTTGATTTTATTAAATTGTTATATGTTATTTAAAAAAAATCAGATTTCAAAATCAGAAATTTTGATCTTTCTTGATATGTTGTTAAATTGTATTCCTTTTAATTGTTTAATATTGAGTTAACTTATCGGAAAATTGTCTTTTTCATATGTGATCTTGATGCTTTAAATGGTGTTAAATAATTAATTAAAATAAATAGATTGAATTAATTTATTTTATTTTTGTGAATATAATATATTATAAAATTATTATTTTCAATAAAATCAATAAACAATTTTAAGAGCACCTTAAATCTAATGGTAGGGATTTTTTTATCACAATTGTTAATAATGTGCAAGTACCCTCTGCCGAAACTTAGGTTTCTCTTATAAAAAAAGAAACTTTGGTTTCTCAATTTTTAATTGTTTGTTTAAATAAAATAAAATAGTAAATAATAAATAAAGAGGAAATGGGCTCTATTATGAAGTGGGAGAAGAGAATATAAGTGGGCTTATTGTAATCTAATTGCGAAATGATTAAACTAAGAGAATTAATTAAGAGTTGGGTCATATTCTATTAATTGTATATTGGTGGGTACAGCATGAAGCAACCCACCAAACAGGAATAAAAAGCCAACCAGAAGCCTAAGGCTCTGGTTGGTGGCGGCGGGTCGGTCACAGGGTTTTGTGGTCGAAAGTAATTAAGAAAGATAGATAATATTCAACGTCACAAGACCGTAAGGTTGATCTGCAACCGGACAATAACACTTAAGAATTTCACTTCCTCTCCCGGTACATCTCAACTGCATCATCCTCTATCCACCCCCAATCATAACAAGCTGTAATCTTTTTGATGAAAACAAGTCAACGGTCGGAAGTCGACGAAACCCATTCACTTCGAATGATATACCCTAATCTTTTTCTACAGATAAAGTGAAAAGTCAACATTCCTTTAAAATAATAGTAGTAGTAGGATTGTCGATCAGGCTTCCAGTTGGTGTCTCTTTGGATATTATATAATAAGGAGAGCTCTGCTTTAGCGAAGTTGCTGTTGTATTTTTGGTATTATCTCATCATTGAGAGCTCTCCTAAGGAAGGGTGATCTGGTTCCATGATGGTGGAGTTGTTTGTGCTTGGCTGCACGGGAGTCGTGGTGTTCCTCCACGGAGCTAACTTCTTCTTCCACGTTCTCTCCCAGCACCTCGCCGTTCGTTCTCTCAGGTGCTTCCTCATCCCATCTTTCTGTTTTTCTTTTGGTTTCTCGATCCACTGTTAGTTAAAATATTTATTGTGATGAAGCTTTCTAATTCATATGTTCTGGCTAATTAAGAAATAAGTATGTGGTGACTGATGCAAATGGCTGCACTTTTTCAGTATAGTTAATCTGGGGTTTGAAAAAGTTCTCTTTGTTGTTGATAATTATGAAGTTCAACAAGTAATAGGGGCATGCTGCGAAGTTCTATGCTCCATAATCAACTTTGTTATAGAGACGGACTTAAGTTGAAAGCTTGATTTGGATTTTCCTGTTACAGATCCTGTTATTTGGGCAGTAACTTGTCTGGACAATTTCCTAGTAACTTTCCTGGAAACTCCCTTTCTATCTGTTCATCTATGGTTTGATCTGTGGGTTTGATTGTATGAGAAAGATAATATCTAGATGTGATTGTATTAGAAAGACAAAACATTCTGTGTTTCATTTTTAGACCCTTTGAGCCAAAGAACAAGATTCAAGGTTTATGGGTTCGATTAGGGAAAAAGGATCTCCTTTTGATTGTTATTAATTAAAGATTCACTTGCCTGTTGGGAATTCCTGCAAAATGTTCTAAACCATCTTTGTTATCTGTTCTTTGTTCATTGTAATATGACTTATTGAGAGGTATCCTTATATGATGAAATACTGTAATGTAGTCTTCTCTTTGCTATATTTCTTTCTTGTATTAGGAAAGTGAAACATCACTAACATCTCGGTTTTCCTGATTTCTTTCAGCTTCTTGGGATTTGTTGGGTGGTAGAGAAAGTAGAGATGATCCAATTCTTCACGCAAGTTCCAATGGCAGATGAGGAAGTGAAACCTTGTATCAGCCGTGACGCATTGTAGATAACTTAATTTTGTATGTACCTTGTTCTCATTGCTTGTAATATTAAAGCATATCACAGTAATAATGTATCCAGAAGCACAAATAAAGTTAGAATAATTCAAAAGCTTTATTAAACTCTAACCAACCTGTTTTACATATTATAGATCTTTCTTTCTCTTGTCTTTTCTGGGTATTGGGATCATAGTGAATTCTCTAGCTGTTCATATTGGTAAATCTGTTGGGACTTGATTAAGATAAGCATGAACTAATGAAGCAATTAATGGTAGTGCATGTCAGCTCCAGATGCCAATGCCTGCAGACTTAAAAAAGAATAAAGCCTGTCCTGTTTGCTTTGTTGGTAAGAGTAAAAGTGAATTTTGCAGACAGGACAGATTTTTATTCCCTTCATTTCTCATTAGGTGCTTTGGT
The DNA here is from genome assembly GCA_021397835.1 of Moringa oleifera. Taxonomy (NCBI): domain Eukaryota; kingdom Viridiplantae; phylum Streptophyta; class Magnoliopsida; order Brassicales; family Moringaceae; genus Moringa; species Moringa oleifera. The sequence goes on from JAJFZO010000168.1 coordinate 5,554,523, forward strand.
GAATGAAAAATCTGGAAGAGAGGAAGAGTGAGAGATAAGTTTTGTAGGTGGAAACTGATGTGGGCTGCACTGTGGAAGCATAGAAATGATGTAAAATGTGGAAAGCAAGTAGGTTGGAGATATGGGGATTTCTTTCAAGGTAAGAAGGAAAGAAAGCTGTCAGCCTTCCGATGATTCCTTCTCTGAGTTGAGATTTAAATTCTCCCTGGTACCAAGAGGCTTGGTGAAAACTCTGTGAGCCAACACAAAAGCAGAGTTATCCCAAAAAGAATACGTTTTCTTTTTGTTTAAGCTATGGTTGGTGATTTGAGTTCTTTACTTAGTTTCATTGAAATTGTGGGAATAGTTTTTGCATCTGTTTCTAAAGATTTCTGCAGGGTTTATCTGAGTTAAACAATACTGGCTTTATACTAATAAGTTGTTGATTGATGGCCCATGTAGCATATTTTCATTATCAGATACCATCATTATTTAGTATCACGCTACCTTATCGATTACATGAGACCACGAATGACCTATAACATTCAAAACTGTGGTATCAAGTTACAGAAAATTGTAATAAATAGTTGAATGACAGTATTCATGACAGAAGATGAGTTTATCAGTTCTTGTCATCAGAGATTTTCAATGCCTCTTACAGAAAAACAATGGAGCAAGAAGCCTCCGACTAAGCTCCATTGTAAATTACAAGAATACTTTTTAAACATGAGATTAGGAAGGTCAATATAAGCTCGCAGCAAAGAATCCTTATCCAGATCAATATAAGCTCACAGCAAAGAATCCTTATGCAGATATCAAAGGCATTAATATATGAAGCAAAGAACGGATTTCTTCACTTGGCTTATGAACTGTAGTGCTCCAAGAAGTTCGGTGTGGGGCTTTCTTGGTTCTCATACAGGAAGTCATCAATATAATGGTGCATGGTGAGGGGCTTTCTTGGTTCTCATACAGGAAGTCATCAATATAATGGTGCATGCATGATGCCTCCGCGAGGAGGACAGCTTCATCTTGTTGCCAAGAAAAGTGATCAGCATCCAATATTCAGAGATTATACAATGGCTTCTCATAAAGTTTTGGGCTGAACTGATATCTAAAAAGAGATTTGAAGCTTTAGGTGACAACATTCCCATAAGAGCTATTGATACGAAAGCAAAAAGCAGTTTGTTGGCAGCTCAAAGGAAAAATCAAGATATGTGCATGATATCACCGGAGAAGACGGTGAAGTCATGAACTTACTCTGCTTGTATAAGAACTTCAGAGTACAAAGTGATCAAACGGGCCTGAAATTTTTGTAGTAGTCAAAGAACTTGTCAATTCACTATAACCAGTGCCGATTACCAAAGCCAGTAAATGATCAAATGGAACATGAATTTTTGGTGCTCAAGTTCCCCCCAAACTTCTCGTCACCTACAGTTTAAATCCTTCTTCTTCTCAGCTCATTCTTTTTTATCTTCTAAGTTAATCCAAACCTCCGCTAGCTTAAGCCAATTCGCACGAACCATCTCTCCATCAAGCTTAAGCCAAGGGGGTAATTCCCCGCCAGCCTCAATACCTTACTTTAAGTTCTTAACCCAATGCACGGCTTCAAAGTGTCTAACTCCAGGCAAGGAGATTCATGCCCATGTTATCAAATTTGGATTATCAAAAGACTCAAAATTTAAGAACCATTTGGTTAATCTGTATGCAAAGAGTCAGGCCTTCAACTATGCCCGCAAACTAGTTGATGAAAGTCCGGAACCGGATTTGGTTTCTTGGTCAGCTTTGATATCTGGGTATGCCCAGTGTGGGCTCGGCCGGGAAGCAATTCAGGCCTTCTATGAGATGCATTCTCTGGGTGTCAAGTGTAACGAGTTTACGTTTCCCAGTGTGCTTAAGGCTTGTACTGCCATGAATGATTTGAAGTTGGGGATTCAGGTTCATGGGATTGTGATTGTTACAGGCTTCGAGTCTGATGAGTTTGTTGCAAACACTTTGGTTGTCATGTATGCAAAGTCTGGGGAGTTTGGGGATTCAAAAAGACTTTTTGATGCCATACCAGAACGGAGTGTTATTTCATGGAATGCCTTGGTTTCTTGCTATGTGCAAAGTGATTTCTGTAGAGAAGCTGTTGAGTTATTTCAGGAAATGGTCTCTAGTGGAATAAGACCTAATGAATTCAGTTTATCTAGTATGATAAATGCTTGTGCAGGTTTAGGGGACACTGATCAAGGAAGGAAGATTCATGGTTATCTGGTAAAGCTTGGATATGATTCAGATCCCTTCTCATCAAATGCACTTGTTGACATGTATGCAAAAGTAGGAAATCTTGAAGATGCTGTTGTTGTTTTTGAGAAAATTGCACAGCCAGATATTGTTTCTTGGAATGCTGTTATTGCTGGTTGTGTTCTCCATGAATATCATGATTTGGCCTTAACATTGTTTGAGAAAATGAAAAGATCAGGAACATATCCAAATATGTTTACCTTATCGAGTGCTCTCAAAGCTTGTTCTGGAATCAATGGCAAGGAAGTGGGAAGACAGCTGCACTGTGACTTGATAAAGATGAATGTGGAATCGGATTCTTTTGTGGTTGTTGGACTGATAGATATGTATGCCAAATGCTATACAATGGAAGATGCAAGACTGGTTTTCAAGTTGATGCCCGGAAAGGACATGATTACCTGGAACGCTGTGATCTCTGGACATTCACTACATGGGGAAGACATGGAAGCTGTGTCACTCTTTCCTTTGATGCAGAAGGAAGGAGCAGGATTCAACCAGACCACTCTATCAACAGTCCTGAAATCCATAGCTAGCTTGCAGGCCAGCTCTGTCTGTGAACAAGTTCATGCACTATCCCTGAAATCAGGGTTTGAGTTTGACAATTACGTTGTAAACAGCCTGATTGATGCTTATGGAAAATGTGGCCTCTTAGAAGAGGCATCAAGAATATTCAGAGAGTGCCCCATTGTAGACTTGGTGGCCTTCACCTCTATGATCACTGCTTATGCTCAATATGGACAAGGGGAAGAAGCTCTAAAGTTGTATCTGGAAATGCAATATAAAGGGGTAAAGCCAGACCCATTTGTTTGTAGTTCTCTCCTGAATGCCTGCGCTAACTTATCAGCATATGAACAAGGGAAACAAGTGCATGTTCACATCTTGAAGTTTGGGTTCATGTCAGATACTTTTGCAGGGAATTCTCTGGTTAATATGTATGCGAAATGTGGAAGCATAGATGATGCAGGCCAAGCCTTCTCTGGGATACCTGAGAGAGGAATTGTCTCATGGTCTGCAATGATCGGAGGACTAGCTCAGCATGGCCATGGGAAGGAGGCGCTGCAATTGTTTAACCAGATGCTTGAAGATGGGATTGCTCCGAACCACATTACTTTAGTTAGTGTTCTTTGTGCCTGCAATCATGCAGGATTGGTAACTGAAGCAAAACAATATTTTGAATCAATGGGAAAGCTTTTCAAGATTGAACCTGCTCAGGAGCATTACGCTTGCATGATTGATATCCTAGGCAGAGCAGGGAGATTGAATGAAGCAATGGAGCTGGTTGGTAAAATGCCATTTCAAGCTAATGCCTCTGTCTGGGGGGCACTTCTGGGTGCTGCAAGAATCCATAAAAATGTTGAGCTTGGACAGAAATCGGCTCAAATGCTTCTTGCCTTAGAGCCGGAGAAGTCCGGTACTCATGTTCTTCTAGCCAACATTTATGCATCAGCTGGGATGTGGGACAATGCAGCCAAAATGAGAAGGCTCATGAAAGACAGCAAGGTGAAGAAGGAGCCTGGAATGAGCTGGATTGAGGTCAAAGACAAGGTGTACACATTCATTGTAGGAGACAGAAGCCACGCTAGAAGTGAAGAGATCTATGCAAAGCTTGATGAGCTGAGTGACCTTTTGAGCAAAGCTGGGTATGTTCCAATGATAGAGACCGATCTTCATGATCTGGATCGAAGTGAGAAGGAGAAGCTCCTATATCACCATAGTGAGAAGCTTGCTGTGGCGTTTGGGTTGATTGCCACTCCCCCAGGAGCTCCTATAAGAGTGAAAAAGAACCTGCGAATCTGCGTGGATTGCCATTCTGCATTCAAGTTCATTTGTAAAATCGTCTCCAGGGAAATAATCGTGAGAGACATTAACAGATTCCACCATTTTAGAGATGGTTCATGCTCTTGCAGAGATTACTGGTGATTTTTGAACAGAAAGTGCTGTTATTTTCTGCATTTTCTGTACACTAGCTGCCTCCCATGAGCTCCTAAACCTTCACTGGCCACTTCAGAAACCTGCTTAAGGCATCAGACATCTTTTTTTTTTTTTTCTTTCAGATCAGGCAAAATGATCTTTCTATCACATTTTATGTATCCATTTGAAAGTAATTTCATGATAAGTCATCTGTGATTGTCAAATGAATAATATGCATGAAATCAAAAGCATATACAAGATGATACAAGTCAATTCATCTGTTCCATGTATTTGTTTTTTGTCACATCAACAGCATCGATTCTTCTGACATTATCGTTAGCAATGAATACTTTGCTTTGATTGAGATTTTGCCCCCCTCCACGCAGAGCTTGGCTCCAGTTACCACCCAATACCCAGGAAGGTCTTCAGGGCCCCTAACCATCTCCTTTGTATCCACAAAGCTTGATAATTTTGGTGGCTTTGTTGGAACAGGAGGTCCTCCTGGATACACTGCTGAATTCAAATCCAGTTTTGCTGGCTTTTCTGGTTGCGGATTCAATCCGGTGCTGAACCTCACACTCAACATCGAAAAAACTCCTGATTTTCTCGAAGATGTTGCCGGGCCATCCCATTCTGATCTACGGAGTTTCGCAGATGCCACAGTTGAGAATCCAAGCCTCAGGAACAGAACCTTCCTCATCCCGATACCCTTCACCTCAAACCAGGCCTTGGTTACAATCGAAGCAGGATCATCAATATGAGCTTCGTTGTACTGTACCGGAGCAGTACACACATGTGAAAATATGCTCCATTTGACTGGTTCATAGTAGCCTCGCTCCACTGGCTCATCAACTGGCTGGTAACTTTGGTCATCTGAGAGTTGGAGGATTTTTGGAAGGGTAGATAGATGCTGAAGATGGATAGCCAGATGGTCACTCTTCTTGCCTTCCAAGTACAAGCGGACTCCTGTCACTGGTCGATTTCCAGAATCAACCTGCAGATCACTGATTCAGTAACCAGGATAGATAAAGGATCCTACAACTTGATGAGTAATCACACAGAACGAAACTTACCAGTGCTGTATTTACATATAGCCTCGGGCCCATAAGAGAAAACTGAAGCGATGGAGATGATTGTTTTCGGTGTCTCAGACTAAGAGGGAGATCACCATACACAGGAGCCCATTGCCGAGGTAACTGAAATTCCAGGAATTGATGCAACTCTTCTATCAGTGGCTTATCTGCAAGATCGAACATCCATTAGAGACCAGCACAAGTACGGAAGGCTACCACAAGAAAACTTCATGGGAAAAGAGTCAAGAATGCAGAGTCACGATCAAGACTCATAAACTCACATCGAAGATACAAATTCACAGCATGGCTTAGAAATCCATTGCCAGGGATGCCACTTAACAGTGAGGTTATAGGCACAAAGGACATTGATATCACATTGGGTGCCTGTGATATGGTAGAAAGCCACTGCATATGGCTTTGACCAACATCAACACCTCCTCTTCGGATGAAAATGCTCACAATATCCTGACGAGACATATACAAGCTTTTTTTCAGTCTTAATTTGGGCAAAGCAAGCTGCTTACAGCGGGTTCAGTTGGTGGGTAACTGTTAGAACAGAACAAAGAAGCATACCTCATTCTTCGAGCGGGTGATCATAGGTGGCCTGATCGAGGTAGCAAATGCTCCATAGAGTTCCCAGGGCATAGGACGTTCTTCCTGTAAAAACATAAAATAAAAACTCAGAAACCTAGAATGATTACTTCCCCATTAATTCATGTCATTCCGCTCTTAAAGCTACAAGTTTTCCAGTTTGAGAAACCAGAGGCAAAATGATAGTTGAGCATGTTTAGTACTAGTGCTTCCAAAATCTCAACTCCACAAAAGGACTTTCACTACAATTATTAAAGATTTTTGGATTGAATGACAGGTTTTGAACAGATCCTTCACTATTTGACCAGAGAATTCAGCCTGCGAAAATATCAGCCCGTATAGTAGAGCTTGTTTTAACTTTAAGACCCTTTTACCTTCAGTTTTCCTGAAAATTCAGCAGTGTTGAACGGGAGCCTTCCATTTAAATCTTCAGAAAATCTGTCATCAGCTGTTTGCTTTAACAATTTCTGCACTTCAGTGGGCTCAAGAGGTGAATTTCGTAACTGCTTTATGTGAACCACATCTTTACCTCCCATCTTAACCCCAGTAACTACATGAGTACCATATTTTTCAATGAACCTGGAAAGTCATGCAGTTAAACATTATTAGAATTCCACAAACAGAATTAATCACGCAACTTCAACAAGAACATCAGATTATAAGCATAGTAGGTCATTGTACATTCATACATCAACTGGGAAGAAGAAGTGGAGCAGAGAATAGAGGTTCCCGTTTCTTAACAGCTAGCTTGAATTAAAGCAACAACAGCAAATCATAAACAGTTATCTCCAAAATATGATAGATGAGTCTTATAGTCCCTTTTTCAATGTAGTAACTTCGGAATAATATGTCTTTGCCACTCAAGCAGCTAAATCAGAGCAAGAATCTCTCTGGAATATTTGTCACTTCATTATGCTAACAATAGGATCTGTTTACATGACAGGTTTCCGTTTCTTTCACATAAGTGCCATTGCAGACAGTGACAGAAATCTATGTCTGTCTTCAGTGCATACACAGAGAAAGATACAGAACTCACTATAAGTGTGATGCTCATCACTGCTGAGCTTTCAGTTTGAGAAACTTACTCTGCAAGGGCAGCAGGGTCCCAAGAAGAAGGCACCTCTCGTCTCACTTGCTCGGACAGAGTTATCTGAGACCTGGCCAACTCAACATTATACAGACTAATGAACCATCCATCAAAAGCAAGATTTTTCACAGCAGAGGCATCCTTCTGCCAGCAGCCCTTGAAGTCGAACATGGCATTAAACAGTCCCGATGGAATTTTGCCCGTCAAAGATACCTCCCGATTGAACCTCTCAGACATCTACATTAAAGATCATTGACAACATAATTATAGTTACAGAAGGCAACAAGCACCTCAAATTCAATTTTGAAATCCAAGCACCCACTAGATTTTCTTTAAATTTTAACCAAATTCAGTGTGATATCCCAAAACTACAACATATCATATTCACCTACTTTTGGTATTAGGGGGAAAAAAAAAAGGCAAACAGGTGGGCTGCACAAAAAAGGGAGGGGAAAAAAGAAGAAAGCAAGCAGTCTTTTCCCAACAATTCTTACATCCTGCCATGTGTTCTTTAGCAAAGATACCTTTTTTTCATCTTTGAGTGCTAATAGCAAAATAAAATTTCAAAAAGGAAACGTTGATGTTCTTTACCATGATATATATACAAGTAGATACCCATCTCAAATATAGGAAGAGCATAAAGAAAAGGGAGATGCATAGATACATGTATACACATGCATACGTACATGTAAAGGTATGTTGAAAAGTTACCTGGTTAAAAGAGAGAATATCAGAGCGAAACCTTGTACGCTCGCCTTTATCGCACTTGATCGAACTGGGTACATTCTTGACCACAACCCCACAAGGGAAAACCAGGTCCCGGGTCCCGGTTCGATCTAGCTCAATCAGCCTCGAGCCGGATGGATCCGGCTTGCACGAGGACAAACGGATATCTCTGCTGAGATCGTACCCGAACCCAAGCACCGATACCGCCTTCTCAGCGGCAGACTGTGAATCCAACCTAGAAAAGTTGGGAGCCATCGATTCGCGATACGGTCACCGGAGAACCACTCTACAAAAGTAGGGAAGGTTATAACTATAGGGAATTTTATTAGGGTCTTGCGTAAATTTGAGTTAGGACCATGAAGAGGAGGAAGAAGAAGAAGCAGACTCATTGATGCGGTCGTCGGTCCAAGGAAGACTTTCGCGTTTTTTCTGTTCTTTTCTCTAAAATCAATAGTTTTTATTTTTACATGTTAGAGACGAAAGCGACTTTGAGTCTGACTTTTAGACAAAATGCGGTAGGAAGCGGGCTGGCGGCTGTCTGAATTGAGCTCGTATGCTACGTGGCAAAGCATTATTGGACGCCTAAGAAGCTAAGGTATGTTTTACCAAGAAGAAGCCTACGGAGGAGAAAGCAAATTAATTACTTTCTAACCAATAACTAATTGTTTCTTTATTACCTAATTGAGTTTCTTTGTCAAATATGGAGTGTCCTTTGTACTTATTGCTTGTAATAACACAAATTTTTTCACTAATTTCATAATAATTTTTTGAAAAAAACTTAAAGAGGAAATAAGATAAGCAAATTCAACATTTTGTCATTATTTTCATATATTTTTATAAAATTGAATAAAGACAATTTATATTTTTAATTAAAATCATTGTCATCATTTATTATTACTAACTAATCTAATTTAAATATCTTTTGCATTTTAAAACTATATATTGATTTTCAAATTACGTTGAAGTTTCAAATTTTCTTTTAATTTCTTGCATGGTCAAGGCATCTTTAGTTAGCAAAATACAATCACAAGAGTACAATTGTGTCAAGTTGTATGACTTTAGGCCACGGAAGATGTCTTTATTGATGTGAAAACATCCCTTTTATATTGTTTAAATAAAAAATTCAGTAAATTCAATTAATTTTTTATTATTATTATTTGAATCGAACAACATATACATATAATGTAATTTAGTGAATTTCAATTGAAATATTGCGGGTTTAACCGAAACTAAGTTGAATCATAATATTCGTAGACTATGATGCCTAATTCTTTGAGTTTTGGTTGAGTGGAGTTTTAATCTACCAAACTCGTAATATTAAAAATGGCCCGAGTAAAAACTATCTAAGAAGCACAAGATGAATTTTAATTAATAAAAATTATTAATGGTAATTTTGATTTTTGTTTTGTGCATATGAACATGTTATTAATTATCTTAATCTGCTTTATGTTATAGAGTTTATTAGTCTTAAGATTTTAATTAATTTTTTAGAACAATGATTCATGATCTTAGGCGTTATGGTAACTCTTTATGATAGGTGTAATTAATTATGTAACTACTCAATATGTTAGTTTTTGGAGTAAAGTTATTTTTTTGTTGAAATATATTAAAATTTTAAATAAAAAACTTTTAAAATGTTGATTTTTTAAATCAAATTTTAATTTTTAAAACATTTAATTTATCAATTTGAATTAAATTAGATTTTATTTTAAAAATTAAAAATTTTTACAATAAATTTGAATTTAACTTTTCAAAATATAAAAATATTCAAGTTATCATTAAAAAATATTAAGAATTTTTTGAGTATTAAAAATATTTTATTAAAAATATACTATCAAAATTTTAAAAATTTCATAAAAAAGTAGTTTATTAATAAAAAAATTATTCAAATTTGAAAGATAAAATCGAAATAGAATATAAAATTTATGTGAGTTATTTTTTAAGTATTTCAATAATAAAAATATTATTAATTTTTAAAGTATTTTATTAAAATATAATTTGAATAAAATTAATAAACTAAAATTTATTTTAAAATATTTTAAAAGTCATAATTTGATTGAAAAAATGTAAAATTAAAAATTTGAAATGGTATTTACTTTAAAATCTTAAATATTATTCATTGGTATTAATTTTAAATTAATCAAATTTTAAAAATATTGACTCATGTGCCATCAACTACATTAATAACTTAATCCAAAATTAAAGTCTGCCCATACGAGCATCATTCAAACGAGTTATAGTCACCTTAGCTTAACTATGTGTGGCTAATACTAATCAATAGTGACTTAAGAAACCCTAAGAATATCATTGCTTATTTTTTCATCAAATGCAAGAATTCCAATTAAGACCAATTAGAGAAATCTTGATTACTACATAAACCTAAAAAAATTACTAAATTTCCATTCTTTCAATGTTAAAGACACGCGATAATATTGCAAAGGGCAGTATTTTCCGAGAAACTTTCATCCTTGTCGGATTTGTGTCTAGGGCTTGTCATTTACGACACTAATGCAAAGTGCTTGTACCAAGTCAAGGTTAATTTGCTCCTAAAATTTGTCTTCAAAAACTATAGTCATAATAATTTATTATTGCTTCCGTAATCTCTTCACTTAACAATTGAATTCTAGTAAACCCTAAGCAACTAGGCCTAACGAAACAAAGAATTTTCAACGTTGGAAAACTTTCATCCGATTTTTGGAAAAATCAACAATATTCGCCGTGTTGAAATACAAAGATTCTTCTTTCTTTTTCTTTCTCTTGAAAGACAAGTGGGTAGTCATAGCATGATCTTGAGAAAATTTTCTATGCTTGGAATAGAGGAGACATCCGCATGCCATTGCATGAAACGAAAAGAAAGGTAATGTATTCAGTTAATGTCAAAAAGGTATCCATACGCTTTAGAAAAACAACTCAAGCTCGGGTGCAAGGAAGCCTGACATTGGCGTAGATGTCAATTCCTTCTTTTTATTAAAGTCAAAGATAGTAAAGAGAGGAGCTGTTAATTCAATGGATAAGAATTTCTGATTGATTTGAACTTATATTAAGCTCTTTTTAAAGATAAATAAAAAATATTTTTATAATTTTATTATATTAATATTAAATATAAATTTTAATAATTTATTTTATTAAATTATTATTCATTAACTTCATTTTAAAGTTCAATACAACAAATTAACTAAAAAATCATGATCATAATTCAATATGGAAAACCCATTAATATCTCACAATCGATTTCAATACTTTAATCCTAATTTCAATTGGGTATTTTTTTTTATTGATCTATCAAATACATAATTAAAGAATTCCGTCATAAATTTCTTAAATTTAAATTTGACACTGATAAGAATTTTAAATAATAAACTTTAAAGTTCTAAACTTATATAGTTTTTTTTTTTTTTGCATAACATACTTAAATATATTATAAAACATCATATTATTGTATAATATATAAATTTAATATTGATTCAATCAATTGTGAGAACATATTAAAATTACAAAAAAATCATCATAAAAATAAAAAAAATATTTAGTTACCTAATTGTAATTTGATTGATTATTTTAATTGTTAACAATGAAAGAAATATGAGACAAATAGATAAAAAGAAATTGCAACGAAGCACAATGAATTTGATAGTCAACACCCAAAAAATGAGAAACATGAAGTTTGAAGCCGTAAAGCATGTGATTTGCATCTTTTGACTGCACCGAGTGAAGGCTCAGAGCCAAGCAGCCGAAGCTTCATATTTTGGTCTCCCATTCACACAGATGATTAACTTTTTATTCTTAATATTTGCTAAAATTCAGTTAAAATCAAGTTTTTATATGAAAAAAAAACATGTTTCTTTACAACCACCAAGTGATTTTAATTTTTATAAATAATAAAAATATAAATAAAATTACCAAAATTGAGCAAAACTCACTTGAATTTCAATTTAAAAATATTTTTAAAGAATAAGAAAATACCCAATTTAAAATTACATCAATTTTTTTAAATAACTTAATAAAAAATTTCAACCTTAAACTTTACATTGATTTCAATTTAGATATTGAAATTTTAATTGATTCTGTTTAACTTTTAAATTTTTAAGTTAATTTAATTTTATATTTAAAATTTTTATTTAATTTTATTCAAAGATACTCAAATTAAAGATATTATAAAATAAATTTTGATTTAAATTTTTTATGAACATAAAAAATATTTCAACTACCATTTGAGCATTAAGAATATATATTCTTTTTAGTTTTATGCTATCGAATTTTTAAAATTTTATTTAAAAATTTGTGATTAAAAAATTTAAATCAAGTAATAATAGAGAATCTTAAAGAGTAATAATCTGCTGAGTCAGCAGAGTGGAAGGCGGAAAGGCAGCCACAAAATGAGTGAAACACTGTGAGCCTACGCGCAAAACAGGGCGCTGTCAGTCAACGTGTTTCATGCCCTTTGTCATATCTCCGCCACTATTTCCTTGCCACGTCACGCTCTTTTTTAAAATAAAAATGAAAAACGTGTCGCTTTTCTTATTGATAGACAATTGCTGATTAATTAGATAGGATTAAATGTATCCGAACAACAGCTGCACGTGATTTGTTTTGATCCTAAATCTTTATCAAAGTTATATTCCTTTTTTGGTTCCCACATGTCTCATCTTATTATTAAAATAAATAAAATATTATTTTTATTATTTTTTAAATATTAAAAATTTAGATCATCTCATAAAAATTACTCACATTATTTTTTATTTTTATTTATTATTATATAATTATTTATATTTATCATAAAAAATTAGATTTAATCACATTTCGAGTTTGATTTGATTTTAATTTTAACTAATCAATTTAATATTTAAAATAAAAGTAAAATAAATTTTAATTTCAACTAATATTTGATCCATGTCTCGTTTAAAATTGATGCATAGTTGGATTCAAAATTGAATTTATATTTTTCTTTAATATTTTTGTGTTTAATTTAAATTTTTAATTAAATAATTATTAATTAAAATAATTGTAGGCTTAAAACTATAATAAATGATTTTGGCTCCGTTACAAAGTTAGGGTTCCTATTCAAACCTCTAAATATATAATTTTGACAATTGACGAGCTATCAAATAATAACTAAAATTAAGTTTATTTTAATCTATTTATCACAGAATTAATATATCTACCTCAACAGAATTAGTTTACTAAATAAAGAAAAAAATTATAAAATTAAAATTAATTATATATAATTGATATAATATTTTTAAAAGGTAATTTTATCCTTATAAAACTCTCATGGAAAATTAAAAATAACTCAAAATAATCACAAAATTTCAGGTAAGACCTTTATGTTTATGTTATTTTGAGTAAATAAATATAGAAAATGGATAATATTATAGATAATTATTAAATATATATTTGTAATTTCCAAAATTGAGATAAGGGAGATTAGCTTTCAACTCAAACCGGACGCGTGTAAATTGTGGGACCCAGAACAAGGGAAACCACCGGCAAGGAGTAGACGGTACGGCCAACTCTCGCTGCAGCGTGAAATGTGGAAATTGTGGGGTCCGAGAAACATGAAGGAAACACAATCAAACCGATTCTTTATTAATTTTATTGGTCCGATTCTGTTGATGTAGATATGATGGAATGATTCACCGTACCTGATCCTCGTCAACCGACCAAACATCTAATAATCGTATTTTAAACCCATTAGCCTTAATTTCCCTATAAATCGTTCATAAATTATGCTTTAATTAAGAGGTACCTAATGTTGGGTAATTTGTTCCATTGCTATGTTTTAAATTATATATTTTGTAATTTTCATAAAATATATATTTTAATTTTTGTAATATAATAGCTGTCGTTACTAAAAAAGATCCTTGTCATTCAATAACATTTTTAAAAAATCAAAGATAATGCTCAATTATAATCAAATTAATTTTTTTTATATAATTTGATTAAAAGAACTTACAAGAACGAAAAGCAATATTTATTTTGATGTTCATTTAAAAAAATTAAATTAAATATTTTATTAATTTATTTTACTAAATTGTATAATCATTTTATCATCTTGAATGAAAAAAAAAAGGTTCTTCATTTTTTTTTTGTACCCACAAGATATTTGATACTTGATCGTTCCGACTAGAAACGAGGTATGTTCTAATGAGAAATCAATCTACCATGACTAAATAATTGGTATTAATTAAAATTGATATCCTCACTTTCATACTATCACATTTGAAATTGACCTAGGACTCATTACTTGGCTAATTTAGTAGCAATTTGGACCGCCTACCAAAATTGTATACAGTCACATCTTCTCAATTTGGGAAGTTTTCATAAAATCATCAACCTCTTCCCCTGTATTTAACGTGATAAATTTCATGTTGAATTTGAGAGTATAATAAGAAAGAGGATCTTGTAGCGATTTAACAAAATTAGAAAGCATTTTTATAATTTTTTATATTAATATTATAAAAATTAAATATAAAAATTTTAATGATTTGTTTTATTTAATTATAAGGTGTCAACAAGGGTAAAAGAGTAATTAAGAGACGCGTGGGCTTCACGGAGATTTAGTGAGGAGGGGGGCAGGTAAGCTGTCGGATGAAATTGATACCGGTGTCAGAGACTACTCATGTGGGTGGCAAAGAGAGAGAAGGTGTGGGGGATATTGGCGTTAGGTTTCCGTTATGAACACGCGTAAGGAACAGAACGACTCGTGTCGAGATCTCATTGGCTGATAGAGTCACCATCCTCTGTTGGTCCAAAGGAGCGGTTCAAAGGCATAAAAGCGTGGGCTTTAGCAGCCTGCAAAAAGGGCACACAGAGAGAGACAGAAAGGGAAAGGGTAAAATCGTCAAACAAAAAAGAGGGAGAGGCAAACACACAGCTGCCCCTCAAAGAATAATAATAATAATAATAAATGATCCAAGTCACGCGGCGAGATAGCAGAGTATGCCGAAAACTTGTTCAAACACAAAGCTTTATTACTCACCGCTCATGCCTCCCATTAACTCCTCCCCACCCACGCGCGCTCCTCTCGTCGTTGTTTCAACCGTCCAATCGGTTCTTTTTCTTGGGAATCAAGGAGGAGATCTCAGAATTAAGTTGCAGAGATTTTATTAGATTGTAGGGACAAGGGCGAGGATAGCGCGTGGGGAAGATGGAAGAACCACCGCACGCAACGAACAGAAGGGATTACAGCCGTTAGATGATGATAATGATGAAATGCTGATACGATACGGAGACAACCCACATGCCACGTAATTTGGGCACTTAAAAAATTACTAAATCGCCACCCACACACTCACAAACACACACGCACTTTCTCTCCTGCCATCTCTCCTCTTCAGCCGCCCCATCAGTCAATTCCCTCGTTGACTGCGCCTCTCTCTATCAATTTACTCTATAAAACCACCATAGCCTCCCTCCTTTTTCTCCCCACCCAACCAGTTCCTTTTTTCTCTACGGAAATCACACGCTTTTGCCGGAAACCAGTACCTCTGTGACCCTGAGAGTGGATTCTTTACATCAATGGCGCCAAGAGACAAGACACCCGCCGTGAAGCCTAGCGGGAACGGTAACGGTAACGGTAAGGAGGTTCACTTTAGGGGAGTCAGGAAGAGGCCATGGGGAAGATACGCCGCTGAGATCAGGGATCCCGGCAAGAAGAGCCGAGTCTGGCTTGGTACTTTTGATACAGCTGAAGAAGCGGCTCGCGCTTACGACGCTGCCGCTCGTGAATTCCGCGGCGCCAAGGCGAAAACCAACTTCCCTCTGCCTACCGAAATCGTAAACGCCAATTGTAATGTTAACAAAGTTGATAATATTAATGTTAGTGTGAATAACAATAACCAGAGCCCGAGCCAGAGCAGCACCGTGGAGTCCTCCAGTCGCGAGCCGGCCCTGATGATGGAGTCCTCGCCCTTTGATCTTAATCTCGGTCATCGATTCGGCTCCGCCGTTAAGTTCCCTTTCCAGCAGCCGGCTCCGACTGTCGGGTTTTTTCCCGGCGGTGTCCCGACCGGGAATCAGATGTTCTACTTCGACGCGGTTGTGAGGGCCGGGGAGGCCATGAAGAGTCAACAGTATCGGCAGATGAGGTTCGATCATCACAACCACGCGGCTTTCAGCGGTGGGGTCCAGAGCGACTCGGATTCCTCCTCGGTCGTCGATTTGAACCATCACGACGTGAAACCGCCACGTGGCCGCCTCATCGATCTCGACCTCAACCTCCCCCCTACAGAAATCGCCTGATTCTTTTTCCTCCCCTCAATTTTCGTCGGTCAGTCATAAGACCAGATCGTTCAGGTTCAGGATCATTCCTTATTAGTTTCTCAGAAAATTCTAAATTTTTTTTTCCCTTCGATTTCCTGGCATAGTTAAGAAAAGAAAATTAGCCTAGAAAAACCTAGCAAAAAAAAAGAAAAGGAAAATCACTGCGAGAGTTTCATGTGTGATCTCCCTGGATGTGAATACTTTTAGCCCATCCTCCTTTTTTCCAACAGAGAAACGCTGCGTTTCTGTACTGTTGTTGTTAATTAGTTACTGTAACTCCCTTTTTTCTTTTTCCTCCATGAATTAATACTCATGATCCTGCAATGATCTCTTTCTCGTTTACTTCACTTCCTTGTAAACCACCAAGCTATCGCAGCCGGAACTGAGACCTGCTCCGGCAAGTTCTTGCAGCGCCCGTGCTTCTGTTTCTTTCTGTGATATGTTATTTCTTTATGTTTCTTGATTAGTAAATTTGCCCTTCAAATTTTTGGCTTTAATTTTGTGATTTGTTTTTTATGAATTAATTAGTTTTGTTTGCAAAAAGCAGTACCTACCTTGTTAAACATGCAAAGATGATAATGCCATTTATGAAGAAATCTAAGTGGGGTTTGGGTTCTGCTTAGTTGGGCAATCTGAAAGCAATAGACTAACCAATTCTTACCTACAAGTTGTTCAGAAAATGTTATCTTCTTGGTAATTTAGAATTTACCAAACTTGTATACAGCTACCATTTTAGGGTCCATAAATCTCAATTTATAAGTAATTGAAACCAATCCTTCATTATTTTGGTAAATATATTTTTTAATTTTAATTTAATTTTAAAATATATCAACTTAAATTAATTGTATATTTAATTTTTAAATTTAGCTTAAAACAGAATTGCAGTTGAAGGATTGTCAAAAAATTGAATGTATTTTGATTGTTAAAATGTCATAGAAAAATTCAAATAATTTTAACATTCAATTTTGACTTCATCTCATTGGAACAATTTTGCTTTCATTTGTGTGAAATTTTAAAATTTTAATAATATAACAATTAAAAAATTTATTTTAAGTGCTAACAAAATTTTAATTTTTTTAATGATAGTTTAAGTATTCATTATTAATGAAAAAAATTAATGATCATGTTTATATTAAATTGGACTAGAAATTTATAAATCAGAATCTACCATATAATATTTTAATTTTAATAATTTATGTAAAAAAATTAAAAAATTTTAAATTGAATCAAATTAAAATATCATATACATAATTCATCTAATCTATACTTGAAAATATAAAACAAAAAATAAGAATACTATATATATATATATATATATATATATTTTAAATATTTACCCTTAACTTTAAATTTAATTTAGATTTAAATATTTTGCGTGAATGGGTTTGTTAAAATGCATTGTATAGAAGCCACTTTGAGTCAACAAAGTAAGTAACTTGGATTTTATAAAATCAAATGATTGATACTTTAGAATTTAGTGGCATGAGAGTAGTAGACCTTGACATCCTACTTATAATAAAAACAAATCAATTTGATTTGCCCTTATTTTCTAATATTGTAAGGAAAAAAGTTGCTTTTGAATTGGGGAATGAATGATTTGATAATGAAATCAACTCTCTTTTGACAAATATAAAGGCGCAAAAAAAATAAAAAAAGAAACTTTGATTAGATGTTAATGTTATATTTGTTTTGTTTATGGGTAGTTGTTGTAATGCTTGTAACCTAAACAACTAGCATTACTTGCTTGCCTATGATTTATGATTTGCTACATAAATTTTGTCCAACAATTGACACAAGTTTAGATGTATTGATTGCATTCATTTTTCATTTAATGTTTTAATTTTGTTTAATTAAATTAATTTAAAATTTTAAAATTAACAAGATTTAAATTATGAATTTTGTTCAATTAATTTTAATTTAATTTGTTTATGAATGTAATAAAAATATTTATATTATCATCATAAAATAATGTAAAAGAATTTTAGGTGTTAGAAACTATTTTGTCAATAATTACATAGTTAAAAATAAAAAAATGAAAAAATTTGATTAGTTGAGAATTTTTTAGACTTGAAATAGGGGATTGATTTTTTTTGAATTTTTTAAAATATTTTTAATTATTAGTGAGTGTTTGAATTAATATTTAAATTAAACTTTTGAAAGTGAGATGTAAAATTGGTGCAATCAATATATTCAAACGTTAAATTAAAACACAAATTCAATGATATTTATATTTAAAATAATTATTTACTCATTTGGATAATTAAGTGGGTTGAATTGCAATTAAATGGTAACTCGAGACCCAAAATAAATGGTTTTGCTTTGACTTGCGCGTGTAGGCTAAAAGCCGGGTGCGCGTCAGGCAAGGGTGGAGAGTGGGTTTCTGTGTGGGAGACCGAAAGGTAATTCCACTTTGACTGACGATTTCTTGAGATTCGCGTTGTGAATTGCACGTGTTAAGATTGCCGTCAGATGATGCGTGCGTGTACGGTCGTGATCCTTTTAAAATCATTAATCGATCTCTTCCAATATAAAAAATAAAAAAATGGGTTAAAATAATGGAGGGTTGGAAGGAGACAAAAGAGGGACCCACGTGGAAGTGGAAGTGGGGAAACGCGGGAGCCGCTTTTTGTGGGTCCCTCTCTTCTCCGGTCGCTCGTCCATATCTATGCCTAGAGATTCCCCTTTCTCTTTTCCTCATTTATTTACTAGAAAAAATAAAACCTATCTAATCCCGTGATTAGTGATTAATTAATTGTGATTAGCGATCACCGAGCATTTCTTCATCCATTCCCTCAGGTGAAATCACGACAGCAATTCAACTTCGTTTTTTAAAAATATTTTCCTGACTGATAGTGTAAATTAAATTTTATATTAATAAAAATTTTAATTGGAAGTTCTAGCCGTCTTGGTTGTACCTAGCTAGGTTGATCTAATGCCGCGTTCGCTACTCATTAAATGCATGCATCATTCCAAACAGCATAACTCCTCATCGTCATCACCGTCGTCTACTGAATTATTTATTTATTATAATATTAATTTTTAAGATATATAAATATAAAAGAAAAGGAGCGGCGCTAGGGAAGTGTTGGTTCCCGTGAAAAAAGGTGACGTGTCGGATTGGAACAGACAGTTACGCCGGCGGGTCGGCGTGTTTGCGTTAAAGCTGTTGGATCATGGGACCCACGCACCACAACGAGAGCTGGGTGACGTGAGACGGGGCCTGCCGCCTCGTGATGCGCCACGTTTGGCGCCTAAGTGAAGTTAACCTATTTTATCGTAAAATATTAAAATAAAATAAAAACAAAAAGCAAAGGCCAAATTGAAGAATGGAAATTTTTAAAATTAAAAAAAAAAGAAAAAGAAAATTGAAGAGATTAGGTGGTGTGGGGCGGCTGTTGTGCTTTTACTATCTTTCAAGTAAACTTTTCCTAATTCAATCAAAACAAACGTTTTAAATCTTTTATCAAATAATATTTTTTAAGTTTATTTAAATTAATATAAGAATTCAAAATTTCTAAATAAAAAACAGAAAGAGCCTTTGACCACTATAATTATTCGGTGGGTGCAGGAACAGAAAAAAGTTCATAGCCGTCAGACACGCTGAACATATTGCTCCCATAGTGCACACGTGATTTCCCATCACCGTCCACGTGCCGTACAATTCCCTTCATTCCTACTTTCCGGCTTCTTAACCGGATTCTGTCGTTTCCTTTTCTTAACAAATGAAGCCACATCGTTTAATTTTATTTTTCTGCATGTTTTTGGGTTTATTGTTGGCACGTGCCACACGGGCCATGGGTCTCATTTTGCTGCATTACGCTCGCGACCGTGCACAAGCTGTTCCGACGTTGACTGGGTCTCCCGTGAATATTCGTGTACGTATTTCCACGTGTTATACGGCGGACACATGATTCGTGCGTGTATGTCTTGTTAATCATTATGAATCTTTGTAAAATAATTTAAGAAATTTAAACAGCAGAATGTGGGGCCCAAGTGGAAGTGGGTATGTGCGGCAGCCGCTCTTTGTGGGTCCCTGGTTCTTCGGTGGTCCCATATCTATGCTGGAAGATTTGGGGTTGCCTTTTGGCCTTTTCTTTAAAATTAATAAAAATCGTAAATTTAATATTAATCACAGATTAATGGGTAGTACCTTTATAAGGTACAAACAAGGCGGCTGAAATCTTTTTCATTTACGTGTACAATACATTAATTCCGCACAAAAGAAAAGCTTTACAATATAGAATAATTATTTCGGAAGTATTAATAAATATTTAATCAATGAGAGACTGGTACGACGTCGTACAGATAGAAATCGAGAGGAAAGGCATAAGGCGACGTGTCGGGTTGGAACAGACAGTTAGGCAAGCGAGTCCGCGTGTCTGAGTTAAAGCTTGTTGCTTGGTACCCACACAACATCAGGCCTTCTGATGTGCCACATGGTGGCGTACGAAAGAATCAAACTATTTATTTTTTTTAAATAACCCCGTTAAATCCTATTTTTATGTTGAATTTTTTAATGAAAAATTATAAAAACATTTTAATAATTTATAATATTAATATAAAAAGAAAATATAATTTTAACAATTTAATATAATCCAAACCAACATAAATCATTACCTTCAATAAAAACATAATTAAAAAATTAAAAATTAGCAATAATTACAAGTTGGCAATATGGTAAAAACAGTTAAACATCGAGCCCAACAAAGTCAGGTGCTTAACCTGTTTTTCTTTTTTTTTTTTTCCCCCCTTTTGAAGTCTATTTCCCTTTTATTGGAACTTCTGTTTCGGCTACAGCCCATATCCTTACAGTAGCTGTCAAAGTGGGTGAAAGATAGTCAAATAGGACCCATGGGTCAAGTCATTAAACCCGCCTCACCAAACAGACCATAATTAGGAATGAAAATTGATAGCGGCCTGACCCATGGCAATGGGTGCCACACAACATGAAGCCCATTTGCAAGGGTATGGGTTTGTCAAGTTTTTAGTTGATCAATTTGGAGTTTTTATATGAATACAAAAATATAAATAAATATACAAAGATAATTTTTATTGAAAATAAATAAAGTCAAAATTAAACACTTTAAAAAATGATTAATATATAGAGAATACAAATAAATA
The DNA here is from genome assembly GCA_021397835.1 of Moringa oleifera. Taxonomy (NCBI): domain Eukaryota; kingdom Viridiplantae; phylum Streptophyta; class Magnoliopsida; order Brassicales; family Moringaceae; genus Moringa; species Moringa oleifera. The sequence goes on from JAJFZO010000168.1 coordinate 5,575,556, forward strand.
TAATATTTAGAATATAGCCCTGAAAAATAAACATCTTGATGTACGTGGTCTCATACAATCTTAATTACTGGGCCCACTTCATGGGACCTCACATATGTGGTGTATGTTAGTATAGGATTAGAGATTATGGGCCCACAAGATAAACGTGTCAGATCCAGACACCTTGCCACATAAGTCACGTGATTGACATGGTCGTGCGGCTCTGGTTTGCTTCACACGTGGAACCGGCAGGCGTGGACACGAGTAGAAGCTGGACACAATCAAAATCAGAATCCATTAGGTGTCCGGAGTGGTTAAACCAGTCGTCATATCTAGATCAGATAGATGAAAGGCATTACTGTTATTAAATAATTAGGGGCTAATGTGTCATTACAAATTGGAAATGAGGGTGTAATAGTAAAATAGTAATGCAACTGATTTTTTTCAATTTATTCTATATTTTTCTTAATTGGAAAAAAAAAAGAAAGAAAAAAGGTCATGAGGAATGATACAATGAACTTTGAAGGAGGGCCCACCCGGTGATGGGACTCCCTCTGCCATATCCAGAAGGTTGAGACTTCCATGAGAGAATATCAAAAATAATTTTTTTCTTTAATTTTTTGTGATTTATATTCAGATCATGAGTCATGATGAAGGTACGTAGCAAGTGGACATTATTTAACGGCGCCGTTAATTCATCATTGATGAAATGGTGGTGAATGGGGGACAGGCGGCGTTAAAAAGGTATGAGCCAACGACGTCGGTTAGCCTCCACCGTCACCGACAGAGTGACGGAGTTCCCGTACAAAAACCAACAACGAGAACCCTTCATCCGGACCCAACTTTTTTTAAAAAAAGAAATTCTTTAAAATTATAATTTATGGGTTAAAAGTCTCTGCTTTTATGGCGGTAACGTTAGACCGCCGTGACGCCTCTGCTGCCGACAGATTCGCTCGTGAGGAGAGCCTAGGGAGGAGGGGGCAGGGGCATCTCTGTCCAAAGAATCTGTCCTGCTGCCACGTGCATAACTCATGGGCCCACTTTCCAGCAGCCCACATTGTCTTATTTTTATCTAGAAAGTGGGGACCATAAAGAACGGAGGGAAGGGTCAAATCAGTGAAATGACGGCTGGCTGGGAAAGAGGCAGGCGGCTGCAGGGCCTGATGATGGAGCTGCTGGCTGAGTTCTGAGTTGCTGACGATAGCGTTAGGTGCTGGCTCTGCTGTGAGCTTGCGTTGCGTGTTCTCATCTTTTTTTTTTTATCTCTGTCACTCTGTCTTTTTTATTTAATTTACTTTTAAAATTCAAAATTCAAATATAAATTAATATATCTATTAAAAAAAACTCAATTTATCTATCTCCTGAAAACATAAAAGAAAAATATATGTTAATTTCGTCATATTTTCCCTTAACACAGAGATCCTTCACAGTCTATTTCCCTGTCATGCGTAGCAGGTTATGACTTCCCCTGATAAATTTACACCTGACACCCCCATATTTTTTTAGAATAACAACATGCCCATCCTGTAGGTGCCTTGACTAAAATAATTTACATAATTATTTTTTTACAATAATAATATGCAATACAAAATAGTGTTTGGCCACCAGGAAAATAGTAGAAAAGGCACCGTCCTAGAAAACAAAGAGTTGATCAATGCACTAACAGCCATCTAATCTAATTTCTTTTCTGAAGACCTAACTCTCTGAAAAGGTACCTTTTTTTTTTTTAAGTCCCAATCTCATAAAATTTCATTAGAATCACATAATTTTCTCCCTCCTCTATTGATAAGAAATAATGTTATGCAAGAGGGAGACAAGACATATGTGATCCAAAATTTTCTAAGATTAAATAAATCACACATATATATAAATGTCTATGCTTTAATAGCCCACCTACATTTCAACTTTATAATATGCAATTATTTTTGGCGCAACCATGTAGATTAGGAGTACTAGATTGACAACTTTGTTATGCAAATTCATAACCCCAAATCTATATTTTTGGTCATTAATGGAACCGTTCGGACCAATCCAAGATCCGTCTTTTAATATCAAACATTCAAAACCAAATTTATATTATAAGTATTTTTCACATTAAAAACTATTTTTTATAAATATTATAATAAATTCAAAAAATAATTTAAATATAAATAATAACAAAATAATATATCAAATGAAATAGTAAAAAAAATAACATGCAAATTTATATGATTCTGTAATATATTTTGATATAATAAAATTCGAAACCCTCTATCTAAAAAAATAAATAAAAATTTACAACTCTCATCAATTTGTAAAATACAAAAGATACAAATGAAATATACCCAGAACTTTTTGATATTTTGAATATTTATAATAAATTAATATAATATAAATAATTTTTAAATGTAACAATCATTGTTATTTTTTATTATTTTAATTTTCTCTTTAGGCATAAATTAAAAATTAGGACTTTTTTCTTTTTATCAAGATGATTAAAAATACAAATTGAAGTTATAGTTACCAACTTTGTCATGACTTGCATTACCATAAAAAACAGAATAATTGTTAGGAATTCATAGTTAAAAATATAAAATATTGATAAAAATGAAATAAACGTTGGTTTTGACAAAGCGAAGCACAAACCCTAAATAGTCAACATGACAGAATGAGTGTCTCACCATTGCCCGTTTTTCTTCCTTACCAAACCAAAACTCCCACGCGGCTTACCCACGTATTTCTTTTCATTTTATTTGGATCAATTAATTTGAGAATTATTTGATGTGCCAAACTATGGGCAAGCCTGCAGGAAATCACAGGAGCTTTTCTTAAACGTAATTTAAATTTTATAATAATTAACATAATCATTAGAATGTCAAAAAGAAAAAAGAAAACAAGTTCAGTAAGAAGAAAAATGAAAAATCAGGTGTCTAAAATGAAATTAAAATTAAAAAATTGATTGAATGTTAATAAAAATCTTAAATTATATAGGTTTTTAAATTATTTTATTTAATTTCAATTTCATCAAAATTAAAATTTAAAGTACATAAATTAAAGATTTTATACAACTAATTTTAATTTAAAATTTTTCATGGATACAAAAATATTTTCAAGCTATTATTGCTTAAAATTTTCAATTTTTTTGAACACTTAAAAAAAAATATTTTTGATATATAATTTTTAAAATTTATAATAATTAATTTATAAATACAAAATTATCTTAATTTTATAGAATATACTTAAAATAGAGTTTAAAATTTATTTGAAGTATATTGAAAAACGATAATACTATAAGTTTTTATAAACATTTAAACTATAATTTAAAATAAAATATTAAGAAATTAATTAAACTAGTTTATACTTAATAATTTAAATTAAAAAACATTTATAATTTAATTTTTTATATTTATTTTAAAAGTTAATTTTAAAAAATAACTCATTTAAAATGAGATAATATTATATAATCTTATAACATGATTATGCTGAATGAACTGTAAAGTAATGTTTTAAGTGTTCCATGACTTGACATAGAAGTATTACATATTCGTTTATCGGATCATAATCTTTTTTTTTTTAAATAAATATTTTTTAATAAAACGTATAATATAAAGTTTTTTAGCACAAGAAAAAAAATTATTTCTGATATTTAAATCTCATATTTTGCAAATCAAGGTTGAATTTAATGAGGTATGTTGTCCCCGTTTCGGACGGAAACAGCTAAGCGAGAGAGGGAGAGAGAGTATCAATTTTCGCTTTCAATAAATAGTTTATTTTCTCGGCCAGACAGAAGATAAATGGACCACATTTTCCGAGAAAACGGAGAAGGCGAAAAGGACCAAGCAGCCGGCACATGAACAACGCGCCTTATTGCCTCCACGTCTCTCTCCCACTTTTTTTTTTTTTTTAAATACCAACTTTTTATCCATTAAAAATATTACTATTTAAATTCAATAAAATATTAACGCGACACTTGTCGGAGTGGTCCCTGGAGACCATTATCTCCTCAATTTCTCTACTCGACCAACCACCAGTACTAGAAAATTCTTGTAAGCAGGACCGCATCAAGGAGAAAGGGCAGTTGGGTTAATAAGGTGGGCGATGAAACGCACGCGGCAAGGGAGAGCGAGTGGGGCCCATAATCACCGAATATGCACACTGCTGGATTTACGAGGACCGGATCTCTGCACAACCAGACCAAAAATGGAACACTAAAAAGCACACGCTTGATTGCTTCGGATTCTGCCATTCTCATAAATGCATACATGCCGGCGCGTGCAAGGCAAGCGCGTGGGTCAAGCATTTTGAATGTCTTAATAAAAAACAGAATATGTAGCCCTTTGGTGGGTAAAGACAGAAACATAAGGTGGCTGTTTTGGGTCGGTGGGCCAACGTGTGTCAACGGTCGGAAAACGGTAGAATCAACGGTGGATAACTGATCAAACATTCACTGGTCATCGTCCAAATTTAAACAAAGAACTGCGAAGTGTAGCTAAAGGAGACGAGTTTCACAGAAACAGAGAAATAAAATAAGAAATAACATATATATACAGATAATGATTCTCGCTTTTGCCTTTTTCAAGTTTTTTTTTTTCTGAGAAATGATTCTCCTGATGCTGACGATGATGGGTTTCTTTTTGTTAATTCTTTCTCTTTCGAAAAAAAAAAGAGAAAATACAGTAGCTGATGATAAAGGGTTAACAAGAAAAGTGAGAAGAGATCAGTACTAGGAAGGAGAGGGGGAGTGAGCAAAAAAGAACCCATAAACTGCCCTGTAGGTTGACTCTCCTCTTTCACAGCCACAACGGAGGGGGTTCGTTCAAGTCTATGGGCAACCCACGTGTCACCATCCCCAGAAACGATGCGGCAGAGGGAGCAGAGTCGGGTCCAACGCCAGCGGCGCCACTGGTACTAGAGACAGTAACGCCTATTGCCTTCGACGACGACGAAGTCTCGGCTGCGAAGGTCATTTCTTTAAGCACTCCAGTGTGCAGGAAGTCACCGAGAGCGAGGCGCTGGTGGTGGAGGTGATGGGACGCAGAGGGAGAGGCCCATCGATGGGGGTGGTGGTGGGGGTGGGGATGATGATGGTGATGATCAGAAGGGAGGTTGAGATCGAGAGAGAGGCCAGTGACGGGAGCCGGGAAGTTGGTCTTGGCCTTGGCTCCACGGAGTGACCTGGCGGCGCCGTCGTAAGCGAGTGCAGCTTCTTCCGGTGTGTCGAATGTACCCAACCAGACCCTCGTCTTCTTCCACGGATCACGTATCTCCGCTGCGTACCTCCCCCACGGCCTCTTCCTCACCCCCCTGTAGTGCCCCTCTCTTGAAGACGCCATCTAAGAGTAACAAAGAAGAGAAGGAACAAAAAGTCCGCTCTTCGTGTGCCTAAGAGTGAGAGAGAGAGAGAGAGAGAGAGATTAAGCCCTAAAAAGAGAAGCCGAGAGGGAGACTGAGGGAACTGGAGGGGGGAAGCAGCGAAGGTGTATAAAAGGAGCGAGGGACCCACCTTGTCACCCGTAATCCTCGGCTGGACGTCACGACACCAGTTTCCTCTCTTTTATACACACAAAGAATTTGGCAAATATCATAACCACCGTCGGATTCCCATCGCGACTACTTGGTCTCGTTCGGTCGTGATCCTACGGTGATGATTTAGCTGGGGATATGCACGTGAGAGTATGGAACAGGGTGGGGCCTACGTGAAAAAAGAGAAAAAAACAAAACAGAAAAGAGAAAAAATCAGATAGCCGCCGCCTGATTAGACGTGAGAGCAGGGAGGGAGGAGAAGAGAGGGGGAAGAGACGCTGTCATGTGACCACACTCCACACCGGTGCTGACGTTAGCCCTACCCATATATGTACGGCGCCGCTGAGCGGCGCCTGCCTTTAGATGTATATAAATAATAATATTGCGGTAGGAAGATGGATAACAAAAGCAATAAATAAATAAAAGGGGTAGTGTATGAATCTGATTAAGTGGGATCAGACGGCAGGAAGTGGCGTGTCGGGTAGCGAGTGGAAGGTAGCTGTTAGAGGGAGTGGCAGAGACCCCACGTGGAGGGTACATAGGAGGTGTCTGAGTTGCAGGAGACAGGACCGAGTTCAGGGGTGACTGAGTGGGGAATTGGATTTGGCGTGTTTGACTCGGTTTGAAAATGGTGGTGCTGTTGCTGCAGCCTGCTACTCTGCTGGGTGGTGGACCATTGGCCTTCTGTGGGGACTCCAAAGGTAAAAAGTGAGATCACCACAGAGAGGACGGGAAGAGTTATTTTTTTTTTTTAAGGTGAATGACTGAAGCTGACTGACACACAGTCACGTGAACTTCATTTTCTTTCACCGCTCTGAGATATGCTTTTTAGTTTTTACCCTCTGTTTTGAATTATTACATCATGCGCACGTGTGGGAATATATATATATGTATGTATGTGTGTATGTATGGGTTTTCTGTTCTTGTTTTGTTTATCTGTTTGATATTGTGGTGCAAATTGGCCTTTTTCAGGGTTTAATCTGCTGCTTTTGGCCCATTATAAAGACCGGAAGAGGCAGGGAGAACGTCCTCACGTGAACATGAGGGGGAATTGATATTTGTTCCTTGAACTTCTTGCACACATACAAACAAAAACAAAAACAAAAACGAAGATTGTCCTCCCTTAATGCTTTAAGGGTTTTAATTGTAAGTGACGTCTTCCTGCCAAAACCATTTTCAGAAGAAAGTGATCACTGACCAATAACAATGAATAAGAATCTCCCATTACCACAACACTGGGAAATTAAAAAGGTCTTCTCATCCTTCTTAAATGGTTCAGTACAAAAGTCAGAATCACAAGTTCTCATGTCATGAGAGAATGGACCTTCTGTACAGAGTTTAACTTCTTCTAACTAATCAGAGAACTTAAGAATTAATTAGACTAAACCAAGCTTACAATTCTGAAATGTATTCCTTCCATCCCTGGATATGGACCAGTCCTGTGTGATCCTTTTGGAACCAGGGACAGAAGCATGTTACAACTTCCGTTCCTTTCAAATTCCATACAAAAGAACAAAAAGATAGAGCCAGGCGAACATATAAAATTCCTATGGGCATGTGTTACAGCATTCCTTCAGCAGAAATTTTAACAAAAGAATCTAACAGCAATTTACAAGATGTTTCTCTTTGCAGCACTTCTGCCACTACCGGGGGCAATGACTGACCTTCTACAAGAGATTCTATTTGGTTTTCCACACAAGATTCTGAAGGAAGAGGAGAGCATTTTCAGGCAATACCACAAGTTCAGGAAAACAGCTAAACAAGTTGAAGAGGGGGTCGTGAGATTCATGCTTCAGAGAACAAAATCAGAATCAGGTATAGAACAGGAGCAAACTCTGATATAAATATTATTTTAGGTGAGTTTTGCAGATCATGATAACAAGCTAGGTCCATTTTCAGCTGCAGTGCGGGCATGTCCATGATTATGATGCCTTGTCATCTGGATATCATGAGATAAATGGGTCCTTGCTTTTGCATATGGAGCACCTCTTGCTGTTCAAGTACAAAATAAAACGGATCATAAGTTTGCACAGAGTAAAAACCTACACTTGCTAAGCATGCCCCTGTATACATGAACTTTCATTGCAAGGTTTGGAATGATGTTATTCTCCTTCAAAGCCCAAAGAAAGGAAAAGCGATCGACAGCTAAATGAATTGATACATTTGAAAGCCAAGACGTGCTGTAAGGTGAATTATCATGCATGGCTTACCTGCAATCTGCTGTGCTCGGAGAATATTTTGCCGCCTTTTCCACCAACACATTGAGCATACAACAATCAGTAGAAAGGCCACACAAGCACCTAATGCAATGCCAACCTTAGCTCCAGCTGAAAGGTGGGGCCCACATGCTGGTAATCCAGGGATACCACAAAGGCCTGCATTATCAGTGAAACTGCAGAAATCCACATCAGTTATTGGTTGTGGAGTTGCTAACAACTAATTTCTTTGCTGAGTAGACTTCTACTAATGTTAACTAATCGTGCTAGGTTTCTTAGATCCCTAAATAATTTCACAACAAAATTAACAAGAAACATACTTAAAGCTCGCTCTATGCAAAAGCCTTCCTCCAAGTGCAGCTGGGACTCTTCCAGAAAGAGAATTACCATTGAGGTTCCTGCAACATGAAACTCAAATTAGAGTCCTTAGAGTCCCCTTTTCTTTGGATTTCATGGGTCAATCAGCTCCTTGAAAGATCTTACAGTATAGTCAATGCTGTCAACTGCCCCAGGCTTTCAGGAATGGATCCATTGAAAAGATTATACGAGAGGTCCCTGCCATGCAACCATGCGTTCAGACATTTTACTGATACAGTAAGTCAAGAGAATAGACTGAATTATAAATGTTTCTGGGAATATAAATGTTACATTTCTAAATTCACACAATGTACCATCTTCCCTTCCAGTTCAGCTGATCTATTAGCAGACAACAAGAGAATTGAATTTCATCCAACAGGCATTACATCTATCAACCACATCTTAGTTCAAAGTCTTTAAGAGAAAAATGGACAGGGGCAAAGGATTGCTTAATGAAAAAAAGAAGATATTTTAGCATTTATTATTAATCACTGCAAGGATCCTTCACCACCATGATTTGGTCCTCCCACCATTGTACTATCAAAATAAAATGAGATATTTTACTGGTAGAAGCCAGTGATACAGATGGTCTTACCCCAAAACATAACACCATAGGCAGACATTATATTTTACAGTGTAGAAACACAAATAATCAGCATTCTGAAAAGACAACCCAGTGAAGTTGCACTTACAACACTTTTAAGCCAGTTATTTGTCCGAGTGAGGATGGAATAGAACCATGAATGCTGTTCCCGCTCAAGTTCCTGCAAATGCCAAGTATAAACATTAGTGAGATGAGACAATATGCTATACCACCAAAGAGATCCTTGATGTAGAAGCTTAAATCACTACAAATCATGTACAGTGGCAGGTTAAGCAACAACCAGCTTGAGACCAATGGCTATCAAATAATAAGAACTGTTCTAATTATGCCATTATCTCATCAATGTCTAGATCAGTTATGGCTACATGTAAGTGAAGGAGGACATATTCCAGAACTTACATGCTTTGCAGATGGCTTAGCTTGGATACATCATTTGGCAAGAAACCCCTCAGACCTTGGTTGTCAAGACCACTGATCAAACAGAAGTAGAAAATCAGTCTTAAACTATCTTATTACATAATTGAATGCTTCAAAATGCTGAGATTTTTAACATTATTATAATGCAAGAGTCAACAACCAATCTAACAATGTTCCATGACATGCTTCCAAGCACACCTCCAGAAGACTTGATTTGTCAATAGAATTCCAATTTCACTTACCCATTCCTACATCTTTAAGAAATTAGGATTTCCGGCAATAGTAAATGAAACATGAAAGCATTAATGGATTAGACACAGAAACAGTCACGACAAGTATTGGCTGCTATACTGCAGGCAATTTAAAGAAGTTGAAAAATGACTGGGCCTACATTTACTGGTGAAGATGAAATTAGATCTTCATCACCATTGAGGTATCACAAATTCATTATCCCCAAAAGCTGAACCAATGATTCAAAGCAGAACTTCAGAACAGCAATGCATCAAAACATGTCAGAGACCTGCTCCTTAATTCAGTCTCTAAGGTTTCAGCTAAAGCCTTTCGCACAATCCCCAAATTTTTTGAGGGACATACCCAAGAAACACAAGTTACAATTATGTCACACAAAAGATTTATATGCCGCAGTATTTGCAATCTTAGAGATCAAGTCATCTTCAATGGTGCCAAGTGCCTTCCTAACGCAATCCTTAAAGCATCGCTTAAAATTAATAGATTTTTCAATTTAATCTAAGATTAATTAGATTGTATACGTAAATCAGAAACTATGACAGCAGGATGGTTAATAATTTGGAGCAAACATAGCATGTTTCCTGGTGGCTGCTAATCTAACATGAATGACCACAGACCAGAAGTTGAGGAACCAGCATTATGGTTTGATCTCAGCTTGGCAATGAGACATTAGAAGGACTGAAGAGAGTAACTTGAACTGATATAAATATGGTAATATTTTTGAATAGCTGTCTAGAGAGAGAACGACTCAAACGTAAGATATCAGCAGCCTTCTAGGGAAAACTGAGCATGTCAAAGCGAATATAGTCACAGACAAACAAGGGATTGGCCACTGCACTCACACACTATTGTTCTTTCTATATGATTGAGTTTTGGGCTGCTTACCATCTTCTAATACAGAGAATTATGTACAGCCAACATCAAGAGGGCATGTTTTTTTTTGGGAAGTAGTTCAATGAAATTCCTGCTTTGTCATAATTAATCTTCACTTTAAATGATAAAGTCCTAAGCTGTAGGCAGAATTAAGAGGACCGATATCAAGTAAATTGGAGCTGGCATGACATAAGTGGCACTAAAGTTTGAGTTCAAACCATTAAAACTTAAAGAAAATAAAGTCGAATATAAGCATAGGATAAAACAGTACAGTCCATCAATGAACCACTTGCTGCTAGCCCTGTCAAATTGACAATCTGCTCCACTCCATGGATGTTGCTGGGGAACGCAGGGATCACCATTCCAGCCAAACCTAAGAGGAAGCCCCAAAGCATTCTTTAATTTCTGTAATGCCTTAACTGTAACAAAGAAGGGTGAAGAAATTAGAAAACAATTTATGGTTCAACCATCAAGTGAGAGCGTGTTAGAAAGGTTTTAGAAGAACATAGCAAAACCTTTTCAAGCAATTGAAAGCGCTTATCATTTAAGCATATATTTTTTCACAAAAAGAACAATAGAACTATAAGCAAATGTGTCTTTGCTCCCACTTTCAACTTCCTTACAATAAATATCTAACAATTTAATTTCTCACGTGTGTGCTGATGACATTCATTTTTAACCATGCTTCTCAAGCAAATAATTGTCAGTAACATAAAAAGTCTTCTCTTATAATTAAGGGTTTTACTAATGAAGAATACAATAACTGTGTAGATAAAAGACTGGCAGTAGCTGAATGATTAAAGACAAGAAGTTTGTACAGATAACCACCCATAGCCTCAATGATAGCTAGTAGACCTCTCTTTCAGTCAGTCACCCACAGACAGCCACCCACCCCTAGACATAGAACCATGCATTTAGCAAGCTTTACTGTAGTATCAAGTTCTAGCGAAAGAAGGGATAAACAAACATATAGCTTTGGAACACAGAGGACATACCTTCTTCAGGTAAAGTTGTGAACTGAGCAGATATAACTTCAAAGACCTCAATTGCATTTACTATGGCATGACTGCCATCTTTAGGGTGCAGTGTTATTGTCAAAGTCCTCCCGTTAACAGCAATGGTTTTATTAAGCACAAGGGCTGTATAACGATCTCCACTCATTTTTATAATATCAACATCTTCAAATTCAATGTCACCATTTATCAGGATGTCAAATACCCTTTGCCCCACACCAGTCACTGAAGCATCAATCTCTGCAAAGTGCAACCATATCGAATAGTTTCTATTTGGATCTACATCCATAGTGTATGTCAAATCTGGCTGATTATCAGTACTAACAATTGCTGTCTGATAGAGAGCTTCCGGATAGAAGTTAGGTGCACTTGAGGCCTTTTTTATGCTACCTTCAGTTGATCTACCTTGATCGGCATTCTGACCAAAGGTTCTAATGGGATGCCAAAATCTATCCCCACCCCAGTGATCCCCACTGTAATCTTCATCAAACCTCGGCTTTCCAGTACCACAAGTCAATCTTGTAGCTGTTCTTAGAATCGCACCATGATCCCATTCTGGTCCAAAATAGTATGCTCTAGCATCAACTTGAAGGATTTCAATGGAAAGGATTGCTGGATCTCCATGACCAGTACTATGGAAGCAGATAGAAGCCGAGCCATCCGTAAGGAACACAAGGGCCTCAGTAAAAGCTTGGTCATCATGCCTACTCCAGCCTGACTTCAAAGAATAAATTTGGGTGCCTTCAATGGATATGTCAAATAGAGGTTCGTTGTGAAAATTAGGCTGTTCAACCAATCCAAAGAAGATCCTGATGGAATAGTGTCCTTTAGGAACTCTATTAACATTATAGCAATTATTAGGACCTTCAGATAGCGGGAAATAACGTAGTGTTTCAAGTGGGGGAGTTATGTAACTTGGACGTGTTGCATTCGCAGGAACTCCTCCCGTATATGCAAAATCCTTATACCAAAGTGTATAAGTTGGTGGGGTGCGGACATTTCGACGAGCTCCACAGCTTATGCGCATGGCAAATGGTGCTGCAGTAAGAGAATGAATACTATAAGTTTAAACAAAAAAGTAACCAAATAAGAAAAACGCATGGTAGAAACAGAACAACAAATAATTTTCAACATTCCAGCCTGTGCCACTAGTTTTAGCACCTCACTCAAAATGTCAGCATCCAGCCAACGTATTCCTAATTGATGCAACATGGATAATTTACATTCCCATTATGCCATTCTGCTTTGATGTCTCTCTTCTTTTTTTTCCACAAAAGATCTAATTCTTTGGTTAAGTAAGACCATTCTCCCTATTTGGCTTGGTGCATTCCATTTTAAAAAGAAAATGAAATTTAGGGCATTTTTGTTAGCTCAGTCAAAGAACTTAAAGAGTCATACAATATAACAAATATTACATGCTAGCCATTTGTTTCTCCTGTGTCGCCTAGACATCGTTTCTTACCTGTTTCTTTATTTGTCAAGTAAAGGTGCAAACAAACTTAGCCATAAAACAGAATATCAATGGTATTTTCATGTTTTCCACTGAAATATCATGCACTCAGATTGAACAAGATAAAGATCTTTTACCGGGGAAATTAGGAAACTTTCTTGCTTAGTGAGGCTAACTCTAACTAAGGGAGGATAACATTAAATTCTCCTTCCTTTCCTTTTCCCACATTATCCACCTAGATATATCTCCACCCATTTTACCTAAACACGACAGCTAAAAACTTTCAAGAACAAGAAGAAATTTATTTCTAATTTTGCTCTCTCTCTCTCTCTCTCTCTCTCCCCCTCCCTGCGCATCAACATCACTAATAATAACATAAGGCAAAACCAAAATACTTGTCCACATGCACTCAAGAAACTAGGGGGAAAAAACTTAAAGCAACTTCACTAATCGAAATACGGAAACAACAGCCAGCGAGCATTAAGCATCCACAAAAGTTAACTCTCGTTCATCATGAAATCAATCAAAATGCAAGAGAAATTCGCTTCCAAACCCCTGATTCAATTCTTTAATCACCAAAAGATCAATTTCTACATCAAATACACGCACACAATAGAAACAGTGAAAGCTAACCTTGCCGAGCCGAAGAAGAAGAGACAGATAAACAGAAAACGAGAAGCAATAATAGAACAAATCTAAGCATCCTTAGCTTCTAGAACTGCTCCGCAATATCTCTCTCGATTGTCTCTCTACCTGTCCCCCGAACGTCACTCAGGCATTCTATCTCTTTCTTTTGCTTCTTTTTTGAGAGAGAAAAAGAATAACTAGAGAGAGAAGGAGACAAGGAGAGTCTGAGCCAGGACGTGTGTACAGGTAACATTCAGTAGCTTTTTTGATTATTATCACTACTGTTTTTGGCCTCCATTGAGTTGACTCGTGACAGAGGAGCAGGTAATTAATACGGTACCGGTGAGATCCATCAACGGCGATGTGGACCTTCCAATCAAGACGACGATCCTTGCTGATTAGAAGGGGAAAATATCAAAATAATCAGTCAGGTCCACATCAGGTCGTTAACTGCGAGACCAGCGGTGACGCTGATGATGGAATGTAAGGACCAGAAGGCCGCATTCTAACGTTCTAACGACGTCGTCTAAGTTGACATTTTTTGGGCATGGTAAGTTGGTAATCTTCTATTACGGGGTAAGTACTTGCAATTAGCAATTATTCTTTCGCTATTCCCAGGTAAGATTTTGATATACGACAGGCACCACGTGACGAAGGAGAATTCACGGGGAAGAATCAAATGTGGTTTGATCAGACGGGTGAGGATGCTCATCATCTGCATTGGTCATCCTTTTGACTTTTGACCTTAAAGCACGAATTGGTGCGCAATCATAGGAGGAAAGCATTCTCAGTGAGCAATTGGCAAGGAATGTGGATGACCGAGTAAACTGAAAGCAAGTCGGATTCAGACAAAACAGTTTCCGTATTTAGAAATTAATAATCTTATGGTATAAAAAAATGTGTTAATAATGCTATAATTCTTTGTAAATTTGGTATTAATATATATATAATATGATTATATAAATATGAGTATGATTTTATAGTGTCTCCTGTCTTATTGTAACTCTCTTCCTTTAAAATCTGTAAATTATTAAAAAATATATATTTATATTTTAAAATTTTAAATAAAGTTTATATATAAGTTTAATATTTTTTTAATGACAAAGAGAATAGTATTGTTAATCATAAAAAGTCAGGATTACAAAAGTTTGGAGGTAAAGCATGGACCCAAAACCTACGTACTCTTACTTCCAGATAAATGAGCAAGATGATGCGCAAAGTCGTTGAGTTTGCTCGATACATGAAAAAAGGGCAGTGGTCGAAAGGAGAAGCCAGCTCAGTGATATCCCTGCAAATTCCACCCTGAAGACTCATTGATTGCAGGCCTTCGATGATTTTTTGGATAGCTCCCAAGCAATCACATTACAGAAAGATGCTTCGGACGTGGAACTGAGAAGCTAGCTCTATGCCGAACTTGATGGCGAGAAGTTCCCCTTGCATGGGAGTAGCCACTCGATCAGTAGCCGAAATAGCACAAAAAAGCACTGTCCCTACTGCATCCCTAACCATCATCCCTAACTTAGCCGTGTTAGAAATCTTGTCGAAAGAAGCATCGATGTTAACCTTATGACTCCTGCAGGTAGGGGTTGCCAACGCAATGGGATGACAAGGCAGCCAGATGGACTGCCAAATGAAGGCCAGTTGCTTGTGAGTTTTGTTGCCAATTTTGTAGAGTCCTACTCAATAGTTAAAAAAGTCATAAATGGAATTTTAATTGATTAATTTAATTTAATTTAAATATTTATAAAATAATTTATTATTAAAATATTTAAAAACTATTTATGGATTATTTATTTTATTTTACGTTATTAAATTTAAATATTTTTTAATTTAATATATATTTTTTAAAATTTTAAAATATAAATTTAATATATATATATATATATATAAACACTCATAAAATTCTAAAAAAAATTTAAAATTAGTTTAGATATTTTTTTACATTTGTGAAAAATTTTAAGTCAAAATTTATTATATCATATTTTTATTTTGAATGTTTTAATTTTAATTTTTTTTGATAAAGTTTAATTTAGATCATATTAATAGATTTGAGTTTGATTTATTCTTTATTAAACGTAAAAATTTAATTAATGACATAAAATAAATAACAGTATTTATGTAATATTTATCCTAAAATTTTTAAAGAGTAAAATATTTTTAAAAAATCTTAAATTACATCATTTTTAAATTTATATTTTAAAATATTAATTAGATCAATTATATGTACAAATTTTATTTATTTTAGTTTATATTTTATCAAAAATTTAAAATTAAATATATTTAAATTAAGAATTTTATATAACAAATTTTGATTTAAATTTTTTCACACGTGCAAAAAAAATATGTAAATTACAATCACAAAAAATTAGAAATTTTAAATATTAAAGTTATATGTATTTTAAAAACATTATGTTATTAAAATTTTAAAAATTTTATAAAAAATTATTCTCAAGTTGAAAAAATTATTTAAATTTAAGAGATAAATTCAAAATAAAATATAAAATTTACTTTAATTATTTTCATAATGAAATATTTTTAATTTTTTATAATTATTTGTATAAATTAAATTAAATTAAAAAATTAAATATATTATTAATTCAATTCATACGTCATAATTTAAGTTAAAAAATAATTAAGAGTTTTTCTTTCATTTTCTAATTTTAAAATTAATTAATAAAGAGCAGGCCAAGACCACTCTCAGAGTACACTCGGATCAGCCCATTTGGGAGTTGGTTCTTGAAATAGTGTAACTCTATTGAAATTCGGTCCAATCGGATTGTGATGGCCCGATGCAGAACCAATTGGACTCCAATAAAAAGCACTGCTTTGCAGGCTCTACTGGGCACGTGACGAGAGGAGTGAAGTGGGGTCCACATTTGGGGGACCCGCGTGTGCCATTTCAGAAGCAGGGGCGTCGATAGACAAATCGGCACTGAACGACACGGCTGAGCGTGGGCATCAACGTCCGTGTAGGAACGGTATACGGCAGGTTCGAGTTCCTCTGTCCCAGGCAGATGCCTCCCTTCGCGTCCGTCTCTGCCCGCGTCAAAGAAGACGACGACGACGACAACCGCTCGCCATCTCCCTCAATCTCGGTTTCTGATATCGAGGAGTACGAGGAAATAGAAGTTGAAGAAGAAGTGGAAGTGGAAGTGGAAGTGGAAGTGGAAGAGGAAGTAGAAATAGAAGAGGATTCCTCTGATGCACCTAGTGAAGCCGGCAACTATCAGGATGGTTTGTTATCGCATTATTCATTGATTCATTGATTAATTCATAAATGGCCCATAGATAGATTTTTCTTTGTTGGTGTTTGTATTATATGTTTGTCAAGGAATACTAGATATTCCTGCTCAGTGTTCATTCATTTGTGTGGTTTTTCTTTTTATGGTTAAGGCTATAAGAACTTATTCGGATTTTGATTTGATGCTTTTGTTGAGAGGAGGAAGGAACAATCCTGGGAGATTGTGGGTTTGTTGTTCTTTTATTTGTTTATCAGGGGCTGGTAAAAAAAAATCTGTTTGATGATGGTAGTGTTTGGGTATGAATAGCAAGGAATTAGTTATCTTTAATTGGGCAAAATTGAAGATTAAGAAAACATGTCCATGAAATACTTAGCATTAAGCTCTGTTTTGTATTGCCAAGTTATGTGGTCAATAGTGCCTGAAATGTCTATTAATTAAGTTATTCTTCATGTAGATTCTAGTAAAGATATGGAGTGTGAACCACATGGCCACTTGGGATCAAAATTTTCTTTTGGGCAATCAACAACACAAAAGGAGTCCTGTGTAACCCTTCAAGATTCCAAGAATCCAGAATTTGAAAAAGAGCTGGCTTTCTCTCATGAAAATTGTCAAGAACCTATGATCAATCAAAGAGATCTTAGCGACCTTATGGAAAAGACTTCTCCTATAAAGAACAGTGAACTGTCTAATGATAACCAGGCTCATAATGCTGCAAACCCCCAATCATCTTGTCTTCTTGGAGAAGAGGTGGCTCTTCCTGTTTCTGTGAGAAATGAATTTGACAAGAGGTCCAATGGCCTTGTAGGTTTTGGGGCCAATCAAACTGACATAAAGCCAGAGGGTGACAAGAAAGAACTAAGGTGCCCTGATACTGTTTTAATGTATTCTTAAATTTTATTTATAATACAACAAGAATGTTAGCCTATACTGTTCTTTGGTGGTAAATTTTCTGCCATTTTTCAACACATACTTTTTATCAACTCATACTAACCATTATGTTCTGCAGCTTGGTTACTCCTGAGAATAGGGCTAGAAGTCTTTCCCCTCATCCAGAAGCTAAGGACGTCAACAAACGTCCAGCAATAATATGCAGCTTCTTCACCAAAGGGTGGTGCATAAAAGGAAATTCATGTAGGTTTCTTCATATAAAAGATCATGTGGATGATGATAACCAAGAGCCCAGAGTAGATACAACTAAAATTGTGGAAAGAGAAAGTCAGCTCGATCAAGGTATTTTGTCAACTATAGAGTGAATTTTAATTAATGTCTTAAACATGATGCTTTTGATAAGTTTCTTCTGTTGTGTCAAGTTTGAGAAATGCTATTCAAGGATCAGATTCGCCAGCCTTTCTATCGTTGCTGGCTTCTTTAATTGGAAATGACTTTATTTTCATCTTATGTCTTCAGAACACCTGGCACGGGAGCATGGAGAAAGTCACTGCTTGCATCAGTCACAGGAAATTAATAAGATTTCGTCATGTAAGAAAGAGGGTATATCTTTGCCATTTTCCCTTGATTCTAAGCTATTATCTTCATCCAAAAATGGTCTTGGGTTTATCTCATCATTGAAGGATGTAGGAAGAGAGAGCCTAAGTCAACGTTGGTCTGTTGGCGGTTATGACAACTGTGCTTCGCTGGTTAATAAAGATAGTTTCTCTCTGCTCAGCAATGACTTGCTTCCCGGTTACAGATCTTCAAGTGGCTCAGTTATGTCGTCAAGCAATTACCATAATGGGAATCCATTCTCTTATGAAAGCAGTTTAGAGAAACTATCGCGCCTCCAAAATACTTACATGTGCATTGATCGTTCTTCTCCAGTTTCAAAGCATTCTTTGAGTTCAGGCTTCAGTGCTTCTCTTCTGCCTTCTCATCACATTCCAGCCTGGAAAAGGTCATCACCTCTGAATTCTTTCTCTATCAAGGACAAGGTTAGTCCTCTTGGTGTTCAAAAGCAGTTGGACAATGATAAAGAATATTGTAGTTTAAGACCATTTTTGTTGCTACATAGCTCTTCCCCTTTCTCTGGTAATGAACCAAAAAATTTTCCGTCAAGTAGTTCTGCTGACTGCAAAACTGAAAGTTCTTCTAATGATTGGGAACCATCCGAACCTTTCCGGCCATCTTTTTTCATTCCTCCAACGATCCTATCATCTTCAGTAACCCTTTATGACCCTCTCTGTAATAGCATTGACTTGCGTAATGTGGGAGACAGATCTTTTAGTGCTTCTTTCTGTAGTCGTCTGGCATCCATCCCAAATACTGATCCTACATTGAGTGGGGCTCAGGTCCCTGCATGTTGTGATGATAACAATAGTTCAAGTTTTCAAAATAAATTCCACCAGAATTTGCTGGAGAAGAATTGCCATACACCTGTAAAAGATTCACTTACAACTGGAAT
The DNA here is from genome assembly GCA_021397835.1 of Moringa oleifera. Lineage (NCBI taxonomy): Eukaryota > Viridiplantae > Streptophyta > Magnoliopsida > Brassicales > Moringaceae > Moringa > Moringa oleifera. The sequence continues at coordinate 5,594,483 of JAJFZO010000168.1, forward strand.
GGAAACAGTGGGGACTTCAGTGGTTGATAAGCAGAGCGAGACTATACCTAAGGAAGACAATTCCTCAATGGCTCCTTGTGTCAAAGACATTCCACAAACTAGCAAAAGTGACCCTAGTTGTGATGCTAGGCGTCAAAGTGATGGGTCTCCAAGGAAGAAAGACTTAAAAGTGCAACAGGTTAAACAAGACAATCATATGGATGTTGAAGGTAAGTCCGATGTGAGTGTGCACAAAGAATCAAAAGTTATGAGACATTTCCGGGCAGCACTTGTGGATATTGTTAAAGAATTCTTGAAACCAGCTTGGCGGGAAGGTCATCTCAGCAAGGATGCCCATAACATGATAGTCAGAAAAGCAATAGATAAGGTTCTTAGCACCTTGCAGCCCCACCAAAATCCAACTACCATGGAATCAGTTGACCAATATCTTTCTTCATCTCGACTGAAAATTGCAAAGCTTGTTCAAGTGAGTTTCTTGATCATTAGCATAATTGATTTTAGGCAGTCATGAATATTAGATTTCAAGTGTGGTTTATCATGGCATTTGACTATTGCCTCTTTGATTTGCAGGGATATGTTGATAAGTACTGCAAAACTTGAGCGCTGGTTCAAATGCTTTTGCTTTTGTACAGATTAGACATCATAAACAGTTTTTTTAAGGCTATTTTTCCCATAGCTGAAACTAAGACTAATGTGGAAAATTGGCAATTTTGTTATGAGATGATTTTCTTCATTGCTTCTTTGTGTTTTCTCTCATTTATGTAGTAGAAAGTATACAGTGTTAATAGTTAGGTAGCTGTCAGCTTGGTAGAATTTCTTGTGTTATAAGGAAAATTGCTAAAAAGCTTGATTTGACCCTTGTTGGCTTCAAATAACCTGCTTTAGTGATTATATAATTTGTTTTATTTGTTTTTGACATCTTGAAAGTAAGGGAGAAATTATTTTGATTTGAAAATGTATGCACAAAGGGTTCTGGTTGTATTCATTCATTCACTCCTGGATGCAACTGAGTTAAGCTAGTTTTGAACATATTACCCATTTGATGCTACTTATGCAATTAGAATATGAGTTGTGAAGAAGCCAGCAGAGAGATCCAGTTCTCAGGAAGTTTTCAATAATAAATATATGCTTTGTAGCTTTGGCACTAGGGTTACATGTGACCATTTGAAACTATCTTCTGTGTCACTGTAATTAAAGCAATGCCAAAAAAACATATCCTGATATTTTCTCGGAAATTTTGGCCGTTATGATTTCTACATCCTTTGCCATTTTTGTAGGATTTGCAGTGAAGGTACTTCTCTCATTTTCCCCATTGACATCCATTCTCTCTCCCCCTTTCCCCCCAAAAAGAATCCCCTAGTTTTCAGTAAGCTTGAAAAATATTTGTCATTTTGTACTACCGTGTTGTTTTACAAGTATACTGGTAATGACAAACTGACATCATAGTTCAGAAGTTGATGGCTGTTAATAAATGAAATCAAATTTGAACTGCTGGATTTTGAAATAGCTGACTGTTTTCCGCTAATAAAACTTAGGTTTAGGCTTGTGCAGACACCGGCATTAATGTTGAGTGTCAAACATAGTCAGTAATCTGATTGGAACTTATAATATTGAACCCCTGAAATATCTTGACCATGCTTCTCCAATTGTATGTAGTCAATTGCTGGAAGCAGCTGGGGAAAGCAAAAAATAATAATAATAATAAAATAAAATAAAAAATCTAAATCATAGGCTTATTGCATTGGGTTGCTTAAAAGGTGTATAAGGTGTATGGGCTTATGCAAGTTGGTGTTTGTATTTGTTAGATGATGTCAGTTTATGTGGTTGTGACTAGTTACGTAATAAACTAATTAGGAAAGTATTTGATATTGAAATGTTAGATTTCTTAGATACTACATGTTAACAACATGAGTTTGTTATTTTGTTCCTGCTCAAAAAAATAAATAAATAAATAAATAAACAAAAAAAAAATCCATGAGTAAGTTGTTTTGTAGATGTTGAGATGCAGAAGAGAGTCATGTAAGAGTAGTAAAAACTGCAGCAATCTGGAGGGATTTTACTCAATTTAAGGTGTTATTAGGGTAGGAGGAACATGCAGAAAAAAAAGAGGACTGAAAACCTTTTATTGGAAAGAGGTTTAATACTTGAGATGGTTGAACAGCCAACATAAGATCATGTACCAGCCCCTCAATTTTCAGATAACGTCCTGCTGAGTCAATGCTGGTACGCCCACATTTAGCCTCACTTTACTTCTGGAAGTTCTTATGCATTTGCTTATCACTATCTTTAACATGTTGTAGAACTTTGAAAATGCTTTATCCTTTTCTATGAGCGGCAGGAAAATTATTGTTTATACTTATCGGTTTATGGATTGAGGCCATGGCTTGATGTGCACAGTTGAGAACCAAGCACATGATGCTAGTAAGCTGATATGAAAGACTAAGCTGAGTGTAACACTGTGTAGTGGTTTAATCATTTATATTCTGACTATTGGTATTGAAATCATTCAATTTGGAAAGAAGAATAGTCCTTGCAGATCTTATTCAGTTATGCTAACTTGTTGTAACGCAATTTGTATTGAATCTGTTTCCAATAGTATATCTCAACTGAAAGAAAGAATCACTGAAAAGAACAAGAGCCTTGAATTAGTGTGATCTGATATTTTCTTGTCTTGTGGTACGTACCTTCACTGTTGGCTTGGCTGCATGGCATTCCCTGCATGGGGAGAAGAATGACTGAAATAATTTCCGGCCAAACCCTGAGGTTGGAGTAGCATGCTCCACTTTGGCTTTGCTTCGCATTCTGTGATTTGTTTTATGAGAAACTTCAGTAAAATCTTTGTTGCTGTCACTTGATCTACGGCTACCGTTATGGGATGTATTGTTGTCGGAGGGCTGGTTGGTTGCCTGAGACTTCTTTGCTTGGCGTAAGAATGCTTGTGGACGTGGTCGGAGTTGACTCTTGCTAATTGTCATACCAGGCGGGGATTTCTTGTCTGATTTATGAGCATTTGTGGCAGGTCGAACAGAGCTAAACTCAAATTCTGCGCTTTCTTGGTTATTCTTAACTCTATTAGTAGGAGGGCATGTTGGTTGCTGATCCTGGATGCTTAAGAGGCCAGAGAAGGAGAGCGAGTGGAGTGAACTGCCATCAGATGCAACATCCAAGTGATTCTTGTTCGGCAGGCGGGGTGCCATTGATTTCCTTACAAACTTGGTCGATGGAGTCCACATCTTATATGCACTACAAATTTATGGAATTTAATATGTTACAGGTACCGTTTTGTTTTAACTTGCTTGTTTTTTCTTTTCCCATAATCTTTTGGCCGTTTTAACAGTTACATTTGTGATATTTGAAATGCTTTGTTAGGTATATCAGATTTTGTCTACTAAAAGGAGTCTCAAAGTTAATTAACTTGGTGATGTTAGTTGAAATGCAGAATTATTATTATTAACCTTAAATACATTCTGGGTATCTTGGAAATGTAGGTTTTATTTTATTTATGTTCTCAGTTAATTGGACTCAGTGATACAAGTGAAGGATACCAGTAAATGGAAGTATGAGTTTCATACAGTTGGTGTATTTACCAATGAATCATATTATGTTATTGCAGTGTACTTCCAGTCATTGTTAATCTTTCTAATAAATACGAGGATTGCAAGTTAATCACTTTGTTTAGTAAGTATGGTAAGATGATGTGAGTGGTGGTCTAGCACTTGTTTATTCTTAATTTACGGCAATTAATGGTGGTTTAACTTTGGTTTGCCAATGTCACTGTCTTCATGAAGGCAAAGTTTTGTACTGGGTGGGCATTTCGAAGATGAATGTTTTGTATGACATCGATAAATTTGATACTGTCTCTGTATCTACTTATGATCAAGATTCTCTGTCTTTTTATTGATGGATGATTTGATAATTGGCCGTATCAAATTGTGTAGAAATGTGAAGATTGCAATGAAAGTGGTGATACTGGAATATACTGCATTTCAGGTCAGCTTAGAAGTCCTCTGAACAAGAAATCTTAAGCTATATAAATTGAATTTGGGGCCGGAGTCATTTGAGAAAGAGTAATGATCCAATTGACAGACTCCCAACTTTTATTCAGCTTAAGGGGACAGATTCCATCCTATGCTCATATTCTTGTGGGCCATTTAAGCTTTCTGTAATGAGAAAGTGGAGGCTTACCATTTTTTTGACAGCTTAACGGGCCTAGATGGGCCAATATACCAAAATCTGCTTTTTATTTCTGCATTTGCATCTCTATTGCAAGTTATGCTTTGAGTTTTGGGCTAATTGATCTAATTGTATGGGAAGAATTTTATATCTGAAAGTGTTTAAAATTTTGGGAAACTAAGTATTTAATTGAAAGGTTAATTTGTTTGATTAAAAAAAATTTATAAAGTTAATATGCTCAACTGTTAACAATTATTAAGCAACAATTGATTGTAGCTTTGCCGACAAGTTCTTGAAGTTTAACTCTTAATCTATATTATATAATCACCGCTAAGAAGAAGATCCAAATTCAGGACACCATGAAAAAGAGAGAAATTTTTACTTGGGTAATAGCAAATCACCTGCATTACCATACAGCTTGGTAGTTCACATGATCAAAGCTGTGGGACCCACCTGTCAGTCTGATGGCCACAATCCTCCTTGCTGTGGGTCCCACATTGGTCCCTAGAATAGGACAAACATTTACAAAAACATCTTTACACTTGTCAATCAAACCCTAATGTGCTCTCATCAAATCTTGTCAGAGATACTGTTTTGCGGGCCCCTTCTTACCAAGTCTTCATCCTTATCCATCTCTTTCCCTATTTCCACTCACCATTTCACAATCTCCAGCTCATCACTCAATTTATCTCATCAAGCTTTTAACATCGAGCCCATCTGGAAGCAGGAAAAACCCATTTGAAGAAAAGAATTCTTTTATACGGGATATTTCGGATACCAGCCTATATATTTACAGACAAAGAAGTAGGACGATGCTTATTTGTGACTATCAGGGAAGAAAAAATAGTAGAAAATAGAAAGGGTAACAGAAAGGACAAATGGTTCTGCTAGAGAAGCTTTGGGATGACGTTGTTGCCGGACCTCAACCCGAACGCGGTCTGGGAAAGCTCAGAAAGATCACCACCAAACCCTTGAACATCAAAGGTACACAGCATATTCCTACATCATACATGCACATCAATTACGTATATCCAAACCATTATGTACATGACGCATGTATGTGTACCGAGTTATCTGGGTTTTGTTTGTTTCAGGGTTAGAAGGAGAAGGAGAAGGCAGCAAGTACCAGAGATCGATGTCGATGCCGGCCAGTCCGGCTACTCCTGGGACTCCGGTGACTCCAGCGACAGCTTCGCCGCGTAAGGACAACGTGTGGAGGAGCGTGTTCAACCCGGGCAGCAACCTTGCCACGAAGAGCATCGGAGCTCAGGTGTTCGACAAACCACAGCCTAACTCCCCCACCGTTTATGACTGGTACGTACACCTTTCACCACTGGCATGCGTGCCGTTGTTCCCGCGCGTGGCCTTACGTTTGGTTGCTGAGAAAGTGATGCAAGAAAATATGGCGGCATCTGTATATTCTGGGCCGTTAGTACATAGTGTATATTAATTATTTTTTTTTTTGGCGGGGGGGCAAAAAAGGGTAAAATTATTAAACCTTTGGCTCAAGGATCTTTTTTCCTATTCTTTTTTTCCGCCCTTTTTTCTCAGCAACCAAACGGATGCTCAAAGAACGAAGGAAAACGTGGCTCTCTGTTTAATAAGCGCGTGGAAATAGATCCTTTTGAGTATAGCACTTGTGCATGCAACTATACATGACATGGTATATACATCATATTAAACCTCAAAATTGATGCTTAGTTGAGACGGTCTGTCTTCACCATGATCTGTATCAGACTGCTTAGATCTGCTTCTTGGGCTGATTCTGATTCCACTAACATGGACTGCGTTGCTCATGATATCACAGGCTTTACAGCGGCGAGACAAGGAGCAAGCACCGCTGAGCCGTTGATGGGATCACCCATGGATGGATGTAAATAGCTATCTTTGTTCTTCACAGTCTAAGCTGCGCCCGTGGTTTTCCGAGTGGTATTATGGGTTTGTGACGGTGTCCTAAGTAGGGTGTGTTTTTTTTCAGCACTACTGAAGTAAGCTTATCAGTGGGTAATGTCCACGTGTCCAATGTTGATCGTCTACCTTTATTAAATAAAAAACCTTTGCTTAATGTTTAATTTGATGGGATAATGATGTGCTTTATTATCGGGGAAACCATGAGAATCCAAGACGAGTCAAATCAGAATGGGTGGAGATTGGGCCCACATGTGAGTGGGTAAGGGAGGTTAATTTTTGTGAGTGGGTAGGTGGACCCAGCAATGAGTAAATAATGGGCCAGATTGGTCCGTGTGGGCCCAACAGTGCTAGGCCATATGGCCTTGTGAGGGTCCTGGTCAATGGGTCATGGATACTCAGACAGACTTCACACAGAATCTGATCCATTGAAGAGAGAGATTGCTATTGGAGCAATCAGCATGAAGAAATGTTATCAAGGAGAAACTTTTTAAGTAATTTGCTAATCAATCAAGTGACCAATGCACTCCAAGGTGTATCTTTGATGCCAAAAGGAAATCTACTTCTCGTTTCTATTTATAACTGAAATTTTCCTGAGAATCGAACAGGACCCATCAGATTGTCTGTTGAATAATGTAATGATTCCCAGTGGAATCTGTGATGTAACTTACACAACAAATCCTTCGAAGATTCCTCTCTGAATAAGAATGAACAGAGGAGCTGTTTTTTTGGTATTCCACAATCCTAATCACATTTTCATAAAATGGTGATAGAGAAGATAATACAGAGTACAAACAACAGCATCTAGGCAATGAGAATTCACAGCAGTGAGACAATAAAAGTCATATCTTACTGCTTCACAAAATGGACGAACCATGAAGGTAGCCGGCCTTGTCCTATTTCCAACATGCTGATTCTGTGTATTTCTAGACTACTGGAAAAACCCATCTGGCAAATTATGCCAGAGCATGGAACTCATAAGGATGAAGAAAAAAACCTATTTCAGATTTCTTATGTTAGATATGTATGTACGTTTCTTTCATAATGGCATCATGTAACAGCTTGGTCTTTGACAGAGCCAGTACAAAACTTGTCTTCACCACTTGGAGTTCCAAAACTTTCTTTGATATGCCAAAAGCTGAAATCAGAGAGACAGAAGGTTAACAATGAAGTTTTCGCAAGAGAAAGTACATTAATGTCAATGTGAGTGAATCTAGGTATGGGAACTCCAGAAGAAGAGCTCACCAGATAGCCATGACTGAAGTTTTGCGTTTTAAGTTCTGCCAGAGTTTCTCCTTCGTTCAAAACCTGCAACTTATCTTTGCAGGGATCTATTACACTTGAGTTAGAAGTAGGGGCACTCATGGAGGTTGAAGGGTTGAGTTTGGATTGCAACTCTTTTACCAAATAAATTTCAATCTCATTAGCTTGCAGCGCAGTTTGGTGAGCAACATACTGCATTACAAAGGGAATTAACACTCTGATTTCGGTAACAGTCAGTGCAGCTTCAAAAATTGAAGAAAAACAAGCAATAGAAAGGAAAATAAATCACCTGGCAGATGTGTCCAACTGACAGAGTTGGGCTGCAGCAAAGATAAGGCCGCTGCAGATTGGGTATTCTTTGTTCATCAAAAGAAACAAGCATGAATTGGATATCCAACTGAAAATTACAAGAAACAAACCACCGGTCCAGTCATTTCAATTAAGTGTAAATGAGAGCTGAAGAAGTAATGATAATCTGTGAAGTAACAATTATCCAATGAAATTAGCGGTCAAGAAAAAGCCTCTGAACCATCTCTGACTCCAAATAATTGATTTAAAATTAGTTCCAGATGCAGTTTGGTCAAAAGTTCAGCAACAATAATTGGAGGTGCAAACAGGACGCATTATTGCAGTATAGCAGAGTCCACAATATCACTATAATATATAAAAATGAACCTTACCTGATCATCCTTCTCCTCTAAGTTCCGAAGATAATCTACCAACTTAGAGAGGCGACTATTTCGGGCATTTTTACCATTGCTGCCGTTCAAACTACCATAGCGAGTGTGACTCCGCATGCCACCTTTCCCCCAGGCAAGCCTTTCTGAGGGGCCAACAAGCCCAGCAGGTGATCCCATGGATTCTCTGTTCACTTCAGGACCATTTTCTTCACCACCTCCATCTGCATTACCAGCTGTTGAAGGCTGAGAAGACCTAGGGCCTCCTAATCTTTTGCTCCGTTTAGGTTTGAGTTCTGTGTAATGCTCATCAGCAGAAGATGAATCTTTGCTTCCATCTCCATTTGTATCATCATTATCATCAGATACTTGAAGTTCAGTTCGATGGTTTCTTCTTCCCCTCAAAGGAGTATCTCGAGGACGACCTTGTGATCTCCTCACAATTGCAGCTGCTGTGGCTTTAGCTGTCCGTTTCCTGCTGAGAGCTTCAGATTGTCGCCTAAATGTCTGGGCAATTGAAGCTTGAATCTGTCCAGATTAACTCAAATATTAAGTCCTCCAACCAATAAAATGGAAACAACCAGATACTCTATGCAAATTCGCTTTTGAAGAATACTTAAGTTGTCAAATATAACTGGTAATCTCTTGATCAAAAGCCATGTAGCAGGATCCTGTTTTACATGAGGATACAAACCCAAGGATCTTTTGAATAAAAAAATGAACTTAGCTAGAAAGAGTCCATGTACTTGTCCTTCTTATATATATATATAATCCCAGGAACACAATCAGGGACCTCTTGTCCCTACCCAGTCAGCTCAGATCACTGAAACAACTCCATGGTGGTTTTTACTTGTTCATTATACACTTGAGATGTTCCACAGTTTGCTCAATAAAACTTGTTTTTTGACAAGTAAACTTGGATAAATTAAGATGTTATCCTCTCATGAAGAAAATAAATAAAAGCATTAGTCAGGAGGCAAATAAGTCCAAAACTAAAGTAGCAAACACTGACCTGTTTATTGCGAGCCTTCTCCTCCTCATGAAAAGCTAACTCCTAAACCAGGAATTTAATGATTAACAGTCAGATTTTAATTATAATACAGTTGATCCATTATGCAGTACATAAAACAAGCAATTACCTCTTCCTCATACTTGTCGATATCTGGATACAAAGCTGCAATCAGAGCATCGTAGTTTGGATCATCTCTTAAAGAGCGACGACTAGCACAATGCGTGCGGCAAGCAGGGCACTCATTGTTTCTGCAGTAACACACCACCCACCACCATGGCAAAGCATCAGTAAGGAAGATCATCAAAACCAAAAACTGGAAAAAAAAAAAAAAAAAAACCTTTTTTCCATTTTATAATGAAATGAAAATAAGGGTGACAGTTTGAAACTGAGAATTTACCCAAGCCGCATAGATTTGTCAATGCACTCCCTGCAGAAGCGATGCAGGCACTCCATGACAGTTCTGGTTTTGCGAATGATCCCTATACCCATAATAATAAAATTAGAAAAGAACAGTCAAATATTTTCCTCAATTTGGCTCTTATGAATAATAAAAAAAAGGGGAAGGGTGGATTCAAGAAATCTGAAGAGCTATGTGCTATAAGAAAACAAATCATCTCACTTCTTTGTTCAGATTAAACTATTACAGGAACAAATTTTTCCAGACAGTTAGGACCTTTAGCTACTGCCATATTCTTTATCTGTTAGGTAGTAGTATCTGCCTCACTGAATCCATCCCTTCCTTCTTTCAGCTTACGATAGATAAAAACTTTCATCCAAATTCTGATACTACAGTTGAAATGATGAGAGCTTCCAACGATTATTCAACTTTGACATTAGACAAAGAAGTCAAGCATGGCTGGTCCAGATACTCTGACAGTCAGTTTTGATGGACATGGGTTCCAAATGAAGGTTATGATGGCTTAAAGGTAGCTATTATCTTGCACACACTCCTAGAGCTTTAATACTGATACGAATTGTAAAAATTTGATTTCATTTCCTTGGTAGCTCACTGGCCATGTTAGATTACAGACTGATCCCATATTAACCAGTTATGTAAATAATTCAATAGAGCAAAGTCCTAGAGAAAGCTGAATGGTAAGTTGATTAGAAAATATCCAAATAATAAACCAAGAAGTTGGGTTGAGTTTTCCCTTTTTATGGACTATATAGTTCCCTGTTCCAAGCAGGACAACCATTTGTAACCCTCTTCCTCCCCTTTCTCCCACCCCCTTATCAATCCCTTCTCTTCCTCCTCCTCCCCCTCCCCCCCTCCCAAAAAAAAAAAAAACCCAAATCCCCACCCCAAAAAAAAGAGAAAAAGGACAAGTTTGAATATCAGGTGGTGAAAATGCAACAGTTCCAATGTGATATTCTGAGAAATGCCATTTTATAACATGAAATGGGGGAATCTGTCAATGTTGATGAATAAGCAAGCAACCCCATAAAAATTTTGACTGCTACTACAGTTACATAAAGACAACATAGTAAATGTCAGGTGGTACTACAATTCCCAGAATAGATTGCACAACTGGTTTCGCAAAGCAATAATCAATTGAGACAAAGCAGATAGGTAACAAGAACATAGTCTGGAGGAAGAGGCATGGTGGTAATGAACAATCAACAACATAAGTCCTTCTATGTTATATCTAGCATAGAATGCATTTCATGGAAATATAACAATAGAAGACAAGAACGTTCACATTAAAGTTCTAATTAAAATAACAATGCAACAAGTGATATTAATCAAATATTTCCCAGCAGATTCTTGCATATTAACAAGTTCCAAATGCACATAATTAAGTAGAAACCACTAAATGACCCACATTTACTACCTAAACAGAATGCCACGCACCAGGAGAATATCCATTAAAACTAGCACAGCACAGAAAGACATATATACTACGCGCAGCATATGTGTAAGCATCAGCAGAAGTTATCTCAATATCTAAATGAGCAGATGTATGCACATAACACACTGGAACTAGGTTATTAACCTTCATTGTGAAAGTATAATAAGAACTAAAGTACAAGAAACAGAAATAAAGCATAGTTTGCAACCCAATGATGTATTAGCCAACAGCATACCTAGACAGATTGGACATTGTACTTCCTTCCGTATTTCAGACAACTTCACCACAACATATCTGCAAACAAATATCAAGACAAATAAAGTTATTACTCCCAATGGTTTATTTAATAACAACTACAGAGAATCTATCAAATAATGTTCCTTAATTATTGAACCAAAGTACTAAAGTAGTCACTAGAATCTGCTATAACAACAAGATAGCCAGAACTCAAAGTATCCAAGAAACAACATTATAAGAAGTTGCATCTTCTCCTTCAGCAAGTTAGAATTTAGAGAGTAAGCTTCCCCTGAAGGTCGATTTGACCCATTCTAGTCATCATAGTGTTAGTAAATAATGAACTGATCACAATTTTTCCATACTAGACGTTGATCCGCAATATGTAAATGGTCACCACTGATCCTTCTACATCTTAGATTAAACTTAAATGTCATAGTTCTCCTAGAAAGTCCAATAAAGATCATCACAGTAACATCTCATATACATTGACAAGCATTGTAGCAGTTACTGCCCCTGAATGAAAAGAAAGCCCCACTTCTCCTTGATATTGAGTAAAACAGGACGCTGGTCAGCAACCCTGAGTTAAAACATCTGGGCAGCCCGATTTGTACCAGATGGATCCAGCCATGTAAGTCAGCAAAGGTTTAGACTGCAAGTCTACAGGTGCAAGCCTACCAGTTGAAGTTTTTAACCAACAACTCTGTTCAGAATTATGCCTAAGCTGATCTACGAGGAGAACAAGAAGCATCATACAACCAAAAGAAGACACCTCATACTCAGTATAGAAACATATACAAACATATGCAACCTATAAAACCCAAACTGTATCACATGCTAATTTCAGCGGCTTAGTCAAATCCCTACATGAAACTGCAATCTTGGGAGCACCCGCGAGTGCAACATAAAACCGGACCTCATGCACACAGGCAGTATCTCGAGCCGAAATGACCACCGCCAACACGACCGAAAACCAAACCGAACTTACTTGTATCCATCACACCCGTAAATAAAGCAAGTAAACGAATACCCATTGCAAAAGAACCAGAAAGCTCAACCAACAGCATCCTCGAAGCAGGTTAACTATCGCTCGTAGAACCCATAGAGCAGTTTCATCTAAAACTGCTCGTGAATGAACCCAACCACCACTAACACGATAGGAGTGCATGCAGATCCCAAAATCAGACCCGGCATTCACGCATCAAGAGCAACTATAAATATAATCTCTAAGACACAACGAATTAAAACGACAAAAGCAGGGAAGAAAACGAGCATACTCTTCTTTCTCTCCATTGCTAGAAGACGGGCTCCGATCAGATTCTGGGAAAGCAAAGAAATCACAAAAGAAGACCATCAAATTCCAGTGAAAACAACGAAGCCGTTATATAAAACGAAATCTTTTTTATTCTCTTCTTTTTTTTTACCGTTGAAAAATCTCGAGGTGATGGCTGGTGGTGTACGGTATATGCCATCAGCTGCATCATCGTCTCCAGGCGGTGGTTGCTGCTCGTGGTCGTTGCCTCGGTCCTGCTGCCCAGGATCCTCCTCCTCTTGTGTGGCCTCGAAGGAGCGCTTCTGTGCTGGCATTGCTTCTATTCTTTGCCCAAAACGAAATCCAAAAGAATACAAGAACAATCTTGGACAAGGACACCAACGATACCAGTAATTACCAAGAGGATTTTTCAGGGTTTTCTGTTTTCTCGGTGGCGCTTCTGGTGCCTCACGATTTGAGAGAGAGAGATATAGAGGAAGGTGGTGGAATACTTTGCTTGACCTTTCTTCGTTTCTGTATCTTTGCGTACAGAGAGTCGAGATATGTAGAGCGAAGCGGATGGGTGGAGGCTGAAATCCTCGTGGTCTTACCGAATTCCTACATACATACGCTACATGAATGAACCATGTGTATATATAACTGTATACACCCACACACGCCTAGAGAGTCCCACACACGTATATATGATTATACTTCTGGAACTTGCATTCCCTTTCTTCTCCAAAGCAATTCCCCTGTCCTCTGATGAATTCAGGATAGAAACTCTTATGTTTTCTGGTTGTATTAGAATCTCATGGTGCATAAAAAAAAAGATCTAAATTTTATTTTCTAAAAATGGTATCAGTGATCTTTGATGAATAAATTCATTGGAAACTTAATAAGATATGCTGATAATTATTATTAGTAAACTAATTTATTATTCTTTATAATAGTTATTGATTGACTCATTTCTACTATAATATATATGTAATTTTATTTTTTGTAAAATTCCAAATTTATTAAGGAGGATCCCTACTCGTTTTTTACCAACATGAATGATTATAATGTTACTATTTATTTTGACATTATCATTCTTGTATCTATAGGAAAAATATATAATTTTGCTTTGTTATTTATTTATTTATTATTATTTATAATTTTAAATATTTTTACAAGTATTTACAAAATTAATATTTATATAATGATTGATAAAATATTTTTTAATGATATACAATTTTTATTTTGATATAAAACTTTAAGATTAATCATAGGAGGAAGAGTTGCATTTTGTTTATGGTATCAAATTGAGATAAAAATATATATTTATTTTTTAAAATATTATCAAAATAAATAAAATATTTTTTATTTTTATAATATTTTTATTAAATTTTTAATGTAAAATTCTAAATTATAATTTTTATTAATATTAATAATTTTATGTACACATATATATATTTTTTATTTATATAATTATTTTAATAATATATTAAATATTATGAAAATAAATAAAATATTATTTTCTAAAATAAACTAAGCAAGACATATCATATGTAGATGGTAACTTTTTTTAAAGTTTTGGTCTGAGATAATAGATAAAAAAATATATTTTTTATGTAATTAATTAAAAACTTTAATTTTATATAATAAAAATTATGTTAATATATTCTTAAAATAATAGCTTCACGAATCATTAAAACAACAAAGAAATTAACAAATCCATCTTAGATTATGATTTGACATGGTTGATCCAAGAAAAAAAAATCTATTCAAAAATTTAAAAAACAAATAAAAATTCTATAATGTAAGTTGAGTTATTAATTAGAAGCATAAGAAATAATATGTGATCCAACGTTTTCAATTTACATTAACGATTTTTCTTTTTAATGTTTTAAGAAAACAACTCATAAGCTTTTTTTTTTTCGACTTACATTGTTGATAAAAAAAATTAGAGCAAATTCTAGCGTCATCAATTGATGCCATATATGAATCCCACATTAAATACGCTGAGTTAAATTTTCAGAGCTTATTATAATATATTATAAGAATTTTATATTTTATGTCATTTAAAAATTAAAAAATTAAATAATATATGAAATTTAACTTTTAACATTTTGTAATTTTATCTTAAAAATAATTATAAATAATAAGTAAAAAATCGCTGAATAATAAATAAACAATATTTATAAGTCAAGATAAATTATTAAAAATAATTATGTTATTGATATATCAATAAATAATTAACCTAATTATTTAAACGATTGTATAATTGTATGATAGAATTTCTTGCGGTAAAGATAAAAACAAGTAATCTTAAACTATACCTCCTTTAAATTCAAACTTCAATTTGGTTTAAATTTACATATGATATTTCAATTTCATTTAATTTAGATTTTATTTAAAAATTTAAAAAATAAAAATATTTAAGTTGATAATCTTGTATAACAAATTTTGATTTGAAAATTTGCGTAGATATAAAAGAAACATTTCAACTACCATCATAAAAAAATTTTAAAATTTTTAAATATTAAAAATATTTTTTCTAAAATTTTGTACTCTAAAAAGTTAAAAAAAATCATAAAAGATAGCTTACGGATTTAAAATTATTCAAATTTGATGTATTGATTCAAAAATAAAGTATAAAACTTAGTTGAATTATTTTCAGACATTTCAATAATGAAAATGCTCTTAGTTTTTTATAATTAATTTAAATTAAATTAATATTTTTAAAATAAATTAAACTAAATTAGAGTTCGAGATTTGAATTAAAAAATGTGTTAAATTTCAAAAAAAAATTATATCTATTCAATTTCTTATTTAACCATAACTTTAAATTTTGGTTTATTTTTTATTTGATTTTAAAACTTTTAATTAAGTGATTACATAATATTAAAAAGAAACGCTATCATTAAGTTGATATAAAATGCATTGTAATTTACTTTATAATTATTACTAATTTAAATATTTTAATTATGATTTTTTTATTTTATTACAATAAATCAACTTGAACCCAATGATTAATTTAAGATACACTGAAAATAATTTCGAAAATTTAAATAAAAAAAAACGAATACATTTATCTTTTGCACTTTTATCTCATTCAAATATATTCGGTCCAATTTGGAATGGAAAATAAATTTGTTCTTTATCACTGGATAAATGTGGCTGATATTTGTCCCATTATTTATTACCAAATTTTTAGCCGCTCAAGCTTAGCATTGAACAAACTAGTAAGACTTTTGATGCGGCTCATTGTCTCATTAGATCTCAACTTAGCTAATTGTTTAATTTTAATGTATTAGTCGTTACATTATTGGCATTTAAGATATTGCGATATAGATAAGTCAAAGTCATCCCACCAAGAAAGGAATCTGATGTTGTCATTTGTTTATTTGGCATTTAATGCACCAATACATAATTATATATATATATATAATTATAAAATAAAATAGATGAGCTTATATTTCAACTCTTATGAGAATTAATCAAAAAATAAAAATACAAGCTTTCATGTTATATATTAAACCTTATATGTCATTAAGAGTTTTTTATTTTATTTTTTTAATCACAACTTATCATATTTATTTTATAATAAAAATATGATAAATTGTCTAAAATAAATATTATATCAAAATTACGCATTAATTTAAAATGTTTTTATCATTAAAATATCTAAAAAATGATTTAAATAAATTTTGCACTCAAATTCGAATTTATATCTTAAATTGAAATAATTTTTTATTTGCAAATTATCTTTTATATTTTTTTAATAATATAAAATTTTAAAAAATTTTAAATATTAAAATAATTCTCAATTTTTTAATTATAATTTGAAATTTATAAAATTAAAATTTGTTGTAACATTTTTCAATATTATTATTAAATTTAAATTTAATAAATTAAAATTTGTTTATAAATATTTTGAAAGTTAAAACAGGTTTGAAGAAAAAAAATTTAAAATTGTATATCATATTTAGGCTACAAACATTTGAGAGCATTTAAAAGTAGAATTTTATTATAGAAAAATTATCTTATCCAAGAATTTATTTTATTGTAATTTGCATCCAATGCCGTGCTTGTCAAAGTGTAGCGAATAAATATATGTGTAGACACGTAAGCGATGGAGAAAGCGGTATGATGTGGGCCCACCTCGCTAACGTTCGTCTTTACTTGGTCCGACGTCGTTTATTTCATCTGCCAACACTACAAATTAATAATCTATAGCAAATATGTGCCGAGTGAAACGTTTCATTCAACCCAAAATCCTGAAGCTTCAAAAGACGGCTTCTCTCTGACCGAACTCCGTGCAAAACAGTAGCGGTCTCAACATGGGTTTGCCGGAAATCGTCGATTTCGCCCAGAATTTCGCCGTAATGGTCAGAGTCCAAGGCCCTGTAAGTCCCTCTCTTTCTTACATAAATACGTGATTTTATATTGCTGTCTGTGCATACATACATTTATGCGCACATATATGTATATCTCTGTCTCTTCATATGTGAATAGAATTTATCTTTTCCTCTTGCCACTAGTTATTGAATTAGTGTTTTCATTACCCTACAGGACCCAAAGGGACTGAAGATGAGGAAACATGCTTTTCATCAATACCAGTGAGTTAATGTTTAAAGTTTCGAGCATATAACTACGAGCTTTTTTCTTGCTTGTTCTTTCATATTATTGACGTTTTCTGTTTCTGGTTACTGTTTAGTTCTGGTATAACAGCGATTTCAGCTTCCGGGATGCTATTGCCTGATAGTCTTTACAATACCGAGGTGGCTAAGAGTATGCTGGGTGGCGATAGTGGTCATGGTTTAGGGTTGGCTGTGACTGTTGCATCTGTTGTAGAGCCCTTTTTGTCACATCAGTATAGAAAGCACATTTCTGGGGTAAAGCTGTAGTAGATTATGCATATTTGCTTGATTTCTTGCTGGTCTTTAGGATAATTTTGCCTCTTCTTTTTGTTTCAGGTTCGACCTGAGTTGATTCCAGGTGCTCGGATTGATATAATGATGGAGGTATACATTAAGAGAGGGCCTTCTCTTTACTTGGAATGAAAAGTTGTGGAAGTTAATTTTAGGCTCCATACGATCTGTTAACTGGCTTGTTTGTAGGGCAACATGAGGCTGGAGAAACAAGCTCCTTGTTGGTTTGCTGCTCAACTTCTGTCCATGGTAGGCACTGGATTGCTATTTGCATAGTTGGAGATTTAAAAGGCATTAGGAATCATTGGTTGGTGATTGTTTTTGGAGGTAAAAGTTGATCAAAGAATTAATTACAACATGAGTTTGTAACATCACAAGAGTGATCCTAATATGTGATTGGAGTGCGACTAAATATGATTGCTAAGAGTTATTGTGGTTCCACGATGTAAATTGAGTTACCTGAAGGTATTAGGTTCGATACAAATTATAGCAAATGATAGCTAGAAGTTGAACATATGACATTGCTTGAGATACTAATTGATCCAATGGTATCATTCTTGGTCCTGCTTCAATTTTTCCTGAAATCGCACACTTTAAATTATGTTTTTATTATTTCAAATTTTGGGTGGAAGAGGATGGAATCCTGTGGATATGATAGTTAACTATGTAGCTACTTTCTTTGTTATTCCTCGGAGTCACTCTGCTTGATACTTGAAGAATAAATGTACTTGTTTTCAGATAATTGAAGAATAAATGTACTTGTTTTCAGTGCTGATTAATCAATGTATTACGAAGGTTGAAGTCTCTGCTTCATCCCTTGCTCTCCAATCTCTTATCGAAGCTTCTTCAGGCACATCAGAACATGGGTGGGAGGTTGGTTGGTCCCTAGCCTCGTATGATAAAGATCCTCAGCCTTCGATTGATATTGTTCAGACTCAGGTTAGTTTGGTATTCTTTAAAGAGGTATAACTTTTTTTTTTTTTTTAAAAGGGTAATATTTCTAAAGTTTGACTGATGCTTGGTTCAATAAAGAGGGTGAGTGTTGTTTTATATCTCTGGCCAACCCATATTGACCCTATTGCTTGTGGAAGAAACTTCTATTTTCAATACTGATATCTTTGGCTCTGAAGATTATTTTTTTGTGTTGTGCAACCCTCAGTTGTCATAAGAAGAGACTTAAATGAAATACTATATCGTTAACTGTTGTCATATCAAAGATTTTATTAAACTTACTCAAATTTCTTCGAAGTTTTGTTTGGATGCTGATATATGTTCATTTTCTCTCTGTTTCTTTGCTTTGCTTATAGTTAACAATTTGATTGGTTTGACAGAAAGTTGAATCCATCACAAATGACACTTAAAATTCATGTTTTAGCACTATTCTTTTTGGAACGTGCTTCGGAATGTGACACAATACGTAGATTCCTTTTACTGCAATGTGATGCATATCTTTCTCTTACGTTACTTGTACCAAGGAAAGAATTTTTGGACTTCTTTTTTTAGATTGAGAATGAAAGCATCCCCTTCATGGAGAGTCAGAGACATTTAGCAGTTGGGGAATCACGCAATCCAAGTCTTATGGGCAGGTCAAATAGTAGAATAGCAGTTCTCGGAGTTTCGTTAGATTTAATGGTAAAGTTCTCTTTCAATTTTTGTTCTCATGTTTCTTTTATACAACTGTTTCTGATCATAAGTAAGAAGCCTACAAGATTTCTCTGCTGGTATAGTTTATTGCATTGATCAGCTAATGTGAGTTGTTGTGAATCAGGGTCAGCCGAACATTGTCATTTCACCCTTAGATAAAAGGGGTGATTTTCTTCTAGCAGTGGGTTCTCCTTTTGGTGTCCTCTCACCTGTGCACTTTTTTAACAGGTAATGTTTATCAGTCTTGATTCCTTCTATCTTTGAATCTCTGGTTAGATGCTTGACACAAAGGACCTGGTCATTGTAATTAGAAGTCCAATGTCTTCTCTTTCTTTTTACTCCTACTTTTCAAATCATACATAGGAGATTGCTTTCCTGAATTGTGACATTCGCATTTAACTCACTTCGGTAGCTGATGATGAAATGGATATATGGGTTTTTCACAAGTGATTTGCTGTAGCAGCCATCCTGATTATTTGATCAGTTACATAAAAATATGCAAGAATACAAGTTGTGGAGCTCTCATTTTACATTGATTTAGGATTTTGTAGTGATTACATGGCTGTATTATGAGAATGTTGTCTGGTTATTTATAACTAATGCATAATCAAATAATGAGACTATTGGTCCTCTAAATTTAACTTTTAATTCTTGGAGACAAACTAAATGCTGCATTTCCTCTTTCTCTTTTTCTGTTACAGTGTAGTTATGTCCTCTTTTATTGCTTACTCTTTGGATGCTTTTTAAATCCTTTAGTTGCTTGAACCAGTATATCAGCAGGGTCCATTGCCAACTGTTATCCACCCAGATCATCTAAGGGATCATTGCTGATGGCTGACATCCGTTGTCTTCCTGGTGTGAGCAACTCTCTGAAGTTTGATCTGTGGTTCTTTTAATGCAACTAAAAACTGAATTTATTTTGATATGTGATCTTTCAGGAATGGAAGGTAGTCCGGTTTTTGGTGAACATGCACATTTGATTGGCATCTTGCTTAGACCATTGAGGCAAAAGAATAATGGTGCTGAAATTCAGGTAGGTTACACTGAATCTTATCTATTTTACATAATTTCAACTTTTAGTAATGCATCACGTGAAACTGTAGTCTTGGGGTAACAGCTGGTGATTCCGTGGGAAGCCATTGCAACTGCTTGCAGTGACTTGCTGCTGAAGGAGCCTCAAAATGCAGAAAAAGAGATCCATATTAACAAGGGAAACTTAAATGCTGTAGGGAACATACTACTGTCTGACAGACATGACCCAAATGGACCCCACTATTGTAAGCATGAGCACCCTAATATATGTTTTCTTCCAAAGCCACCAGTTGAGAGGGCAATGACGTCAATATGTCTTATTACCATTAATGATGGGGTATGGGCATCTGGTGTTCTGCTTAATGAACAAGGCCTTGTACTCACAAATGCTCACCTGCTAGAACCATGGAGATTTGGAAAAACAACTGTGGATGGTAGACGAAATGGAAGCAATTTTGAGGAGTTTCTCTTCCGAGCCAAGGAATCTTTGTCCCATGGGAAGAATGGAAACAATGGGTACAAAAAGGATCTAGGCTTGCCACCAAACACACTGAAGGATGTGGGCTCTTCTGTTTCTGATGTTCAGAGGGAACCTAAGATCAGTCACTTCTACAATGGTTATGGAACCATACGTGTCCGCTTGGATCATCTGGATCCTTGGATTTGGTCTGATGCTAAAGTGGTTTATATTTGTAAGGGGCCTCTGGATGTTGCCTTACTGCAGCTTGACTATGTTCCTAATCAGCTTTGCCCCATTGTTCCAGATTTTGAGCATCCATCTTTAGGATCAAAGGCATATGTTATTGGACATGGAATTTTCGGACCGAGATGTGGTAAGAGCTTAGTTTATTTTCTTTTTGTCATAATTGCAATGTGCTTCTATGACATCATGCATAGGTTTTCTCTAGTGTATGTTTAGGACCTTTTGTTTTAAAAAAGAAATCCATTTGATAATGTTTTGCATCAAAATTTCAGTAAAAACCTTTTTCTAGCTGTTGGTTAAGAAAGTTTGACATTCGTGTACCAGAAACTTGAGAAAAGAACTCTGTTCAAACATGTTTAAGCTTCCATACAACAATTTTTAGATGCCTTTGCCTTTTGCTAATTCATAAATAAGCTATACCTAGTTTGATTTATTTACTGCATCATGTGACTGTTAATTTTGAACACTTTCTCATAAATGCATGATGTAATCCATAAGATTTAAATATGTTTGGTTTACTGTTGCTAACTTTTTCATTCTCTACCATTAAGATATTTGACCAGTTTAAAGTTTTAGATTTTCTGAATTCATGACGATCTGTATTACATGTATGGTTTAAATGTATTGCCGGAATGTAACAATTTTCCTGATGCTGTCAAATAAAAGCTTGTATACATGGATATGCATTCTTTGGACTGTTATTACAATGGTTGGTGCCACTCAATATTTATCTTTATAAATTCATTCTTAAAATGTCTGCTTCTTTATTGTGTTCTGCAGGATCTTCCTCTTCTCTTTGCCCTGGAGTGGTAGCAAAGATAATAAAGGCAAAGATGCCTTCATATTATCAATCCATTCGACAAGGAGACTCTGAAATTCCTGCCATGCTTGAGACAACAGCTGCTGTCCATCCTGGTGGTAGTGGTGGTGCTGTTGTCAACTCAAATGGTCATATGATTGGACTTGTTACCAGGTATAATGAATATATATATATATATATATATATATATATATATATTAAAGAAATGTGAGTTCTATGGGCTTCTATTGTTTAGATAGATAATTCACTTGATAAGAAGCAATCAAGTTATTTAATTGTTTACCTTGTTTCAGTCGTTGTTAAGAATATGCTGATTTATAAGATCTGTGGTGCTTCTTCTTTTGCCTTACAAAGTAGCATTTAGGTTCACCCTCATAGTTAATTGGAACCTTCAAATGCTGAAATGTCGGGACATCCATTTTCTTTCATTTCTTTCAGTTTGTATCCTGCTGGGCGTTAGCATACATGATATTTTAATAATATCGGTTAATCAAAATTTCTCTCTTGAAGTATTATTCCTTTTTTCAGGGAGTCATTTTTTCATAAAGAAATATGTGAGCTCAATTTTGTTATTATGGGTTAGGAAGCTTTTCTGGTAGCATATTCATACTATCTCTAATATTATGTATTCCTCATGTAGCAATGCGAGGCATGCTGGAGGGACACTTATACCTAACCTAAACTTCAGCATCCCCTGTGCTGTTTTGGCACCCATCTTTGAGTTTGCAAGAGGTACTAAAATCGCACTTTGTTGGCATGTTGAGAATAAAATAAGTCCATTTTTGTTCACAGTTCTGGCCTTCCAGGGCTCAAATTCATCTATTACATGGTAATTACTGGATTGGCCATATGAAACTTTTCTCTCTTTTTTTTTTTTTAGCCATCCACTCGATTCAGATTAGTCTCTTTCTTCTAGACTTTGGCTACTAGCCCCCAAGAGAGAGAAATCTGATTCTTTCTCCTTTGATGTAGAGTCACTTTTTGTCCTCAAAATTGAAATGTAATGATATATTCATTCATTTCATGTGACGTCTGTTCCTGAAGGCCCGGACTTCTCTAAGTTGACTGCTATATTGAGGTATTATACTTATAAATCTTTTTCTAATTTTGTTCCCTTTTTCCTTGCGACAGATATGCAGGACTCCTCCCTCCTTCAGAATCTTGATCAACCAAATGAGCACCTCTCTTCAATATGGGCATTGATGCCACCATTGTCTCCTAAGCCAAAACCTCCTTTGCCTACTCTGCTTCAGTCGGCACTGGAAGATAAAAACGAAGATGTCAATGGTTCCCGTTTTGCTAAATTTATATCCCAAAAGCATGGGATTTTAGAAAGGTCATCTCAACTTGGCAAGGCAGAAAGGCTTTCCAATGATATTTTGCCCAGCAAGTTATGACAGCTCAAGCATTTTTCTTGTATGAAAACAGAGAGTTTCAAGAGAATAATCAGAATCAGATTAGCTCATGTGCAATGACCTTCCATCCTGCCTGAATTAAATGGACTTCATTGCCTGGACAGGGAATGTGTAGTTGGGTCCTCATGAAAGAGTATACCACCTCTTGGGCATCAGATGGAGATCAAGAGAAAAATGTTTCTTTATACCGAAGACTATTGTTTTCTTTGTACTGTGTATGATAATTTTGTTATGATGATCTTGAGTAAGGTAGGAGCTTTTTTACCAAATGCCTCCTTACCCACTAAGTGAAATTCTGTGGGGCTTGATATGGATCCTTCAAATCATTTTCTTTTGGATGTTTTCAGCCAAACGATAGATTCTAATGAAGAAATCTCAAATATGTATCTTCTTCCCCTTTCAGTTAAGCAGATCTGATCAATTCCATTTTAGTTTAAGAGATGCAAAGAGAATATATTCTTGAATTTTAAATTGGGTCTTCAATATCTCCCGAGCCTCAAGTTCTAAGAAATAAAACCCTACCCCAAAGGAAAATACATTCATTAACCCTCCCAACTCGACAATGAACATTATAGAAACAAGAAAAGAAAAAGGAACAGTGCTTCCCCTGCTGTTTTAATTTCTCTCTTTTAACCGCGACAGGTGCTCCGGGGTTTTACATACCCGTCGAAAATCGGTATGGTATAACCCTTGTTGCTTGTTCCATCCTGTTTCCCAAGCGCACCCTCTGTCACAGTGAGCGAGCAGACCAAGTTTGATGGAGAGTGAGATTAGTGGACAATGACATACACACCAATCACCGCGTTCTATTTCATGAGATAGTAGCTCACTGCCGGATTTTAGAGAGGGGAAGTATAGATATAGAGAGAGGAGGAGACCAGAATGGTGGAGAATTCCGGTTACAAAGAGTACCTAGCAGGCTTGATTGCCGGAGTTGCCACCGTTATAATTGGTCACCCCTTCGACACAGTAAAGGTACTTCATTCACCCATATGTCTGTGATACCTACAAATGCATATCTGCTTTCACTTGGTTAGATTAATGCATTCAACTACTTAGTTGGTCTTCACTTTAGTTAATCTCAATTCGGTACTCTCTGGTTCCTTGATTACTGATTAAGAAAGGACATACTTGCTGTGATGATTTTGGTTGAATTTTGCTGTGTAGAGTGGACAGTAGGCTATGCCTTGTAATGGAAGACTGGTAGAGTTAAGTAGGTAGTACTCTGGTTTATCATGTAAATCACAATGAAAGAAAAAATTGGGTAAAAGTAAGCATCTTTGTAGACATATATTGATTACAATAAAGGCTAATTTGTATTTCTTTGACAAGGCAGGGGATACATCAAAAAGAAGGGCCTAAAAATTGGGAAGTGACCAGTTCTTTTTATTAATTGAAAACAAGAAACATTGCTTTAGGATCTTAATGTAGTCACAGGGAATGGACCTGAAAGACAATGCTTTAGAGGGGGTTATTGACACTGGTCGAGCATCTAGGCTTTGTGATATTACATTCTTTTGTTGTTTTGAGGAAAATAAATTATCTATCTTAAGCAATATAGCTAATAATTCTAATACATGTAGTAACAAAAATTGATTTCCTCATACTGGGACAGCAATAAGTTGGGGGAAAGGGAATCCTTTTCAGTTTTCTGAAGTGCAGCTTCCCTCTATTTTCTTTTGTTGTGTAGTTTTACTTGTGTCTATTTGTTTTTCTATTGCTGTTTTACTAAATTTCTTTGATGTGTCTTATCTGTTCAGGTTAAGCTTCAAAAACACAATACAGAAGCACATGGGATCAAGTACAGGAATGGTTTACATTGCACTGCTAGGATATTGAGAACAGAAGGAGTATGCTTCTTAAGCTTTATCTTTGGAGATTAAAGACTTAAACCAACTAAAATCTTTATTTGATTCTTGATGTTAATTTCTCAATTTGGGAACTTTTAATAAATGAATTTGCAATTGTGTTTCCCTTGCATCAATATTGGTTGTCAAACCATGTGAATGCGTTTTTATCCTGATATTTATCACTAGAATAAAGCATAAAATGAAGTGACCAACTTACTTGATGTTTTATTGAGCTTCCGAAATAAAACATTCCTTTTCATTGAAGCAAACATAAGCAAGTAATGTGATGTAGGGTTTTATGATTTTCCTCCTTCAAAATACAAGCCAACGTTAAATGTCAATCATGATGAGTGTTTTTGTTTTCTTTCTCGTTGTTTCCAGACTTTTCATGCTCTCTTTGTTGTTCCCTTTGCCTTCGTTTTTCTTTGTCTTATGAAACATTAGCTAACAGCATGTAAAAGTTATGCTTAAAACCACCCTCTTAAAACGTTGCTTAGGTAGGAATCTCACTGAAGTGGCACATGGTTCCACAAATACATGAGAGCCTCAAGATCAACTTGGCTTGGCTCATTTGCTTTAGCCTAATGCATGTAGCATATGGATAACAACATTCAGCCCATCCTAAAGTAAACTTAATATAAATAAAACTTATGAGTAGAATAAAATTATACTTTTGAGTGAATATTGACATTCTTTTGCCTCTCATGTTCTCGTTAAGCCTTTGGGTTCTTTTGTTCTACCTCTAACTTGTGGCATCAGTTGTACTTGGAGATCTGGGTTCTATAATCTTATTTAAAATTCATTAGTAGGCTTCATAAGTGTTGAGTTCAGGTATTAGTAAATTACACCTCATCTCTTGAATTATGATGGTAACTCTTGGAGTGGAGAGCTAATGCTGGGTGTGAATCTGAGTTTAAGTGTAACAGCGTAATGTCATTTAGAATGAAGCATCAGTAACTTTTGGTATCTGCAACTGTCTCTTTTCTTGTTTTTGATTTAAAGACATCTATTATATGAAAAATAGGCCAAACTATATCACAGCAAATGCTCAGAACATTTTAAAACATATAGTGTTGTCTTGTGTTTGTTAATTTGGAAATGTTGTTAGGGCACATATTTTTCTTACTGTGAATTTTTAGGTTACTAGAATAGATAAGAGTTCTTATATTTGTCATCTCTGCAAAAAGATTAAGTGGAGACTAGACCGGGTTCACATCAAAATTCATAATGACTTTGAGTTTGAGGCTACAGTGGCTTGGATTTTGGACATTTCTCAGATCTTACAACTATTGACAGGTTAAAGGACTTTATACAGGGGCAACTTCATCATTTGTTGGGATGGCTTTTGAGAGTTCACTGCTTTTTGGCATCTATTCTCAGACCAAACAGCTGCTGCAGGTATGATAGCATAACATTTATTGGTTGTATTTGACACCCTAATGAATACCTGCTTCTGTCAGAACCATAATAGCTAATTAGCGGCTTCCTATATTATGTACTTATAATTTTTTGAAGGTGTTGCGCACCTATTACATATTTAGTTTTACTATTTTCCTTCATAATGAAGGGAGGAATACAGAGTAGTGTACCGCAACCACAAGCAATAATTCCTTCTGCAGCTTTTAGTGGAGCTATCATCAGTTTTGTATTATGTCCATCGGAGCTGGTGAAGGTAAGTGAATTGGAGAGTTCACGCATATCATTGCCTTTTCCATCATAGAATACTTGTTGTTTTTTGGTAGCTTTCTTGTGACAACTTTCTCCAGTGTAGGATGCAAGTTCAAGGCACAGACTCTTTGGTTCCCAAGTCCAGTAGATACAGTGGCCCTCTTGATTGTGCCCTTAAGACCATAAAAAGTGAAGGGGTAAGAAAAACCATCTGCCTAATAGCACCCAGTGTATACATGGTTCTGGGCTGATGGCATACCTTTCAGATTACAGGCATTTTTCGTGGTGGGTCTACGACATTGTTAAGAGAATCAATCGGAAATGCAGTCTTTTTCACTGTCTATGAGCACGTACGATATTACATGCATTTGCAAATGAAAACTCCATCCAACCACAGCAATTTGGTCGACATGGGAATTGGCATTGTCAGCGGTGGTCTTGGTGGTGTTGCTGTAAGCTCTCGACATCCTTTCATTTCTATTATCTTAATTTATCTTCTTTGGACACGTGTTGATTTTGTTCTTCTCCTATGACGCATCTAGTTCTGGTCAGCTGTTCTGCCGCTGGATGTATCAAAAACCATCATCCAAACTTCTTCCGACAAGAACTCCACAAGAAATCCTTTCCTCATTTTGAACTCGGTAAGATGCCCTGCATCCCATTGTTTATGCTATTTTAAGCAAATCTCCATGCCTCATTGCCCCATTTTTCCTCTCTGAATTTAAGATTGCATGGTCTAATTTGTTTACCGTCTGTAGATTTACAAGAGGGCTGGAATTAAAGGATGCTACACAGGCTTGGGTCCTACTATAGTGAGAGCATTTCCTGCTAACGCAGCGGCCATTGTCACGTGGGAGCTAGCGGTAAAAATGTTGGGAATCAAGCATGATTAGTGATAGAACTTCATCTTACTACCCAAAAGTTTTAATTGTTTGTCACCCATTTTAGGGTTGGTGGCAATTGAAGCCATCCATTGCTTGAATTGATGAAATGGACTGACCTTGAGTTGTTGCTGAATTGTTGTGTATTAAAACTTGAGTTCTCTTGGAATCCATTGTTAGAGAGAGGTACTGAACAATCTGAAACTCTCCGCCCTTTCTCCCATTCTGGTGCATACACTCTTCCTTTGAGGGTTGGCCAATTGCTTTTATATTTTGTTGAAGATGTTGTTCTAAATTGTTGAATGTTTTCTTCAGTCTTTCTTCTTTGATTTGTATATACTACATTATTTATTTATTTATTAAGTGGGAAGGGAAAAAAATCAATTCTTTGTTAATTTGATTTCATTAGATTGTTTAAAAAAAAAAAGTAAAATGAATTTTTAATTTGCTATGTTAATATGGGAAATAAATATATATATTTTAATAGTAAGTTTTGTTAAATTATCATGTCTTAATATTATATTAGAAATTAATAAAAATTAGATTAATGAAAAATCAGGTAAATATTGGAAAATATTTTAAATCATGTTTATTTTTTTAATTTAAATTTTAAAACATCAATTGATTCAATTATATTTTTAAAGTTTCAATTTGTTCAAATTTTATTAAAACTTTTAAAAATTAAAAATGTTCAACTTAAAATTTTATACAATAAATTTTAATTTAAAGTTTTACATAAATATAATATATAAATATATATTTAAAATATTTAAAAAAATATTTTCTTAATTTTTGTATTATAAAAACTTTTAAAATTCTTAAAATAACTTAAAATTGAAAATTATTTAAAAAATAAATTTATAATAGAATGTAAAATTTATTTAAAATATTTTAATAACAAAAATATCATTAATTTTTTATAATCGTTTGAGTTAAAATTCAAATTAAACTAAATTAAAACATTAAAAATATAATTCAGTAAACCGGTATTTCAATATTTAAATTAAAAATACATATAATTTAAATTTTTTTGATATTTATCCTAAAATTTAATGAGTGATAAACTTATAACACTTAGAGGAAACTATCACTGTATAAAATATTTCACCATGCACCATTCAACTGAGAATACTTAGACATTGTAGATCTCTCTACTAACTGATAACTATTTCTTTTTAGACTGAGAATCCACCCAAAGCAGGACCATCTCGTGTTCTAACCCCTCTATGGTAAATTCAGCAAAGCAACTTTAACCTCGTAAGGCAATTTTCAAAAACATCACGAGTTTTAATTTTTTTTTTCTTTTGAAAATATCATCCCATCAGTTCAAATTCGAGACTTCGTCCATTGTCACTCCGCTTCTTACCACCGGAGCAACCCTGTGAGAGTAACCAACAAACTATTTGAATTGGAAACTCAAATCATTTAACACATGAACAATCCTTCAACCGTCAAATGTTGTACGACAAAGTAATCAATTAAAAAATGCATGCGCATCTCAGGATATCAATAATCAAGATCAAACTCGTAAAGCAATAAGATGGATCTTTACTGCAACCAAATATTTATTTAGCGCCAAATATGGATTTGGGCTTGGAGTCATACTGCTCTTTATCATAACAGGGTTAATGATAATAATAGAGCACTTTAATCAACCCGAAACATTGACAGAAGACAGAGAGCATGCTAGAGAGATGACATACTTTAGATGTTTAACCTGAATTAAAGGGGAAAATCCAACGTTTATTCTCCCTCTTCCTTAGGTCTCTCTACTGAACACAACTTGCTTCAGTTGGAGCCTTCTCCGTGATATTCGGATGAACACTTCCGACGCCTCTCGTTGTGTCCGGCCAGACGCCTTCGACAACTCCTCTTAGCTTCATCAAACTCCGACACCTCATGGAACCTGCAACACGCCATCTTGGAGCTAGAACACTCAAATGAATTCAGATAAATGAATTCCAACTTCTCTCGAGCTAGTTCACCTGGTAGTACTTAAATTCTTTTTTGTTACTTCTAATGTTTAAGAAGCTTATGCGCACGCTAAATTCAAACAGTTCAAGCTAAGGTTCATGTTTCATGGGAAGTTAAAGCAACTTCAACCCATTTTTATATCTCATGACATACTGAAAACTATAGGAAATTAATTAGTTCCAATTTATACAATTGCATCTAAGTTCTATATGAGATATATGAATTTCTTGTCATGAACAATAAGTCACATATTTATCCCAGTCACATCGTTCAACAGGATACATGTGAAGGAGCAGCTGGTACAATAACGTTGCATCAAGAACATATTAAATAGTTAATTAAGTACATAGTAGCGTACTAAACCACAACGACTAGCTAATATCATTATTACTACATCTCCTATTTTGTGGAGGACGAATATATTCATAGAGGGCAGTACGCAATGAGATTTGTGCCCTTGACTAGCTAGATCTCATAGTTTGTGAAGTGCTGATGATTCTTAGAGGGCATTATTCAATGAGATTATGCCCTTAAACACAGTTAAGCTATGCGTTAATGAAAGTCTAAAGGGTTGATCTATCAGGAGAAGTGACTTAATATCTCCTACATGTGCAGTTGTGTTCCTTTTTCATTACATATAAGAAGAAATAAAGGAAAAAGATTTGAGCAGGAATCTAAAACTCTAACTTTGGTCATTAGTTGCGTAAACACAACTAGGGAATGATAATTACTTCTCATAAAAGATCACATGAACACGGTTCACCATTTCGCCTTGAGAAGACCACAAAGAATGTATCCACAATTGATACAGAGATGGATTTTTGACAAGATTAGTGTTAATAAACGAAGTAAACCAGTTGATAGTGGCAATTTAAACTCACTGAAACGCATAAAACTCACTCAATTTCATCACATCATGAAGAGCAACCCACATCAAAAGACAGACTAAGTGATCAGAAAAGGATGTAAATTAAGCCTCTCTCTTTAAGGCACAGTTGGCGAGTGAATGCGTTGGTATAGTACTATTCTATGATTTGTAGACTTTGTAATTAAGCCTCTCTCTCTTTCTCTCTTTAAGGCACAGTTAGCCAGTTAAAGTGTTGCTATAGCTAGAGAGACTAAATTGTCTATTTATAGAAAGTGGGATTCTTTGATTGCAAGCACCCACTTCTCAATTCTTCCACAATGACTCACCAACAACTCCATGACTTCTAACTCAAAACTTCTTAATCAATTTGACAATTTCATGTCACGCGCAAAGTTCATCCCTACTTTATAATTTAATGTATTATAATCTTGGTATTACTTATAATATGATGTTTCCAAATTAAGTAACTTAACTAAGCTTTTGTCCCAATCTAGTTGGTATTGATTTTAAAAAGATGGATACTATAAACGGAAAGCGATAACTATACTAGATCACAATCTCTTTTTCTGGTGACTGATTGATCTCTTCAAATATGCCGATTTCTTCTGCCTAATTAAGGATAAAGATGGTAGGGATTGCACTAGATGTATGTGTTTTAGCTAATTTATTTGATTGCAGCTAATTCTAAGGCAAAGAACTTAGTTTATAAGTTCAATTTCATCTCTTTCTTGATTACCAAAGTGAAGAAAACCAGAACAAGACCATGGAAACAAGCTGCAATGTGAAACAAAACTCAAAGACCCATTAAGAAGTGAAACAGAAAAGTGACACAAAGATGAAGAATTAGGGTTTCAAAACCTGCTACATTGCTGGCAGAAGCGTTGATGGAGTCCGGCCACAAGGACGACGGGAGCCTTGGCATGGGACTCGCAGACCTTGTGGCGCCGGTGGTATCGCTTGGCGTCAGTCAGATCAGCCGTACAATCTTCTACCTGACAAGAAGGAGACACTGAGCCTCCGGCAGTACTGGATCCTCTCCTGCCTTTCTTCTTCTTGTCCTCCTCACCAAACCCTACCCAACTGGCTGCTGCATCCTCATCCTCCTCCTCTTCCTCCTCCTCCGCCATATCCTTCAAGCTCCTCTTGCCCTCAGCTTTGCTTGTACCCATTCTCCGAGAAAGCAAGAGAGAAGGGTAATGAACAAGGAGAGAAATAGAGAAGGAGGATATAGAGCAGACAAGAATCAGAATAAGAAAAGAAAGGAAAAAAGAAAAAAAGGAAAACCCAGATAAGAAAGTGAAAAGAAAGAAGAATTATGTGTTAGGACCACAAGTTGCATTTATCTCTCCCTATCACCATTAACTTAATAGTGGAGGGTGGTCAGTTATAATCAAAGTTAGCTCCAAAAATTCATTAATTAAGATTACTGCACAGTGCACCACCAGCAACAGCAACTAATAGCAACAGCAACAGCAACAGTTCCTTTTAACTTATCCTTAGGGTTACTTTCATGCCTCTCTCTGCTCCAATTTTGACTAAACCAAATGGTTAGCCATTAACCCACACAGCCTAAGCAGACCAAACAGAAACTTACCCAAATGAGAAATGTTATCCATAAAGACTTGTCTTCACTTTCACTTTCACCTATTGTGAATCATTCGCTTTCAAGATTTCTTTAAATGCAGCTGCGCCTTCTCTCCCTCTCTATCTCTCTCAAGCAATCATGCAAGAAAACTATTGACTTGCAGCCAATGAAGCAATGATTACAATGTTGTAAAGAGATAATTTAAATGGTGGGTCTTCATCTTCATCGACTCAAAACCTTCTCTTATTATAAAATACTTAGACAGTCCCTTTCCAGGGAGGGATAATTCCTGTGGTTTAAAGTTGAAAAAACCCTCGGAAGGGGTCCCATGATTTAGCTAAGCTCGCCTGTTACAGCTTGATGCGTCTTTGTACTGACTTTGCATATTAGTTCGCCTGGTTTGTTTTCACATTTGGGTTGCAGGACTTAGTGGGTTGGGTACCTAGAAGCCCTCGACTCGAAGACTTAGGCAAAAACTCCATGAGTGAAGGACCACCATATGAATTCGTACAGTTTCATATAGATTGGTCCCCCAAGTACGTACGAAGTCGGCCCTTTTGCTACTGTGTGATGAACCCAACATGACATTAGTAATGAAAGGTTCACGGCAATGCAGGTTAGATTGCTTGTCAGTCAGCTTTTTTTGTACTATCAGGACCCATAAACATTCATTGTATAGGGGATCCTGGTTCGCCATTTTGAAGTTTTCAAACACGTCCAGTGCTCTTCAAAATCTCTCCATGTTGTACCGGCAGCCAGGTTATCTACTATTTTGGACTAGTCCACCATGATCAGGTCTTTACCTATTAATGCATTTTTTGGTGTTTCATGTTCTGTCTTGTTAGGGTCAAAATATTCTATAGTGTATGTATAGTTATGACACTCTTGTACAGAAACATGTGCAAGCTTTCAGATTTCTTTGTTTTTCAAAAAAACCATACTAAATAGTTTTCAAGTCATTAATAACAATTTAAAATAATAAATTTCAAGTAAAAAATTAATATAAATTTCATGAAAACTGACAAAATATGCAATTAATTTTGTATGAAGAAGATGTTATGATTAATAATAAAAATATTAATTGATAAGTCAAAACTAAACGTCATAAAAAATTCTGATAAATTTTGATTTTCAAATATACAAAGAGAGTTAACTTCCATAAAAG
This sequence comes from Moringa oleifera, assembly GCA_021397835.1. Classification (NCBI taxonomy): domain Eukaryota; kingdom Viridiplantae; phylum Streptophyta; class Magnoliopsida; order Brassicales; family Moringaceae; genus Moringa; species Moringa oleifera. The sequence continues at coordinate 5,627,373 of JAJFZO010000168.1, forward strand.
ATATAATTTAAATATGAAATTTGAAAATATGTATTAATTTTGTTGATCTAAGTACTTTACTGAATTTTGGATAAAGTTATAATACACATAATAACTTAACAAAATCAATGATTAAAAATTTTTGTTTGTTTTTTATTTTTTACGTTAATATTATAAATTATTAAAATATTTATGAAATTTTTATTTAAAAAACTAAAACATAATTTTATATCATCAAAAAAAATTTATTTATTTTAAACCGCTTAAACTTAAAACAAAATACATATATACACACAATAAATGATCGATAAATTTTAATTGATTTGATTTTTGTTCAGTTAAATTACATACACAAAATTGGATACTATAAATTGGGGCGACAACTTTTTTTTTTATAAAAACTATTTATTTGGTCCAATGTTTAAACTTTGATTTATTGCATTCCGGCATCATCGTTGTCAATGTCTTTTTTCCTTTGTATAAAAATGGGTATTTTATATTATTATTTATTTATTTATTGACTACAATTAGGAAGCTTAGGAACACTTAAAACTTTGGGATTTGTTTATTACTAGAGATTTTTTAGTTACTAGCTAATTGAATTGGGATGCATCGATTTCAATAACATAGTTTATGTACAAGGATAACATAATAAATTCCGATTTCAAATTCATTCAAATAACAAGAATAAAGGCTACAAAAGGACATGTAAGATTTTAGATGATTAAAAAACCAAAGGTGCTCTCTTAATGCCCTACAATGACCTTATCAAAGTCATTTTTTTTTTAATTGTAATACAAAGAGAATAATATAATGCCCATAGCTCCATCTTGTGAACGAATCAGGTAGCATGTCCCTTTCGACATTAAAAAGAGCAATTCATCTAACCCTAGTTGTGAGAGAAACCTAGCTACATTAATTGGCTAGGATTTCTTAATCAAAGAATTAAAGACAAAGTTAGAAGGGAAAAAAAACAGTGATTGTCATGATGTGACCAAAAAAAATAAAAAAAAAAATTAGGCATGCTATTGGTACATGGGGAGAGGGAGTATTTAATAGATAAGTGAAGGTGGAAGTGGGTATCTTTTTATTTGTCACAATCAAAAAGCTATAACTCTCAAACTACTTTTTTTGCTTTTAATGTTAATTTCAACACTTAATATGATACCCAAAAAAATAAAAAAAAATCAGATAGATTAATTTTAAAAAATTATATATATACTAAAAAATTTAATTCATGGTGATATATGATGTAAATTTTATGGATTATGATTTTTTGTTAATATGAATTGTGCTAAATTTTTTAACGAATTATTACATATTTTAATTTAATAAATTTAATGATTAAAATTTATTTTTTATTTTTTGTTTTTATGTTAATATTATAAATTATAAAAATAATTTCTCCCTACTTTATGGAAAAAAAAAAAGCTCACCCAAATTTTATATGGGTAAATTATCTTTATCTAAAGTTCAAATCTCATGTCAATTAATAAATATATTATTACTTATTTAAATATTTATAACCATGCAATATTATATAAATAATCTCAAAAGGGATAATATTTAAATGCACCAATATAACAGTGAAATGAAATGTCCATAATAAGAAACTCTTTTTATTTAATTTCTACCCTTTGGGTCCATTTCCTTAAATCTGTGGGCAGACCCATTAGTCTAGTTGACCCAGAAATATTGGGCTCAATATGGAGACCCATGGGGGTTGTTCGGCTTAACTGGGCTTAAGGGTCCCAAGACGAATGCAACCAAGCAGGCCTGTGTGTGACCAGAGTTACCTGACCCATCTCTGAAGGTTTTCAAATTGTGTTCTAAAATTAAATAATTGAAAAATTAGGTTGACTTGAGGCTAAGGTATGGATACCTTTCAAAAAGTGGACCCATTGTGAGCAATGACTAATACCATAGAATACCCAAGTAGCCAAAATTATAAAATCAACATGTGTACTTGCTTTTTAAAAAATAAAAAAAAAACCATTCAATTTGGTCCATTATGCTCTTTAACAATCGTGGGCATTGGACAACAACAAGGCTACAAATGGAGAGAATTTCGGATAACGTAAGCGGATCAATTAAAGATTTAACATAATTATGCAGCCATGATACCCAATTAAGAATTAAACTATAGTGTTACTTGTGATTAATTTATCATATTAACATGACCTGTTAACAGCTTAGAAACAAGAACGATCCCTTTCTCTCTCTCTCTCTCTCTTTACCATTACATTATCATTAATTAATTAACAATCCTTATCATACAATATTTTATAATCATAAGTTTTATTGTTAAATTTGGGAAAGTGGGTGTGTCTCAACATCACCTCTTAATCAATCTTCATATATGTTTATAATATATGGTTTTTTTAAAAAAAAAACTTAGGAAGGATTTTTAATTTGTTTAGGGCACTTAAGAAAAGTAGTAATGGGAGTGTGCCCCACGACATTCTTTCTAGGACCCACATGGCATGACCAGACGCTCTTGAAACTTCTAGGAACAGCAGTCAATAGGCTGTCTTGTGGACATCTTCCAAGAAAAAACCAGAGGAAGAACAAATCTAACAGGTTTTTTTTTTTGGATTTTGAAGTGAACCTTACTAGAATTTTCCCAAGTTTGACTCTCTCCAGTTAAATTCTCCCCCACCACTTCTGCTTACATGGCCAATTTTGTCAGTACATGATCTAGATTATCAAAACACCCAAAAATCAAAATTTTATTTTAATTATAAAAAATAATTCTTAAATGGGTATTTTATAATCTTAAAATAATTAAAAAAACAGATCCTAGGAATTAAGGTGTTAACCCGTAAGTCATCTCTTTAATTCATCTAATTCATTTAAAATTAGTTTTACTTATCTTTATTATTAAAACCACTTTATTTTATTACAAAAATTTTAAATTTTTTCTAAAATGATACCATTTGAGAAAATAAAAAAAATTTCATGTTAACAATTTTTTGCAAATTTTTTTAAATTTTACTATTACTTTTTACAAACATTTTTATTTTATTAATTATTTTAATAATATATATTAAATATTATAAATCTTTATTTCATCATATTATGATTCCATTTAATTCAATTTCATCTAATTTATGATGTTTGAATTTTTTATTCAATAATAATTTTGATTTTAAAAATATTAAAATCATATTATATTGCTTTTGATAATTTTATCTGCATTACATTTGAAATATTATTTTTTATCATTTTCAATGGATTTTTTGGACTTATCTCTATTTTTATAAATATGAAAAATATAAGATTTGATATGTTATTCATTACCGAAACAATTTTTGCAATAATTAATGTAAAATTAAAAAGTTGAATCATATATTTTAAATTACTTAAGAGAAAGTAGGGTTATGATCAGTTGATATGAAGATCTTGATGGTTACATGGGTGATGATGAGGCTGTGGCATGTGGTTGTGGCACATGAGCTAATGGTCCGCTTCTATAACATTTGCATGCAAAGTACATGAGGTACATGACTGGTAATTAAGTCATCCACCCATGTGGAATATATGGTTGCGGAACAGTCCATTCACATACTATAACTTACTAAAGACAATATGTACACTTGTCTATGTCATGCCATCCCATAAATGAAAGGTCACGATTTGAGTCACGGTTCATGAAAATAAAAATAAAAAGAAACATCGAATGCGACTTGACCCGAAATATTTTATCTCTTTCTGAATAATCCATGTAAATCGACTTCAATAAAAGTTTGGGTTAACATTGATTGATCAATCTTTGTAAAAAACCCAAAATGCCCTTCGTGAGTTTGAGGGCATGTACCCAATGAGAGGGCATAGTAGGTAATGTCGATCCCGTGACTGGGTATAATTAAACCGTAAAGTAAGACTTTCATGAAAGCATTTTCAAGAAAAGACAAAAATGCCCATGGTGAATTTTAAGGGCATGTACCCACAGGGAGGGCATACGGTGAGGTATATCCTGTGAGTGAGAATAGAGAGAAAGGGGAGATTGAGATCTTTGTCTGCACATTGTTAGGGGTGCAAAGTGGTCAGCCTCCGATGGGCAGGGTTGGGTTGGATTTGATGCTTTGGTCCCCATAAGGCCCCACTCTCTCTCACCTAAAAAAAAAAAAACGCAGGCTTGCTCTTTAACGTGCGTGTTGGGTTTCTTTCATGTTTGCCAAATTGGAATCTCTTTGTGCACTTGTGGTGGGACTGCCAGTGACTCGCTATGGGTGGGTAGGACCCATTTCACACACCCACCCTCCAAAATTGACTACTACCACTCCCAACATTTTCACACCCTATTACCTTCATTACATTCTCTCACATTCACTCATAAACAAAATTCAAATTCCCACACTAGTGAGTCAAGTTTAAGTCATCATGAGTGGTTTTTCATGCATCTAAAACCATATTATAAAAAAAATTATAAGAGATCCGACTATTTCAAAGTTGATAATTTTTATAATAAGATCAAGAATAATATTATAGTATTAAATATTATCAATAATTTATTATGATAATTTAAAAATTATCTTAAACTTGAACTGACGCTCAAATCAGTATTCAATATCTTTAATATTCATTTAAATGTCAAAAATTAATTTGAATGTTAGATCAAACTCTTAATCTGATTCAATTTAAATTTAAAATAAATTTTAAATGATGATATTCATTATGTTATAGTTTTATTTTTTTATTACATCTAAAAAAACAGAATGATCCAAAGTGATTGACCAAACCCATATGATGGTGGGTGAGTACCAAAATTTTAGGATGGTTTGGTGTTTGGGATAGCCATTAGGTTTAATCGGGGAAGGGTCACATCTTATCCATGCCATTTAAAAGGTGACATGCTTATATGCGTCACTTAGCTACTAGGAATTTATCCAACATGAGTGAAAAGAGTTTTCTTTAACCTTCTTAACATGTTGTGCCCACATTCATGCTCTGTTTTTTTGCCTCTTTTGTTGCTTTTGATCAAAGGAACTTCATCGCTGAGATTTTGTTTAATTAATTGTAGACAAAATGTACACACCATCTATTCCCTTAGGGTGCCCACTTAAGGTCCCTTCCTTCTCTTAATTTGTCAAAAGTCTTGTATTGTTAGTGCTCTGTGATTGTAATAGATTAGATGGGTAAAGAAAATATATTTAGAAAAAAAAAGATTTTGATACTTAAGTCAGTAATATATTATTTTAATTTAGATTTTTTTGTGTGAATAAAAATTATTTTGATTGATGGGTGATGGTATTCTTATATTGAAATTTTAAATATTATATATGAAGGTTTTGTTTAATGTCACTTTCTTTGCATTAATCCCTAACTTCTTCCTATTATTGATTAATAGCTTTGTTTGTTCAATGGGTCATGGATTTTCCAATTTTAGGAAAAGAAATTATTGTCAAATTATCAAGCACAACTCAATTGGCCATTATCTTGAATGTTCAATCTATTAATGTCATGGGTGATTAATAAATAGATTAGACTAATTAATCTTAAAAAAATTCGAAGATTGTGACACCCAAATCCACATCTAACTTAATTATAATGTAAATACACATTTGCATGAAGATTATTACTAGAAAGGAGTGGCAAAAACTTTGGTCTAGTGAATGGCAATATGGGTGTGCCAGATTAATATTTAAATTACCTAAAATCAAAAAGCTGAATTAAAAAACTAAGTAGGAGAGACTGCGCAAGAATAATGATGGGATGTTTGGGAGATGAGAAGATCCCTTGAAAGACTACAAAATCCATTTGTTCCCCAAACAATGCTTTTGCTTTTTCCTTCTTTTTCCTCATTAGCTGAGCTGCACACCACATGCCTCTGCTCCTCATTGTTCCATTTTCCATATGTACATCATATAATATAATAATAATGTCATAACATATACTTATCTGTATATCTTTCACTGACACCATTAACGGTTCTTCTTTTCTTTTTCTTTTGTGGGGTTTATCTGTAAACAAAAGAAGAAGGGACTGAATAGAGGAAACGAGCATTTAAGAAGAGATGAGATGAGAGAAGTCATCTCGAGACTAAAGTGTGCTGTGTCTGTGTTTTGAGGATGAGATGTAAAAACTGGACTGTTGTACGAGTACTACCACATGGAGCTCTCTTGTCTTTTCCTCTTGGAACTTTCAAATTCTCTGTGTAATCAGTTGAATAGTTGTGGTTCACTCCAAAAAGCAGAAGTAGGTCCTGCATCGTCACCAACCTTACCAAGCCTTTGATGAAGAAATATACCCTTTAAGCCAAAAAGAAACAAAATGAATCATTAAGTCATGAATATCAGAGTACCCATTAATGGAGATGGCGAAAACAATGAACATCTGAGATAGTTATGTGTTTGATCAAAACCCATATGATGATGTTCCGGTAAAGGCCAATAGGTTGATTTCCACCATCGGATCTGGTTATTATCAGTGAAGAACTTCAGTTATCTCTAATGGAGGAGCACCATAGATTAGTTAAGAGGTTGATTTGATTAGATAGTATGGTATTATAGGAAAAAGTGGAAATGGGATTTGCTGGATGAATGCATCGGCTAACGTGCTCTAGGGATTCCCTCTATATCTAAAGCTATACAGAGGAATGTTACGTACAGTGATGTGTAGTCTCATGTTATGCTGTTCTCTCTTCTTTTCTTGAACCTCTAAAGATTCATCGTTATAACTTACTTTATCGTCCTGTTCTCTTCTTGGATTTTGAATATGTATATGTCCTCCCATCTTCTTTTTTTGATTCCAATTATAAAATTACCTACTTAAATCCGGTGTTTAGACCAGACCCATCACGTGAAATTAGATAAACAATCTTGTATATAATTCTTATTTCTTTCTTTTTATGCTAATCTCTCTCTCTCTTTCTCTTTCTCTAGCTCTCTCTGTCTATCTCTATCTCTGTCTCTGCTTCTCTCTCTGTCATAATATTTCAACCCCATCAAGAAAGACTCACCTCGCCACCTGCTCTTTGGCTGTTTACTCTTTGTTTCAACGATTCCTTTGTGAGGAGAAGAAATGTTGGGTAAATGTGAGAAGATGGCTGCCATCTCTTCAACCACTAACGAATGGCCACAGGTTCTTCTTTCTTTCTGTCTTTCTCTATCTCTTTCTCTCTCATCTCTCTTTCTCTCCCTCTCTCAATTATTAGGCAAAACATGACCCATTTTTGTTGCTTAGCTTTTGGAAGGGAATATGTGTATTATGTTGTTATTTTACCCTCAGACGCCAACTTGAGCTCTTTCTTTCTTTCTTTCTTTCTTTCTTTTTTCTGTTCTTTTCCTTTCTGTTTGGGTGCAGAATCAGATAGATGAGAAAAGCTTGATGGCATCTACAGGGAGGCTTATGGAGAAACCATGCCAAGAGCAACGACCACCGCAGCAACATCATCATCATCATCAACAACAGCAACAACAAGCACTAAAGTGTCCTCGCTGCGATTCATCAAACACCAAGTTCTGTTACTACAACAACTACAGTCTGTCTCAGCCTAGGCACTTCTGCAAGGCCTGCAAGCGTTACTGGACCAGAGGTGGAACCCTCAGGAACGTCCCTGTGGGTGGTGGCTGCAGGAAAAACAAGCGTGTGAAAAGGCCTGCATCTTCCATTGATGGAGCTGCTTCAAATACTCCTACTGCCAACCCTAAACCTCCATCTCATCAGCCCCCCATCGATATCTCTTCTTCCTCCTCGAATCCCCTCAACCCTTTGTTTTATGGGTTGTCCAATAACCCATCTGATGTTAATCTTCCATTCCCTAGGTTTAGCTCAAGAGTTTCAGGTGTCGACACTGTTTCTGGTTATGGTCTCCAGCCTCAGCTGAATGCTCTTGGATTAGGGTTTTCTTCAGGAATCATGTTCAGTGCTCACGATGCTGGTGATCATGGGTTAATCAACCCGAATAAGCAACTCACAGATGTTACAGCTACTTCAAATTCACTTCTCTCGAGTTATCCCATCTTTGGTTCTCTATCTTCCACACCCACCATGGCTTCTTTGCTGGCCTCTACTCTCCACCAACAGAAGCTCATCAATGGCGGTATAGTGAGAAGCAGTCAAGCACCGAACCATTTTGAGACCCTAACATCGCTTCAAGACCTGCAAATGGGTGGCAACACTGAAACTGCAAGAGCAATGAAAGAAGTGAAAGTTGAAGAAGGGCCAAGCAAGATGGACTGGAATGTACCATGCCAGAATCAGATCGAGCAAATTGGCCTATCAGATCCTTCTCTTTACTGGAATACAACAAGTGTCGGTGCTTGGCACGATCCTGCAAACATTGACTCCTCAGTCACTTCTCTGATCTAGCTAGTGATTAGAAACCCTTTTATCATTTTCTTGTTATCTCCCTCTTATTCAGTCATCTTTTCATCCGTTTTAGCCACTTAGGTTTCTGTTCATTGCTTCTATTTGTACTGGATTCTATGGTCACAGTGGGGGGGTGGGGGACAAACTACTTAAAGATAAAGCAAAAGAAAGAGCAGAAAAAGAGTAAAGTTTGGTCATATTGAAGCATACATAGATGGGAGAAGCTTGGATCGGAGTGATCATGTCAGCTGCAAGAACTCAGCCTATTAGTTTTATGATCAAGGTTGAGAATCGCCATTTGCGCTGAGAGGAACCTCGGATCCTCTTCATCTCATCACCATCACCATCATCTACACAGTGTGTACTTGAAGAAAAGCTAGCTCCTTTGCTTCAACTTTTCTGGTTCAGTAAGTTGGTTTCTTGTTTCCTATATGTATATATGCATGATATGTGCTTTCTTCTGATGTTGTCTGGTTTTGGAGGGGTTGGGTATATGTTCTAGTTCTCATTGAAGATCAGATGAGAATAATTTCTTTTTGTTTGAAAATTTTGATTAATTTCTTGTTTTTTTAGGGGGGTGGGTATAATGGGTATAGAAGAGAGGGAGATATGTAACTTTTATTTATTTTAATTGTGGGGAACTTAATGGATCAATTGTGTTGGGTCTTGGTTACATGATTCTAGTTATTGACTTTCTTGTTCTTGACGTTAATTATTGGAAAACTATGGAGCTGCTGTTGGCTTTGAAAAGCAAGAATTGCTGATAGTTTTACAGGTTTCTGTAGGAAAATGGATTGATATGGACAGTGAATGTTGCCAGAACATACCAGCTAGAAATATGTAGTATGTACATTATGCATGCATGTTGTTATTTTCTACGTTTTCTGATTGGGATTGGTAATCTAATTAGATCTGATTTCTTCCACAAGAAATCTAGGACTATAGCTAGAATTATTCCCCTGTCATCACTTGGACTTTACTACCTTGTCTCTACTGCAATGTTCATCCTCCAGAATACCCAATCAGACAGAGAGAGAGAGAAGACTGCATGCTAACCCATGCTTTGTCCTTGGCTGGAAACTGAGAGATACACTGTGCAAGCTCTTGTCTAGTACACCTCTCTCTGCCCCTGAGAAACATGGAGAGAGAGAGATACTGGACTGGGCATGAATTATATATTGTGAAGAACAGTTTTGAAAGTATATATGAACTGGATTAAGAGAGAGAGAGAGAGAGAGAGAGAGAGGCAGTACTCTCCATGGAAGCTGGAGCTTAGATTTTCTTACCCTTTCCATCTGGTCAGTTCCCCAGATTTTGATGCCTAAATCTCTCGATCTGTAAGTGCTGCTTAATAAGTTCAACTACTCTCTACTCATTCTATTCTGGAAGAGTGAACGCATTTGCCAAACTGAAAAACTAGCTTGGGTTAATGTTTTTTCATAAAGAGGTGGAATGAGTGCTTTGTTTCAACATCACATGGGATGCATTGATGGCAGTGATCTGAAAAGGTGAAAGCAACCTGCTAAGACTGCAGGGCTTGTTGCCTTGGTGAAAGAACTCAGCTTTGATCATGGGGTCATAAAGCACACTTTTTTGCCTTGAATCTTATTGTGTCCCTCAATGAAACTGATGGCTATAGGAACTTGATCAAACTTACAAACCCAAAGCTCAAGTTTGATTACCAAATGATTTGCTCTTAATTTTATGGATCTTATCTTATGTGAACACATGAACAATGTTAGTGTACTCTTGTAGTATAGCCTGTGGGAAAGATACTTTAATTATGCTGTACGGATTATATGCAACATCGTTCTTGGTACACGGGAAAAATTTATATAGAGATTTTGTGTAGAAATCATGCAAAGTATTGTTTAGTTTGATATTGATAATTATTAGTGCATATTCTACTGTTTTATCATTTAAAGGACTCATTTATTTTAAATATATTTTATATTATTGTAAGATATTTATATTTTATACAACAGTTCGTTTATAAATTTAGAGCGAAAGTGAGATTTGATTCATTTTTTAGAACTCTAAAAATAGAAAAATATAATGAAACCTTGATGCTGATAAAATTAGGTATAATATAATGTGCCTTGTTAAACCCACCTAGCTAAGTGATAACCAATTGGGGCATCTTTGTTAATCATATTGGATGTTTTAGAGTGATCAAATTGATTAATTAATAGGTAATTAAGATAGAAAAAATGTGAAAGGAGTCTATCTTTTTAGGGATTTAATTGATTATTTATGTTTTTTTTTTGTGGGTTTTTTATTTTGTGTTAGATTCTCTTATGGGACTATCTCTTAATCGAGTTGGGTATCCTTAAATTAGCTAATTTAATTTTCTCTTTGCTGGCTATAATCTTCTACTACATTTGATATTTGAAACAAACTGGGGTGATCCAATAATTTAGAAAGGAGACCTCTCATGATCCAATTAACTATTTTGGGCTTTGTTTGGTTAGGTGTGTAGCCCATTACACAAGGTACAAGTGGCCTCCTTTGAAAACCCTAGTTAATTTCTTCAAGACCCAAATGGAGCAATGGAGTTAGAAACATAATCATTCATTCGAATCATATTACTAAAATAAATATTAAACTAATTAAGCACTAAAATAATTACTATCAAATAAATAATGAACATAAGATCTTTCATGCATGTTACATCTTGACCTAAGAACTAACATTCTTCCACTTGAACCGCCATCGAATTAATTAAAGTGTATTGCGAGCTTTTTGACTTTGTACCCATTAGCTTACTAAAAAAGTTTAATTTATTTAATCATCTTTACCCGTGTCTATATGCTTGCTTTTATAATCATTTTGATGGGTATGGTAAGCTCATTCATCGTCATTCTTTAATCCCATCAACTTTTTCCTAAACCCGAGTAATGTGAATTGTTGTTTTCTCCAACTTTGGTCATCCAACATGATAATGCAACAATAAAGCATTAATTTCACTCAATTATGCTAACTGGGGCGTTGACTCGGCTGAAGAAAACGATAGTTTGATTAAATCTTATAGTATTAATCCTAGCAAGAAGGCAATGTAAATTAACAGAATTACAATAATAATAATAATTATTATTATTATATTTGGTCAAGTTTAAGTATTGAAAGGGTCACCAAAACAATGTTAAAAGAGGCAATATTTTAGAAGAAGACAAAGAAAAGAGCAGTTGGGGCATGAGAATTAATTAGTGGATTTTATTTTGGGTGAAAATGACAAATTTTGGCAATAAAGTCTTCTCAACTTAACTTTTTGAGAATAAAAGGACTAAGGCAAGAATGTTTTTGTGTTTTGTGTGTGTTGGGGTCTTTGGGGGTCATATTATGGCGCCAAATTCTTGTTTTCCAAGCAAATGTTCGATTGCAAGATTGAGTTTCTTGTGTTGAATTCAGTCAAAACCTTATCTTCAATCACATTATGACTACCCTTTATTCATTGTTTGTCATTCTCTCTCATTTTTTGAATTAAAAATTTTAAAATTTTGTATATTGTTTAATAATATTCTTTTATTTTTTATTAAAAAACTCAGTATAGATTAATACAAAATCTTAATTTTATGATAATTAATATGTTATTCTCCTGTTATTTTGAGAATGCAAATATTATATTTTATTGTTAATTTTTAAAGTAAAAGTTACTTTAAATCTAACTTTTAAAACTTTTACAAACAAATTTTTATTTATTAATTTTGTTCAAATTAAATTTTGGTGAAAATAATTATACATAATTAATAATATTTTTATTATTAAAATATTTTTTAAAAATTACTTAAATAAATTTTAAATTTTATTTCAATTTCATTTTTCAAATTGATTTTTTTTTTACTAATAAGTTATTTTTTACAAAATTTTTAGATTTTTATAGTATAGTTTTTTTTTTAAATATTTTAGTAATCAAAACTTTTTAGTTTTCTTATAACGATATCTTTAAGAAAAATTTTAACCAAAAATTCATTGTAATTTTTTTAATTTTTAAATTATTTAATAAATTTTATTTTGATTTAAATTAATAAATTAAAATTTGGTAAAAATAAAATTATAAATAAAATTCATTTTAATTTTTAATATATTAAATTATTATTTTTAATGAATTTCTTTTTGTGGCTCACAGTCAACAAACGTGGACAAGCAATGTACAATAATATCTTAGAATTTCTTACAAGGAAAAGGCCATATTGACTCAAGTGTAGGAGGGTGGATCTAACAGTGCCCTATGCTGTCTCTTACATTTATGCTGATAACAACTACTTCCTCTTCCTCTCTTTTCATAGCTCTGTCAATAACTCGTCCTCCATCACTAACCTTACATTATTTATTTATTTATTTATTATTAGTAGACACAAAGACTTCCAAAGTAGGGTACTTTCCTATAGATTTACATCCTATGGTAAAATTTTAATTTTTTTTACTGCAAATAAATTTAGTTCTTAAGAATATCTTGATTTAAGTTGGCCGAAGTCAAATTTAATATGTTGGTTAGAGTTTAAATTATATTTATTAAACATGTTTATTCCGTTTAAATTATAATTTCTCATTGTGAGAGTATTATATCTGATTGTTAGGCGTCAGCTTTGATTTCTTGGTGACATTAACTCGAGATTCTGATTAAATATAACCTAATTAATTTGAACAATTTTGAAATTTATTCTCATAAAATCATTGAAGGAAATTATTGCACCACAAAAAGGTCAAAGGATTACACTAATAGCTCTGTGATACACAATAAATATCTTTCAATAAATTAAAATGTATTTAATTAATTTAATATTATGAGTGCTTTTAATTGAATAAAGAAGGAAAATAATGGCTCATTTTGATAGGTATTTAAAAAATAATAATTATTAATCATAATATGAATGAAGACAATGCAAAAGTCCCGAAACACGTGGAAATGTGGGATTCCAAAATCCGGATCATCCACAGTATCTTCGATGGAGGTGCATCATAACTCCCCCATGAAAACACGACACGTGGAAGACTGTTGACGTGGCAACAGTAAAAGGCCAGTCCACCTTCCACAAATTACAATACCCACTTTGTCTGAGAAAACCCTAAGTGACCAAATCATGGTGCCATGGGGCCTTCAGCCAGTCCCCCTACCGATGGGATGTTTGATATAAAAAAAGGTTAGGCCAAAGGGAAAACCCACTTCGTGCATGCTAATTTATTTTTTATTCTTCATTGAAAAAAAGAGAAAAATAATAATTAAAAGGGTCCCATAATTGAACATGAATTGGCATGTAATGCGGTGTTAAAGGTAGACAATGGATTGTTCCTCCATGCATTGGTCACCAAAACCTTTAAAAGGGAAATAGGACATATAAAAAAGTTGTACATCAAAGAGAAAGAAGTGAGACAACTCTCCACTCACAACCACCAATCCATTCTTTTGTCACATCTATAGAAATTTTGTCCATTAAGTCTTAACTTTATAAGCCAATTACCACGTCTTAAGGAATATCGCTATAGTTTGTACTTATTCATCTATCTCAAATTTTGATTTTGATAATTGGGTTTTGAAGTATATCGGATTATAAGTTCTTGGAGCTAGCTAGCTTTAATTTGAAGATACACAATCTATATCTTTGATTAAGGAACTCTAGAGAGATTAAAGCCCTTAAATCAAATTATAATCTTTGGTTTGGGTATGAGGACATTAATCTGGTTTACAAACTAATTATATAGATAATTGGTGTCCTTAAGGGTAGGCTTTATTGGTTAATGATGATAAATGAACGGGGGAGTATGTTAATAAGACAAAATATTGTAAACGAAAATAATTTTTAGGCCTATTGTAATCTTTGATGAGTGCATAAATAATTCTTTATCTTTTAATTTACCTGAAGAGTTGAGCATTAAGAACTTCTCGTAACACTTACTAATCATTTTCGAAAATCAAATTGTAGGAAAACTAGTGGCAATTAACCAATTTTTAAAAAGCATAATCGAATTTCCCATATTAAGTTTTAATTAATCATTAACAAATCTATTTTTACATTAATCAATTGATGCAATCCAATTCAAGAATTAATAAACTTCATTATACCCAAATCAAGTAAGAAAGACTACCCAAATCCTCCTCCCATTAAAGTCAAGTATTAATTAATCAAAAAAGCGAGTCATCCTAAATTTGGGTTGTTGCCCATTTTAATTAATATTATCACTGTGTAAACTAATTAACTTGCTTTTCATAGTAAATCTGCATCTTGCGATGCAATCTTCTCCTCACATGCTATATAATATATACCATAATTTCTTTTGATAACGTTGGTATGGTGTACGGCACACAAGTGATGGGAAGGTATCCCAACTAGCTCTCTCCCTGCTTTATTCTCTGCCCACAGATCTCCCTATGCCAGGCCCAAAGATCTCCCTTTACTCGGAAACCACAATATACCCACCTCCCCCCCTCCCTATTCATCTAATCTCTTCCTCAATGATCTTAATTATGTTATCTTTAACATAAAATAAGCTAAAGGAACATTGTTTACAGCTTTTTCAATTCTTGATTAATTTAACAATAAGTTTTTGAGAGGGATAAAAACCTTTTAATTACTCATATGAATTCGTACTGAACTTTTTTATCACATTTAAAAGAATATTTTTATAATTTATAATCAATAAATAAATAAATTTGATTATTAATTTTATTATGCACGTATTAGTGGCTATTGGATGGTGGTGAACACTTTTGTTTGTTCGAGGAAGATGTATAAGTGCTTTAGGTGTGCCTAGTATCTCTACCGAACCCACGATATCATCTACGTACGAGTTTTTTCAGGGGTGGAAATACAAAACCATGCAGGGAATTATCAGCCGTCCGATCGATCTTCCCTTACGATAGGGATCGGAAACAGTGAATACCATTAAAATTAAAGGCATGTATAGCTTGACGTTAGAAATCAGTTGGTTGACGTATCTACGGATGATAGAATGTGTGGTGTGGGTGTACGAGAGAGAGAGAGAGATGTCATAGGTTATGAACTGTTCATCGATATGGACTTAAAGCAATTGGGTATGTCTAACTACTTGGACAAATTAAAGGTATCGTCTCCATTATCCATGCAGTACGATCTTTACCTAGTCTGTCTTCTCTTTTTAGACTCTTTGTGGTACTCTTTTTCTTTTTCTTTTTGTTTTCTTGATGAGAGCGGCTGGCTTTTAATTTGTGGTGTTTGCAAAAGTAAAACCCTAGTTAAATCAGAAGTTGAAGTGGTGAAGATTTGAATGGAGAGAGAGAGAGAGAGAGAGAGAGTGCATGGATATAATAAAAGTAGAGAGAGAAGTGAAAAGAAACCAAGAAAAAGCTCAGCTATGTCTACCTTACTTTGTAACCAAAAGTTCTCAAAACAACCTAACCCAACACAGGAATGCTCTATAATAATAGAGAACAGATGTAGCTGTTGCTTTGCATATACATGAATGTTCAGCAAACTCAAAAATCTCTCCCGAATCATGTTCTCTAAGATCTACTGAAGCCAAGCAGCAAGCAATACATATGTGAGGTTGTCCTGTTTTTTTCTTTTTGTTTTTTTGCTTCTTCTGTGTATAGAAAGAAAGAATTCTTCAAGGAGTTATGTTATGGTGTCTAGTCTGTCGAGCTTTTCGGGAGGACTGACCATAGAGGATGGCTGAAGAAGCTAGATCATGGTGGAAGACCATAACCTGAAAGATCAGGCCATTCGTTTGGGCTCAGAGAAGGAGATCCAGCTGTGGTGTTGATGTTGTTGGTGTTGCCACTGGTGGTGCTAGTGCTGCTATCCAAGCTCATGTTCCAGAGAGTCTCATCAGTAGGGTTGGCAGCAGTACTGTTGAGGAAGCTTTGCTGGTGCCAATTCTGCTGCTGGTGATGAGAAGAGCTTCCCTGCAGCCTGCTTGATTGAAGTAAGCTTTCATGATCAGGTGGGTAGATGGGATTAACAGTACTCTTCGCTGCATTACCCATCTGGTAAAATTCTGGTTGCTGATGGACTAGATGGTGCTGTTGTGTCCCAAAAGAAGGAAAGTTGAACCCCTGCAATAGACTCATATTTGAAGCATCATTCAGATGGCCGTCGGAAGTGAAAGCCTGATTCAAGGGCTGATTGAATCCTTGTGGGTGTGGGTTCAAAGAGGTAATTGCAGCCAAAGAAGACAAGAACCCACCACCACCACCGGGATAATAAGATCCCATGGAAGAAAACCCAGAGGCAGTACCAAAATTACCAGCTTGTTTTCCTCTCAGAGCAGGAGCAATAACAGCACCTGATGGAGTGATGACTGGATGGGGAGGGACCATGGTTCCTGGGATGTTTGTGAAATTTCGCTGTAGCAGTTGCGGTGGTAGTGCTTGTGGCTGGGACTGAGACTGAGGCCTCAGTAAATTCTCAGTGCCAGAAGACGCAGAAGAGGAGGAAGCTGCAGTGATCTTAGCTCGCTTCCCTTTCCTGCAGCCGCCTCCAACCGGCACGTTCCTTAGGGTTCCACCTTGGGTCCAATACCTTCTACAGGTCTTGCAGAAGTAGCGAGGCTGAGAGAGGCTGTAGTTGTTGTAATAACAAAACTTTGTGTTGACAGAATCGCATCTTGGGCATCTTTGTGGCTGGTTCGGTGGTGGCTGTTGCTGCTGCTGCTGCCTCGGCCTCCGATCTTGCTGATTCTGCCTCATCATATCCCCGTCAAATCCTCTCTCTTGTTGCATATCTCTCTATCCTCTTAAGGGTATGAAGTCTTCTGCTCTAAGATTCCCAAAAAATAAAAAATAAAAAACAAAAACAAGAGGCGGAAACTGATGATCAATTACATATGTCGGTGCATGCAGGTTTTGGGGGAGAACTGAAAGGAAAGAATGAGAAAGAGAGGAAGAGGCGTTTCAAATATAGTAGCAAGCGACCAGAACGTGTCTGCTTCCGGCTAATGAGAATCTCACACTGTGCAAGAAAACCACGGCGATGATCGATCGTTACCTTGTGCATGCGTCGTGCACATCTCTATCGAATTCACCGACCCTCCACAAAACCCAGGTCTCCCTCTCTCTCTCTCTCACCAAAAATTTATAAGCCACCACCAAGTGATAATTAATCAACAAAATCACCCAGATTGAGATTTCATAATTTGCAGAGTAAAAAACAAGCAAAAACATATCTATATCTACACAGAGAGATAGAGTGAGAAAGAGAGACTGACCTGCTTTAAGCGGGTAAAAGAGGAGGAGAGGGTGGTACGTATGTCGGGCGTGGACAAAGTCCACGAACGAGAGGTCTCAATCTGGAGGGGCAGAGAGAGTTAATAGGGGGCTGATGAAAATTGGGCTTCCTGGCTTCAGCGAAAGTACAGTGATCACAGAGAAATGGATGTGCTTATGTTCACTTCCATCTCTCTCACACACCAATCCAACCACAAACAATCCGAAACACCAAGTCCCTCACTTTGCTGATCAGACCACCCTGGAAGACCCATCAAGAAAACAGAAAGATTAGTAGCACTATTAGATCATGAAAACCAACCTGAATTCACAATTTTCATGTCCTGGTATAATCTATGAGACGCCATGAATTATTTGCGGCAAGTAATAAGTGAAAGAGACAAAGTGACCTAGAGAGATCTGCATATAAAGACGATATGGGTGAGTGTTGATAAAGAAAGGGAAAGAGACCAGAGGCGGCGCAGCCAAAGATGGTGGCGTGGCGGTCGGCGACCGGGTGGTGGGGCACCTGTGAAACCTCAGCTACTGTTCCTCTTCGTCTCTCCTTCTCGTTGGCTTTTATTTGTCTTTCTCTCTCATTCCACTTTGATATATATATATCTCTTTCTCTCTCTAATCCTTACTCACCCTTCTCTTCTCTATTTTCTTTAGTATTTATATTGAAATCATTATTTTATGCCTTGTTTGGTTTCGTCCTCTGTTTCGTTGGCTTTGACATCAGTCTTGGGCCATTTTGGACAGCCACCCTTTGATAACTTAGACACCCACTTCACAAAAAGACCATATTGTCCACCATCCTACTCTGTGTTTAGACTTAGATTTCTAATATTCCTTGTTTGGCAAATAAAATAAATTTTGTAATTCCATTTTCTTTTTTAAATCTTAAATTTCTTACATTACCTAAAATACTTCACATGAAAAAAGCTAGATCATCATTACTATATAAAATATTATTTTTAATTATATATTTAATACATATAACATTTTAACCGTTCGTATTTTATACGTTAAGATTTTTAAATAAAAATAATATTAAAAAATATAATATATAATTAATTTTTTAATATTTATGATTTTTTAAATATCATTTTAATATTTTTCGTTGACTTGTACTGGGGCATATCATTTTGAACATTATTACATATAATTGACTTTATTATATTTTTTTATATGTATTTATCCAAGTTTATAAAGTTTTAATAAAAATAATTTTATTTAAAAATTAAATTTATTTACAAGTTTCTTATGACAATATAAAAGTTAGTCATTTAATCTTCTTTGTCATTCTATAATTAACTTAGATAAAGTAAAAATTTCTAAAATAAAATTATCTGTCATGGGCTCTATGTAATCGAACTATGACTCTCGTGGACTAAAAACCTTAATAAAGTGATTTTTTAATTATTGAGGCAACGTCACCATATCATTTTGAGGGTAGTTTTGACTTTTGACTCTTCAAGTTCAAATTGAAGTGGGTGCCCAAGTAACCTCCTTCCCGTTCTCCTTTCGTATTAACAAATATTTTCATCTTTTCTCTGACAGCACCCAGAGGCAGCATATGGGTGTTTTCACGATCATGTGAGCGGCACGTGCCCCACGCCACGCAACCTAAGGAAAACGCAGAGAAGGTGAGGGAACTCGTGGTGACGCCCATGTCCGTTAGGGGTTACAACTGCTCCCTGCAAGAACGACACCGTCTCGTTTCTCTCTCTTCAATCAGCCTGTCCAAGCTAGAGGACAAAATACTACTGTGTACTTAGGGTGCATCATTCTCTATGTGCACTCAACCCCACTGTAATTGATTATTCCTTGTAGCAACGTGGGTCCCTTCCCTGTTGGTGATCATCATTGCTTCTCTTCCCCTCTGGTATTTTTAATGGAAACATGTGTGGGCTCCCTTTGCTAAAAAGCACTCTCAGGTGGGCTCGGCGTCAAAATTGGGGCCCATACATTTGGGCTTTTGTTTCTTAAAGTTAGGGCTGCACGTCAGGTGACATGACGCGTTTCCCAAACTATTGCCCTCGAAGATGGGCTAGGTATCGAAATGTTGGCCCAATCGGGTTTATTCCTGCTGGTCAGTTTAACCCGGTTTTAATTAATTATAGACAATTAGTCTTAATCAGAATGTTTAATATGAACTAATTAACAAATAAACAGGACTTAATTTTTTTTGGGGAATTAATGAGAGGAAAATAAGTAATTCGAAATAAAATTTCCTTACAACTTTATTAAAAAAGTTCCTAGTTCACTTCCCCAACATAACCCTGTTAACTTGTCCTCTTAAACTCGAGAGCCATGGACATTACAGTAAACAGAGAAAGAACTCAACAGAACTGTTGATCAAATCTTATTCCTATCAGTAACATCGCCACCTTGACGCCTCCTCAAGTCGATGACATCCTCGTCCATTTTCTTCTCTCCGCCTACCTCGTCAACTGGAGGAGGGCCAACCACCGTCTCCGTGATCTTCCTTGCAGTGCCCTTGGCGGTGTCCCATGCTTCCTGCACGGTCTCCTTTGCTTTCTCTCCCATGCTCTTCGTCGCCTCCGTTGCCTTGTCGCTCTTGTCGTAGGCTTGCTGTTTCGCTCTCTCCTTCACGTCATGTGCTGTATCTGATACCCTCTCTGTCCCCTCCTTGGCCCTGTCTTTTGCCGCCTTCGCGTACTCTTTAGCTGTGTCTGACGCCCTCTCTGTCCCCTCCTTAGCCCTCTCTTTCGCCGAGTCCGCGTACTCTTTCGCTGTGTTTCCATATTCTTTCGCTTTTTCCTTCGTATCTTGCGTGCCTTCCTTCACAGTTTCTTTGGTTCTATCCGCCATTTCTGATGCTTGGCCCTTGGCCTCGTTCATTGAATCATCATACCTCATGTTAGGCCTGGAGTCTCTCACATCTCCTCCGCCTATATTACTGCCCTGAAACCAAAAACACAAACGAAAAATTAAAATCATGACTAATAAAGATCTGATCAGAAATTCTCCAGACGAAGCAAGAAAATTACCTGGGTGTTTACCCCGGAATTCTTGGAGGTAGAGGTGCAGAAAACGCGAGTAACTCTGCGGGATGATCTGATAGAAAGAGACGGGGCTCGAGGGAAAGCTCTTGAGAGGTTGAACGTGCACATCGTGATTCTGGACATGGCCGCCATCGTCAAAGATCAATGCTTCTACGACTAACTGTTGTCGGTCCCTTCTAGGTCTGCAGTTTTCCCTCTTGCAGGGTGCTGCACCCGTTATAAGAAGCACACCGAGAGAAGGTGGCGGGGTAGCTGATCAACACGTGTGGTGTTGGTGCCACGTGCGGGACAGGCATGCTCCCAGCTCTTGGGTGGCTTAGCTAGTAAACACATGTTCACAAGTTCGTATTTTATTATTTTTAAAAATTAAAAACTAAATAAGAAAAAGAAAGAAAGAAAAGAGACATTTTAACCGCAGGAAATTAAGAACTCTAGATCGTAGTTAGGATCTAGACATTTTAATTGAAAGTGCTCCTAATTTTTCTTAATCTTGTCATCTTGTTTCAATTTTGATAGGAGCCGTGAATATTCACTTCAATTGCCAAAAACAAAAATAAAATTTTATTTATCATAACTCTTCATTTCAAGGTAAATATCATAACACTTCATCCATTTTTCCATTTTTGGTATAATTTTGCAAATTGAGTCAAGTTTAAGCTCTTTCCTACCGAGTTTCGCTTTCCGAGTTATTTCATGTCGACCCTCGCTATTGCTATATATAATATTAAGTCATACCAAAATCTCTTCACAAATTAATTTTTTATTTTAATTTAGAATGCTCATAAATCAAGATTTTTATATCAATGGTGAATATAACCTTTAATGACTGAAATGAAAAATATCTTTTATGATAGCTATTCCCATCATGAACTCCTCATTTTAAGGTAACTATTGACCTTTTTATTTTTAATATAATTTTTTATTTGGACATCGAGGAGCTGTTAAGGCAACCTACTTTCTCTGTATTGGCTCACAAGATGTAGAGTAGAAGCTTAGTTTCTACATCTTTTGGGGGAATTTGATCCCAATTTGTAATTCTTCAAAAATACTTTTGAGAAATGTGGCCAAAATCCTTTGTCAATGGTTTTATTGTCATCTTAATTAATCTTTATTTTTTTATATCATATTAAAATATA
The DNA here is from genome assembly GCA_021397835.1 of Moringa oleifera. Classification (NCBI taxonomy): domain Eukaryota; kingdom Viridiplantae; phylum Streptophyta; class Magnoliopsida; order Brassicales; family Moringaceae; genus Moringa; species Moringa oleifera. The sequence goes on from JAJFZO010000168.1 coordinate 5,649,011, forward strand.
AAAATGTATCTAAATTAAATCTTTATTTTTTAAATTTATGCACATATGGTATTTTGTATTATAGAATTAGTTTTTTTCCTAAAAATTTACTAACCATATTTTGATATATATTATGTTAAGAATTTTTTTAAAAAACTAAATTATATATTTATTTTCTTTTAATTGACATACATATTTACCTTTCTATAGACACTAATTTATTTTCTATTAAACTCATATTTTATAAACTTAAATTCTTATTAATATAATTTATGTTGCTTGTTAAAATTTTATATAAAAATACATAGATATAAAAGCAAGTGAATAACTTTAACCTAATTTTTTCGTATTAACTTATTTTTTAAAAAAATTCTTCTTCCTTTCTTTTGTTGTTTATTTTCAATCAAAATTCATTTTTTTCTCATTTCAAGTAAATTCTTATTTTTTAATAAAATAATTAGTTTTCTAATATATATTTTTTATATTGATAGCAAAGAGTAAATGTTTGTTTTATTTTTTATTTTTTGAATTCATATGTTTTTTAGGATAATACCAATCTTAAATTATTTATTTATCATAAATTTATTCTTATTTTATAATATTTTTTTCTTATAATATGTTAAAATTATGAATGTTTCATTTACGAATTAATTATTATAAATTTGATTACTATTAATTGAAACTTTTAATATAAAAATATGTATTTATTAGACTTGTATTATATGTCAGTTTATGATATTTTATTTTTTTATATTAGTTACTTTTTAGATTTGCAATTTTTTTTTGCAATAGCAATAATATATGATCTAGTAAGTGCTTAATTTAATATTTAATTTGGATTGAATATTCTTATGTAATTTAAAACTTATATTAAAATGTTATTTTAGATTTTTTATCTATTTTTTATTGATTAAAGCATAAAAATTTATATTTGGATCTAATTCTTTTGAACCAAGTCAAACTGAACTTATCATGATTTTTGATTTTTCCTAAATGAAAGTATAAATTTAATTTTGTGTGAATAAATGATAATTTATTTCAATTCATTTAAAATTTTCTTGTGAAGAGAAATATGATATATTTTTTTTTGAGACAACTATGCTAGTCGCTTTTTTTTTTTGTTCATATGAATTTATGACATTAGATATACTGGTCAATGTATATCTTTTAGTATAGATACATAAAAAGAACCAACCGTTTTCAAACATTAAGTGTATTTCTTCCATGGGGAGGATCAATTGGGCATAAAGGCAAGAAGAACCAATTTCACTTTTTTTTTTCTCTCTCATTTTTTCTTTTTTACTCATATTTCAAACATTAAGTGTTTGTTTCAATCCAATTTTAATCCTCTTGAGCATTATATCTAGTGGTAGCATTGGTTTGGCAATGTATTAGTAACTCTAGAATTAGTTATAAACTAAGAATGACTTGAGCAACTTCTTTTCATATTTAGACATAGAGGAGTTGTTAGAACAACTAACATTCTTATATTGGCTATAAAAGATGAAAAAGATTAATTTAGGCATTTTTTAAGCGAATCTGATCCTAATTTATATTTTTATTGACAACAATCAATTAAATCTTTCCACATACACCTCAACTTATTCAAGATATTTTTAATATTATTTTTTATGGAGAAAGTCTTTAAATAATTGTTCATACATAGTTCCACAAGTCAAATTCGCAACTAAGCTAAAGCGAATTGAGCTTGACTAAGCCTATTTACGAAAACATTCCAAATGATTTCCAGCTTAAGTCTTCTACTAATTGTTTTGCTTTTAGTTAAAATTATTTATTAAATTAATCCATATAAAGTTTATTGAATCGATTCAATATGGCTTATTTAAAATTAATTACTTGGTCCATTTACTATTCAACATGATAACTCATAATGTGGTTATATATAATTTGATAGGTCAAGCTCTGATAAGGCTTTTAAAAAGCTCAATGAACTTTTTTATTAGTTGGGCTTAGGCATATTTTAATTATAAATTAATTCTACTCATTAAAATTATTTTTTATTAAAGAACTTTGAAGTTCTATGAAGTAAATCATTACCCTATTTGTAACTGATATTGCTTGATGTGAATTAGATATGCTTGTAAATGCATATTTCTTGTTGATGGTTTCATAATATTCTTTTAGCAAGTAAAAGTTAAGGTAAGTAAAAAGTCGATTAAATTGAGTAGACCGAATTGAATCATTGATTTCGAATAAGTTTAGTTTAGTTTTTTTTTTAAATTTAAATTTTCGATCTTATTCGAGTAAAAAGTTTTAACTTGAATTATTGATGGAGTTGATTCAAGTTAAATACTAAAAAATAAATCAAAATAAAATCAAATCGTATATATTAAATTTATTAAATTCTATGGGTGAGCTCATCATATTATTATGCTTCAGCCTATCTAAGAAAACATAGATATAAAAGTAAGCAAATAGCCTCAACTTAATTTTTCTTATTAACTTATTGTAAAAATAATTCTTCTTCCTTTCTTTTGTTGTTTACTTTCAATCAAGATTAATTTTTTCTTCTCTCATTTCAAGTAAATTCTTAATTTTTAATAAAATGATTAGTTTTTAACAATTTTTTGTTTATTTTAATAAAAAATAAAAATAATTTTTATTTTTTTTTGAATTCATATATCCTGTCTCTTCTTGAAAATAATTTTTTTTCATGATAATTCCAAATTCCAAACCATTTATTTGTCACAAATTCATACTTATTTTTTAATACATACTTTAAATTTTTTTATTTAATAGCTTTTTTTTTTCCTTATAACATGTTAAAATTATGAGTTTTTATTTATGAATTAATTATTATAATTTGATTGCCATTAATTTAAAATTTTAATATATAAACTATAAATTTAACTAGCATTATATGTTATTTTATGATTTTTAATTTTTTATTAATTACTTTTGAGATTTATAATTTTTTTCTCAAAGTAAAAATAATTTATGATTTAATAATTTCCTAATTTAACACTTAATTCAGGTTGAATATTTTTATGTAATTTAAAACTTAACTTAAAATTTTATTTTAGAATTTTTTTAATCTATTTTTTATTGACTAAAACATAAAATTTTGTATTTTAATATTATGATTATTTCTTAAAGAAAACCGATGAAACTGAATAGAACTAAATCGAACTGAAGTTTTTTTTTTTGGTTTAGTTTTATATATTTGATTGATTTAGTTTGAGTTTAATTATTTCAGAATCAATTAAAATTGATTCAGGCTAAGTTAGATTCCAAGCCGAATCGAACTGAATGGTTTATTTTCTCAAAATAAAAATTCAACTTGAATTTTGTGTGAATAAATGATAACTTATTCTAATTTATTAAAAATTTCCTTGTGGAGAAAAATATGATGGCTCTTTTTTGAAATTAGTTAGGCAAGTTGTTTTTTTTTTTGTTCATGTAAATTAATGGCATTAGAAGAGCGAACATCAAGTGACACCTGCACTGCTAGGGAGGCCAACAATCATGAAGATAAGGCAGAAACCTCTTCCACGGTAGCATATAATTTTTGTTTAGTTTGAAGTCTCCTTTTGTGTGCATTCATAATTTTTGATTTATCTTAATTTCTCTTGAGTAAAAATATCCAATTATATATTTTTTTGTGTGAGCAATAATTAAATAAACCTTTTTCAAGATCTAAAAGGTTTCAATATTTTATCGATATCAAAATAATCAAATCTAACTATCAATTAGTAATTCTAAAAAAGTAAATTAGTTCATTTTTTTATTAGAGATATTGAGACTATCATATATGTTCATGCTTTTTTTTGCCCTAAATTATATTACTGTTTCTTCTAGATACTATCTTAAAAGTTTTTTTATGCAATTAAAAAATTTTGATTTTGTCCTTTTTGATTACTCTTTGTCTTATTCATCAATAATGTTATCCGTGCAAAAAAAAGATAGGCAGGAAGGCAGTGTTGTCCAATAAATGATGAAAAAAGGTGAAAGTTTGACATCAAGTTCCCCTGCAGTGCAAATTGAAAGAGGTAAAAGTTCCATGCGATAGCCCCTTGCGGTGCGGTAAAGATTAACTTAGGCTTACCAACTGCATCAACAGATGCTAGGGGTGACAAAAAAGTGATGCTTTTCCTTTGGTTCCCTTACAAATTTCTTATCTTTATGTGGTTTTTGAAACTATTATTCTTATTATTAGCTTGCATTAAACATGCATGTAAGATGTTTAAATTTTTTCAATGATGCTTGGGGCAATAAATTGAAATTGTGATGAAATACATGCTTTTTGAATGTTTGAGTCCAAGAAATCTTAGAAGAGGCCTTCTAACTTAATCTATTGAATGTTTATTGATACGATTGAGAAGTTGCATGTTGGTTTGAATTGTATATATGTATACCTAGTTAAGATATTTCCCTTTTCAAATTTGTATTGCATTCATTGTAAAATTTTAGATCCTTATCAGATGGGCGACTAATAAAAATGATCAAATTATGCCTCTAGTTAGTCAAACTACAATCTGCAACTATTTCAACAACTAGATTAGCATCAAACACTATAAGAGGTTAGTTTTATTGAAACCTTTAATGGAAATTCAAATGCATATACATGTAGTTTTTCATTTCATATTCTTTTTTTTTTGAATTAGAATCAATGAAAATTCAAAACCCCTCAAATTCAAGAGGAAAAGGCAAGATGTTGGGGAGTCATAGTCCTTTGGTTATCATAAATATCAAAACTTAATGCTTGATTAATTTATAAACAAAATTTTATTGGATCACATCTTATTAATTTGCTCTCTTCTTTTAGTCTTCATAAAATTTAATTGTTTTTATTCATAAGATTTTTCAAATTCGGTTGGCCAAAATCTTGCAAATGTCAACACAGAATCCTTTTTGTCTGATGATGTGGATGGTGCCGAGAAAATAAATTCTCCTTTCAAAGTTTTAGAACATTGCCCAACTGCTTCCATAAAAATAAATCTAGGAGAAAGTATTTAAGGCTATAAAGAAAAAAATTACTTTATAGTTATCCTTATTTATGTTTCATTTTTATTAACAGATTTTCTTTAATTTAATTCATTCTTACTGTAGCGTAGTAAATCACCGCTTAAGTTTATAGGCCAAATCAAGCAAGTGAAGCTAGTGGATTTCCACTAAGAAATAGATATATTCTTTACTTATGCCATAGAAATCATGTGATCTGACTGTGGAATGTGAAAATCTACTTCAGACATTGCAGAATGGATGCCTACTAGATCACCTTGCAATGGAGCCATTGCAAGGTGCTTTAGCAAGGAGAAATAGTTTAAGCTAAAGTCTAAGACCAACATTTTTCTATTTCACCTTTTCTTTGATTTGATAACCTTTTTTTTTTTTGAAAAAAAAATATAAGATGAAGGTGTAACCATGTTTGATCAAATCCATCAAATTGGCAATGGTTGGAGGGGATAAGTTGGGCATAAAGCTAAAAAGAACCAATTTTATTTTTTTCTTCTTTTCTTTTTTTTTCCCTTCCTTACTCACATTCTAAACATTAAGTGTATTTCTTTATGGAGACATAAATCCACCTTTATTTGAATCCACCTATAATCCTCTCGAACATTATATCTATTAGTAGCATTGGCTTGGTAATGTATTAATAGTTCTAGAATTAGCTATGAACTACGTATGGCTTAATAAGCTTCCTTTCATTTATGGATATTGAGGATCAGTTAAAATAGCCACCATTCTTTATATTAGCTACAAAACATGAAGAAGATTAAGATATGTGTTTATTACCTATGGGGAAATTCTTTAAATAATAATCAATAAAAACAACTCATACATAGTTTCACAAGTCAAATTCAAAAGTAGGGCTAGTAACCATATATTTTTCAGCGAATTGAGCTTGACTTAGCTTATTTACAAAAAAGTCCAATGGTTTCTAGCTTAAGTCTTATAATCATTGTTTTTCATTTAATTAAAATTTTTTATTAAATTGATCTGCATAGATTTTATTGAATTGATTCAATATGGCTTATTTAATATCAAAAGTTGGCCCATTTAATATTCAATACAATAACCATAATGTGGTTATATACAATTTGATAGGTTAAGTTCAGAGAAGGTCGTTTAAAAAGCCCAATGGGCTTTATTATTAGTTAGACTTAGGCCTATTTTAACCATAAATTGATTCTACTCATTAAAATTATTTTTTTGTTTAAAGAATTTGATGTTCTATGAAGTAAAGCATTACCTTATTTGCAAGTGACATCACTTGATGCAAGTTAAATGTGCTTATCGATGCATATTTCTTACAGATAGTTTCATAATTTTCTTTTAGTAAGTAAGTTAAGGTTAGTGAAAAGTTGAGTAGTTGAATAAACCAAATCGAATCATTGATTTCAAATAAGTTTAGTTTAGTTTATTTTTAAATTTAAAATTTTGATTTTATTGAGTAAAAACTATTTAACTCAATTTATTAATCGAGTCGACTAAAGTCAAATGCTAAAAAATAAATCAAAATAGAATCGAATCGTATATGTGGGAATTTATTAAATTTCATGGTGAACTCATCATATTCTTGTGCTCTTAACCTATCTAATAATACATAGATATAAAAGCGAGTAAACATCCTTTTTTCTTATTAACTTATTTTTTAAAAAAATATTCTTCCTCTTTTATAGTTTACTTTTAGTTAAGATTAATTTTTTCTTCTCTCATTTCAAGTAAATTCTTAATTTATAATAAAATAATTAGCCTTTTAACAATTTTTTGTTTATGTTAATATCAAAAAATTAATATTATTTTTTTAAATTTTTTTGAATTCATATATATATATACTGTCCCTTCTTGAAAATGATTTTTTCATGATAATTCCAAATCCCAAACTCTTTATTTGTCACAAATTTATACTTATTTCACAATATATATTTTAAAATTTTCTTTGTTTAATAGATTTTTTTTCGTGTAAGATGCGAAAGTTATGAGTTTTTATCTATGAATTAAATATTATAATTTGATTACCATTAATTGAAAATTTTAATATATAAAAAATATAATACGGTGGAAGTCTATGTAATGATGTGATCTCACTGTGAAATGTGAAAATCTACTTAAGACATTGCACAGTGGATACTTACCAAATCGCCCTGTAATGACTCTATTGCCGAGCGCTTTATTGAGGAAAAAGAGCTTGAATGGGAGTCTGAGATCAACTTTTTTTTTTTTGGCTTTTCTTTGATTTGATGACCTTTTATTTTTGAAAAAGAAAATATAAGATGAAGATGTGACCATGTTTCATCAAATCCATCAAATTGGAAATGACATGGAGAGGATCAGTTGGGCATAGAGTCAAAAACTATATTTATTAATAGCATTGGCTTGGCAATGTATTAATAGTTCTAGAATTAGCTATGAACTAAGTATGGCCTGAGAAGTTTCCTTTCATTTTTAGGCATTGAGAATTTATTAAAAAAACTAACTTTTTTTATATTGGTTATAAAAGATAAAGAATATTAAGATATGCATTTATTATCTATAGGGAAATTCTTTAAATTATAGTCAATGAAAATAACCCATGCATAGTTTCACAAGTCAAATGATTGGCCAGTAACCATATATTTTTAAGTGAATTGAGCTTGATTGAGCCTATTTATGGAAAAAAAGTTCAATGATTTTCAGCTTAAGTCTTATAATAATTGTTTTGCATTTAATTAAAATTATTTATTAAATTGACTTACCTAAATTTTGTTAAATCGATTCAATATAGCTTCTTTAAGATCAATAACTTAGCGCATTTAATATTCGATATGATAACCATAATGTGGTTATATATAATTTGATAGGTTAAACTCGAAGAAAGTTGTTTAAAAAGCCCAATGACCTTTTTTATTAGTTGGACTTGGGCCTATTTTAGCCATAAATTGATTCAACTCATTAAAATTATTTTTTATTGAAAGAATTTGAGGTTCCATGAAGTAAACCATTACCCTATTTGTGAGTGATATCGCTTGATGCAAATTAGATGTGCTTGTCCAAGCATATTTCTTACAGATGGTTTCATAATTTTCTTTTAGTAAGTAAAAATTAGGGTGAGTAAAAAGTTGATTAGCTGAATATATCGAATTGAATCGTTGGTTTTGAATCAGTTAAGTTTAGTTTTTTTTAAAAAAATTAAAATTTTGACTTATTTGAGTAAAAAATATTTAACTTGAATTATTAATTAAATCAATTTAAGTTAAATGAAAAAAAATAAATCAAAATATAATCGAATCGTATATGTGTGAAATTATTAAATTTTACGAGTGAACTTATCATATTATTATACTCTCAACCGATCTAATAATACATAGATATAAAAACAAGAAAATATCCTTAACCTAACTTTTTTTCTATTAACTTATTTTCTTGAAAAATTCTTGTTCCATTTTCTTTGTCGTTTACTTTCAGTCAAGATTAAGTTTTTCTTTTCCCATTTCAAGTAAATTCTTAATTTATAATAATTAGTTTTCAATTAATTTTTTGTTTATGTTAATAACAAAATATAAATATTATTTTGAATTAAAAACTTTAAATTTTAAATTAATATATATGGTCTCTTCTTAAATGACTTTTTCATGATAATTCCGAACCTAAACTATTTATTTTGTCATAAATTTATATTATTTCACAATATATACTTTATAATTTTCTTTATTTAATAACTTTTTTCATATAACATGTTAAAGTTATGAGTTTCTATTTATGAATTAATTATTATAATTTGATTGCTATTCTTGAAAATTTTAATATATAAAATATATATTTAAACTTGCATTATATGTTATTTTAAGATTTTTTTAATTTTTTATTAATTACATCTAAAATAAAACTTATATAATAATTTTATTTCAGATTTTAATATTTTTTTGTTGACTAAAACATAAAATTTTATATTTCAATATTATGATTATTTCTTAAAGAAAATCGAAGAAACCAAGCAGAACGAAATCGAACTAAAGTTTGTTTGATTTGGTCGAGATTTTTATATTTGATCCATTCGATTCGAGATCAATTCTTTCAAAACCAATTAAAATTAATTTAGAGCTAAGTTAAATTCTAAGCCAAATCAAATCGAACCATGGTTTCCCTAAATTAAAAGTTTAACTTGAATTTTGTGTGAATAAATGATATTTTATTTTAATTTATTAAAAATTTCCTTGTAGAGAGAAATGTGACGGTTCTGTTTTGAAACAAATTAGGCAAGTTGTTTTTTTTTTTTTTATTCATGTGAGTAAATGACATTAGATATGTTAGTCAATGCATATCTTTTTGTATAGATATACAAAACGGATGCACCTCTTAAAAAAATATTAAACAGGTGTCTTTTTTTGACTTATTTCATACCAACTCTCACTATTACTCTATATAATATCAAGCTCTACCCCAATCTCAATTTAAAGTGTTCATATCTTTTTGAACTCACAATTTTCCTTTTAAAATTCAATGTTTTTATAGCAGTGGTGATTATAGGCTTCAATGGCTGAAACGAAAATTTTCCTCTGTCCTAGTTATTTTCATCATAAACTCCTCATTTTCAAGGTAAATATCACACGATCATCAATGTTTTCATTCCTAGTATACATTTTTTATATTGAGTCAAATTTTTGATCAAGATTTTTATTTAGTTTGATATATGCTTTAATTTCATGGAATTTTTTAAAATTACATTACAGGATGATGATGAAGCTATCCTTGATCTAATCAGTCAAAGTAGCAATGGCATGGAGAGGATCGAGTTAGGCACAGAGCTAAGGAGCATTGACTTCATCTTCTTTTTTGTATGCTTTACTCACATTCCAAACATTAAGAATATTTTATGGAAAAATTAGTAACCTTCACCGCGTGCTTGGGAAGAGCCAACATCAGTGACACCTGCACTGCTAGGGAGGCCAACAGCCATGAAGAAAGGGCAGAAACCTCCTCCACGGTAACATATAATTTTTGTTTAGTTTGAAGTCTCCTTTTGTGTGCATCATAGTTTTTGTTTTATCTTAATTTCTCTTGCGTCAAAATATCTAATTAGATTCTTTTTAGGTGAGTAATAATCAAATAAACCCTTTACAAGATCTAAAAGATCTAGAATAATTAAATCTAATTATCAATTAGTAATTCCATAAAAGTAAATTAGTTTTGTTTTTATTTTGAATTAAAGTATTTGAGACTATCACATATGTTCCTGCTGTTCCACCCCTTAAATTATATTACTCTCTATTTTAAATACAATCTTAAAAAGTTTTTCATGTAATTAAGACATTTTAATTTTGTTTTCTTCTGATTACTCTTAATCTTATTAATCTATAGTATTATCCCTATAGGAAATCAATAGGTAGCAAGGCAGTGTTGTCCAACAAATGATGAAAAGAGGTGAAAGTTCAATACAATATCCCTCTGCAGTGCAAACTGAAAGAGGTAAAAGGTCCACCATATGTTACAGCAGAGATTTACCTCAAGCTTATCAATCGCATCAATTGATGCTGGGGGAGACGAGAAGGTGATACTTTTCTTTTGGTCCCTTTAAAAATTTCTTATCTTTTGTGGTTTTTGAAAGTATTATTCTCAGTATCAGCTTGCATTAAACAACATCTATGATGTTTAAATTTTTTTGAGGATACTTAGGGTAGTAAACTGAAGTTGTGAGGAAATACATGTTTTTGAATGAATGAAGGAGTTAAAAGTTAAAATTCAAGAGGAAAAGGTAAGATCTTGTAAGTCACATGTCCTTTGGTTATCATATATATATCCAAAACTTAATGATTGATTAATTTATAAACAAAAACTTGTTTTTATCAAATTTCATCCTATTAATTTGCTTTATTCTTTTAGTCTTGATAAAATTTAATTATTTCCTTTGCAAGATTTTTCAAATCCTGCGAGCCAAAATCTTGTGAATGTCAACATAAAAGCCTTGGATGATGCTAATAAGATAAATTCTCCTTCTAATGTCTTAGAACGTTGCCTAATTGCTTCCAATAAATGTAAACCTAAAGATAAGTCTTTAAGAATATAAACAAAAAAGCTCTCTATAGTTCTTTTTATTTTTGTTTCATTTTTATTCAACTGACTTCTTTAATTTAATTCATTCTTTCTACAGCATAATAAATCATCATGCAAGTTTGTAGGGCTTATCAAGCAAGTGAAGCTAGTGGATTTCCACCCAAGAAACACATATGTTCTTTGCTCATTCCATAGTAATGATGTGACATGATTGTAAAAAGTGAACGTCTACTTTGGACATTGCAGAGTGGACACCTGCCAGATCACTTTACAAGGTGCTTTACTAAGGAGAAACAGTTCGAGTTGGAGCCTGAGATCAACCCTTTTTTTATTTTACCTTTTCTTTGAATTAATGACTCTTTTTTTTTGAAAAAAAAAAAGATATGAAGATGAAGCCATGTTTGATCAAATCCATCGAATTGGTAACGGCATAGAGAGCATATATTGGGCATAGAGCTAAAAAGAACCAATTTCATTTTCTTCTTTTATTTCTTTTCTGTATTCTTTGTTCACATTTGATCAAATCCATCAAATTGGCAATGGCATGGAGAGGATCAGTTGGGCATACAGTCAAGAAAAATCGATCTTATTTTCTTCTTTTATTTCTTTTATTTCTCTTTTTTTACTTCTATTCCAAACCTCAGGCGTATTCTTTCATGGAAACATAAATCTATCTTTGTTTCAATCCACCTTTAACCCTCTCGAGCATTATATCTATTGGTAGTATTGGCTAGGCAATGTATTAATAGTTCTAGAATTAGCTATAAACTAAATATGGCCTAAGGAGCTTCCTTTTATTTTTGGACATTGAGGATATGTTAAAACAACCAACATTCTCTATATTGGTTACAAAAGATGAAGAAGATTAAGATATGCTTTTTTTTTTGTTTATAGAGAAATTTTTTAAATAATAGTCAATATATAAAAATAACTTATACATTGTTCCATAAGTCAAATTCGCAAATAGGGCCAGTAACCATATATTTTTAAAAGAATTGAGCTTGACTAAGCCTATTTACCAAAAAAAAAAAATCCAATGATTTTCAACTTAAGTCTTATAGTAATTGTTTTGTGTTTAATTAAAATTATTTATTAAATTGACTCATATATTTTGTTGAATTGATTCAATATGGCTTAGTTAAGATGAATAACTTGGCCCATTTAATATTCAATATGATACCCCATAATGTGGTTATATATAATTTGATAGGTTAAGCCCGGAGAAGGTCGTTTAAAAAGCCTAATGAGCTTTTCTATTAGTTGGACTTGGGCTTATTTTAGCCATAAATTAATTCTACTCATTAAAATTATTTTTATTGAAAGAATTTGAGGTTCTATGAAGTAAAGCGTTATCCTATTTGTAAGTGATATCACTCAATGCAAATTAGATGTGCTTGTCTATGCATATTTCTTACTAATAGTTTCATAATTTTCTTTTAGCAAGTAAAAGTAAGGGCAAGTAAAAAGTTGATTAGCTGAATAAACTGAATCAAATCGTTGATTTTGAGTAAGTTTAGTTTATTTTTTTAAAAAAAAATTAAAATTTTGATCTTACTTGTGTAATAAATATTTAACCTGAATTATTAATCAGGTCAATTTAAGTTAAATGCTAAAAATAAATCAAAATACAATCAAATCATATATGTGTGAAATTATTAAATTTTACGAGTGAACTCATCATATTATTATGCTCCAAGCCTGTCTAATAACATATAGATATAAAAGCAAGTAAATATCCTTAACCTAATTTTTTTCCTATTAAATTATTTTTTTAAATAATCGACCGATTAGCAACAATCATTCTATGGTTGAACATCAAAATCGGTCATTGTTACTTTCAGTCAAGGTTAAGTTTTTTTTCTCTCATCTCAAGTAAATTCTTAATTTATAATAATTAGTTTTCTAATTATTTTTTGTTTATGTTAATAAATAAAAATAAATACCATTTTGTTTAAAAAAATTTAAATTAATATATGTGGTCTCTTCTTAAATGACTTTTTCATGATAATTCCAAACCCCAACCTATTTATTTGTCATAAATTTATCCTTATTTCACTATATATACTTTATAATTTTCTTTATTTAATAGCTTTTTTTCTTATAACATGTTAAAGTAATGAGTTTCTATTTATGAATCAATTATTATAATTTGATTGCTATTAATCAAAATTTTTAATATATAAAATATATATTTAAACTTGCATGATATGTTATTTTATAATTTTTTAATTTTTTATTAATTACTTTTGAGATTGATAATTTCTTTTCATAATAAGAATAATATGTGATTTAATAAGTGCTTAATTTAATACTTAATTTGGGTTGAATATTCTTTTATAATTTAAAATTTATATTACAATTTTATTTTAGATTTTTTATTTATTTTTTATTGACTAAAACATAAAATTTTATATTTTAACATTATGATTATTTCTTAAAGAAAATCAATGAAATCGAACTAATGTTTGTTTGATTTGGTTCAAATTTCTATATTTGATCCATTCGATTCAAGTTTAATTTTTTGAGCCAATTAAAATTGATTTAGGGCTAAGTTAGATTCCAAGCCAAATCGAGCCGAACCATGATTTTCCCAAATTAAAAGTTCAACTTGAATTTTGTGTGAATAAATGATATTTTATTCTAATTTATTAAAAATTATGAAGAGAAATATAAAGATTCTATTTTGAAACAAATTAGGCAATTTTTATTTTTTTTGGTTCATTGAGTTAATGACATTGGATATACTGGTCACGCATATCTTTTAGTATAGATATACAACACGGATGCACTCCTAGATAATATATTAATTAAGTGTTATTTTTTTTGACTTATTTCATAACAACCCTCATTATTGCTTTTTATAATATCAAGCTTCACTGTAGTACTTTTCATAAATCTATTCATTTCAATCTCAATTTACAATGTTCATGTCTTTTTAATCTTACAATTTTCTTATCATAATTCAATGTTTTTATAGCAGTGGTGATTATAGGCTTCAATGGCTGAAACGAAACTTTGCTTTATCTTAGTTGTTTTCATCGTAAACCCCTCATTTTTAAGGTAAATATCACACGATCATCGATGTTTTCATTTCGATTATAAATTTTTCCTATCGAGTCAAATTTTTAATCAAGCTTTTTGTTTAGTTTGACATATGCGTCAATTTCATGTACTTTTTTTAAGATTACATTGCAGGATGAAGATGAAGCTATCCTTAGTCTAACCCGTCAAGGTAGTAATGGCATGGAGACGATTAAGCTAGGCACAGACGTAAGAAGCATCAGCTTCATCTTCTTACTCCGTTTTTCTTTGTATGCTTTACTCACATTCCAAACATTAAGTATATTTTATGGAAAAATTAGAAACCTTCATCGTGTGCTTGGGAAGAGCCAACATTAAAAGACACCTGCACTGCTAGGGAAGCCAACAGTCATGAAGAAAAGGTAGAAACCTCTCCACGATAATGTGTAATTTTTGTTTTGTTTGAAGTCTATTTTTGTGTGCATTCATAGTTTTCATTTTATCTTAATTTCTCTTGTGTAAAATATCCAATTAGATTTTTTTTGGGCTGAATAATAATCAAATAAACCCTTTCAAGATCTAAAAGGTTTTTAATCTTCCATTGATATCAAAATAATCAAATTTAATATCAATTAGTAATTCTAAAAAAGCAAAATTAGTTTCTTTTTTTTTTTGAATTAAAGATATTGAGATTATCACATATGTTCCTGCTGTTTCACCACTTAAATTACATTACTCTTTTTTTTTAAATACTATCTTAAAAGTTTTTTCCTATAATTAAGACAATTTAATTTTGTCCTTTTTTATTACTCTTAATCTTATTAATCTATGATGTTATCCTTGTAGGAAATCGATAGGCAGCAACGCAGTGTTGCCTAATAAATGATGAAAAGAGGTGAAAGTTCAATGCCATGTTCCCTTGCTGCGTAAACTGAAAGAGGCAAAAGTTCCACCCTATGGTGTGGTAGAGATTAACTTAAGTTTACCAACTGCATCAATTGATGCTGGGGGAGATAAAAAAAGTGACTGTTTTTCTTTTGGTGCCCTTACAAATTTCTTATCTTTTGTGGTTTTTGAAACTATTATTCTTAATATTAGCTTGCATTAAATAACATTTAAGATATTCAAAGTTTTTTGAGGATGCTTGGCGTAATAAATTGAAATTGTGAGGATGTAAATGTTTTTGAATAATGTTTGTGTCCAAGAATCTTAGATGAGGCCTTCTAACTTAAATGTATTAATAGTTATTGATATGATTGAGAAGTTGCATGTTAGTTTGAAGTGTATGTATATACATACTTGAGACATTTATTATCAAATTTTATTGGATCCTTGACTGATGGGTGACTAATAAGAACGAACCAAATTATGCCTATTGTTAGTCAAACTTACAATGCATCCGTAACTATTTCAACAACTAGAAAAATATCAAGCACCACAAGAGGTTAGTTCTGCTGAAACCTTTAGTGGAAATTAAAATGCATATTCATGCAGTTTTCCATTTCATATTCCTTTTTTTTTTTTTTTTTGGAGGGGGGGGGGGGGGGGAAGGGGGGGATTAGAATGAAAGAAAGAGGCAAAACCATTAAAATTTAAGAGAAAAAGGCAAGATCTTGGTAAGTCACATGTCCTTTAGTTATCATATGTATCAAAACTTAATGATTGATTAATTTATAAATACAAACTTATTTTTATCAAATCACATCCTATTAATTTGCTCTCTTTTTTTAGTCTTGATAAAATTTAATTATTTTCATCCATAAGATTTTTCAAATCCAGCGAGATCTTACGAATATCAACATAAAATCCTTGGATGATGCTGATAAGTTAAATTATCCTTTCAATGTTTTAGACTGTTGCCCAAACCACTTCCAATAAAAATGAAGCTAAAGGTAAGTCTTTGAGAATATAAAGAAAAAGTACTTTATAGTTCTCCTTGTTTTTGTTTCATTTTTATTTTACTGACTTCTTTAATTTAATTCAATCTTACTACAGCCTAGTAAATCATTACTCAAGTTTGTGGGGCATATCAAGCAAATGAAGCTAGTGGCTTTCCACCCAAGAAACACGTAAGTTCTTTACTCATGCAATAGTGATGATGTGATCTGATTATGAAAAGTGAAAATTTGCTTAAGACATTGCAGAGTGGACACCCACTAGATCACTTTAGAAGGGCTGCATTGCAAGGTGCTTTACTAAGGAGAAAGAGTTTGAGCTAGAGTCTGAGATCAGCCATTTTTTATTTTGCCTTTTCTTTGATTTGATGACCTTTTTTTTTGTTTTGAAAAAAACATATGAGATGAAGATGTAGCCATGTCTGATCAAATCCGTCAAATTGGCAATGGCATGGAAAGGATCAGTTGGGCGTAGAGCCAAGAATAACTAATTTCATTTTCTTCTTCTATTTCTTTTTTCTCTTCTTTACTCACATTCGATTAAATCCATCAAAATGACAATGGCATGGAGAGGATCAGTTAAGCATAGAGCAAAGAAGAACCAATCTTATTTTCTTCTTTTATTTCTTTCTTTCTCTTCTCTACTCCCATTCCAAACCTTAAGCATATTTCTTCTATGAAGACATAAATCCACCTTTGTTCCACCTTTAATCCTCTTGAACATTGTATTTATTAGTAGCATTGGCTTAGTAATGTATTAATATTTCTAGAATTAGCTGTAAACTAAATAGGGCCTTAGGAGTTTCTTTTCATTTTTGGACATTGAGGATCTGTTAAAACAACTAACATTCTCTACGTTGGTTAAAAAAGATGAAAAAGATTAAGATATACATTTATTATCTACGAGAAAATTCTTTAGATAATAGTCAATAAAAACAACTCATACATTGTCTCATAAGTCCAATTAGCAAGTAGGTCTAGCAACAATATATTTTTAATCAAATTTAGCCTGATTGAGCCTTTTTACGAAAAAAAAAAAGTCCAATGGTTTTTAGCTTAAGTTTTATAATAATTGTTTTGAGTTTAATTGAAAGTATTTATTAAACTAACTTGCATAAATTTTATTGAATCGATTCAATATGGCTTATTTAAGATCAGTAAATTGACCCATTTAATATTCAATATGATAACCCATAATATGGTTATATATAATATGATAGGTTAAGCTTGGAGAAGGTCGTTTAAAAAGCCCAATGAGATTTTTTATTAGTTAGACTTGGGCCTATTTTAACCATAAATTGATTTTACTCATTAAAATTATTTTTTATTGAAAGAATTTGAAGTACTATGAAATGAAGCATTACCTTATTTATAAGTGACATCACTTGACGCAAATTAGATGTACTTGTCAATGCATATTTATTAATGATAGTTTCATAATTTTCTTTTAGCAAGTAAAAGTTTTGGTGAGTAAAAATTTGATTAGATGAATAAATTAAATCGAATCGTTGATTTCAAATAAGTTTAATTTAGTTTTTTAATTAAATTTAAATTTTTGCTCTTATTTGAGTAACAAATATTTAACTAGAACTATTAATTGGGTTGATTTAAGTTAAATACTAAAAAAATAAATCGAAATAGAATCAAATCGTATATGTGTGAATTTATTAAATTTTGCAAGTGAACTCATCATATTATTATGCTCTCAAATGCTCTCAACCTATCTAATAATACATATATATATATATATATATACAAGTAAATGTCCTTAAGCTAATTTTTTTTCCTATTAACTTATTTAAAAAAAATTCTTCTTTCTTTTTTCAGTTGCTCACTTTCAGTCAAGATTAAGTTTTTCTTCTTTTATTTCAAGTAAATTCTTAATTTATAATAAAATAATTAGTTTTCTAATAATTTTTTGTTTATATTAATAACAAAAAAAATAAATATCATTTTTTTGTCGCACTTCAATGATTATCGACGCATGTTCTTATTTGCTTTCATCTCATTATTGATATATATTTTTTAAAAGGTTTAAATTAGTTTTTGATTAATTTTGGGTTGTAGGTTGCAAAATCACTTGCATGATTAATTGGTCAAGAACAATATGGATGAGACTATGAAGATTATTTGCGAAATGGCCAATATTTTTAGTGTTCCCATTGGTATGCACCCCCAAGGTTTTCCATGGTTTGAGTTATATATTTTTCCTTTTCATTACATTTTTAATGAGTTTACTCTTTTATTGATTTAATGTATTAAACGAAAGAGAATGAATTTGAGAAGCAATTTTATGTTTTGTATTTCTGTATTTCAATTTTTCACTTTTTCCTATTTTTGGGCCAAATGAGAGATACATAAATCTATTGAGTGTACCTATATATCTTGACATCTAAATTGTGACCTTAGGAAAGGATGTTGATTCTTTTAGTTAATTGATTTCATTTTTTGTATTTCATAATGAATCTCTATAGATATCTTTATGATGATTTACATTCATTCTATTTTAATAATTTTTGTTGATCAACAACGAAAGGTTCTTGCTTTCAATGATTGATATCCTCAAAAGCTTTTTACATGAGTGTTGGTTCTTATTTTATGACACTTATGCTACTAGGGACACCAATAATTAAAACAATAGGGCACGGACTTCCACAATGGTAACATAATTTTGCTTTGATTTGAAGTTTCCTTTTTATGAAATGATGCCTTCATTGAGATTCTTTATCCAATTTTATCAAATTGGGATTAGTTTTGTATGATCCAACGATTTTTAAGTTCTTTAATATTCCAAAATCAAGATGAAGCCACTTTTGATCTAACCCATCAACTTGGCAATGAAATGGATGGGATCAAGTTGGCCCAAGCCAAGAAATACAAATTTCATCTTTTTATTCTATTCCTTTTTCTCTAACTTAATCACATTCCAACCATTAAATATATTGCCCTCACAAACTTATCAAGCATTCACAACAATTTTAACAACTAAAACAATAAGTACTATAAGAGGTTAGTTTGCCAAAACTTTTCATGAAAATTGAAGTGCATATACATACAAGTTTTCATTTTGTATTTCTTTTTTGAATTAAAAAGTAAGAAAAAGGTAAAAATCCTCATATTCAAGAGGAAAAGGCAAGTTCTTGGTAAGTCATGGTCCTTTGGTTATCATATGTTTTAACACTTAATGCTTGATTTATTTATAAATAAAAACTTACTTTTATCATATCACATCATATTGATTTGTTCTCTCCTTTTAGTTTTTATAAAATATAATTGTTTCTATCCACATGATTTTATAAATCCTTGGCTAAAAACTTGTGGATGTCAACATAGAATCCTTTTTGTCTTTTCAAAACCAATTGCTTCCAACAAAAATGAACTAGAAGGTAAACCTTCAAGGCTATAAAGAAAAGAGTACTATAGGTTTACCTTCAAGTTCATTTTTGTAGGAAACAGTTGGACCATGTTTTATCTTACCAATATCATCCACATCATGAGAGGAAAAAAAAAATTCTATATTGACATTTGCAAGTTTTTGGTCCTTAAGATTTGTAAAATCTTATGGATCAAAACAATTAGATTTTACAAACACTAAAAAGAGAAAAAAAAATTAATAAAATATGATATGATAAAAATCAGTTTTTGCCTGTAAATTAATCAATCATTAAGTCAAAGGATCGTGACTTACCAAGATCTTGCCTTTTCCTCTTGAATCTGAGGATTTTTACCTCATTCTTTCATACTAATTCAAACAAAGGAATATGAAATGAAAACTTGTGTGTATGTGAACTTTAGTTTTCATGAAGGGTTTTGGCCAGCTAACTTTTGTAGTGCTTCATATTGTTTTATTTGTTGAAATAATTGTGGATGCTCGATAATTTTATGAGGCAATATATTTAATGTTTGAAATGAGAATAAAGTTAGAGCAAAAGGAGTGGAAGAAGAAGATGAAATTAGTGCTTTAGGGCTTTGTACCCAACTTGATCCTATTCTTGACTTTGCTAAGTAGATGGATTGGACAAAAGGTGGCTTCAACTTGATCGATTGAATATAAAAGAACTTTAAAATCCTTGATCATGCAAAAATAATCTCGATTTGATGAAATTGATTCATATATAGAACAAAAAAATTAATTAAAAACTTGACTCAATTTACAAAATAACATTATAAATGAAAAAAGTGATTGTGCAAAATTTATCTTTAAATTGATAGGCTTGTAATGGAAAGAGATATAATAAAGGAAGATTCCCATTTTGACAATTAAAGCTTATATTGATCTTTGTTATGAAAATCTTAATTTGCTAATGAAAAGTAAGATGGTAAAATTAAAAATGTATGAGTAAATTGAAATTAAAGTGAATGGTTTGAAAAAAGATTCTCGTAAAGGTTAATAGTAATAGTAAAAGTCGATATAAAATAATTCAGAAAGTACATTTATTTAATTTATGTTAAATGGTATCTTTATTTTATTTTAACACATATCTAATATTATGAGTCTTTCTTTTCAAGAAAATTTTAGTTATCATTTTATTTACATGAAAATACACTTTGCAGTTTGACTTGCTAAAATAAACTTATAAAATGTTGTAAATTAGGAAAAGTAGATATTCATAATATAATAATTCAAAAATTATAATAATAATAATAATTATTGTTGTTGTTATTATTATTATTATAGAAAGTAAAAAAAAAAACAAATAAATTTACATAATTTAGTAATATACCTGCATCCCATGGGCTAAGAAAACTTCAAATACATGGAGAGATTATTCACTGGCTCTTACTATCAGAACTCTCCCCCAAGAAAAAACTTCACAAGGAGCCATAACTCTAAATA
The DNA here is from genome assembly GCA_021397835.1 of Moringa oleifera. NCBI lineage: Eukaryota > Viridiplantae > Streptophyta > Magnoliopsida > Brassicales > Moringaceae > Moringa > Moringa oleifera. Next base: position 5,669,738 of record JAJFZO010000168.1, read on the forward strand.
TGTAGAATATACAAAATAGAAATGAGATACTTAGAACCCTCTCCCCCTTGGTATTTATGGAGAAAAATAAGAATCAGATAACTATCAAAAAATATAACTATCTTTCATGATAATTTTAAAGACGATAATTATCTTCAAAATAATTACCAAAAATATTGAAAACATTCATGTAAATACCAAATCTAGATAAAGATAAGATCAACAAAGTTTGAGACAATAGCCAGAGAATAGGATAAAAACAAGTTTGCAAAATCTTATATCAATCTAGAACTATTTGTCAAATAGTATGCATAGACAAGAATAGTAGCCTTGTAATTTTACAAGATCGAATAGCAAAATTTCTCTAATTCATGTCAGGCTGCATCACTTACAAACATAGTTAGACTGAATAGGGAGAAAGCAGCCCAGTTATTCATGGTCTCAATAATTTGTTCTAAAGGATGTATACAGGAAGGAAAAAAAAAAAACTTTCTTACTTTATATTGTAATTGAGGGCTAGAAAGAATGAAAGAAATGAGAGGATCAATTGGGTTATTCTTAGTTCTTAATGTTCACTTCCCTTCCTGTTGGAAAAGATTTATTCTTTTTCTTCAATGAAGATATTACTTTCTTGGCCAAAACCCTTTCTTTATATATGAATAGCTCTATTGCCATCAGTTACCACAGACCAAACAAGAAAGAATCAAAGAAATAGAAGCTGAGCAGCAGGCAAAGCTACACTCCCAGCCTGATAACCTTCATTACTTAAAGAAGAAACTGGCCTGAAAAGAAAACACTTCAACAACTTCATTATGTCTTCCACAACAGGTGTGGACACTGATTAACCCACCTGGTTCCATTTCTGATTTCGTAGCCTTATTAGCTCATTTCTGCTTGCTCCACTGACAATTTTCAGATTACAGTCGTGAACTGGCAAAGGAGATTGAGCCCAGTTGCCTGCTTCTTGAATATGTTAGAGCAGATATAACAGTGCCCACTAATGTATTCCTCTTGTTTCCTTCCCACTTTTCTGGTTTAAAAAAAAAAACCAATTGCAGGGTGTCTGAATTAGGTTGGTAACAGGTATGAACTGGGTAATCTCCTGCATATCTTCAGAATTCTCCAACATAAAATGATGGACAAACTGGTTCCTCTGGGCAGCTGAATTGGGTCATCTTATTCTAGAGTCAAGGTGAACCCAAGTGATTATAAGGGTTAACCTGAGGTCTTGGACTTTGATGGGCTTGGACTGCTACTGGGTCTCAATGAGGGATTGGTCTCCACAAGCTGGGCTTAAACTTGCACCTTTTGACTACGTGTCATAATTTAACTGCCTATTTCTTTTTATTTCAAATTTGCCCCTACTTTTCTATTTATTCACCAAACATACTCAGATCACCATTTTAGCCAGATAGGATAAGTCTCGCGCTTTACTACTCTTCACTGGCCACAGCAATGGCAGCAACGGCAGCTCTCTCATCTTTCTCTTCTCTTTCTCTCCATGCACCTTCCTCACGCCTTTCTCTCGTCGTTGTGAAGCCCTTTAATTCCTTCTCTCAACTCCCAAAATTGTCACTTTTCTATCTTTCCTTTGGCCACACAAAACCCACCCATGGCCTCTCTATCAAAGCGAAATCCAGCGACATTGACACCACCTTCTTCGACAATGTTGACCCAGAAGTAGATAACATTGTTTTCGATCCGCCGTCCCCGCCCGAAGGCTTTGTTCCACCTCCTTACTTCGACGAGGAAGCCATGGAGACGGATGAACAGATAGCCGCCGCGTATGAGGAGTTGTATGGGCCCGCATACAGTGGTGAGACTTTATTGGGAAACGACATATACGTGATGGATTCTAAGGTGAAGAAGACAAGTGGCTTTGGTAAAGTAAAGAAAGAGAAGCCCAAAGATGGATTCGAGGAGAGGGTGGTTCAGGTCAGGAGAGTAACCAAGGTGGTGAAAGGAGGGAAGCAATTGAATTTTAGAGCAATTGTGGTGGTTGGGGACAAGCAGGGGCAAGTGGGTGTCGGTGTAGGGAAGGCTAAGGAAGTGATTGCGGCTGTGCAGAAATCGGCTATTAACGCTAGGAGGAACATTGTCAGGGTTCCTATGACCAAGTACTTGACGTTTCCTCATAGGTATGGAGTTAGAGTGGTTTTTTTTATGGGTTTTCTATTTTGGCTTGTTTGTGGGTTACCTTTGAATTGTTAATTAATGTGTGGGTGTGAACAAAATTCAAAATTTTGGACATTGATATTTAAACTTGCTAAATGAACATGCTCTGACACATTGGAATTTTGGTATTCAGTTTGGTTATTTTGCAGATGAACTCTTTGTTTCAAGCGCAACATTCTTTTTTGTGAATTTTTGAAGTTAACTTTATGAAGGCTTAAAACTCCACATGCATTCTCCAATTGTTCCCATAACATTGTAGCTAATCATTCAGGGAAGTGGTCCTTATGCTGCTAGGATGAGAAGCTTTTCATGATCAGTCAAGGTTTTTCTGTCTAGCCATAGGGATATCTAAGTTGCCTTAGAAAGGCTGAGTATACATTTGGTATTTTATTTGATGGTCTACATGTGTGCAAGTTGGGTCAAGTTTCAGTCTTTTTCACTCATGAGAGTTCATTCAACTCAGATTCTCATTGTGAGCTATAGTTTAAATAAGCCAGTGATTTTAGATGATCAAGGATCTGTCTCAGGCACATGCCAAGAGTTCTTTTGGTGTCTTTCTTTCCTACACTGATGATATCTTGGTTTTGATACAAATATAATTTGGAAAATTGCCGCAACTACTATATGAGACTGACAAGATTAGTTGGCCGTCTCTATCTAAGACGAAACCAAGTCAGCATATTGACAGTTAATTTTTTTTCTTTTTTTTTTTTTTGGGAGATCTAGTACGAGCAGTTGTAAATTATTATTGTTAATGTCTATAACTTCTCAATCCTTCTGCTTGGTTTCTTGCCCTTGTGTTCATCATAGTTTTTTTGGAAAGCTGTAGTGAGATGTAAAAGACTGTTATAGAAACCTCATTTAGCCTCTGCAAAAGACTAGGAGTTTAACTCTTCCAACTAAAGAAATGTAGAGAAGAATTCTGCTTATGTAACCCATCCAGATTTGAGATCACTTTGTGATATGAGTATCATAATGGCTGGCATATCGATAACTTGGATATCACATATTGCTTATTTCATGTCCTTTAAGAATATATATAATTTAATGAGAAAGCTACAATTTCAATATGCATTTGTTAATTCTTTTTGGCTAATGAACAACAGATCTGAGGGTGACTATGGGGCAGCAAAGGTGATGCTTAGACCTGCTTCACCGGGTACAGGAGTGATTGCTGGAGGTGCTGTAAGAATTGTACTCGAAATGGCTGGGGTTGAGAATGCCTTAGGAAAGCAACTTGGAAGCAAGAATGCCCTCAACAATGCCAGAGCAACAGTTGTTGCGGTGATGAAAATGAGGCAGTTCAGTGATGTTGCTCGTGAGCGTGGAATTCCCATGGAAGAACTCTGGAAGTGATGGTTTTAGAAGCAGCTCTTTTTTCTTACATAATTCGTTGCAGATTATGTACCAGTGGTTTTTTGAAAAAAAAAAAAAAAGCAAGCCAAGCCTAAAACAAATTTGAGGCAGTTGGTCATGGCTTATCTGGTCAGTTTATCTGATTTGCTTTTTCAAATCAATGCCAAGTTTGATCTTCTGTACAAGACTCACTTAACAAATCATCTTTATGCTGCAGATTGTTGTAGAAAATACTTGATTTCTTTTGTCCTTTACATTTCTAGATGAACATTGTCTTTCACTTGTAAATTATGAAGTTTACATGCCATAGACTTGCAATCATCCTTTAAAACACTGCTGATTTTTTGGAACACAACTGGTTATCAATACTACAAATTCCCTGTTGCCTGAGGTTTGACAGCAACTACAGAGGTACCCTTAAGATGCAGCTGTTCATGATTATGTGGCGTGGAAATTCTGTTGGTGGTCAGCTAAGCCATGTTACTCATTGACATGATATTTCCATTAGTACCTTCTCTGGTTAACAAATTGATAAAGATTTTCTTATAACTCTTTGAGAAATCCTGTGATGCAAGAAACAAGCTATGGTGGGATGTTGGACCTGAATCCGATAAAGCTCCTTTGCTAAATTTAGTGATGGACAAATCATTTTAAGAGAGCTTTTTCTTGTCTGCTCTGGAAAAGAAGCTCAAAAACCCAGGCATGTGGCCAAAAAGCAATAGAAACGGTATATTGAATGGCAATTTGTTTTTAACAGTTGATATATTTTGGCTGTATAAGTTCTATCTATGCTTATATAAAATGCCTCAATGAAACACTATAACTGACCATATCTGCTTGTTGTTTCTCTAACTAGAGGTATACCTTTATCATGGCAATTGTTGCGGAGTTTTCTTAACTCTGCCAACATTACCATTTCTCTTTGTGTCCAGGACTAATGAGATAACTCAAGTATAAATGTTTGCTGACTTTAAGAAGGATCTCATCTCCATAACTTTACACACTTGTCATGGCTTGCTGAGGCGACCATTTCAGTTTCCAGGGAATCTGCAACTGAAGAAATCAGACCATTATGTGCTTGAATTGTCCATGTTTTGCTGCCCTCTGCCGGATTCCACAATGTTAGGTTCTGTGAAAAAACACTGAACAGTTAGCTCTCCCCAGCAAGTAATACTACAAAGAGGACTTGATGTGCATTGCAAAAAGGAGAGTATATCTATGACTCTTGTTACAGAAAAATTGTCTAACTATATCAGCTGCTACAGGTCAAAAGTTCAAATCAGTTGAATCTGACAGCAAAGATGTCATGAAGTAACAGTTTACCTGATAAGCTCCAACGATCAAGAGTGGGGAGTATCCAGGGTGAAATGTGCATGCTTGGAATCTGTTTCCATTTGCATGCAATTCATGTATGCATTCTCCGCTGCCAGTGGCTGACCATACTCGTACAGAGTCTTCACTTACTGAGGCAATATACTTGCCACTTGAATCCCAGCAGATTGAAATGACTTCTCTCTGATGTCCCTGATAGAGAACATTCAGCAAGGAAATAGCATGTAAGAAGTTGAAAAATCAATGCATACGAGGAAGATATATATTAACATTTAAAGAGAACTGAATTAATGTTAAAAAGATACCTTCAAGAGCAACACAGAGCTGCCAGTGTCAAAATCGATTATGTTGACATAATTTCCCACTGCAGTTGCCAACAAGCTCCCCGTCCAAGGCTGAAACCTGACTCTTTTAGTAGCTCCCTGTAATTACTCAGAAGAAAGAAAAATGAGTTGAAAGTAAATGTATGTGAATCTTTTTCAGATTGTCGATATTCACAAAAGTTCACAGAACAAGTAATTTTCAGAATTCTGAAAGGGGCAGTCTCTTTGGCACAGGCTTCTTTAGCGATGACAGAAACCATCGCCATGCTTGGAGATACTACGTGAATTACGTGGAACATAACTAATCAATTCTCATAGCCACACTTACGTTACCACTAGATCCTAAAAATGTCATGTTTGAGATCTGACCTTGTTGACCCGTGTGCAAACACATTGGTTCACGTTCCACAATCGGATCACATCATTACTATCACACGAGCAAAGAATATCGGTGTTTCTTGGGTGAAAATCCACCGACATCACTTGGTCGTCATGCCCCACAAGCGTCAGCGGTGATTTAGCAGGCTGCAGCAACCAAGAATTATATTAAAGGAGTCCTTTCATACTAACAAAAATGAGACACAAACAAGGAAATTTTGATCTCCTTTTTCCATCGAATAATAAAAGAAAGAGATTTTAAAAGGCTCAGTTATGCTCATTTTAAATGATACTATAGAAGTTCAAAATCTATATCAGATGAAGAATGGCAAGAGAAATAGTTACTCTGGCTGCATCCCATATTTTAACTGATTTGTCAAAGGAAGATGAGGCAACTATGGTAGAATTAGGTCTAAACCGAATATCTGTGATGATATGAGAATGGCTGTCTATGGTACTATAGAGGGCAAACGTTTCAGTATTTCCCAGCAAAACCTGCCAGCAGATAATTTATATTAGCTCCAAATTCATGGAGAAGATCTTGCAAAACTGACAATAATCAGCTAAGCTATATTAATATTGATAATATCAGTCCACCTTTTTTTCATGCCCACCACTAGCCAATATCTTGCCATCTGATGAGAAATCGCAGCACAGAATCTTGGTGTTGCTCAAGTGGAAGCAGCCAACCTCGTCAAAAGAAAAATCTAGCAAATGGTAGAAAGGTATACTGTTAACAGCACCAATTAACAACTGGAAAGACACAGCTGAACATCTATTTCCTATTTTCTTCTTTCCAGATTAACTATTTCTGGCGTAATTTGAGGATTTGCAGAAATAAAAACTTTTCTATAAATAACTAATTAATCAATGTTTGTCAATTATTCTCCCCAAATTTCTCCATTTAATCATGAACATTAACATGTGATGATCAATGTATAAAATATAAGAGAAAAAGTTTACGTCATCCAGAAAGGTTTACCTTCAGGTTCATCTTTGTTGGAAGCAGTTGGCCGACGTTCCAAATTTTTGAAAGGAGAATTTACGTTATGATCATCATCTTCCTTATCAGACAAAAAGGACTCAACAGTGTCATCCGCAAGTTTTTGATCTTCGGAATTTGTAGATTCCTGTGGATGGAAACAATTAGATTCTATAAAAACTAAAAGAAGAGAGCAAATTAATAGAATGTGATCTGATAAAAATAAGTTTCTATTTACAAATTAATCAGGCATTAAGTTTTCATATATATATGATAGCCAAAGGACTATGACTTACCACGATCTTGTCTTTTCCTCTTGAATCTGATAATTTTTGCTTCTTCCTTTCATTCTAATTCGAAGAAGAGAATATGAAACTTGTGTGTGTACTCATTTTAATTTCTATGAAAAGTTTTGGCGGAACTTACCTCCTGTAGAGCTTGATCCTGTTCTACCTGTTGAGATAGTTGTGGCTGCTCTATAGTTTGATTCACAGGGGGCATAATCTACTTGTCATTATCAGCAACTCCTCATTAGTGAAGGATCCATGAAAATTTTAAAACAAAATGCAACAAATTTCAAACAGGAAATGCCTGAAGTAGGTATGTACACTTAAAACCTGCCTGCAACTTCAAATTCATTTTACTAAGCATCTAACAAGTTCAAGTCAGAAGGCCTCATCTAAGATTCCTTGGACTCAAACATCGAAAAAAAGAAACATATCTTTCCTCATGCTTTCAATTTATTACTCTGGATCTTCCTCGTATATTTGTAGCCTAACATACTCTATATCATTTCGTTATGTAATCTTGGCCTGTTGGAGAGGTCAAAGTGCAAAATTTGCCATTTTTACTGACCTGTTTATCCTTCCCACTTTGATCACTCATAGGAAGCACTGGATTCTCATGACCCATTGGGTTAGAGCTTGTAGGAAAGGGGAACACCTGCTTGCTGGGTGAACCGGAGGGTCCTTCACCAAAGAGTGACGCCTGATAGGACAAATAAGGGTGAGTATGGTCAAGTTGCAATTAAACAAACACTTCAGTTGATTTTGGAAAGGCTTAAAACTCAAAATAAGAAAGAAACCCACATTCTTTAACTAAAATTTCAGAAGTAAAAGGCTCCAACTTACATCAAGAGTCCATGCGTTTTGTGGTGGAATCAGATTGACTCCTGTATTCATCTCTGCAAAGAAACGGTCGAAAAGAAAATAGCATATAGTAAGTAGGAGATGAACAAGAACATTGATAGTATTCAGTATTGGAAAGGTCAAATTGTGAGACGTAGAAAAACCTGCACCTGGAAGTCCACTTGCTCCACAGAGGTTGGGACCTACAGTCATGTTATTACTTCCCATGGTAAATTGATTTCTATCATCCTGCAGAATTTGTGAAACATTTTAGTATTCAGCTAGTTATAACAATTCAGGGTTCCAGAAACAAATAGTTGAGACCATACTCCCACAATGTTCTCTTCAGCCTGATTATGGAATTGTTGCTGCAGGTGGCTGATACACATGAAAGTCAAAGAAAGTGATAAGAAATCAACTATTCAGCAGAAAAGCCAGTCGACAATATCTATCAATCATCATGATGAAAATTCATTTAAGGTAACTGCAAAGATCCCTTACGGTTCCATTCAGCTCTCTTTTTCTTCTTTAAGTTAAAATGATAAGAAATAAGAGAGACACCCAGAGAACAAACACATATCTCAATGTACCTTGAAGAAGTTGCAGCAGATGGGAAGAAACATAATTGACTGACATCAATAAATTGTTGGCTGGGATCATGTTCTCCCAACTGATGCATCAGCTGCCCTTCTTCATAGCCATTTGCAGCCATTAAAGACGAAGCTTCAAAGTTTGAACCAACAGGATACTGTTCTTGCATCATCTGAGTCATTCCAAAGTCAGGAAATGCAGGATTGATATCTTGCAGTTGATTGCCAACATCTCCAGCCTGAAACTGGAACAAAGAACTCCTATGAATGCACCATCTCACAAAAGAAAAGTTCAAATTAAACCAAAATTATATGTTACCATGAAGGAGGTCTCAGCCCTTCCTTGATGACTGCTAGCCCCCCTAGCAGCATAAACGTCATAAAATATGGACCACCATTCATGTAAAAATCCCTTGGGGGTATCAATGGCTGAAAACATTGATCAACACTCACAAAATTTATGAAAGTAGAATCAACATAAATCATCACAAGGACATCTATATAGGATCACTCTGAGAAACAATTTACACTTCAAGACACATACACTTAACAGATTTATGCATTCCTATTTCTTTTGGAAGAAAAAGAGAAATAAGGTATTAAATCATGAACCGATCAAAGAAAGGGGAAAAATAAAAATTGAAATACAAAACTTGATCAACATTACTAGGGCCTCACAAATCTCATCTCTTTGGTTCAGTACACTGATTCAGTACTCAAAATGTAATAAAAAGAGAAATATAATTCAGACAAACAGCGCAATCTTCGGACACATACCGGGGGGAGAGTTGAAAACATTAGCCTCTCTGCGGAAAATCTCTGCAGTCCCATGCATATTTTTCTTCACCAAGTAATCGTGCAAGTAAAGTTGAAGCCTGCAACCCAAAATCAATCAAAAAGTAATTTTAAGCCCTTAAAAAAATTATGTCAATCAGATAAAAGCAAACAAGGCATAATCGACAACCATGTGAAATGCATCAAAACAGCCGATGAAACTCACATTTTTTCGGCATCCCAATTGAGACCAGAAGCCATAATCTCTTTCAAGAACAATCTGTATCGAAGGAAATTAGGCGATTAGGAAATCAAAATGAAAGCAAACACTAGAATGAGTAGGTACAGATTGAGGGCCGGGTATGACTGAATATATAAGGAGGCAATGAATTAAATTTGAAAACGGACTCGTCGATATATGAAAAAGAAACGTATGAAACAGCCAAGGAGAGACAGACACATCACACATTGGAAAATCGACAGAGGGTGGTAACTTTGAGTAGCTAACCAGCAGGTGACACTGGCACTGCCATGCAAAAAAGAGAACGAAAATAAGCAAACAAAATCGGCTCTTTCTAGAGAGAGAGAAGGAGGAGGAGGAGGAAGAAGGTTGCTGGTGACATACCATGGCTATGGATACTGGGTGAGTCGCACTACACTGTTTTGGCTCCTCTTGAACACGGTCAAGGGTGCATGGTGAAGTGTACGGACTCCTGCAATGCTTGTGCATGACAAAGACTTCAAGCTCTGTGGTTTCTAATCATGAAGTATGTTCTTCTCAACAGTACACTGTGAAATCCTCTGGTTTCTTCTTCTTCTTTTTTTCCGGGACATTTCTCAACAAAATCAAAGTAGCATCCAATCAGAAACTATGATTTCCTTTCACTGATTGAAAAATGTAATGATAATAGAAAATTAAATTTACTATTCATCATTTAAAATTACATGTTGGTAGCCATTAACTTAGAGAAATATCCATTATTATTCAAAAACACCTCGCCTCTCTAATGATCTTGAAGTCTGTCATCTTCATAAATGATCCAAACTAGCTTTCAAATGTTCCAAAAAAAAAAGAATTGAAAAAATGATTTATTTAAGACTGATTACGAGATTAATGATCCTAATAGAGTTATGACACTAGTTAACTTGAGTAACCAAATTTTAATTACAATTGGAACAAACTCAAGCCTTAAAATCAAATTATAATCGACAATAATTAGGTACTAATTAGGGTTCATTTAAGTGGAAATATGTGAACTGAGCAATTTCAAGCACTTAAAAAGGTAAAAATGGAAATACAGAAATTGTTTTCTGTCAATATGTTATTACAACTTTATTGATCAAATTTTTGTTTAACTTAAAATGAATGGGTTCCATACCGTTATAACTAAATTAAACATCATATAGTTATTTACCGGAATTGAACCGGGATTACTAACTTCTTCGAACCGGCATCATAAAGTTACAACTAAATCAAACCGGTATCATATAATTATTTAACAGAATTAAACCGGTACTAAAAATCATTTAATTATTTACCAAAAATTTTTTGTCTTTATGTTTTATTTAACTGAATTTTGAGTCATTTTTATACAGTAATAACTAAATCCAACCGATATCATATAGTTATTTAACTTAATTGAACCACTATCATAAAGATGTAACTAAATCAATCCAACATCAAATAATTATTTAATTAAATTGAACTGAAACGTAATGTTTATATCTTGATGTGTTATTATGAATTCTTCAATATTTATTACTAATTTGAGTCCATATTATATAGTTATAATTGAATCAAATCGATAATCAAATAATTTTATTTAGCTTACTTATATAAACCAGCATCAAACATATCAATATCAAAGAATTATTTTAATTCAACTAGATCGATTAATCGTTCTAACCTAGATGGTCCGCTATAATTTCTACAATACAAATGATTTTTGTTGTATTAAATCAATTGGGTTGAAATCAGATGATTCTAAATTTGTGATAATGTTTTACATTGAGAGTCTATTATTTATTTAAAAAGTGTGTTAGTTGTTTGTTTTTATTTACTTATTTTATGGTTATAAAATCACACATATATTTTTTTATATATAATTAAAAAAAACTTTCACATCTCACCTAATCTAGAAAATACTTTTATAGAGTCATTATGATGTTAATTTAGAAAAATCTATATCTTACACAAGAAGTAAACAAATAAGATAAATTAAAATGGAAAATAATTAACAAGACAAACTTTGAATAACAAATAAACATCCAATTTTAAAATATAAAAATAAAATAAGCTTACGTTATAATAAATTTCATCTATGCTGAAAATATTAAAATGTACTGTATTTTTATTTTTTAAATAATCATAAATAAAAAATTTCCAAAATTTAATTTGAATTTTTTGTATTTTATAATAAAGTAGTTTTAACATTAAATATGCAACTCAAATTCTACTCAATTGTCAACTTGAAATCAATACCTGAAATTAACTTAATCTAATTTCACTAATGATAAAACCTCCTTGTAAAACATATATATATATAATCATGTATTAACAAACTCAATCCTACTAATAATATTATTGAAAATTGAATTTGAAATATAATGTATTAAATTCAAAAAATTATAAATCAAATTTACAAATCATAAATCAACTCATTAAAATCGATGTATAAATTAACGAGTAAAATTTGTTTCGTTTATTTATATTTAAATTATATTTTATTTAAAAATATTATAAATATAAACAATTTATCAATCAAAAATTAATAAATAATTCATTAATATTTTTATTATTTTTAATATATATCAAATTAATATAATATATATCACATATATAAAAATATGAATATCACATATATAAATTAAATCTCTAACAAATTATCAAATTTTATGTTATATCGTATTGAAAAATAAAATATTTTATATCATATATTTTTTAATTTATACATTTTTAATAAATTAATTCATCTTATAAAAGCGAATCTATTTTTGTTTAATCTATTTATTTTTCAAAAAAATAAATATCTAATATTAGAAATTTATTAATATTATATATTAAAATTTATTTTATAATTAAATAATAACGCATAATTTTTTTAATTCTATTGATTTCAGTACTTAAAAAATTACTAAATTTGTTTTCATAAATTTAAAATTTTAAATTTAACAAATTTCATATTATTTATTTGTATATTAAAAAATTACTTATTTATCTCTCTTACTTTAAATAATACACCATTTATTAAATCAAACTCATAAAATTTATTAAAGGTATAAAATCTGTTTAAAATTTAATAAAATAACTCATAAATATAATCTGATAAATTGAAGTAATAAATAAATTACAAATCACATTTTTTAAATCAACAAATTCAGTCCCAACCCATTCAATTAAAAGACCTATCAAGCTTTGTATAAAACCAAGCTCAAACCATAAATTTAAAGGCCAATCTAATTGGATCCAATGCCCATGCTGTCGTTGAAATCTCCCATGGCAAGAATCTCACAATATACAATATATAAAGGTTTGATTTTTCAAATTTTATAAATAAGTTTTACATCTTTGATGCAACTAAAATTTTAAAATAAAAGATTTCTTCAATTAATCAACATCAATCAAAATAATTCAATGTCCGAATCCATTATGACAAAATCAAATGCTTGCTCCAACCCACACCAAGTAATTAATTAGTAACACAGCCTCAGCTTAAAATGTCAAGAAAAAATTGGAGCACCAATTTTCTTAAAAGCTTAAGCGCTTTACAATTTTGAATAAGCTTTCAAGACATATTGCTCCAACTCCCTCCATTTTGAATCACTACTCTCACTCACAGATTCCTTGCCAACCGAGAAAGCTTTTTCGACAACAAATTGCTAAGCATGCATAGGGCCGCAACGTACCAAGTGGGCATGAATATGAAAGTTAAGAAGTTTGGCATCTTTTTATCTATAAGAGATGAGAATGGCATCCAAGAAAGGGAAATGAATAAAGGGGAAAGCAAACCAATAAAAAAGACCAAGGCCGGAGTACTATATACCTAATGGTTTTCCGAAACATTCAAAATCACAAGGGCATGAAAGACATGAAGTTCTTGCTTCAGCTCCCATGCTGCTCGTGTTTCTGCTTCATCAAGCCCAAGAAGAGCAAAGACAAGGAGAAGGCAATGAAGAGCGATTGACAGACAGTTCTGCGCAAACCATGAACTTTCAAGAGAATCTGCCTGCTGTCCTTTCAATGTGTTCTTCTCAAATCTTTCGGAAGGAATGCATCCCGTGAGTTGAATAGTGGTTTCTTTGTTGATGATGCAATGACTTGTAATCCCTTATGAATAACAAGAAAAGAAATTTTTAACTAGTTGATCATCGTGTATGATCGTTCGGCACCAAGTCCATCTCCCGCATTTGATGCTCAACTGAAACAAGACCAGTTTGCGCAAGAAACCTGTACATGATATTGAACCAGTGGTTAGATAGTCTTCAATAAGAAATGTTTCCAGAAAATCTTATACAAGATATCATTCTGCAAATTCATGTCATCTCTTAGTAATTAAAGTAATTCCAGTCGCATCCCAAACTCAAACAGGTCATGATGGACACTCAAGAACATTACTCAAGACCATACCAAGAGAACTCAATTCAACTGCTATCTAACTCACCTTACTGTCTTGATTTACAGATCCAATGCTTTGACATTGCATCGGCATCAAGAAAATACCATGACACAAATGAGGATGTCGGGGAACCCAAAAGTAAAAGATACAAGAAAACCCAAAATTTCAAGGTTTAGACATTCAATTGCAATGGATTTCATGACACATCAGGTATATAAGTCATCAGATAGTTAAATGCAATTAACTAGAACAAGTATTCTGCTTAGAACAGTTGTCATGTAACCTGCCTATGCTGTCTCTATATCTAAAATGTTGCAAAGACTGATTTGATCATCATTTTGAAGACCTACCTTCAGAATCTTACCAGAATGTTTCATTTTAGATGCTATGTAATAGAACATAAAAGACTAATGGACCTGAAGTATGCCCATCTTCAGAAGAGCAGCATCATTAACCAAGTAGTTGTTCTCCATCTATTCAGAACCATCTAACAGGACTGCCTTCGCCGGAGCCAAAGGTGCTTCAGGGTAAACAAAATTTATGTCCGAAGCAATCACATCTCTGATCTGACATCACGAGAATGTCCAAATTTTATAATTGGAAGGATTGCTCATCCAAGTGATATGCTTTCAGTGTAAAAGAATTAGGATCCATGGAAGACCCATACTGTTTCTGGATGGAAGTTGTTTTGTGGGATCAAGACTTGGGCCTGCCTGGATGGGTTCTCTGTCTTTAAAAAAGAAAGAACTAGGATGTATAGATATCTTAATGCTAGTAAGTTTTCTGATAGCTGCCTGATAAGCAGCATCTATCACCGTTTTGGTAGAAAACCCGTGTTTCCACAGACCATCCTTGCAGACCCAAGACCTCACTTTAGGTAGCAAAGAAATCAAATTTCACAACCAGAATTAATACTTCAGCCGGTTTGAACTTGCATTTCATCAAACTTTGGCTTAAAATTACCCAAAATAAGGTCCCCAATCAACAATATCTGCCTTTGACAATCCACCCTTTTCTCCTTTTCTGCCTATTTTCTTTGCTCACCAAAATCAGATACAATAGTTCATCTGATCTTAGCTCAAACAGAACAAGAACAACATGAACACACAGAAACTGAAGTCGTTCACTGGGCATGATATACCCAACAGCCATAAGAAGGTAATAGCCAGCATTCCAATACAAGAAGAAGCACCAGAAAACCTAATTATAATCCCTAGCCCCAACCCAGGGATCTAACTAAGCAAAGCATCAATTTATTTGCTTGGATCACTCCTAAATCAATCAGACACCATCACAGATGAAGCAGCTATATCCATTTGACAGAACCAACAAACCAATAGACTCAATCTTCAATTTATCAGTACAGTGAACAGTTTGCAGAGAATCAATATATGCAGTGAAAACAAAAGAAACTGTACACGAAAGATCATGATACCATGCAATACATAACAGCAAATCCAAAAAGATGAGAGAATCGAAAGCAAATCGAACAACTACACTAACGCATACAGAATTGAAGTACCAGTTAAGGAGCAAGAAAAGTGCGGCTGCGATTAGAACGAGAAAAGCAACATGAAGTATCAGTGAAGAGTCACTGGCAGAGAATGCTAAGCCGAGCATAACAGCAAGACACAGACCCAGCATCACAAACGCCGATTTTAGAGTATTCCATGTCGGGCCCTGAAATCCAAACAACAGAAGGATCAAACCTTGGCCCCGACTATGATTAAAGTATATATTGACAGCTCTATAGATGCAGATGGGAAATAAGAATAGTACGGACATTGACACCAGGAGTTAGAGCTCCAAGTAAAACAGCTTGTGTTGATGATATATCCGTTCCGGAAGATTGCTTGTTTTCCATTTCTGGGTAGTCACCGATTTGGAGATGGAGCTACAGCATTTGAGACCCAGAAACAGAGATTAACAGAAAAGAAAAAGGCGTTGACTTGGGCTCCCGAATTTGTACTTTAAGCCCTCATTGGCTATTGGGTTGCTGTTAGATGACCTCAGTCCATCGTTTTCAATCCCACACCAGAAAGTAGTCAGTTTCTGGCCCAACGTGAGACCCAAAACTTCATAAGCCATAATATAAAGGGCGAAAACATTACTGGAAGTTCAACTCAAGAACAAGAGTACCTCCATCAGTAACCGTGACAGCCTCCAAGGATTCAAAAATGTCCTCTTGATACGACATGTAGGACAATTTTTCTTTGGAATAGGTTCTTCGGTCAAAGCTGTTAGGCCATCTCCAACCCAAAACACCAAATTTAACATCAATTTGATGTTAAAAAAGAATCTTTTTAGAATATTCTAACATCAAATTTTTTTCATCTCCACCCCATTGACACCAAATTGGTGTTATAATATTATTTTAATAATATAAATAATAATTTTTAATAAAAATATTTATAAATATTAATTAATTTATAAATATTTTTAAAATAATTAATATAATTTAAAATTTTTAAATTAAAAACAAATGAAAATTATTATTATTTTAATAATATAAATAATTGATTCTATAAAAGATCCGATATTACGTGAAGTTATTCGAAATGAGCAAATAAAAATTTATGCAAAACGAGGTCGAGATCACCAATATGAAGGAGTTAATGGATCATTTAATCATTTTGATCAATATTTTGGTGATGTAGGAGGAAGTGGAGATGACTTTCCCACATTTTAAATAGTTTTAAGGTTAGTTTATTATTGTTAAAGTATTTTAATTTTAATTAATGTTGTAATTTCAGTTTAAGTTGTAATCGTTAATGTGTTGTTATTGCAATTGTACTGTGTTATCAATTGAAAAAAATTTATTTTTATCATGTTCATGCAAAATTTAAATTATATCATAAATTATAAATTATTTTAAATTTTTATATATTTTTAAATAATAATATTAATAGTATATATAATTTTATTATTAATTAAATAAATTATTATTATTAATAATTTAAATAAAACAAAATTATATATTAAATATTAGTCTTATTTTGAAGATCTTGATGAGATATTCTTAATGGTATAATTTTTTTTTAATAATATCATATATTTATTAAATTATTAATTAAAAATATATTTGATTTAAAACCTTTTAAAAAAGTAATTTATAAAAAATATATATTTTTTAATATATCATTAATTTGGTGCAGTACTGTAACTGCACCAAATTGGTGAACCCAATTTACCGTCTCGTTGGAGACGGTTTCTCACCAATTTTGATGACAAATTACCGTTTTGCCGTCTCGTTGAAGATGGCCTTACTACAAATAAAATCTTCCATTCGGCAGCAAAAATCATGGAATGTTGAAAATCTCATCAGAACAGTAAGAGAACCGACATAATATTACATAATCATGTGTACGACTGTGGCAAGGTGAAGTTTTTCTTACACGATTTCTTGTATCACCTCTGTGAGATCATACTAAAGCATACATGCACATATATAGTTACATACTAGCTAGCAGAGTTCTGCCTACCAACATCTAGTCTTACAGGTAACTGTGCTGGATGAAGATCCGTAAGGACAAAACAAACTCTTTTAAGCTTGTGGCTGTGTGGACAGTTCAGTTTCCCATGTAAGTAGGACCTCTCAGGGCTGAATCCCGCTGGAGTAACCATTCTTTCTCCTTAAGATACTGCAGAAGTGGCTGTGGCTCAAATCTAAGATCTGTCATAGCTCCACAGCCATAAGGACTTGGTCTTTGGTAACCAGGAAAGAGCTTCTCCCGTCTGCATTCATCCACCCCATAAACAGGGGGAAGACCAGGATACAATGGTGAGCTCTCCATATGAATCAAGGGATTAGGAGTTCCATATTGATCCAAAAGACCAAGCCCCAAAGAACCGTGACCAGCAAAGTTTCTGGGAGTCCCAGGGGCATAATATTGAGCTAACCACATTGGGCTGTTAGTCCTTTCAAGATTGTGACTTTCCCTGTATTGACGAAGCCATTCAGAAGAAGTCATTCCAGAAAATGGCGGGTATCCATCCCTGAAAGCTGAAATAGGGGCACCATAATCAAGCGGACCGTGAGTAGCAGCCCAATTGGGATAACCGCCTATTTGGGATGAATCATAGGAGTTCCCTGTTTCAGTGATGCCCACGGAGCTTTTGACATTAGGAAAAGTTGACTGAACACCATTATACCATGCAGCATCATCAGGTAATAATGGAGCAGATGGTACTGGAACCGAATAGGGAGGAGGAGAGTATTGTATGGCTGCAGATGCTTGGCTCGAACTAACTGCAGTTTCCTCGCTTTCACCGACGGAGAGACAGCTCAAGGATTCAGAAGCTTCTTCCTGAATAGGGCTTAACCGATGCTTATTTATGTCACTGCTCCCATTCGTGATGTCATTGCTAGAGTTTCCTCTGTTCAGGACCCAAGCATTCAATGAGGGAGGCCCAGCAGATATAGGGCCCTCAGAGATTAAGTGCTGTAATGTGTCCTTTACAGGAGGCTCCTGATGCTTGAATGGTTTGCTGAACCTGAAATTCGAGATGTCAAACTGGAAGCCTGAAGGATCCTTATGGACCTGATTTTGTGCTATAAGTGATGATGTAGCGCGGCGCAAACATTCATCTGAAGGAAGCGTCTGATCATCATCTTTAGAAGACCCAGGATCCTCTGAATTGACAGAAATAGAGAGTGGAGCTGAATTATATCTTGTGAGTGGTTTGAACAGAATGACTTCTTCCTCTTCTGTGGCAACAGATTTGCCGTTCACAGAAAGGTTGCTTGTAGCTTCACAGAGGATATGTTTCTCACACCATTCCTTGGCTTTTAAATTACAATCAACGAGCTCTTTCACTTTCAAGTTAGAATCAGACGAGGGGTGCTCCATCTTCCCTGGTTCTTTCCTCTCAGGAATCACATTTGACTCTGCTGTGTAAAATCTTCTCCCTGATTTTCCACAGATGATCCAATTCCTTGAACCATTGGATCTATTTGCAATCTTCATTGCAGCACACAAAATGCGTTGAACACGGCATTCAGTCCCACTATCAAAACAATCTGCATGTCTCCAATGAGTAGAGAAATCTAATGATGCATGTGCAACTGCTACTGGTGCAAAGCCCCTCAACTCATAGTCTTCCCAGAGAGCAGTCCTTTCAGAAGACAAACTTTCACCCTTAACATTTAGCTTCTCCAAAAGATCAACAAAAGAACGAAAAAGGTAAGACATAGCACTTGCAACTTTATCATCACCTGAATACGTGTCTGCTTCATCAAGCTTAGTAACCAACCACTCAACTGAAACAAGTACAGCAGGTAAAAGAGGGCAAGACTCCAAGGGATTTGCCTCCAGACATCTATCAACAAGACGTCCCATGAAAATAAATGCAGCAGTCAATGACAATTGTGTCAACTCAAGTTGCTGCATATCCTTTTTGTCCTCTGACCCCTTCATTTCAGGGACATTGGTCAGATTGTCAAAGATGAAGATGAATATAGAAACAACTTGAAGGGCTCGAAAAGGGCCTGTTCTGGCTGAGTCCATAAGTTGATAGGCTTCCAACACAGCTTTCAGTTTTGCATCATCTAGTGCCATCACTGCATCCAACTCTCTCATAGTAGATGCAAAAGCACAAGGGAACTCATCCAAACTGCTACATGTCAAAAATCACCAGAAAATATCAAGAGTTTGAGTAACTGATAACTGAATTACATATGAACATAAATTAACAGAAATCCATCATAAAGCCATTGCTACAGCCTGGTATTATCAGTTTAACTTTGGCAACGTAAAGCTAGTCGATAATCTATTATTGTTAACTTTTTCTAATTTCATCTTCAAGATGAATCTGCTAAGATATCAGACACTGGCAAATACTAGCAAAGGTTTGTCAATTTTCTGATTAACACACAGTAGTCTGGAGATGTACCTTTTCAAGTAGGTAAGCTTACTAACTTAAGAAAGTGCTTGCTAGTAAAGGATCAGAAGAACTAGAGCATGAAACCGAGAAATTTTATACAAATGTCATCTCGAAAGGCAAATTCAGAGCTAAAACTGTATATCAGAAGTATAATCCATAAATGTGTACCTGTTTTTGATGAAAAAGAAGCTTACACTTCGAACAATTAGTGACCATAAATTTGTCTGCACGGAACAGTCTTGCCCAGCTTTCAACACATTGGAATTTGACAAACCATCACTTGATCGTTGTCCTCTCTCGAAGCTGCTTCTTTCAGATGGTTTTGAGAAATTAAAGTGGGCCCCAGTGAACAGAGAATGCAAGTGACATGACCTGTTCTGCAATACCACAAGCAGCATTTGAGAACTGGCTGAACTCAATATCGACGTATCAGAAATTGGCATTAATATAAATTCTTACCCTTTCAAAGAGTAAAATCAGGTTATTCCAAGCATCGGGAAAAGGTTCTTTGACAGCTAAACTTCTGATGCAGTGGTACAATGCAAGGAACTCATCACCAACATATGTTGCCAATACTGCCAACTGCAAGTAAACACATTTGATCATGTACACAAGCAAACTAATCACAGTCAAGCGTGACAATACATTAGAGAAAATTCAAATTCTTTAATAACCAGTTTTCAAAAATGAAATGCATGAAAATACCTGATTTTGGGGATTTCCACTATCTGGCCAAATCAAGGTAGCTTCCAAGTAACGGGTGGCTGCAACTGACCAATTATGATTTTGAATGCCCATCTTCTCATATTGTTCCCTGTATCTATCAAGATCTCCAAGACAAACTAAAAACCGATGGCACAAAAACTGGCATTTCTGCATTTTCTTTGGTTCAACAGATGCAGAGATGCCACCCATCTTAGCAGAGGAAAATTCTTCTGGGAGCCCATAAAATCTTCTGACTTTTACAATCAGATTTTGGTAAAACTCAGAGGCTTCCAATAGAAATGACTTAAATCCTTCTATATGACTGTCACTGCTTTTCCCTGTAGATGTTATAATCTCTGAATTAGCAGAATTTCTTTTTATTCTCTTACGATATTCATCAATGTGCCTGTAATGGAACTTCCACAGCGAATATTCAATATCTTGAAGCTCTGCTTGATCATGATCACCCAAGACGATTTTTTCATAACTTGAACAGGCCTTGCGATACAAGTCTCGAACATCAGAGTGCAACAAACCTTTGGAATGGTTCAACGCCCACAACTGTTTTTCTATACCAGCAACCTGAAACCATCACAATTCGAGAAATAAGAGCTAAATGGAATAGGAGAAAGCTTCCAATAGGAAGTAATCAAACAATAACTGCATCTCCAAGTTTTTCACCTCAATGAACAAATTGGTCTTTTCTTTCTGATCTTTAGGAAGAACAGATGAATTAGCATTCATGATTATGTTTGCTAAGTCTTCCTCAAGAGGTTCCTATCTTCCCAGCATGAAAGTCAGATGTTTAAAGCCGGACTATCCTGTCAATTAGCAATATTGCCTGTTTAGCACTCTGTTGGCCATCAATGACTCAAAAATAAATCAACAGATGAACAGTACGAAAGACAATATTTTCAATTCAACAAATCATCAAATCTTTTCATGTACGTTTTCGGAAGTCAAAACTACAGACACAAATGAAAGGAAAACTGACTGACAACTTCTCACAAGCACCTGGAAGATCTCATACCCCTTATACAAAAATTTGAAAGAAGATCCTGATAATTGATTTGATGCAGAGTTTACAATAAGAAACCAGTTTCAAAACATGCCTGGAAAGATAATATATTCCCAATTTTGAAAGCGTCATCCACGCTTTCTTCTAGCTAAAGATCCACCAAGAAAAATACACAATCCAGTAGAGGCCCACTTAAGTTCTTGACTTTAAGTTACTATCAACTTTATACATAACAATTCTCTGTTACATGAATCAATTCTCTGAAAATTGCAAAATTCAAGAGAATTACAGATATTACTCCAGAAATTTAAGGAAAGCAAGGAAAACCCACATGAAAGAAAGTTCAGGATTTCAATAAACACAAATAGAGACACTCTGGAGGTGAAGACAACAAGAAAAACAGCAAGAAGCGCGAAAGCCAAAGTAGCAATGGCAGTGGAGGAAACCCACTTCAAAATAAGCAAAAAAGACACTCAAGAGCCAAGCACCACCGATCTCTCTAAAGATCAGGAAGACAAACAAGAGAATTTCACCAAAGAAACAAAAGAAAAGAGAGCACGAAAAATGCACAGGTAGAAAGAAAGCATGAAAACTAAAAACCACTCATCAGAGTTAGTAAACTTACTGCTATAAGTTCAACTAAGACCCAAACCAATCAAGCGAAGGCAGGCATGCACATGGAGAACAAAAAGAAAGAAAGAGAAGCGTGGGGACTTGAAGCTGAAAGAGGAATTTGACACCAGTGCTGCTCAGTTGTGAAACAGACAAGTAAAAGGTGGCCGATGCTGAGACTCATAGGAAGACCATCTAACCCAAATTCTCTCCTGTGATTTTGTTCCTTCTCTCCCCTGCTTTGGCTAGTAATAATAAAAAATTAGTGAAGAGAAGAATAAATATAAAACCATCCCATCCATCAAAAAGTGCACATCTAACGGAATCAGATTTGCCGCAAACTTGTATGCATATACATGCAAATTCACCAAATCAAAATACAAAAGGAAAAGTAAAAATTATTGAATAGCATCATCCATTTCTCTGACTAAAATGTAGAGTATCCCTTGCAATCCAAGCTAATAGTACACTTTTTGTCTCAGAAATGATAGACTTTATTACAGTAACATATCAAGTTGCATACCAAGTTTCAATCTTTTGTCTTTGTGCACTAAACTGCGATGATTTACAGCAACAATTACTTTTTTTTCTTAGACAATTAGAGAAACAATTACTTATTTAATTAAAATTACATAAAATTAATTACAACCCATTGGTTTAATTATCATTTTCTATTTACTGAGAAACTTCCTGGATTCAAGAAAATATGATTGAATTATTGCACCTTACTTGGGTCTGAAAATGAACCACAGAAGATGTGTTTAGCTGTGTGTGGAGATAGAAGTGGCTAGTAGGTACTTGGAAGGTCCTATAATTTTCATATGTTCACAAAGTTGTTTGGTGTACTTATTATGAATTACAAACAATAATTGAGAAATGAACAAAAGAAATCAAACTAGCCCATTCTATCACATAAAAACAAAATCTTGAAAATGAAAGAAAACTAGGCGCCCCTAATTTACCAAGAACTTTACTTTTCAATGGATCAATAATTTTCTCTAATTTGTAAAGTTGACAAATTTGTGAAAACTGTTATTTTAATTTAAGCATATTAAAATATTCATTCAATTTATAAATTGAATCTTTCTTTAAAAGAAAATATATAATTAATATTAGTTGAGTATCATGTTCATTTTAAGCTTTTAATCATTATTATTTTTTAATTTATAATTTGAAACAAATTTATAAAATATGAAAAACAAAAATTTATATATTATTTAATAACTATATAATTTTGAATGATATGAAATTTTAAATTTGTCTTTTAGATTATCTTGTTGCTCTTGTACATTAGTAAAAAATAAGTAAGTAACAAAGAGAAGGTGGGCTTCCTCGCACTGAAGCAACTCTCAGCAAGATTTTTTCTTTAAAAACAAAAGAAAAAAGAAAAATTGCCCACAACGCTTAGACGTGTCGCGGATAAGAAGAAGCTTCCAGGACGGACGCGAATGCACACAACACGCAGCAAGAAATTAAGGTGGGTCCCGCATATGATGTCCTTTTTCTGCCAAATGATCATCTTGATAGGATCTCTTATCCATCTAATTTCAACTCTTTTTTCTTTATTTTAAATCCTTATTCCTTACCAATAATATCTCTTCTACCGATGCTACCAATGCTAGTGTAATAAATGACTTAATTGTATTAATTTTGACATTAAATTTTTTTATTTTAAAGTTAGACTATTTAAATTTTGAAATAAATATAAACTAAATTATTTTTATTTTATTAATTATTTATTAAAAAAATTCACCTTTATGGACTTGATACAAGACAATTAGATATTGATAACACTAGAAAATTGAAAAACTTGGCCTACATGAGTAGTTGTTAGGTTGGAGATTAGTGCCATTTGAAGCCACGTTCAATGGGTCATTAACTACTACTTATGAATCAAGTGAACTATCAAATGAAACCCACTTGGGTGTACCTTAATCATTGGACCGCTGATCATGAAATCTTAATCCTAAGAGCCAATATGATTCGATAAGGTTTTTTATTGGTACCCTTTATAATTTAATATTTTAAAATTTGAATTAGGTAAGTCGATCCAATTTGTTGAAATAATGAACTAATTTTTAATCTGACTCATTTGAAATCAATTTCATTCATTTATGTTATCAAAATCACACTATTTTATTAAAAATATTATTTTTTTATTCAAATATTATTTTACAACAAAACATTTATTCAAATTTTACATTATTTCTATTATTTATTATTTAATTTAATAATATGTACTAAAATATTATAATTATTTGTTACATCATGGTAATCCAACTTTGGTTGGATTCTAACTCTAATCTTTAAGTTATTTTAGTTAAATTTTTACGACATTAAATTTATTTAATATTTTAAATAAAATAAATAATATTTATAATTTATTACCTTCATTGATTAGTAAAATAAATTTTATTTAATTATTATGAATCAATAGTCTTATGAAAACATTAATACAAATCAAATAAATAAAAAATATTTAACACAATTGTGATGCGATACTTAATTGATTGTGTTACGGATTATTAAAAACGGGTCAATCTATTCTTAAACGATGATTACTTTGGGAAATTTATAAATGGTTAGGTGGAGATAATTATTTTTTAATTTAGATTTTGGGGGGAAGGCATCCATCTACGGCGGCAATGAGAAGTTGGGTCTGTTAAACTTGGGATGTGACATTTTGGGGTCCATTGCATTAATGTCAAATTGGAAGCATAGGCATATTAATTGAGGCTTTGAAATATTCAAAAGAAAGCATTATTCTTGTCCTTTGGTAGGACCCAGGAAGGTGGAAACGTACATTAATTCAAATAGTTAGGGAACTCTCCATGCTACAAATTTTAGATTTTTTTGGATATTTATTGAAACAATTTGATGTGATATTTGAAATTTTCATGAAACACGGAATACTCATAAGTGTTGGGACCCTCTTCTGTTATTTTGAGCGTGTCAAATGTGTGAAACATTATTATTATTATTATTAAAAATAATTTACATTATTAAAAATTATAAATAAATGTGGCACCTTGAAAAGTTTTATTTAAGATCTTAAATAAAATATATTTTTTTGGTGTAATTAACCTTAAGCTATAATACAAAACCGAAAGGAAAGGAAAGCTATCCTTGAGCCGAATCTCTTATTTTATCTTTAAAAAATGCATAAAAATGTATATTTTTATTTATAAAAGAAGAAAAATTCATTTGTATCAGTTGATTTTATTTATTTTTTATTGCATACTTTAACTTATGACCTTAAGCATTTACATTATTCTCATGACATGGACCCCATTGGACTGCAATATGACCCAAACCAAAATGAACCTAAGAACTTAAACCAAAGTTCAATTGGACTTTAGAAGATAACCCAAACTAAACTTGGACATAAGAACATAAACCCAAATTGAATTGGATTGTGGGATATCAACACAAATTAAATTGGGTCTTCCATTGTAACCCAAATAAAAGTGGACCTTAGAACATGAATAAAGTGGACCATACAAGCCAACTACAGGCAATGACAGTTAGAAGAACAGTTATGCTCCATCCATTAACAATGGATTCCCAATCACACAAACCCTAACAAAAACATTGACAGACAAAGAGAAAAACCAGGAGCAACAGACGGGCGTCCTCCTAAAACTTAATTAACAGCCACAAAATCCCACCGAGAAACACCAAACTGTCTTCCTTTTTCTTTCCTTCCTTTCACCCAACGGATTGCTCTCGTATAATTGGTTCTATATTACTCTCTTCCCCTTCTTGTATCAGGAAGGGCACGGAGGTACACTTGAGGCACTGCTATAAGCTCTCTCTTCGTTTTCTTCTTTCTTTTTCTTAGTACCCAAAAGAGGTTTCTTTGATCTTTCAGGTTTTCTCTGAAAATGGGTCCCAAGCTGTTACTGATCTTCGCCCTCCTAGCCATGGCAATGGTGGCCGAGTCGGCCAACGCCAGCTGGGTTATCAACCATCAGGCCAAGTCATGCACTGCTGGTGAACATTGCCTGGTTGACGACGAAACCGAGCTGCTCATGGACTCCGAGACCAGCCGTCGGCAGCTTGCCCAGCAGAGGAGGCACATCAGCTATGGAGCCTTAAAGGCCAACAACGTCCCATGCAACCGCCGCGGCCGATCCTACTACAACTGTCAACAGAGGGGACGAGCTAACCCATACCACCGTGGGTGCACCGTCATCACGCATTGCCAGAGGTTCACTTCTTGAAGAGAATCCGTGAAAGAAAAGATAGAAAGAGAGAGAGAGGAAGAGAAGAGAGAGAAAGAAAAAGAAAGAAAACGTGATGGATATTGCCCTTCACATGCATATACGGACATGGAAGCATATCGAGCTTCTCATAGTTCCTCCTCTATATGTTCAATCTTCAATGGGTTATTAATCCATTTTACATCTTTTGATTTGCTTTTTCTGTAATGTGTCTATATCATACTAAGTTCAAAAGGGTTATTTGTCTCTTTGCTTTGTAATTGCACTTCTTCAATTTGATCTCTGTGTTTATACCTTATGAGGAAATAAAAATGGTTAGATTATTAATGTATAATGAGACTTTAACTACTTTCTTTCTCTTTTTCTTTCGTATTTTTTTTTCCCATCCTATTTCGATTGTTAAGATCTCTTTTTTTTTTTTTCATCTTTTATGTGTCAAACTTTCATGGGTTTAACTAATCTTAACCAATCGAGGGTAACAATCTTCTTAAACAAAAAGTATATATATTTTTTTATTTATTAAGAAAATTATGGTAGAAATTTTCTTGATTTGAGTTATGATAACATTTTAAAAATTATTTTTCTAATTTCAACAAAAATAATAATAATGAGGTCAAAGTAAACACATGCAACTTCTTTATAACTCAATATCGTATTGATATAGATTAAGATACAATTATGCACTTTGAATCTTTCAAAAAACATTTAGCAAATTACACTTTGATTCTTAATTTATATATATATATATGCACAAGAAAGAAAAATATTGAGTCCAAATAAATTAAACAATGGTGATGGATTTTGGAAGTTTAATTTAATGGGTTACATATAAGATGCTTTTAAATAAGATAGTGTCCAATACATGTAGGTAGGGTAACTGGTATGTTTTGTTGGCAAAGAAAGTAAACAAAGATGTTAATTATAAACATTTAAATTATCATAATTATTATGTAAATTATAAGATAAACATAATGACCATATCGTTTGAATTTTCTAAAATATATGAAAAAAAAAGTGCGTTATTTTTAAATTATTTATTTTGTAAAGTCATAACTTAAAATAAAAATTTGTGATAGCTCAAAACAATTTCATATTGATGATCAATTGTTCAATCTGCAAAACAAATAGGGATTGACCCATAATCTTTTTGACCAACAATCAATTTAGATTAAACGTCAAGAAGTGGAGGGGAGAACAATTTAGATTAAATTTACCGCTATGTATTAAAATTTTTATTTTTATTTTTTTAAAAAAAAATTATGTTAAAAGGTAAGGAGGTCTAGCAATGCCCAAGATTTTACATTTGATTTTCTTTTGGGGATGTAAGCTTAGCCCATGAAATTTGACAATAATTTAAGTTGTCTTGATCGGTATGGCCAAACAAATTTTAAATCATATTATACTTTTGAGTCAAATCTCCAATAATTTATATTTATACAAATTTTAAATCATATTATACTTTTGAGTCAAATCTCCAATAATTTATATTTATACATGTCTCACTGCAATTGCATGGCAACGCGTCTTCTTGTGGTGACATATCTTCATGCCACTCTCAATTTCTCTCTATTAAATCTTACTCCCTTTCCATCAGGATTAGTATTGGGATCCCAAATAAATCAATGAAAACATATTTTTATTAATTAAGATACCCATTTAATTAAGGTAATTTTTTTATACAGATAATTTTTAATCATACACATTAACAAAAAGTAATCTTTGGGCAGTGGGAATCAACAATTGTTGCCAATTGTGCAAGTTGTAGCCTATGGGGAGTGGTACCTTTCAACTCTTGCATCAAATGGTACACACTAGTGTATCCATTTCTCTAATTGACCATTATTTGCTTTATATTTTCTTTATTAAAAAAAAAGTAAAAACTCAATTTTCTCTTCATGGGTATGCTCAATTTTGTGAGATTTTTCTACCCATTTGATCTTTAAATATAAAGTTTAGGGGATCATACAAGAGACAAAGATCGATACTTGAAGAATCGGGAAAGGGCTCTCTTAAGTGTTTGGCGAAACGCCTAAGAAGCTTCAATGCACCTTCTACTTTGTTTAAAAGGCGGTGCCATATGGTCAAAATTGTCATGCTTGATTAGAACAAGATTTATGACCCACTTAATAGACCACTGAAAATTTGCAAACAAACCCATTATTCAATCAATGGGGCCAATTGTGATAGGTAAGTTGTATTAAGGCAAGGACAGTGAAGGAAGGAAGAAGGGGAGAGGAGGTTTTATGATCATTGGCAATCAAAAGGGCATTGAAACAATGCACATGGAAGTCCCAATTGATGATGACCCACCAACCAAGAGGGCTGCAAGGTCTACAAGACCAATATCCACACTAACAAACAAAGCAAACACAAAAAAACAAACACCCCCCCATCATGTTCTCTGCCTTTTCCATCTCTCTCTCTCTTCTTTTCTTTGCCTTTCATGATCACAAGACCCCCTTCTCTACCACCTGCACTTTCTCATGTCTTCATTCACTACTGTTTGGTCTTTTCTTGAGTCAAAAAGTAGGACTTAAAACAGTGTTTAGTTCAAGATTCAAAGAAAGCAGAACCACCATTGCATGATTGCCTTTACAACGCAATTCAAAGCCCTTTTTTTTTTTCTTTCTTTCTTTCTTTTGGGTATTAAAAGTGCCCCTATCTTAGGAAAACTAAAAATGAGTCATTTTGCTGTCTCTATCAATACAGCCATCTTGTGCAAGTGGGTCCTCAGATTCACTGTACCCTCATGAAGAAAAGTCTTCTGTGGCTGAAACAACACTAATTCTGGTCATCAAGACCACTAGATCAATTACTTTCTTGTCTACCCGGTTTCAAATTTCACATCATGAACCAGGTAGAACCAAGCAAGTCACCCTTTTGAAAATTTTGCAGCACGCAAGTAGTTCGCTTGAAGCTAAGCCTCAGTGCATAAAAATGTGGCAGCAGAAGACAAGATACAATGGGCCCATCAGGAACCAAGTTAGTGAATTTATCTTCCATTCTGATCTACTTTGAAGGTAGATCTGCTTTGAAGGACTAACATCAATATAGGTAGGTAAAGACTAGAAAATTGTGGGATAGTGCCCTAATACTACCCTAGTGGGCGCAAAGCAGAAATGATAGGTTAATTAAGTGAAGCAAGAAAAAACCCAAAAGCATGCTCACAATGTGAGCACATAGAATACCTCTCTTTCAATGGCATCTTTTTCCATCTCACTAATGAAAACAAAAACAAAAGAGTCAAGATTCCTTGCCCATTTATCTACTCTTTCTTTGACAGCTAGCCCCAAAGCTGCTTTTGCCATTTGATACAAACTAAGCTTTTCCCACTTCCCAATCACCCCCTCACCTCCTTTTCTCTCTCTCACTGTTCATCTGCACTTCTTACAATGTTATTAATGTCTAAAAGGAACAGAATTGATTTGCATAAGAATCCATTGGTGTTTGCATTTATTGTGAGAGAAGGGTAGAGCCTAGAGGGGAGTGAGTGATCATGGAAGAAGGGTAAAGTGACCCACAAAGTCAGTGAGCCCCTATTAGGGAAGGCAAAGTGACCCACAAAATTTAACCCTCAAAAAAACAAAATTTCCTCAGAATTTAACCACTTAAAATAAACCCCAAAGGATCGTTTGAACAACAATCAAACTTTGTTAGTAGATTTTTAACCCAAGCAAAAGAAGAAAGAAAACAAGACTTCACATGCTGCTTCCTAGCGTTATTCTCACCCTTGCTCAGCTTCCGAAGGTAGCAAAGTAAATAAGGGAAAAATCATAGAGTAAAAGAGAAAACCAAGGCAAATTTTACAATTGAATTGCAGCAAAGATTCTCTCATTCTCTTTGCAAATATCTCAGCATTACAAATTTTATCTCTTCGTCCTCCTCAGCACCATCATCATCTTCAATGCGCCAACAATATATAAAAATCTTACAGCAGAAGAAAAAAAAGAAAAGAAAGAGAGAAAAACTAGCAGAGGTCATTTATTTCAAGTAGAAGTAGAAGAACCTGAAACTCTGGGCGAAGTAACTGGAAATAGCGGGAGAAGTCGTGGCTCCGGATCTCTCGGAGTGGATGCCGGCGAGGGGTGCAAGTAAAAGCCTTTCTCTTTAATAGCTTTCTCCTCTGCATCTGTATTTAAATTTGAGTTATTAACACCATTATTACCAGGATTATTCTTCACAAAGCAACAATTACTGCTGCTGTAGTTCGCCGAGCCCGATCGGTCAAATGGGTCGGGTATCAAGGGAGTAACCGGACTGAGGACAAGTGAAGGGAAATCGAGAATACTCGGGGAGAGGATCTCGGGCTTTCGAGGGGAAAACCCAGAATTATTTGCCGCAAAAACAGGGTTCAGGGGATTGATCTTGAGGTTTTTGAGGGAGTTTCTGCGCTCATAAAGCTTGAAGCCGGAGTTCTGCTTCTTGGGTATGGATTTGATGGGAGGGATGTTGTGGGTCTTGGGAGACAGGTCGGCTTGGGAGTTGTTGTGGTGGGCGGATTTCACGGAAGAGGCAAGCTTAGCGGTTTCGGAGGATCCGGTAAGCATTTGGACAACTTGCTTGAAGGAGGAGGTATCGGCTTGGACGAAAGTGGTCGGGTACGGGTTGGCAGGTTCGGATCTGGTGATGGTTCTGGGATGTTGCGGCGGTGTAGGCGTTGTGGGTGTTGTAGGTGGTGGTGGGTTGTTGTTGTTGTTGCTGGAGCTGCTGTTGGTGGTGCTGCTACTTGTGCTGCTGTTGGTGCTGTAGCTCCTTGGGGACGGAAGGACAGCCGGGTTCGGACTCTCTTGGTATTTCGGTGAGGTTTCCATTGACGGGTCTGAGAGAGAGAGAGAGAGAGAGAGAAGTCAGGAAGAGGAGGAGGAAGGAGAGACTTTGATGAGATTAAAGATGAGAAAACTGAGAGAGGTTTTGTTACTTTCTTTTGGTTTGGTAAGAAATGTTTTGGTGGGCACTTTCTTCTCTTTCTCTGTTCAACTCTATTTCCACTTTCTGTTCTAAGCGCGTGATTGCACGCTCCAACTCTAAATTATTTTTGCCCTTTTTCCAATTCTTGATATATCTGAATTTGAGGCCAAAAAAAAAACTTAAAACGTGCCATTCCTTTGGAAACTGCACTGAATATTTTACAATAAATTATTATTTTTAATTGGTCAAAAATGAAAATATTCCTCCAAAAATGGAAAATCTAAGTTTCTCAAACTCTAATTCACATCCATTCATTATTAATTTTAATAAGGTTAGCTCATAAATTACCCTTAATTTTACAATAACCGTTTTTGTTATTGTTAAATTAACCTCATCTATCCCCAACTTACCTAATTTGCTTAATTTTTCATTATTTTTGTAATTATAATAAAAAATTATAAACTCAAGTAAGTTTGTTCAATTTAATTAAGCTTCCCCGCAAGTAATTTCATTCTCTTATACATTGACATACCCATCTTTTATTGATCAAATTTTTATTGATGTTTTAAAGTTGTAAAATAATATTTTTCATATTAATTAAATACATTATAATTATTTATTTTTATTAAATTATTATGTGTAAATATTTTTTGAAAATACCCATAACAATTGGAACTTTTCATTATATTTTATAAATTCTTTAATTTTCCGTTATTTTTGCGATTTCAGGGAAGAAAGAGATTCGTAACCAATTTGAAACTGAAGATAAATGTTTTGAATGTTAAGAAAACTTAATTGAGCAAATAATAAACGCTTGGGTTAAGTCAAAATCATTAAAAGTGAGAAATAAATAGTGGAGTGAAGTACACGCGAGGAGAGAGAGTGGTTCAAAGCAAAGGGAAGCTTCAACTGGTAACATGTCATTGGTGGTGTGTGGAATTTCAGACAAAAACAAGTGGGTCTGTGGCTCTGTGTGCGTGAGAGAGAGAGAAAAGAAAGAAAGGAAGAGAGAAAGAGTCAAGAAATGATTCAATACTTGCCATTGACTTGCAGGGCCCTTCCGTCTTGACCAAACTAATGCAAAAAGCAAAGATATAATTATTTAATTTAATTTAATTTAATAAAAATAATTAAATAAAAGAAATTTTCATTTATGGAAATTAACCTTAAAACAGATCATGATGACAACAAAGAAACAAAACCCATTTAAAAAATTATCTCTAGACTTGATAGATTTAATACACAAGGGACATTGTGTCCAATCTTTCTTCTTTTTTTTCCCTAGTGTTATTCCAAAATTACCCTCCATTTGGTTTCAAATTTTCCTGATTGTCATTGGGACCATAGCCCCAAAATCCGTAATTTGCAGGGTGATGTACCAAATATTAAGTACATGTCAGTAAGATCCTATGGTCGTTCCATGTCCCCACTTCCCTATTGATATTTTTACCCTTTCGAGTGTTCCATTGATTTTCTGTTTTGTTTTTGCTTTTGCTAATAAAGGTTAGCCTCTCATTTTTTTATCAACAAACTACATGGTATAATCCTCATAATTAATTCAAACAAATATAGATAATATGAACTTAGAATTTGATCTGAATTATGTTGATTTTTTAAAAAATAATAACTAATAAATAATTAATATTTATTTTAATTTTTAAATATTATAATAATAAGTTACCAAAATATTATTTTACTTTTTTGTTATAAAGTGCAGCACTAATCAGAAAAAAAAATGATAGATTCATTGAAGAAGAGGACAAATGGAATGGGACTTAATATTTTTAGGCGTAATCAAAGTCCTGTTGGGCCTGAAATTGTTCCATTAATCCAGGGGGATCCTGGTAAAGCATAATTTTCAAGGAAAGTGAAGACATGAGGATGCCCACATTGGAGTTGGCAGGTCATTGCCAGGATCTTCAGCTGATCTAACAGGGGGGGAAAAAAGAGGAAAAACCTGGAAATGTGAAAATGAGAGATGAATCCAATTCTCTGATTGATTTCACAGATAACCCAGAAAGCAGATGCTGTAAAAATAAAAATAAAAATAAAAAATGGTGAAATGGACCACAAACTGTGGAATTTGGTGAGGGTGCTGTGCCATGGACTAGGACTCCATTTATGAACCAGACAGAGCTCCATGCACCCACTTTGGCACGTTTACAATAGTGATGCATATGTTGATATGACATATGTCCTTTCAAAATTTCTGAAATTCTAGCTCGTGTCATTTTGAGTTAATACTATAATTAATATGGACTGAAATGAACATTTATCTTATTTATTTTAATTATAAATATATAATTTTATTTAAATTAAATTTTAATAATAACGTAAATGTATTTAAAACTAATCAGATATTATTATCTCTCAAAGCATTCCGGACTTGATCGTTGAAGGTTTCCATCATACTGCAAGTTTTTTACGATTTAAAATTTAAAAAATTCGAATAAAGATATAACAATGAGATACTATTTATTTTAATAGTAATTATGTAATTATATTTAATTAAAAACATATTTTAAAAAATGGTTTGAGAGAAAAATAAATTAAATAAAGGCAATAACTTTAGGGTAAATGCAAAGCAGGTAAGTTTAATCCCGGGATTAAGTTATGAGTAAAGATGAATTTGCTTCTACTTTGTCCAATTTAATGAAAGTGACTTTAGATCTTTCAACAAAACTGTCACCATAATTAATCTTTGTTCTTGATATTTTAGCACTTTCGGTGTAATTAATGTTGGTAGAAATTGCTAATGAGCAAACACGGAAATGGCAATGGATCAACTTTGTCATTTTCAAGTTTTCTCTGCAAATGCAGAAATGGGCCAAGCAGATCTAAATGGACCAATTGAGCTTGAATGGACTGGATTAACAAGCAGGCTCATTAATTGGGCTCACCATGAGTAAACTTTTACTATGGTCCAATTAACCAAAACCCAAGCATCTCAAATGATTCATAAATTTGGGCTTTTTTTAGGAGGATGTTCATTTTTTATTAATCTAAATTTGTGTTGAATTTTTTGAAATAAAATTAAAAAATATTTTTTCTGATTTATAATAATAATAATAATAAAATAAGAAATCATTTTATTGAACTTCAAAGCGCAGGGTGGACTGCAAATCTGCCCACTTGTTGCAGGAGGAGTGATGGCTTGGGGGTATCCTTAAAAACAGTGAAGTTCAGAAGCTTCACTGAAAGAAAAAGGTTGAGATTTGAGAATGGCAGAGGGAGAGCCAGAGCCTGAATGCCTTCTATTTGCATTAACTATTTTCTTCCTAGAACTGTATTAAAGACACCAGAATTCTCTTAACCACTTCAGAGGATTTAGCAGAGAAGCAAGCAACCTTGACTCTTTCCCAAACCCAAAATTCCAGAGCTGGCATTAATGCACAGGAGCAATCCCTAGGAAAATACAAAAGGACCAATTCCTCCCAATTCAAAAACATGAATCCCAAGTACTCATTGGAGTTGTTGGAATCATAAGAGATTATACAGGCAGAAACCCTAAGAATTCACCATTATTGTGACATCAGAAAATCCTAATCTTATCCAGTGTTCTTCATCCGTCTAGGGCGCTAACTTGTCATAATACTCACTTATATCTTTCTTCTTTTTCAATGAAAAAAAGGGTTTCAAAATTGAAAATGAGGTCCCAAGTGGGTGCCAGGAAAAGCGAGGAAATAACAAACAACCTTTTTTCTTTTCTGAAGAAAAAGGAGAGAAACTATCATGTTCTTGTCTAAGAGCAACGCATCATCATCAAGAGGAGAATCCCAGAACCATCATTCATCGAGGGCCACCATCATTGGGCCTGAAATCTTTCACGACCAGGTCGCCACGATTTCTTCAATTTCTTGTCAAAATTCAAAGTTACAATGGGCCCATAAGCCTAATCAATTACCCCCTAATCAATTTCTTTTTTAGCTTTTCCCCTTTGAAAAGGGGAAGAAAATATGTCTGCCAGGAAGCCGACCCACGTACAGTCCCATCTTTTAAGTACCCATTTCTGATTTTAGGTCATTTTTTAAAGGGTCTTACTCATTATCTCAAGAGGAAGAAGATTTGGATAATCTAATCTAATCCATGACAGATTAATGAGTGATAATGTTAGAGGATTGAACTGATTGATTGCTGAATCTGCTCATGTATTTCCACCATTTATTGTCATCCACTCACTCCGACACAAAATAACCAGAGCAATCAACAACTGTCATTACAATACCCAACTGGTAATACAGATCCTAATCTAACATGGCTGACAGGAACACACACAGAAGAGGTGACACATGCTTAGAGAGAAATACTACAAATTAACAGGAAGAGCTTATAAGCTTAGT
The DNA here is from genome assembly GCA_021397835.1 of Moringa oleifera. NCBI lineage: Eukaryota > Viridiplantae > Streptophyta > Magnoliopsida > Brassicales > Moringaceae > Moringa > Moringa oleifera. The sequence goes on from JAJFZO010000168.1 coordinate 5,705,059, forward strand.
TTAACGTGGGCATTTGGGCTCAAAGGCGAAAGGTCCAACAGTGTAGAGAAAGAAGGGGAGCTTGTTCGAAACAAATGGCTTCTCAGGCCTCAAGGTGGCGCCGCTGTACCCGCCGTGGAAATCAGACGGCTTGCTGCATGCGTGGATGGTGCTGAAACCAGGAAGGCCTTGCACTTGTGAGCTCCGTAGGTGGTGATGGTCTTTGGTCCTTGCAAGAAAAAGTAGCCGTTCTTGTCTGTCTTGGCTTGGACCACTGTTGGGTAGTTCGTATTGTTGCACTGGAGCTTAACAGTGGCGCCTGCAACACCATAACAATGGCCTCTGAGTCAGTATTGAACAGTAATCTCTTTTCTTTTCTAAGTTTTGGGCCGAAAAAAAAAGGGTGATGTTGCTTGTTAAAATGGGTAAAAGTAAAAGCTGTTTTGTCGTGGAGTTCACACAACAATGGATGCCAGTAAGCGATGTTGCATAGGCTTAGGGTAAAGAGCTATGTCTTCTACCCATGGCAATGCCGGCCATTGACGTTACATTTCCTAGAAATATAATTCCGAGAAAGAGAAAAAGCTCCTCCTCTCTGTCTCACATTGAAACTAAGCTTGCTTTACCAATGAAAAAAAGAGGAGAGGAGTCTCTGTCCATTTTTCAAGAAATTTGCTTAGAGAAGGGGGGAAAAAAAACAGATCAAAAGGGTAGAAATATGATAAATAATGAAACATAAAAATGTGCATGTCGTACGTGAAAGCATCAAAGCTATATGTAAGCATGATTCATGAAAGAAAGTCACCATAAGACTGTCAAACCCAAAAAAAGGAAAGAGATAAGATGACTTGCTTCCTCCCTTTCTCCTCTCTCTCGGGGACACTCACTCTGGGCATTGAAGCCTGAAGAGGGCAAAGAAATTCTTGTGCATCAAGAGTTCTTAACATATAAAAGACAAACTTTAAGATTTTCCGGAGATGGGACAAGAAAAGGAAAGAGAAAGTTAAGCACCAAAGAAAAAGGAGGAGAAATGCTTAGTGCTGGGAAAATAGAGACTTTGAACTAACCCAAAACTGGTGTAGCTCCCAAGAGGGTATCAACCCCGGCGTACTTGCAGGACTTGCAGTAAACGACTCCTTGCACTGCGACAAAGCTCCTAGGGAAATGGTAAACGGGTGGGTGAGCTGGTGGCTTCAGTGGGGGTTGCACTGGTGGATGCACCGGTTTCGTGGGTGGCTTCATGGGAGGCTTCATGGGTGGTTGTGGTTTAGTAGGTGGGTACGTCGGTGGTTTCGTTGTTGGTTTTGTTGGCGGGTGCATCGGTGGGTGAGTGGGAGAAAGCATAGGAGGGTGAACAGGTGGGTAGCCATGGTGGTGGTGGTGGTGGTGGTGAGTTGGGGCTTGACTCGGCGGGTGGTGGTGATGGTGGTGATGAGTCGGGGCCGTTGCTGGGGCAACCCTCCCATGGTAGTGAGGTGCCAAAGCCTCAGTCTCTTCGCTAAACACAGTAGTGAAGCAGCTCACTGTCAACAGTGAGAGCACAAGAACTTCAGCTACCAAACCCATTTTTTACTCACAGAGAGACAGAGAGAGAGACGAAGAAAATGGGTAGCCATAGAAAGGGATTTATAGAGCTTTAAGCCGTGATTCTCTGCGGTTTTTGTTGATGAAGTCTCGTTTTCTAATGGCGGAGTAGGGCCCACTACGCCATTCATGCACAGTCAGAGAGAGAGGGGGAGGGGCTTTTCTGGCGCTGGCTCTTGTACGATGGAGTATAGAGAACTGGTGCATAAAAGGACAAAAGTGGAATTGTATATTAAATTAATTTAATTAATTTCTAGAGAGAAAATAAATCATTTGAAAATTGAGGTTTGGAGCCCCAAATTACAATAATTTATTTGAATTAATTTAAAAAATTGATGAGACCATTTGATTGGGTGAGAGACAAGTGGGACAGAGAGTCACATGCTAAGAGGCAGTGAAATTAGGGTTTGGAATTATGCACATTTTGCTAGGCAAATGAAGAAGTTTCCAATGCATTCCTATTTTTAACTCTTTTCAACTTTATTTTAAACAAATGTTTGATTTCTCTCCATCCATTCTTTACTCAATATTCTATTTATGTAAAATCATTGATTTAATTAAAATATTTGGGTATTTATTAACAGATTAAACTATTTAAATAAATATATTACATAAATCTTTGCATCAATATCCTTTAATGACATAAATTGTAATAACCTTTTAAAAAGATTTATAACAAGAAGATGCAATATAATAAATTATAAATTTTTTAATTTAAAAAATCAGCATATAACTCATATAAATAAAAGATCAGAATTCTATTTAAGAGATAAATAAAATTACATTATTTTTTAATAATTAATCCCACATAAAAAACTTTTACCTGGTTTATTTAAAATTTTGCACGATTAAAAGCAAAGGATAAGAATCCAAGGCTTGGCTGGATAAGAATATTGTACCTTACAAAGAATATGTATATATATATATATATAGGTATTTTAGTCCATTAATGATGAAAATGTTGAGGTTCTGTAGTTTTATCTAATGTGTTGATTGTGTGCGAAAGGACAATTAAGATGTAAAGAAAAATGTTTGGAGTATAAAAGTTTAATCCATTGTTTATTAATAAGAATTTCTACCTCAAATTCGGCTAAGAGATTATTTTTATTGTCGAATTCATTTATTTTCTTTTTGATTGCGCCCCATTTTAATTTTACCCAAAATTACATACTCATAATAATTATGAATAATTTACGTAATATATTATGAATGATTTTATAATATATAGTTTATTTATTTAAAAGGAAGTGTTTATGTTTTCCTTTTATATAGGGTAGCTTTTATTTTTTGTTTTTATAATTATTACTTGTAAAAAGTGAAAGAAACACTCTTGGATAGTAATTATTACTAATTATTATTTGGAAGAAAAGGTTGAAAACATTCGCTTTAATAACTTTGAACATTTTTTTAATGAAGTTTTTAAAATTAAAAATGATAACTAATTATAAACTATATAGATTTAGTGACCGATAAGCTATCGACTGGTTCATTCATTTGGAAATTCATCTTCATTTTAGTTATTATTGATTTAAGTTTATTATGTTTTATTTATGAATAAGCTATAGATTTAATACAAGAAAATTGTTATAAAAAAAAATACAATTCTAGAGAACTTCACATTTGACACGAGTTTTAATTTTGATTTTAGTTAAATAAAATAAAATAAATAAGTTTTTTATAAAATATTAATATTTATCTTATATTATCAATCAAATTATATATTTAAAAAATAATAAATAACTACCTGATTTATTAATTTAATTTAAATTAAGTCTTATGAAAATATTCAAACATAGAAAATATTCAAATTGAAGTTTCTATATAACAAAATTTAATTTAAATTTATTTATAAATGTAAAAAATTAGTATAAATTATTATTATAAAAATTTTTAAATTTTTTAAGTATTAAAAATATATAATTTTAAAAAATTTGTACCATCAAAATTTTAAAAAATTCACAAAAAATAAATATTACATAAAAATTTGTTTGAATTTGGATGGTGAGCTCAAAATAAAGTCAAAAATTCATTTCAATCTTTTTTGAGACATATCAATAATAAAAATAATTTTAATTTTTTAAAACTATTTTAATTAAAGTTCAATTCAAATCAAATCGATAAATCATTATTCATATTTTAAACATAAAGATTTAATCAATAAAATAAAGTAAATATTAATATTTTATAAAATACTTATCTAATAAAATTTATCACACCAATTAAAGACGTATAAAAATTTAGTAAAAACAATAAAAATTCAAAAGTAAAAAAAAAAAGGGTCATTAACGATAATGAGAGGAGTAATTCAAGAATTCAAAGAGACACTTGCGAGCCCAAAGACAAAGGAACCCAAAGGGAAAAAACAATTAATTCTCACACTAAATAATAATGAAAACGGTTAAATTTTAAAAAATTAATTAATAAATAATAATACAATACAATTTATTGATATCCATAAGAGGAATCACTAGAGTCCTACCTCTAAAAAGGAGAACATACACATGTCGGGTAGCATATAGTAACTCAATTATTCAATTTAAACTTATTTATGAATATTATTTTCATGTTTTCATTAAACAAAAATGCCCATTTTAATTAAGTTCTCACTGGTATCATTATCTTATTTTATTTATTTTAATTAAAAATTAAATTCACTGTTCCCAAGCTTGGATAGCTTAGATTTTTAGAAACTATCACCTGATTGCCGCCACATAGATTAAACATACTTTGACAAATCTCATGCTTTTCTTAACCTAGTGGTCAATAAATTATTAAATTATTCGTTTCTTCATGCATTTAATTCTTTTCTTTATATTAATTTTTCTAAAATACCTACTGGTCAATAAATTATTAAATTATTAGTTTCTTCATATATTTAATTCTTTTGTTTATATTAATTTTTCTAAAATAAATATATATATTTTGACAAATCTCTCTCATTTCTTAACTTATCTGTCAATAAATTATTAAATTATTAGTTTCTTCACATATTTAATTTTTTTGCCTATATCAGTTTTTTTTAAATAAAATATATTATTTAAAATATTAAATAAACAAACAAACAAACAAAAATAATTATCTAATTATTTTATATAATCATCATATATTAAAAAAATTTTAAAACATTAGAATGAATCAAATTAACAACAAAATTTTACCCATAAAATACGATAACGCAATCAATTATACAAAACAATTCAATTATAATATTAAAAATTGGGGGTTAAATTGTATGATCAGACAAAATAATTAATTAATGCATCTTAAATGCGACAAGTTAATTAGATAATGAAATTAAGAATGGAGCCAAAAGTCAAGAGATTCAAAGCAAAAACAATATTAAATATTATTATCATAATTAGAAAAGCTCCATAATATTAAATTCAGCATTAATTATCATAGATCCCCAAAATTTTCATCGGGTTTGAGATATGTTGACTTAGGCTTATTACCCATAGGAGGCCTTATGAAATACGAACATAGCTACCTTACCTACAATTCAATAGCTTTTTCTATGTTTGATTATATTCATATTTAATTATATAATTGTACTTAAATTCAATGATTGATTTTAAATACTTAACAAGTTTTTTTATTAATCTAATTTTTGTTAATCTCTTGAAAATATTTTGATATGCGAGAGGTTTACAAAATAAATAATTTTTAAATAATTAAGATTTTTATTTTTTATTAATTTAATAAATTAGATAAAATTTATATAAAATATTGATATTTATTTTGTGGTATCCACTAACTTGATATTCAAAAAATGATAAATTAAATATTATAAAAAATATAAAATTGAGTATTTTCAAATTAAAGATCTTATGCAATGAATTTTAATTTAAAATTTATCATAAATGTAAAAAAAATATTTAAAATACCATCAAAAAAACTTTTTTGAATACTGAAAAAGTTTTTTTAAAAATTATATTGTAAAAGATTTTTAAAATTAATAAAAAATTAATTTAAAAGTAAAAAATAAATTTGAAAATAAATTTAAATATAATATAAAATTTATTTGACCAATTTTTAAGTAAAATATCATTAATTTTTTACGATCATTTAAATTAAAGTTTAATTTAAATTTAATTGATAGATCAAAGTTTTATATGTTATTTTTTTAATATTAAAATTTATTGAATAATATGAGATAAATATTAAAATTTTATATAATTTTTATATAATACTTTTTTATTAAAAAACAATAAAATTATATGTGATTTTTTTTAAAAAATAATAATTTAGAAAATGTGGTAGGTTAGTATAACATTAATGCAGACAAGGCAAAAAAGCGCATGCATTTATGTGTCTTCTGTAGATGGAAAGGTCAAGCAACAAATTATTGAGACGGTGGGCCACATTATTGGCATAGATAGCAAGTGACCGTTGCCTCTGAGCCTGTTGTGGGACCAGGGGAGCGTGTGGAGCCCAGGTGGAAGCAGCGTTACAATGAAACTGAAATCAAACTTCAAAAGAGTTTGAAATTCTAAGTGGCATTAATGAACTGTTTTTTACAAGTACAGCGAGCATGCATCAAATCTCATGATAGATCACCTAATTTTTGTGCTTTTAAAAGCATTTAAAATATCCAGTTATTAATTTAATTTAATTTAATATTAATTTAAAACAATTATAATAAATTAAAAATATTTTGTAATTGTTTTAAAAATAATTAAATTAAAAATTTTCTTTTATTTTAAAATTAATAATTTAAAATAAAATAATTTTACACTCACAAGGTTTTAATAAAAATTTTAAAGATATTTTTAATATTAAAAATTAAAATTTTATGTGATGATAATTTGAGTGTTATTATATGTGAAATTGTACGTTAAAATTTATTATATAAAATTTTAATTAAAATACTTTTAAATTTTAAATTAAAATAAATTTTAAAAATTACATATAAAATTAAACTAAATTAAATTTAAAATTTAAATTAAAACAAATATAATTAATAATTTATTTTATTTTATTTTCATATTTTTAATATTTTTTTAAAAAAATAACACAACTCAAACCAACATAAAATTAATTTTCATAAAAATATTTAAATTAAATTATTCTATATGTCAGGCTCATCAATTGGCTGATGGCTTACGAACAGGACTCGTTTATAATTCAGCTCATTTATTAACACGTGAAGATCATTCAATTGAATAATGGATTGAGTTAAATTTGAAATTTCGAAACGAATGGTACAATGGATCAACCCATTAAAATTAATCATTGAGTTATAATCTGATCATATTTAAGTTAACTTATTAAAATTTAAAATAAGTTATAATTAGATTATAATTGGGTTAATCCGTTAACATTGATAAATGAGTTACATTTAAATTAATTTATCAAAGTCAGAAAATTTTATATTTAAATTTAATTAATTATTAATAAAATTTATTTATATATATATAATTAAGTTAATTTATAATTAATATTTGTAAAATATAAAAATGAGTTTGATATTTTTTACAATTGAAACACTAACATATTTGAAAATTTTGAATTTAATTAATAAAAAAATGTAAAACAATCCGTTAATATTAATAAATTGATTATATTTAAATCAACTTATTAAAATCAAAAAATCTCATATTTAGACATATTTAATTAATTATTAATAAAATTTATTTTTATACGTGTAATTAAATTAGTTTACAATTATTATTTATAAAATACAAAAACGAGTTTGACATCTTCTACAATTAAAATACTTATATATTTGAAGAACTTGAATTTGATTAATAAAGAAATACAAAACAATACAAAATTAAAAGATATGACAAAATAGTTAATAAATATTAAAATATGTAAAATTAAAATTGATAATACTAGTTATATTAAAGATTGAAACTTATATAATAGATATAAAATTTTTATGTAATATTTTTAATTTAAAAATATATTTAAATAATAAAATTAAAAAATATAAATAATTTACAAGCGATTTCGTATCAACTTTGTTAAAATGCACTTTCAATGATAAATTAATTTTTTAAAATTATATTTATTTAATATTATTTATAAATAATTTTATTTTATAATATTTATTTTAAAAATAATAAATAATATAATTTATAAAATATTAACATATATATATAATATAATAAAACTTATGTAACATCTTGTTAAACTTACTTAGATATACATAAAATCTAAATAAATTCATTTAAAGCTAAAAAATAATTCACATAAATCTGTTTAAAAAAATAATTTATATAAACTCAACAAATTAAACTTATGAATAAATCATAAACTATATTTTTTAAAAATAAACAAATTATATTGGATCCATTAATTTATAAGACCCATTCACAAATTTTCAGGGGGATATAATGACTTACTCCAATTAAAACAAAACTACTAGTAAGTGAATTAAAATTCGAAACAAATAATGAATAGGGTGTCTGACATTGACCTTATTCTTGGTGGGTGGAATGCAACGGGCAATACATCATTGGCCAAGGGAAAAAGCTACAGTTCACAAAAGGAATAGAGAAGATATTATACAATGTCCTCAATTATTGATCCCAGGTTTTGTTGAATTATGTTTTTCTACACCAATTTGAGTAGAATTTAAAGAGAAACATACTTAGAAGTACTGAACTCTTAGTAGAAGACCATAAAGCTCATCTCAGAGTAGAAATTCAAGATCAGACCACAGGCTGAAATTTCGGCAGTGAGGGAAGGCTTAATGAATCCTGTTTCTCAATTCACTTTCAGCACCAAAACTCATCCTGAGATTAATCCCTCACATATGAAAGGGGATGGTAAAGAGTTCTTGAAGTAGCAAGAACAGATCTTATAAGGAACTTCTGTTTCTACGCCCACATGAAAACATCAACTTTAGCTACTACTTACGCTTTCTAAGTTTCAGAACAAAATGTAAATGCTCTTACAAAATCTTTCTGTTCCAATTCAATAGTCTGCAACATCAATTTAGAGGAAAAAGAAAAGAACCAAAAAGAGTTTGGAGCATAACCCTTGAGTTCACCAAGCTGCTCGTCCAGTTGAATAAGGGTCAAGCACATGATCCTTCTCAGCAAACCCAAATTCAATCTGCAATCACCACCCAATGACAAAGCAATTAACAATCCAAATTCAACTAGAATAAAAGACATCATCTGATCGACAAATGTGTAATTTGTGCGCGCGCGCACTGCACACTTTTGTGTAATTGACAGCATATTTATTAAGGGTAATTGAGACATCATGTCTTCCACTAATAAAACGCACAGACTAAGTGACATTGAACTCCGAATAATTTGCGCTAACAAGTTACATATGTTGCATGTAGATACACCTCTAACATTGATCAGAACTTGCTGACTGATGGAATTATTAAGATTGATTGGAAAAATGATCTATGTATTTACCACCCCAGTAATGCAAGAGAGCCTCTACAGATGAACACTGGATAACAATAAACATCTAGCACAGTGAACTCATAACTTCCTTTAACAATTAGATTACTGACACATAGGTCAATGAAGTACTTAACAACAATTTCACGTAGAACCATCATTTGTTGCCATCAGATCAAGAGCTTAAGAAGAAGTGTATCAGAAAGAGATGCAGATATGAGCCAATCTTCACCGTACATACAACCTGCCCCATGTAAATAGTATCAAAAACAGGACCTTCATGAACTAATATCAGATCCTCCCAGAATAGTTTCAGATAATCTACTAGAGGCTACAAATCATGCTTAAGATCTTGCAACTCCTTTGGTTTACACGCATTATATGGGGCACCTCTTCAAATGACATTAAGAAAAGCTCTATTTGTTTTCAGCAAAGGGTATGTTATGCCCTAGTTGATTTTAATGTTGGATGAACACTACAAAAATAATGGCATTCTGCATTGTTCACTGTTCATCTTCTCATTTATTTTCTCTCTCTTTTGGGCTCATTTTCTGTGTTCCCTCTGCCTTTTAAGAACACATTAGCCAAAAGCCACTAGGAGCTCCCTCTTTATTCCTCTCTCTGATAGCTTGGAAAGCTAAGCAACTACCCGTCACTTCCCCCACAGCGTAAGCCAAAATTCTTCTCAAACAGGGATTTCCAGCTTGTTCTTTATCAAACCTCATGAATATCCTAGACTTGGTAATTCAAGAGCTTGCAACATTGGAAGACTGGTGAACCATAGATGGTTGACCTTCTTTACTCTAAAACCATAAAGAAAATGTCACATTATTGATACTAAATAAACAAAAAACTAGGATGAAGTACTAGTCTTCAATTAACTTGCGGTCGTCAATCATACATAACTTTCAATGGCTACTAACTTCATAATTGTAAGGTTTGATCAGACCCCTTCAAGTTGATTTAAACCCGTACCTTTAAACAAACCTCCTCTTTTCATATCCTCCATCCTCCAATAACCTGAGGATGAAAAGTGATATCCTATTCATAAGTACACAGTGAGAAATTGTCTTTGCCATATTTTGTTGACAGTACGTGAAAACTCCGAAACAATGTCTTCCAATATTTTCTATAAATTCACATAAGCACCATGAAACTTACCACCATACAAAATTTATAAAGCGTCATGCACAAAGACAACATACAGAAGGGATTCTAAGCCTACTATGCTAAGAAAAAAAAAAAATTATTAAGGAGCAACAAAACTATGCATTTCCATAAGAACATAAAGTCTTCAGTGTTCACATGCCAATACATCGACGCATAAACTTATGCCAACAAATATGTTATAAATGGGAGGTTAGGCAAACAACAAAAGATAAATGTCGTCAAACAGAAGCTCCAAATTTTCATATTTCAAGAGTTAGGTAAAACCAAGGAACCATTACCGTTAAGCTTTAACATCAATCTCTTTATCCTCCACATCATTTGTAGCTGTATTCGTCTCTCCGCCTTCAGCATCTTCCCCAGGCGGCTGCACCTGTTCTTCCTCTGGCAATGGCTCCTCCACATAATCATTCTCAAAAGCATCAGCTGGAACTTCATAAATCCTAACTTGTGGCTTTGAGGGATCCTTCACCAGAACATACTTCCCCTCGTTCAATTTCATGCACAAGTCCACAATAGACTTCACAATACCCCACATATTTGCAGTGTTCAAATTAATCTGTGCGGCAAAATCTCTTGGCTTGTACCCAACAACAGCCAATATCACATGGTTAAAATGATCACGAGGATGCACACGTGAAACATATCCCAATTTCATCATATCTGCACTAGCCAACAGTGCTTGGGCAGTCCACTTAGCCAACTTATTCGCGTTATTCTTCAATTCAGTAGCCAAAACTGCACCCCTCTGCGTCTCTAACTTCTGTCTCCAATCAACACCAGAGTATTTTGAATCAAACTCATTCAGGGCATTCAAAGTAAGGAAGGACCTCTGCTTATTAAGGTCAACAACACTCTGCACCTCACACCTTGCAACAAGATGCATATCATCATCCAGCTTCCACCTCCTATACCTGTAAGCCACAGAGGCTACCTCCTCACCCTCATTTGCAAATGGGTTTGGCTCATCAAAGGACACCTTATTCCCATCCCTGACCAAAACCTGCTGTGAGAAATTCTGGTTGATATAAGCAGCCTCCACACTCAAGGAATATGCAGAATTAATATCATCCTTAGCCTCAGGCAAGGGCTCCTGTGAGGTCTCGTGCACAGATAACAAATCGAGCTGTGACCCATCTCTCTTATCGAAGAACAACTTGTTTCCAACTCGCTGAATCACAATATCCCATGAGTAAACTGACCTGGGTGCACACATCAAGGCCGCCAGGATTGTATCTGTGGCAAATACAGTGGCCTTATCCTCCTTCGCCAACCTCCTAATCACAGGATCATCACTGGTGGTAACCTTGAAAAAATTCCTGTTTTTGAACCTCTCCAATCTCCTCTCATTCTTGGGAGTAATGCGATCATAAGCGCGGTCATAGTACTCGAGAGCACCGCACAAGAGAAGGTCCTCAGGTTCGGGGACATTGAAGGAGAGCTTGGTGAAAGTGGAGAACGGAATCTGATCAAGCATGTTCCACTCCGGCTGGATGTCCACAGAAGACTTAAACACAGCGGCCTCACGACGGGTCTGATTGACATTAGACCGGTTGAGGTTGTAGAGTCGGTCTCTACGGGCGCGCTCTTTCTCGGCCTCGCGCTTCCGTGCCTCGACCTCCTCATCGCGGCGCTGAGGAAGCTGCTGGCGGTGGTGGTGCTGGTTGAACCGCCATTTAGGCCCGAACTTGGGCCGAGGAGGGGGCTTACCATCCACAAGGCGGAAGGTCGCGTCCTCGTCAGCGTTGATCCCTCCAGATGCCGCCCCGCCGGAGAGTGGGTAGTTGTCGTCGATAGCGAAGGCGGAGAAGTCAAAGACGGCAGAGGAATCACCGGGACCCGACTTTCCTCCAGCACCGGTATTAGGGCGGGCTGAAGGGTTGGACATGGCGCGAGTCCAGTCAGCTATGCGGCCGAGCTTCTCCGAGCGGGAGAAGGGGGCGAAGGGTACATGGAGAGGGAGATTGCCGGGGGTGGTGGCAGCAGTGTTATCAGGGGGACCCCATCCATCTGGGTTAAAAGGAACTGCTCCTACTTCAAACCCTCCAACTACCATCGCTTCGGGACGCCGATCACTTGCTTGATTAATCTTCTGATCGGATCTGAAACGAAGAAGAGCAGAGTCTGAGCGTGTTGGTAGGGAACAAAAGCCCCAACTTCACTCCAGAGAGAAACCCTAGCGCGTACACAGAATGTTTTTATACCCTTGATTAAGATGACGGTTTTGCCCTGTAAGCTTTGGGCTCTCTGGGCCTTCCGTACAGACTTGTTCCTTTCTTACAGTTGGGACCAATGCCAAAGAGGATATTGGTTTTCAAGTTTACACTGCCCAACAAGATTGAGCCGTGGCTCTGTCGGCGCGGCCCTGCAGGAGGCTACTTGGGCTGCTTGGTACATGGACAGCTGAATTGGCCACCGAGCTCGTTGCTTTGGGACCCCCAAAGGTCGAGCAAAGCTTCGGGTTTGCATTGATCAGATGATGTAGTAGTTTAACAAGAAAAATAGGTAAGATTTATTTTTATTTTTTATATTTATATAATAAATCATAAAAATTTATTTCAATAAAAAACTCGTATTAATAAAGGATATTGATTAGTTTCTGCTATGAATTTCAGAATCATCTCATCTCATTCACCTCATAAACATGTTATAAAACCAGTTTTTAAAGATATCATATTTGATTCATATTTTAAAAATATGAATTTTACAAACTAAAATAGTTATATTTTAGAGTAAAAATCTCATTAAAAATTTAATATTTATTTTATTTTACTAATCAAACTTTTATATTTAAAAAATAATAAATTAAATTGTAATATAGCAATTTGAACTAAATAGAACTTTGTTAAAACTTTTAAAAATTTTAAATTTTCAAATTGAATATTTTATATAATAAATTTAAATTCTAATTTTTGCATACATATAAAAAAAATTTAAGCTACCATCATAAAAAAATTTAAAATTTTTTGAGCATTGAAAAATATATATCTAAATTTATATGATTAAAATTAATTTTTAAAAAATTATAAAATATAATTTTTATATTAAAAATTATTCAAATTTGAAAAATTGATCCAAAATAAAATAAAAATTTATTTGAGATATTTTAAACATATTCAATAGTCAAAATATTCTTAATTTTTTATATTAATATTTAATATAAATTAAATTAATAAATTAAAATTTAATTTAAATAAAAAAAATTGATTAATAATATAAAATAAAAATAATTTTTACCCGATATTTTAACATATTAATATTTTGAATGCGACTCACTATTATGTGGTAGTCGCAAGGCATAGGTGATAGTGACCATATAACATGAAGACATTATGGGCACTAGTTGCTTTGTCCCAACGGCATAATTAGCTTTTGCCACGTGACACCGCATGGGGGTACACAACGAGGTCAGGACTTGCATAAATGCAATTTGCCAATGTGAAACACAACAGCAAGACACATGAGTGCATACATATACATAGGACAAATTAAGGTAACTACTTCCAAATGCATGTTCTATTCACTCAATTTTCCTTTTTTATTATCACTGCTTAATTAATTTGTTTTATTTTTAAAACAGTTCATTATAAGTTACCAAAAAATTTATAAATAACTCAACAAAATAAAGAAATTACATTAAAAAAATTCAGCTTTAATGACTGAAAAATCAATTGTTGAATTAAAAACATATGTAACGGTAGATTAACGACCAAAAAAATCATAGTTAAAATAATTATCGAGAATGATTTTTAAATTTCTCGAGAGTCATCAACAGTGACCAATTTAAAAACTTTAACGATCAATTACCTATTGACTTAATCGAAAAAGTTCTCTTAACTAAAAATTAATGTCTCTAATTTTCAAAGATTTTGTGTTTTCGTTTTGATTTCCTCTTGTAATTCCGTTTGAATAAAATAGACGGTCTAATTATCAATATTTTATGCAACATTAGACTGCAAATTAAAGCATCAAATGTCTCATTACTGCATAAGATAAAGGAATAGCATTGTCAATAAGCTCTCATGAAATTCAATCTAGATCGTAAACTTATGGCCATTTTCTTTCCTTTTTTTTTTTTTTCTCGTGAACCATATTGTCTATGCCTGTAATTAATCATCATCAACCGACCTACAAATTAATGCTTAATTATCATAACATCATCGTCGGAATTATTACTCAAGACACAATGTTTTTGATTGAGACATTATTAGGCTTTCTCAACCACCGTTTTGAAATTAGTGGTCGACATAAAATTAATTTCCTAAACCGGTAATTTCAAATAATAATGACAAACAATTCGGGTAATTACGCACAATCGTATGGTCGCACATATAACATAAGTTTTATACACAATCATGCACACGAAGCTTAATTAGCACTAAACAAAAAGGCACAAAAGATAAATGAGTGCAACACGTATATTTATTACTCAAATCAAAATTTTATGTTAATTTTAATAGTTTTGAAACTTTTAAAGAATTGTGATAATTTATAAAATTAATGATTAAGATAATATTTTTATATTTTAATATTATATTTTAAATTACAAAAATACTCTTTAAATTTTATGTCGAAAAAGCTAACGAAGGGTAATCGATTTAAAATAAAATCCTTATCCACTTATTAAATGAAAATCATATCATTTAATTAGACCATATAGGATCGAGTTGATGACCCGTTTTAATTTCCAAGTAGTTTTGGGAAAGAAACTTGAACAATTTCTTCAGAGTAATATCTATTAAGACTTTGATGTATGACATGTCCATCTATATGTCATACAAACCATGGATGTACATAATCTTAGATCAACTAGCTAGGGTTACAGGCATAAGAAACAAAGAAGCAAAGACCGATATATCTAAGAACTTAGCACAGAGATACCTAAGAAGTTACTGAAACATAGATATGTGAGAAGCTTAACATGTTTGATCGGAAGGGAAGAACTAAAGGGTATCATCTCAAAATGCATGGTCAGTATGGTCGACAAACTTGGTTAGTCTCTCCGATATCTTAGCAGCTCCACTACCAGTTGCAGACTTCTCAACCTGTCACACAATTTAGATTAACATTCAGCGAGTTGGAGAGAGAGAGAGAGAGAGAAGAATTTGTATATTGATCGATACCCAGATGAAAGAAAAGATCGATGAATGATTTGAAAACGTTAAGAATTGTGTACCTTGGCATGTATTGAATGGAAGACGGTGTCGTTGATGGCGGAGAAGCCGGCACTAACGATCTCGGCTCCTTCTTCGTGGAGAACTCGGATGGTTTCGTTGAACAAGAACCGGTTGTCCAACCCAGTTATCAGAACCACCTGGAGAGCTGAATCCATTTCATGAATCTCAATCTTTGTTGATTTTGATCCCTCTATTGCTCCTCCGATTCTTGCATTTCCTGTTTCTACGCCCATCAAGCTCTCTTTCCTTTCCTTCATCCTCTCCACGTTCGTCTGCAACTTCTTTATGTAGCTCGCCGCCTCGTCTAGCTGATCAGGCAACGACGCCACTTCCTGCAACAGCACCATGAACAAAGATATCAGCTAGCTAGCTCATGATCGCAATGAGAGAGAGAGAGAGAGAGAGGAAGAACCCCAGAGCTCTGGTGGGGAACAAGCGAATTAAGCTTGGAGAAAAGGGCTTTCATATGATTTCTTCTGTTTTTCTCTATGATCTTTCTGTCAGCTCTGGAGCCACTCGGGTTGCTCTCCATGAAAACACAGTATTCTTCACCTCCTCAAACGCTGCTCCTTATACTTCTGCAGATCTTGGCATGGGAAGCCAAAGTGAAAGCAACTGAAGAAAAAGAAATGACACATGAGTCTACTGAGGAAAGCTATCAAATATGCGAGTGGTGGGGCTGGAGATGCCGTACATTTTGCTGGGAGCTTACGTGGACATTCTTTGACCACCTATTTTCCAGGAAATTTTACAGGAAAAAGAAAACGAAATTTGAAAAAAAAACCTGTAGTGATTTCGGCTTTAACAATTGAAGCGATCGATTAAAGCATTGTCCGCCTTCTTTCTATTCATTTTTTTGACTGTAGATTTGCGTTTTTCTGGTCTCAAAACCGAATTTTCTAGTTGCAAAATGAAATCAGATTACCTTAATTTTTCAATTTTTCTAGTTTTGGATTTTTTATGGAGATGATACATTGGGATTCAGCCTTTCGGCAAGACCGTCAACGCTCTATGAACAGAAGTTGCAAAGTCAACACTTCAGAGTCGGAAAATTCGGCCCAAGCTTCCACTTCAGACTCATGCCTGTTTACTCCGATTCGCATTAATTTGTTTCGATCCATTTCATAGTTCAAAAGTACCCTATTAATTACGTTTTTTAAATAAATTTTATATAAATATTTTAAAATTTTTGAAATTATGCTCTTTTTTATTTTATATTTTGGAAATCTCAATTAAAATAATTATATATTAGATAATTTAATTTAATTTAATTTTTGTTAAAAATTAAAAAATTTTAAATTAAAAATCTAATAAAAAATTTACTTTTTACAAAAAAAATATTTAAGTTACATTCATAAAAGGTTTTAAATTTTTGTAATGCATGAAATAAATATTTTTAAAAATTATTATAAACAATTTATAAAAAATTATTCATATGTCGTACAAATTTGAAAAATACATTTGAGATGGAGAATAAAATTTATTTGAATTATTTTTAAAAATTTTATTGAGTTAAAATTTAACTTAAATTAAATTAAAAAATTAATTAATGCATCAAATTTTAAATTAATATAAAAATTTATAAATAATAATTAATAACACAAAAAAATTATTATCAATTAAACCAAGAAAACACGTGATTCTGAATGTTGAGAAAAGGAATGTAATGTGAAAGATAATTTTTGATTGTCATACCTTGTGGGATGGTTGCAACTCGATATCATTGACTTGGAAAATACAAGTGTCGCTTTCTAAAATAATTAATTTTTTAAAAAATTTTAAAAAATAATAAATCAAGCCTAATAGCTATGATTAAAGGACTTAATTAACATAATTAATCTCATATTCTATAAATGTGAAACATGCATGTTTACATGGTAATTAAACAAATTGCATTGTGACAAAGAAATTAAAAAATCAATGTGTTTAATTATGTCAATGGTTTATTTTTTTTCATAATAAAAAATCATGTCGGGCTAGTTGGGTTTAATTTTTTAAAATTGTTATTTTAAAAACCAGATTAAGGCTTGATTAATTTTTTTAGCCAACCCGTTAATCATTGCCAATTTTTTGTTGTTTCTTATTCCATGGTTCACGTGGTTGACTACTCCAATAATAAGCCTAATTAAGAAAAAAAAAAGATATTATCTCGGGACCAAGTCGGTCCACGTAATTGATTTCTATTGATAAAGTTGTTATTATCCAAGTAGATAAAAGTGCAAAAACGACAAGTTTGACTATGTAATAAATTTTATGAATTTTTAATGTTGGTCGGTTTTATTATTGTTATTAATTAAATTTTTTAAATAAATATGATATTAAAATATTAATTTCTTCCCAAAAGTTTATAATATCTAAATTACCTGAATCTTGCTATTCTAGTCGGCTTGGGCTTTAGCAAATTGCGGTCGTGTCAATATGAAATTAAGATTACCCACACGTAATAATTTAAAAGCTAAATTTAATTAATATTATTATAATAATTAAGAAAGACTCTATAGCTTATATCTTACAATAACTTGAATTTAAATTAAATTATTTATTTAAAATTAATTACAATAAATTAAATAAATTTAAATTATTTAATAATCTAAATTATGTTGTTGTTTTTTAAAATTAATATTATTATAAATTTTTGAAGAAAATAAATTAACTATCGTAGTGGGAAACAAATTAACTGAAGGAGAGAGCCCAATGCTGCAGTCACGTGGCACAATGGTTGGAATGGGGAAGCTTCAAGGTGACAAAAAGCAATGAAAAAGAAATCTCCCCAAAGAATCTTTGGCTCTCTCTGGTTATCAGACACGGGAAGTGAAATGAGTGGTTCTTGTTTGAGTAAAAAAAAAAAAAAAGACACAGACCGAGAGAGAACGACAAGTCTTCAGTGTGGAAAGGGGCCTGAAGTGGGCCATCGTCCATGTGCTGTCCGAGTTAAAATAATTATTTATAAGATTAATTTTATTATATAAAAATAAATAGAATAAATATCATTTAAAACTTAAATTTTACTCTTTCTTTTTAATCAAACCTTTATTTTTAAAAAATATCCAAACAAATCTTAATATTTTAATTTTATTAAAATTGAAACTCGTTGAAAAATTTAAATATTAAAAATATTCAAATTAGAGAGATTTTACAACGAATTTTAACTTATAATTTTTTATGGATGTAATAAAATATTTAAGCTATTATTATAAAAAAATTCAAAAATTTTTAAGTACTAAAAATATTTTTCTTAAAAAATATACCATCAAAAATTTAAAAAATTTATAAAAAATAATGAATTAATTAAAAAAAATTTTTAAATTTGAAGAATAACATTAAAATAAAGTGTCAAATCTATTTGATAAGTTTTTAGTCATTTTTGACAAGGAAAAGCTTATTAATTTTTTATAATTATTTTGAGTCAGGTTTAATTTGGACAAAATCAATAAATTATGGTCTGTTTGAATACATTTCGAAAGTCAATGTTTGATTGGAGAGAGAGCGTTAAACTCAAAATTTTAAATGATATTTACTCAAATAAATATTTATTAATTAAATTTAATAAAATATGTACACATCACTGAAGTACAAAGGGCATTTTCAAGTTAATTTTTCAAATGATAAAACTGTGTAATTACAATTAAAGTTGAATGATATCTTATAAAAATAAAAGTTGATATTTTTTAACATCAACATTAATGATTATGTAAGTCGACATATCGAAACTACTAATTAGATGAAATAAAAATCTCGATACATTTTTAATTTACAAAATGCCTTCAAAATTGTGAAAAAGAGTTTGACGATTTTAAGCATCAACAAAATTTTATGTGTTTTTGTAACATAAATCTATGAACATATTTGTTTAAGTGGATGGAAAAAATTCAACATAAAATATACTTAATTCCATTAAAATTCAAAATACCCGACAAGTATCTAAAATAAAATAAATAATAATAATAATAATAATAAACTAATAAAAAATCTTTTTTGTTCTTTTTTTGCCCTTTTCTTGATGACATTTCACTTGTCGGGGCCAAATTTGGCATTTCCATTTTACATTGAGATGATCATATTGAAACATCTTTAACATTATAAAGCCTGTCAACTTCCCACTTCCCTAGCATATCATGTTGGTACACCCAGAAAGATTCATTTTGTCACAGAGCACTCATATTTCTTACAAGAGTTCAACACAAGACTTTTGTTCTGATTTTTCATTACCAAACTCATATCTCACTCCTGGTAATGCTGTAATTCAGACAGGATAAAGAGAAACAAGACAAAGCCCAATATAGGAGCTAGGGGGGGTGTGGGGAGGGTGTGGGTGTGGGGGGGGGGGGGGGGGGGGCTTTTGTTGAATTGTCCAGGTTCAGGTATGCCAGGGCCTGTATGGCCCATTCCCATTGTGCACAGACAATGATCTATCAGCCAAGACAAGCCGAAGTTGACAATGACAGAGATAACCATTGACTTATGGACCACACTGCTTTTCTAAGTGTTTCTTCCTACTTGCCATGTAGAGATAATATTTGTTAAGATCAACACTGATACATGATTATTTAACAAGGTAGATAATAAAAATTAAATTGATAAGAGATCTTAATATTATATTTATGTGTATATTGCCACTTGTAAGGATTAAAATCTTCAATTGGTTTGATATACATTGACCTTTTAAAAAAAATAATACATGCGTAAGAATTTAATTAGATAAATAATTAAAATACATTTAATTTTTTTAATCATCTCAAAATTATAAAATTCAAATATTTTTTTATCTTTCTTAAAAAAATCAACACAAGTCAACAAAACATCAAAATCTTTGTTATAAATGCATATGAATCACCGACAAAGCGGAACATGGAATTGAAAATGGCATCCACATTAGATTATCAGAATGATAGGTGAGAGCCATAAATGTGGTTTCTAAATGCCATGTAACAAATTAGTTGAAGAAATAAATGTGGAGAGTGTTTGTAAGATACATGAATTCGTATCTTAAAACGTATATACAATATAATATTTTATAAAAAACTATTTTTAAAAATATTTTACAAAAGCATCATATAAAAATTTAATATTTTGTTTTGATGACATTATGAAATGCAATATTATATTTTAAAAAAAATCTAATTTTATAATACGTACTCAAATCAAGAGTATAAATAATGCAAATCGCCTCTTGAAACAATGACATAAGAGATTTACTGAGAAGTTTCAAATTCAAATAACATGAAAGGCAAGTTAGTTCCTTTCTCTATCACATTTCCCTTACCCAAAGGAAAGTGCATCTATCCTAGGATTAAGATCATCCGACTTCCTCAACTACTCTATTGATATTCTTAGGACCCATGTTCTAAACAAACCAGCAAGCAATGAAGAATTGAAGACAGAAATGCAAGGGAAAGCGATCAAGAACGGGGCAAGATGGAACATGTAAAGAAGGCAAATAAAAGGAATTTATGATGATGAGGAAGTAATCTGAGCAAAGAAGACATACGTTGAACACATAGTCCCTTTACATTTGAGGTTTTCTTTTTTCTTTCATCCAACTTTAAAATATCGAGGGTATCCTAAATTGATGACTGTTTTGTCTATGTATAAATGTGAAAAGAAAGACATTTTTCATCTGAAAGCATGTCTACCAATCTATTCATTCACTCTCACATGAATGTGGCATAAAGAGTACAACGGGAAAAGAGATGAGAAAAACAAACCCTTTTTAATTACAATGGACCTGGTGACACTACAAAAGCCAGGTCACGAGAAAGATTCATGTGAACTTTGGTTTAGGCATGGGTGTGCCGGGGGCGTGCGCGGGGCCAAGCTTTTGAATCCAATGAAGAAGCCCTTTCTTATGATCTTGACAGGGTGGGTTTTGAACCAGATTCAGGGTACCATCACGGGCCAATGAGGACTCGAATTGCTGTAATACTTTCACTATCTGCCAAAATTCAGGCCTCTTGTCTGGTTGCAAAGACCAGCACTGCTCGATTAGAGCTTGCATTGCAAGGGGACAACCAACTGGGATAACAGGTCTCAGATTCTGGAAAGAAGAAATTCAAAATTCTGATTTCAGTAATCTCATTGAAGAAACAACTGTCTTTTCATATTCATGTCATCAACTACGAGCTCTCATCAATGCCCAGTTGAAATTCAATACCAAAATGAAAATAATCTATCCCTGAGAATGCCATCTCGTCAACATGACAGTACAACGCTGCAACATTGATGAAATTAACTCATAGCAAGCAGAAAATATGGATTCTGACAAGCCCAAATCAGATTGGAAGCTCTGCATCTGCAGGGTAATAGAATAGAGTATTGGGGACATTCATCTACAGTGGTAGTTAGCTTTCTAGAGTATGCAGATTCTAAATCATTAAAATCGCTAACATGAAGGGGTTTTGTCAAATCTGCTAATATGAATTCATTTGTTTGTTTGAGATTTCTGAAACAGCCTTGTTTTCCAGGAGGCTAGCGATACAAAAGGAAGTAATCCTTCCTCCTGTTTAGAGGAGGAGGTGCGCTCACTGGAGAATTAATGGGATTCACATGCCAGCAACTAAAGTAGGTACAAACATAACAGCAAGACAAGATATGAAAGAGGATACCTTGTTTACAACAGCAAAAGCAGCTTGGATGGGATTCATGTCCTCATATGGGATGGTTCCAGCTACCATTTCCCATAACACAAGTCCAAAGCTATAGACATCAACCTTTCGCCCATAGGACTTACGTTTAATCATTTCAGGCGCCATCCAGCGATAGGTTCCTGGGTCATCAGCCAACAAATCACAGTATGCCTCCTCACATGCTATTCCAAAATCAGCAATTTTGAGGTGGAAGTCTTCATCTATAATAACATTTTCAGGCTTAAGATCACGATGAATGACACCTTGAGAGTGAATGTATTCCATTCCACGAGCAATATCCAGAGCAATTGCAATTAATTTTTCCATTGGAAGAGATTTATGCTCTAGCTTGTGCAAGTAAGCCCTCAGAGAACCCTCTGATAAATATTCTGTGATGATACAATATACTGGTGGCTTTTTACAAGCTGCTACAAACTGTTCCAATGCATCAAAATATACCAATAAGAAGGGACAAGTCAAAGCAGAAAGGATGTATTCAAGAGCGATGCACAGCATTTTAGAAAATCACAGCATAGAAGTTTAGTCATCAACTGATTAAAAACTGAATAAGCCAGAAGGAAAAACCCTCTGGGAGGTATGATTACATGAACTAATAAGAGGAAAAGGCAGAAAAAGAAATAATTTGATCACCTTTATAACGTTTTGATGGTTCAGTCGAGATAAAAGAGTAACTTCTCTATTGAATTGGTTCTCCAATCGGGATGCTAAGGTTCCACTTTCGTCATCATCTGGTACCCTAATAATCTTCACTGCAACAGGCTCATCATTATATATTCCATGGTAAAGCCGGCTATGTGCCCCATGGGCAAACTTAAGCCCAAGAAACAGTTTAGAGAGATCAACGCTGTTTTCATCAACCACCCCCACAGCATTAACCCTCACTCCTCCATGGTCAAAGTACTTTGTCCAGGAAGTATCCTTCCTAGTCTTCAGTTTCTCCTGAACTTTCAATGTACCCAAGTGCCTAAGTGGGCTTCTGTTTGATGGTGACAAAGAAAAGGATGCTTTGTTTTCCTGTGAGTCTTTATGGAAAAACTTTCCCTTGATTCCCCTGTCTGATTCTCTCCTTCGAAGATGTGGAGTTGAGAATCTCTGTCGATCAGACCTCGCTTCCTTAAAGGTATCAGACAGGACAGTGTGAAGTGAAGGAGATATAGACCTATGCTTATTTGTAATAGGATTTCGCTGAGTCTGTGAGAAAACATGTTTTCCTTGAATAGGCTGTCGCAGATTCTGGGCATTAGTGGGGACTGATGTCTGATTGTATGTTCTGCCAGGCCTTGTCTTCAATCCTGAATTCCTTTCTTGCTGAAGTTTGAGAGAGACAGAGGCCAACCTTGCTGAATCCAACCGATGACAAACTGTATGAGAAAACTTTGTCCTCCTTATCCAAGAATTAGCCTCTTCCTCCATTTTTAAGCCACCAATTCAAATACTTGGAACCCTAAAAGACCTTATACCCAAAAACCTCCTTAATCTCCTCCTCCTCCTCCTCCTCCTTGTTCCTTAGCTGAGAAGAAGAAGGCTTGAAATCAAGCGTGTGTTCCTTAAACGATCCTATGCAACATAAAGAATTCAAGAAACTATATATCTTGAAACCCATTAACAGCTGACAACTAAAGAATCAAAGTTCCAGCTTGACCAATATTACGAAACCAGGTCGCGAACAATACTGATGAACACCCTAATCTCATCTCCATCAGAACTAAAATCCCTTGGAGGCCATCAAAACCCATCCACCCTCTCCAGCTATTTAGAAAATATGGTGGGAAAATACGAAAAAGAAAAACAAAAAGGAAGCCTTCGATCACAACCAAACCCTTTATCTCTCACCTCAAAAAACCAAAAACTTTCTCTGGCTTCAAAGTCAAATACCACCTTCCGTAAAAGCCTGGAAAAATCCCACACAGATAACCCAATAAAATAATCTATCGAATTAAAAAAAAAGGAAAACACAAGAAAATAGAAAAGCACCCTCGTTCATATTGAAAATAAAGAAACACTCATGATTATAACCCCCATTAAACACAAAAGGGCAGCAATCATTCTGTCAAAATCCATTATAATAGTATCAAAACAAAACAAAGACCCAGATTCAGAAATGACCGTATAAATATACAAGAAAAAAAAAAGAAAGTACCAACCAGTAAGAAATACGTAGCCAGAAGGATCGCAGAAAGCCCACGGCAAGCAGAGCACATAGCCATCAATAGACAACATCATTATTCGTTGAGTAAATTCGTCTTTTTGAGGAGGGCTTTTCCATGTTGTTGGCGCCGTGTGAACGGAGGCAAGATCGAAAGAAAAAATCCTGGAAAAAGTTATTCCAGATTTTCCAAAGAGAAAGGGGGGAGAGAGAGAGAGAGAGAGAGGGATAAATATACGTATCGTATACGGATGAACCGTAGATTCCGTGGACCCGATATTTCTGCTGACCGTGGGACCCACCAAGGGAGCTGGTGGAGAAGGGTTGTGGCGGGGCCCACCAAGCGTGAAAGTCAATTAAAAGACGTAAAGAAAACCTCTTTATTTCTTATTAATATTAATAAAAACAAAAAATCAAAGAAAACAAATTTTATTTAAAAAAATGAAAATCAGGGGAATCAAAGAGTCACCATCAAAGGGAGAATGAGAGAATGAGAGCAGACAAAGGAGGGCATGGTAGGGTTGTTGGTACGGTTCGCACGGACTAGGCCTCGCGTGTCCTCTCTACTCGCCGTTTTGTGTGGTTGGTGACGTAGGGGTACCGTATCTCATACGTACATCAGTATCTTTAAGCGTATGTCAATGGTCACGCTTTATATAGTTGTACATTTGGTTGGCTGGTACGGGATTATTAATTTAGCTTACAGCAAATGAAATAAGGTACTTACTATACACGCATAAGCTGCAGGTGGTTTGCTTATTTTTGTTGAGTTTCTGGGTATTTATAGTTGGTGTTCATAAAAGAAAAATCTCTGGTTGCTTTTTTAAAAAATAATTAATTATAAAACTAATTTAAATTAAATATTTACTTATATGAATAAAATTTTAAATATATATTTTATTAAATAAAATTTTATGACAAGTCAAGCTACCATTAATCAATTTAATTTAAATTATACTTTAGTTTAAATAATGAATTTTCAAACTTGATTTATTAAAAATAGTTAAATTGAGTTGCGATTTAAAATATTTTTAAAAATTAATGATATTTTTATTATTAAAATAATTTACATAAGTTTTGCCATTTATTTTGAGTTCATCTCTTAACTTTAAATAATTTTTGACTCAATAATTATTTTTAATAAATTTAACAAAATTATTTTATAAAAACTTTCAACAGTTAAAAAAATTTGAAAATTTTTGTGATATTAACTTAAATATATATTTTTTTTTTACCTTTGTAAAAAAATTTAAACAAAATTCCTCATACCAGATTTATATTCTCAAATATAAAAATTAATTTTTCTCAAAAATTATGTTTCTTAGCATTAAATATGCATATATAAAATACAGAGTTAAATTTTATACATTATTTAATAATGTAATTTTTAAAGATGTGAGATATGAAAATTTAGTTAATGAGTGACGTATTTTTATTAAAATATAGTATTATATCTTATATTTTTAATATGAAAAGATAAATGAAGGTCTCAAAATATTTATTTTAGAGAGTAAAATGATTTTATTTTTTATAATTTATTCAATAAATAGATATTATGAAATTAGTATGACATTGCTTTTAGCCTTTTAAAGGATAAGATTCCGAAGCTGTGTGGCGCATGGAACATAAATAGATGTATTTTGTGAAAATGTGAGGCCATTGATATGTCTTGATAGAAGCCAAACCCATGATAACGATAGGAATCATAATATTTTATAAATGTCTAGTAAAATATATTTACATAAAAAATTTATATAAATAAGTCTTTCATTATATGATTAAAAATAAAAAATAAAATAATTTGAGATTTAAATATTAAATATTTTATCGAGTTGTATTTGGATGTCAATAAAGTAACCAATTCTTTACTTTTGATTTACCTTTATATTTTGAATAAATACTAACATGTCATAGTAAAATAAAATAAGAATAAAATAATTAATTTATTTTTTAAAAATATTTTAAAATAAAATTTATTAAATTTTTTAAAAAATAATTATTAATTATTAATGATAATTTTAATGATAAATTAAAATTAACCCAATGAGTTCAGACGGACCAAGTTAAATGGATATCAGCCCACAAATTTTGTCGGTCCCATGTGTGACAACCTAATAGAGGTCCGAACTGAATTTGCCAACTCCACCTTTGTCTTCTTAGATGTCCTTCGTGTCCCCTAGTGATTAGTCCCAAAATCAAACCGATTAAACCACGTTGGTCCATTCAAACCTAAATATAGACCAAATTGTCAAAATACATTATAGTCATAATTATGAAACCAAGTGATATGTTTTTCTAATTTTTTTGCTTTTGTTTTTTAAGGTAGTAAAGTTTGACTTGGCAATTTGATGAATAAAAATTAAATGAGAATAGGATAAATAAAAATAAAATTCAAATTATATGTATTTTTAATTTAAATTATGATTTATGAATTGAAATAATTATGTCACAAAAGTGTACTTTGGTTTAATTTAGATTAATGAAAGTTTTAAATATTAGAAAAATTAAATTTAAAAATTAATGCAATAGATTTTGAGTTGAGATTTTTTATAAACTTAAAAAAAATAATGCTCAAGTAACCAAAAAAAATATAGAAGTACTAAAAATATTTTTAAATTTCATATTATCAAAAAATTTAAAATAAAATTATAAAAAATAAGTATTAAAATATAAAATTATTTAAATTTAAATAGTAAACTTAAAATTGATATAAAATTTATTTGAACTATTTTTGAAGTATTTCAATAATAAAATTTTTATTAATTTTTTATATTTTTAACTGAAATAAAAAATTAAATCAAATTTAAATATTTTTAATACAATTATTTTTAATTGATATATAAGAATATAATTTTATTTTTAATAATAATAAAATAAATAAATAAATTCAACTAAAAGAAAGTAAAATCATCAGTACACTCCCCAAATACAAATCAAACTCTCCGGAATCTTTGACTTTTGACCGCCGGGGTTGGACTTGAATACCTCCATTCAACAAGTCCACAATGCTCCAAAAAATCCTTCGGCCCAACTGTTATACTCCTAGGGCCTAGGCCCTATCTAGTTTACCATATTGTTTAAATTTGGATATTTATTCAATTTTATTTTTTTAAAAAATTATAACCAGTGAAAGAGGTACTTGCAACAATGATCGCATACATTTAATTTTTAAAATTTTTATTTTTTGGTGATCATTTTATTAATCAATATTAATTTTTATAATAGATCAATTAAGTTTATCAATTTTACATTATTTAAAGATAATAGTAAATTGTATATAAAATTTAAGGTAAATATTATATAAAATTTTAATGTTTATCCAAAATTATCGGTCAAGCTTTCATGTTTAAAAAATTATAAATTAAATTAAATTTTAATCTATTAATTTAATATAAATTAGCTTATAATTTTTAAATATTTATAAAAAACAAAAATATTTTTTATCTATTAAGACACCTTAAAAATTATTCAAATAAATTTATCACTTTATTTCGGATTTATCTCTCAAAATTTGAATAACTTTTGATGCAAATTTTTTTGTGAATTTTTTAAAATTTTGACGATGCAGTTTTTTTAAAAAAATATATGATGGTAACTTAAATAGTTTTTTATATATATAAAATTTTTAAGTCAATGATCATTATATAAGATTTTTAATTTAAATATTTTTAATTTTAAAATTTTTTTAAAAATATTTAATTTTAACTAAATTAATAAATTATTATTGAACTTATCACTTTTTAAATATGAAAGTTTTATTGATAATATAAAATTAAAATTAAAATTTTATAAAATTTTTACTATAAAATTAACTTTTATGTTAAGTAATTTTTTTTATTGATTCAAGTTTTATGTTAAGTTTTTTTTACTAAAAATTATAAAATTATTTGTTAATTTAAAATATTAATATAAAAATAAAATTGTTAATTTTGTTAAATTATTATATATATATAGACTAAATTGATGGAAGGCTGGCGTCTCCAACTTAGAGGGGCAATGCCTGTGGATGGGTAAAAGAAGGCAGTGGCGACAGCCGGGAAGCCGCGTGCCGTCGCATGCGTTGCGTACATGAACAGCAAGTCTCACCTAGAAAGGCATGCAAGGGGCTCGCCCACTCGCAGCGTCCTTCGTGGCTGCACGTCACTTTCTTGCCTTGGAGGTAGCACTTTCGCTGCCACGGTTTGGGTTTATATGTCAATTTCGGTTACGCTGTCGTTACTCCATTGCGTTGGCCCAGCTAGTCTTAATTGGGTGATTGACAGGTAAACGCCTTCTTAATTAATCCTAATTAGCTTGTCATGATAAGCATTATGCATTTTTTAAAAGTTAATCAAGTAATTAACTATACAAATGAAGAACAGTGTGCATATTAATCCGAGGCAGTTAAATTATTTTTTTTGTTTTTATTTAAAAAACTGAAAAATATTGATTTTACCATTTTAATTTCGTTATGATGTTTTCATGTGTTTCAATTAAGATTTATTAAAAATTTTAAAATTAAAAATAGTAAAATTGGGTATTAAAATTATTATTATTAAAAAATTATATTATTAAAAATTTTAAAAATTCATAAAAATAACTTATGAGTGAAAAATTATTTAAATGTGAAAGATAAACTTGAATATAAAATTCATTTAAATTATTTTAATAAAAACATATATTTTGATTTTATAACAATTTGAGTTAAGATATAATTTATATCAAATTGATAAGTTTTCTGATATATAATTGATTCAATTAATTAATACATTAAAATTATATTTAAAATTTTTATTTATTTATCTTAAACAAATTCAAATATGAACTCAAATAATAAAGAAAACCCTAATAAATGCACTGAAAACACATTTTTATCAATTTAATTACTTTAAGAAAAGAACAATTTAATTTGCATTATTAAGGATGGAGCTGTGCATCCTTAGTTAACTGCATACCCTCGTAAGTATACATACAAGGGATTCAAACCTTCTTGAATAATTAAAACCCAAAAAAAACCAGAGACCCTTTGAGATCACGATCTGATTGAAGAGGAAGAAAGAGGAAATTAATTTTATTGGGTTCTTAACAATTAATCACACGACCTCGACTGCTGTACAATGCATGTTAGGCAATTTTTCAAGCAAATCAACGGTTAACATGGAAGCTCTCGGCTTGGGCAACCGGCCGGTGCAACCCACCGGCAAGATCTGCATAGTGGTGGTTCGCTCGCAGGTGCTGAGCCACTTAGCTTGCATGTATCTGTGTTTTCTCCATGGACCCAAATGCATTTTCTTTTCCTTCATGCATTTCTTGGCTGCCAAACAGAGGATCTTTATCACAATACTCAGTCTCTCTACTTTCCCCACGAAGACTTCCGGCAGCCGCCGGACCAGCCGGTTGTACTCTTCGTTTGCTCTCGCCATCTCGAACTCGGCCCTGAAATTCAACTCGATTATCACTCTCACTTCTCCTTTCTTGCTTCCTGAACTCTCCACGACATCCAGAAACGTGTGCCCACCTGGATAACGATAAGAGAAACCTCCATTAATGAGCATGAAGAATAACATAACACAAATGTAACATTAGATCTGTTTGCTGTCTTATCAGTTTGAATAAACTTCTGGGTTAAACAATCGGATTACCTGACGGAATATCCAGGGAGCTTCTCCACTTGGATTTGCAGATGGCGCTATTGTACCCCGCGTTTCGTAGCAGGCCGGAGACTTCACTTATCAGACAGTTCCTGCAGTTGCCTGCAGCCATCGGTTTCCCACAAGCACACACAGTTCCAGCAATCTGAATCTCATTTAAAGCCTCTTTGGTTGCGTTTCTAATCCTCGACTCCAACGAGCTGCTTCTGCATAATGTCGCCTGCAAAAGCTGGTGCTGGTTCTCCCAGAAACTCTTGCTTTCCTCCACTCCGCCATTACTTTCCTTCTCTTCATCTTCTTCCTCATCCAAATCCAACATTGCATCTCTATCGTTCCTCTCAAAGCTTCTTGGCATCATCTCACCGTCGTCGAGATTTCCGAACACCATATCAGATAAGCTCGACCTCCAGTCTTCTTGTTTTTCCATCAAATTCCGGCAGGTCGCCGGAATTTTTGTTGTAACAGTGGCCATGTTAGCTTCTGTTTTTTTTTTTTAAGTTTTGTCTTTCCGATGAAAACTTTTGTTGGATTTAGTATGGATAATGAGAGAGGGGCATTTTTATACTGAAACTTTAGGAGCTAGCTGGGACCCACGAAGCCCTCGTGGCCTAACGAGCCGCCGCGTTCCTGGGACGGAACCTGTCGCTTACGTGGCACGAAATTATTTGGTGATGCGCATCTATTGCAGGGTACAAAAGTAATTTTGTCCGAACGGACAGCACGGATCCACGTCAGTTGGGTCCAATAATTGGGTTCACCGATCTATCTGGATATTCTCTAATATTCACAAACTTTATAAATTTTAGTTTATTTTTCTGTAAGTCCGAAGAAGAACGTTATTTTTATTATTAAATAAAAATAAAACGGACAATGTTAAACCTGATGTGCATGTTTCTTCTATCCTGATCTTCTGATTGAGGGACAGGGGGGTCCACCATCCTAACGAAAAAAGCATAGAGTTTTGATCGAGTTTTAGCGGTGATGCAACGTGGCGTGATCAGGAGCGCTAAATGTTCGGTTTTATCCAAAGAGGTTGGGTGGGACCCGCTTGCGAGCATACCTACCCAAAATGAATTTTGTAGTTTATTTTTGGCTCAAAAACGCGGCGTCTTGCTGATGGTTTGACATCATTCTTTTAGGCACAAAGACAAGATTGCCACGGACAGTCCAAGGATAATTCGGACAAATATTGAGGGTCTTTTGGTCATTTCAGTGCGACAATAATTTCCTGATGAGTCAGTCTGGCAATTGAATGATAAGGGTACAAAGCTGACGAAGATTGGGACTCAGACTCTATCCTTAACTCTCCAACCTTTCCCATCAACAAGCTTTTATTTATTTATTTTAATTTAACATTATTTATTATTTTAAAAAATTATTTCCACAAGAAAAAGGTCATCTACTATGATTGGCATGTAAGTTTTCAATTATAAATTTTGATGTAAAAAATATATGCACTTTTATTTAATTTAATAATAAAAAGTAGCTTTTCACTATTTGTGACCCATGTTTGTTTTATTTTAATTATCATTTTCAAATAATCATAATGTTAAATTACATCATAGATGATAGAAGACTCAAATCTTTCCCATTTAACCTTTTTCATAATTGCATAATTAAATAATACATAAACTTTTGATGGGTAGCATTTTATAAATATATTAGGTTTTTTATTATTTTTAAAAATATAATACTATGTTAGTAGGAGAAATAAAAAATAAATAAAAATTTTAACAATTTATTTTTAAAAAATTTCATATGTTTTAGATCAATTAGATTAAAAAAAAATTAATTAATACTATTACTAAATTAAAAATAAATTTTAAAATATTAATATATGAAGATCATCAAAAACACATAATTAATTAATATTATTATTGTGGAAGGCTTAACATTATGGCATGTGATTGTACCAAATAAAAGAGATAATAGAAGTTAGGATATGTGATGGGTACTTAATCTTAGGAAACCTAAAATTAATTATTATTTCTTTGGTCATATGATATGTTGAACTAAGCATGTGTATTTGTCACTTTATTCTTAATTTTATTCAATAAAATACCAACTTAATTACTCTCATTTAAGAGTGTGTTATATCTTTTCTGCCTTGTTAGGCGGTTCATAGCTACAATTATTCCAATTTTTGGTTCAAATATACAATTAAGTTTATGTGTTAAAGGAGATTTGTATGATCATATTATCAAAAATAATTATGTCTTTTTCAATACCATTAATATTTGTAATTTTTTTAAAAAAATTGTAATATCATAATATTAAAAAATAATTAAATTTTTTAAATTTTGATTAGAAATATATTTTAATTAAAATATGCCAATTGTAAATGTGTAAGTATGTTTCGAATACATGTTCATAAAATATTAATATTTATTTTATATTATTAAAAAAATTTAATATTTAAAAATAACAAATTTAATTATTTTTTATTGATTTCATCTGATTAAATTAGTTAATAGTTTAGACATATGGTTGTGAAAATTTAAAAATATTTTTATTATTAAGATGCTTACAAAATAATTTTAATAAATTTATTTTGATTACATTACTCAAATTTAAATAATTTTTAACTCATAAGTTATTTTTTAATGATTTTTTTGAAAATATTTAATCACATAATTTTTTTAAAAAATAGTTTTAATATTCTTATGATGATAACTTTAATATATCATTTTTGCATGTGAAAAGTTTCAGATCAAAATTATACAACACCATCGATTTTTAAATTTTTGAATAAAATTTAATTTAGGATCAAAATTTTATTTTCAAAATTTAAATCATCAAATAAATATCGTGAATTTAGATATTATCAATTTTTCTTTCATGATCATATTATTTTGACATTGAATCTTTAATTAATATTTTTATGATGAGATCTCTTACGATTTAAAAATGAAATATAAATATGTAATTAAAAAGATTAAACACTCATAGTTAGGAAAAAAGTAATTTTCAACGTGACATTAATTTAGGTGATAAATTAATGTGGACCATGTGTCTGATACAAAGACATTTTGTCTTGATGTTAGCAACTTGTTTACAGTGTCAAGATAATATGGATATATAAGTGGTACATGTTCGGTTTCTCTGCCTAATCCAATTAATGGATGCCTAACCTCGATTTGTTACCATATAAAATATGTTTTTATCATATTCTTAATTAACTTAATTAATCTTTTAAAACTTTATGTTATATTTAATTTATTTTTATTTACAAAAATAATCATACATAATTTAACTCTTAAATCTCATATCATTTAAGAATTACTATATATATATATAAATGTTTATTCATCAAATTGACAGGTGTATTAAATATCATAATAAATTTTTAAATGAATGTCATAAAAACTATAAAATATATATTTTTAATTTTTTTTTAACAAAGTGCTTATTAGATCAATCATATATATATGTATGATATTTTAATATGATTCAACTTAAAATTTATAAAAAAATTTTAAAAATTAGGAACATTAAAATTAGAGATCTTATATAACGAACTTTTAATTTAAAATTTTAAATATTTCATAATTTTTTTATTATAAAAATATATTTTAAAAAAATTATAATGTAAAAAATTTAAAATTTTTATAAGAAATAATTTACTAAAAAATTATTTAAATTTAAATGATGATGTACTTAAAAAAACACAATTTATTTAAGCCATTTTCAAAGCATTTTAATAATGAGAATATTCTTAATTTTTTATAATCATTTGATCAATTATTTAATTTAAATAAAAATAAAAAACTAAATACATAATTATTTCAATAAAATGTAGTTTTCAAAATAAATGTAATTTATTTTTTGTTTACCTTAATTTACTAAAATGAATATTATTTATGTATTATATTAAAATCAAATTTAATGCGAACTATCATATCCAACAAAATGTGATATGCTCAAGATATCTTAGGTTTTCTGTGGCTAGTAATAAATTGCACCTCATGTATTTAAATAAGGCACGGATCTTGACCATGAAAACACATGCATGCATGGGATAAACCGTAAAATCCAAAAGGGATAAGATCATGATCAACACATGCATCACAAGCTGCCAATTAATAAACCCAAAATGATAATTAATTTTGGCAAGCGCATGCAACCTTCAAAGGACCATATTTAACACATGGGCATCGGTCAAACTCATATGAGTCACATATACATGGGCCTAGACTACTCCTTAATTTCCTTTAATTAAGTTTCTAATTAGTATACTCTTAGTCAAATTATAATTAAATCACATAGGTTTAGTAATGCCCATGAGGGCACGATATAAGCTTATTCCTTTTAAGAATATGCACGCGATATAACTATAAATTTTTTTAATTCAATTAAACTACTAGATCACTAACCGAGATGTTCTCAATCTAAATATTAGTTTATTAAAAAAATATAGTTTAACAAATATATCCGTATTTTATGATAAAAAAATTAATCAAATCAAATTATCATGTTATTAATTCAAATGTTTCATATTGAAAAATTAATGTGTTAAAAAATAATTTATTTTTTAAATATTTTTTATGATATTTTTTTTAAAAAAAAAATTGTTAACACAATCCAACTCGGTGAAAAGAGAGAGAAAAAAACTAAGTGATCATATCATTTGAGGTAGAAGATATTTATGGTGGTGGGTCAATAATTTATGATGATACTTATCTTTTTAATTATTTTTGCTTTGCCCCACTCCTTGCTTCAATCTCCATAATTTTGCTTTCTTTTGTCAAAATGATAAGATTACGATAAGATTTGTTTCTTAGATAAAATCTCAACGTCTTCAAATAACAATTAATTCAGATCAAGATTTTCTTTAGTGCTTGAATTAATCAAATCTACCTTAATTAATTTGCAATCTCATGGAGTTGATCAAAATCGAAAACGCCTAATTAGTAGATCAAATTGGGTGGATGGTCAATATCACCAATCTCTTCAAATTCAAATTGGGGAAACCAAACCCTAATTGATTAACTCAACGACAAACAAAGAAATGTGGTGCCTATCATTAAAACATTTCGGATGGACATGACTCCAACATTAAGACATATAAGATGCAAAGGGAATGTTTTTTGCATGTGCTTTGTCTCTCTCTCCCTATATATATATATACACACTAAAGTTATATAGATCACAAGTGATTTTTTGATCCAATGGCAACAAAATAGTAGGGGACCGATTTTATGACCCAAACATTTGATCCAAGAAGTCAAATTTCCATGATTAATTTGGTTTAATAATTTAGACATTTGATGTTATGCTTTGGTTCGTCCATAATGATTTTATTTTGATAAAAGATTATCATTTGTAATTTCAAAATATCAATATATAATGTTTATGAAAAGATGTTGTTTTTATGATTATTAATTTTTTATTATATTCAATATCTCGTAAATTAATCATTGGAGCTCGATTATTCTATTGGTTTATCACAATAAAATGATAAAAAAAAATTTAGGCGATGCATATCATAATTTTAAAAATTAAAAAAGTAATATAATATAATTATATTTATGTTGGTGATCAAAATTTATATATTAATTGTTAGTATGATTTTTAGATGATAAATTTTTTAATAATTATTAAAAAATTAATAATAAAATAAATATTAAACAAATGTGTGAATGAATTTAATTCGAGTGTAAGTCCACATACATGAAAAAGACACAAATTATTATTGATGTGAACCCAACATCTCCAGTGACACAAAAACAACCAAATTGGCAAAAATCATGAATGTTTGGAGGACGAAAGATAAAACAAGACTGACTCAAAAAAAAAATCTATTTTGTCAATACATTATATGACTATAGATAATATTAAATTTTATATATATTTTTAATATACGTTACACTTAAAAAAATGGTCAATTTTAAGATTATTTTAAAATAATTAAAATTTTATGATATAAAAAATATATATTTAAAAATTTAATAACCAAATATCGTATTTTGGATTTATTAATGTGAAATTTTAATTAAGAGTTATTTAAGTAAAATTCATCGTGTTAGACCAAAAATTAAAATTGAAAATTGAGATTTTAGATGATTCTATCTTTATATTTGCTTTTTTAGATTCGTCCCAAAAAAATCACTGTTTATTATTAAAAAAACGCATTCATATTTATATATGGTAAAATTATTTAAAAAATTTTTTATATATTTTTTAATTTTTTATGAATTATTTTATGTATTAAAACTAACTCGATTCTGATAATTTTTTTCTTGTTCTTTGTTAAATAATAAGTTTTTTTTTCTAAAAAAATATCAAATAACACTAATGTAACTATGCATTAAAGTATGATTTGTTTAATATTAATCTTTGGTGAGGGATTTCAAGTTGAAGAAGTGCCAGCTAGCAATTTCTACCTTCTTCTACCTCAAAGCCTGTGCCTAAGCCCTACCCATTAGTATATGCAGCCGAGCCATGTGAGCACTCGACCGTCTCTGATTTCTTTATGTGGATCGATATATACCCATCCAATCTTACACGGAGAGCTCTGAATCTTCGCTCTGCAACGTCGAGATAGAAAATTTTGTTTTTTTTTTTTTTTGGTCTTCGGGAGAGCTGTTTCAGAGTGAAGATTCCAAATGGGTTCTGATTAAAATCGGTAACTACAGTGTTAATGGCCGTAGTCGAGAGAGAGGACTGACACCACCGACTCCCATGGTTGACGGTTGGGTCGCTTGAGGCTGGTCCCAGTGGTTGAGACAAATCGTCGAACACCTTGTGTTCATGTGGTTTTTCCGTCTTTTTCCATGGTCTGCTTTGGCACTTGGGTTGGCACTAAAACACTGGGGATCATGTCGTTTTAGGCTTGGGCTCCTTAATCCAGTTTAAAGTCTTAATTAGAATTTCCAAAAGAAACGCGTCCATGGAGTTTGAAAATTAAAAAAAATTGATGTAAATATAAAAAATTATAATGTTCATGTTCTTTAATGAAAATATTAAATTTATTTTGTAAATAAAATATTAATTTGATTTTGATATCTATTTTTATTATAATAAAAGGTTTTGGATACTAAGATTTTAACTTGAAAGTTTTTATATATGCAAAAAATATATTTTTAAATATTAGACAAGCTATTTAATTAATAAATTAAATTAAAAATTTATGTATAAAATTGATTGAAAAAATATATAATTTAATTAAAAAACATGAATAGTACAAGTTTGTTTTGCTATTTATTTACTCAAAAACATAAATCTTTATTCATATTACACTATTTTAAAGATACTATTGGGTCTAAAAATGGTTTTGTGACAAAATTTATAATATTTTTCAAAATATGTTTATAAATATATAAAAAGTAAAAAATTGACTCGATGGTTATTTAGAATAATTTTTTAAAAATATAAAAATTAAGAGTTGAATTATACATTACCAATGATATTAAAAATATTTAAAAGCTTTTAACGTTTTTAAACATACTCAAACATGTTAGGTTACAAATAATCATGAAATCAACAACTAATTGCATGATGGCGGAACAAAAAATAATTAAAAAATAGGTTTTTCACTTTTTTGCCCAATTGTTTTCAAATATTGTTAGGTTTCATAAGATTTTAAATTGCATAAAATCATGAAAAGTTATATTATTGGACATCTCTCTAATGTTTTGTTGAAATACCATTATCTTATGTTATGATGTTGACTGCCATTATGAGACCCTTTCTGACCAATTGATGAGAATTACCCAAAGAGCATTATAGCATTGGCTGGTAAGTTAGGTATCCTTGTGAATGGATAAGCATCCAGAAGGAAAAAAGAGAAAAGAAAAACTGGGATTGCCACGTGTCAAAAGAGATAAACGAGAAGGAAAAAAAAAAGTGAAAAGAAAAAAATAAAAGGGCAATGCGGTGAGCGTGGATCGAACACGCGACCTTCAGATCTTCAGTCTGACGCTCTCCCAACTGAGCTATCCCCGCATGTTATCTGCTGCACCAGCCGGGAATCGAACCCGGGTCTGTACCGTGGCAGGGTACTATTCTACCACTAGACCACTGGTGCTTCTCGTGCTAATGATTGAAATAAAAATTATATGAAAATGAAAATCATATTGGTCTTCTGCCAAAACAGAAAATGCGGATTGGAGCATTTTGTGCCAAATTGAGGGCAAGCAAGAGCCATCAAATTTGGTTTCTTGGGTTGTAACATATACAAAAAGCATAATACCAAAAAAATGGGTATGGAATTACATGATTTATATCATCGATTAAACTCGTCATAATGTCGGTTTACAGTTACTATGTACATAGACATGCCTAATCCAAAAGAAATATGAAAAGAAAGTATTAATCTCATCTTCAACTCCCATACCCATTTAACATGAATGACTTTATCTTCTAAAAGTATAAAAAAGTATAAGCCAAACCCCTCAAAATCTGCCTGTCCAATTGAGAAGTGCTTCCATTTCTCGCTTGCTCCAACATCTGAAGCCTATCAGCAACAATGCAGCCTTCATGGGCATTAATATCTAGTATGGGCATCAAATGGGAACAACAGGTGAGCACCAAGCAGCCTCTCTATTGTTACAACCAACTACAAGTTCACCTACCTTCAACCATTGTGTTAGTCCATGAAAGTGACATTGAAGAAGAATTAGATTGCTTGATATCCTTGAATGTTGGGTGTGATGCATACTGAAAATTCTGTGAATAATTCGTCCACATATCTTTAGACTTAACTCTTTGCAGCAAATATGCTTCCATGTCCTCACTTTCTGCATCAACAGCCTCATTTTTGCCTTCCAAGATCTTAACCACCTGTCTCATGGTTGGGCGGACATTAGGGTCAGGGTAGGAGCACAGCAGGCCTAAATGCAGCACCTTCTCTACCTCCTCCTCGTCAAGCTCTCCTCCTGTAACCATCAGATGGGGATCGAGAACGTTGAGTAGTTCCCCTTTAACCATCATTTGCCATACCCAATCCACCAAAGGTTGCTTCCCTTCCTCTATAGGCCTCCTTCCACACATGACCTCTAAGATTAGGACACCAAAACCATAGACGTCAGTTTGAGTTGATGCTCGTCCACGCCTTACAACTTCTGGGGCTAGGTACCCCACGGTTCCAACCACACGAGTGGTGCTAGCTGCTTGACCATGCTCGTGCATCCGGGCTAAGCCGAAGTCCCCCAATCTTCCATTCATATCTTTGTCAAGTAACACATTGCTTGCTTTAATGTCTCTATGTAGGACTTTGGCTTCCCAGCCTTCATGCAAGTATAGGACCCCTGCAGCCACATCTTTTAAGATCCTTATTCGTTCCTCAGAACTTAACATCTTATTCCCATCACAATCAAACAATCTCTTGTCTAAGCTCCCATTTTCCATGTAATCATACACCAACATCAAGCTCCCTCTCTCTTTCTTGCACCAACCCCTCAAACCGACTAAATTCCTATGTGTTAGCCTTCCGAGACTTGAAATCTCTGCCAAGAATTCTCTCATTCCTTCATCATTTTCATGGGAAATACGCTTCACTGCCACCTCTACTCCTCCTAAAACACCCTTGTAGACCTTACCGTTTCCTCCAATTCCAATCACATTTCTCTCGGAGAATCCCTTCGTTGCTGCCTCAATTTCCTGATATGTTACTCTGTGTGGCCAATACTCCAATTCCCATTCCTCCATTTCTGCTCTTCCCCTTGCTCTCCGTTGTCTCCTCTTGATCCACAGCAAAGAAAACAGAGCAAGAAATAGAACGACAAGAAAACTTATCACTGTGGCTACCGCAATAAACCATTTTGTTTGGAAAATCGAACTCTTTGGAAGAACAAATGAGGGCAAACCAGTAGTTATTAAGCTTTCACTCAAGGAAAAATTGGTATTGCTAAAGCTCCAAGCTAGAATCCTATGACTTTCAACTAATCTTCCTGTTGCTCCAGTGAACCCAACATACATTTCCTCTTCAAACACAAAAGATAAATTAAGAGAAACATTCAACAAAGGCCGTTTAGGCCTTTTCTTGCCCACTGGGGCCATAGTAACATTGATCAAAGAATCTGCATAGTCAATCCAAACTTGATAGTTTTTACCACTGTTAAGCTTCTCTTCTTCGAATGAGTTCTCGTCGCCATTACTGTCATCAGGCCAATACCCTGCCTTGTGTGCACTCATGGAGTTGAGGGAATTAACATCAATACCTACATGATTGTCATCAATATCATTGAATTCTTCATTCTTAAACACATCGAATTCAACCCCCAAAACATGATTATTTGGGTCGCCGTTGTTGGTCAGATTGAACAGACCCAGATGTTGAGCTGAGCTTGAGCCTTGGATGCCGGTGAAGGGTATAAAGATGAAGACTATTCCATGCCCTGGAAGAACACCCTTGTAAGGAGCCATGGAGAAGATGAAAGAGGTAGAAAAAGGAAGCACAGAAGAAGTAGTCGGGTCTTTTGTGCGAATCTTTGAGAGATAAAGAGCTCGACCGATGGCGAAACGCGTATCGTTGGTCAGAGTAAGTATCCGATTCTCAATGGTGGCATTACTAAAGAGTAACAGATCAGAGGAGTTGAAGCCATTGAAGACAAAATCAACAGCCAGAAGGGGTCGAGAACACAGGAGTACCTGCAGCAGAAGAAGGAAAACAACTTCCGGGTATTTCTTCATTGGTACAAAGCAGAACCTAGAGCCTCTCTCATGAGAGATCCAGGCGAATACAGTTGG
This sequence comes from Moringa oleifera, assembly GCA_021397835.1. Taxonomy (NCBI): domain Eukaryota; kingdom Viridiplantae; phylum Streptophyta; class Magnoliopsida; order Brassicales; family Moringaceae; genus Moringa; species Moringa oleifera. The sequence goes on from JAJFZO010000168.1 coordinate 5,745,442, forward strand.
ATAAAACAGGAGAGGAGGAGAATTACAAGATAGCAGAGGTAAAAGGACAGAAAGGCAAAAGAAAGCCGCTGCTTTAGCTGACGTAGCTTCTTTTCAAACATCCTTGGTCAACTTCTTAGGCCTAATCGGGCTACCATTTTGCCCCTTGCATCCATTTTGTATTGCAAACTTGGTATTTTGTCTCAGAATTTCTGAGTGGATGATGATTATCCAAACATAGAAACTTTTTGGTATTATGCCCACAGTTCCTGCCTCTGTAAGTATTTCTTGAAATATATAAATTTTCACTTAGGAAACACCTGCTAGGCACTTTCAGAGCACTTTCCCATTTTCTTTTTCATTCTCCAGTTGGGTATCTACAAAATAATACATAAACTTATAATGATATATTATTTAAACTCTCAAATATTAAATTTTATAAGAATTATTTCATCAAATAACACATAAAGTTTTGATTTTTTTATGTTTTCTAAAAATATATTTTGTGACCATACAAAACTTTTTCATAAAAATGATTTTAAGACAGAAAACACAGATCAAAAACAATATCATCTTGTAAACATAAAATCTCACGTCATAATCCTTCTAGCATTCTTATATTCTATTGATCTGATTAGCTAAATCTCCTCGAACTAGTTCATGATAATATATGAATTACCCACGAAATCAATTCCGCTCGAACGATAAAGCTAACTTAAAAAAATTCATGACAGCTAATCAAGAATTGTAAACTAAGCAACATCAAGAATCCATGAAAGCTTTATGTTTTCTCATGAGTGTCTTTACCATATTTATCTGTTGCATGAACTTACTTTGAATGTTCATGGCAGAGAAATCATACAATGCAAGTAATGGCATTTTGATAAATAAATCAAAAAGAGACCCCACTATCTTAGTTTTATTAGCAGTGGAGAGGTCATCATGTTGCAATGGTCGCTTTCATAGCAAAGACATCAAAGTTGAGAAGGTTGAGCTGCCGCCCCACTCCGGCCCCAGTTATTCTTTTGACTTTTCCACGTTCTGTTTGGGTTTTAAGACCGAGAAAAGAGCTTTAGAAGAAGGAAAATTCATAAACTAGATTTGTCTTTGTACGGAATCAAGACGCTTTCATCATGTGAACTAAATCAAAATAAACAATATACTTTGACATCAAGGAAAGATGGTAAGATTTAAAGCTCTTTAAATCTGGAAAATGAAGATGTTCTAGTTCTTTCCCCCATTGAGAGGGTTCACACTATGGACCGGCAATATGACCATGAATGTTGTTTGTGTTTATTTTTATCAGCATTTAATCTTTTAAATTGGATATTTTAAATAATGATAATGTCATCAAAATTGATCCTATCTGTTAATTGATGTTTCATTAAACCTTATACGTATAAGCAATAAACATATTCCTAAAGTCTGTAGAGTTTTAGATTACATCGAAATCAAGTTGAATGAGAAAACTATGGTAAAATGATTTATCAAAAACCTCAATCATATATGCACACAAAAATATTAAGTTCTATGAAAAAGAGGTTCCTCCAATTATTAAACTCATGAAAATGATATTATAAGTTTAAATTAATTTAAAAAAATTTCAAAATCTTTTTTAAAAAATAAAAAAGCTTTTTCATAATCTATCATATTAATATAATAATAACAATAGATATATAAAATTGGCAACGTTAAATTATTACCTGTTAATATTTTCTTAAAATCGAGAAAAAAAATATATGATTCATTTTTTTTGTATGATAAATTTTTGAATATGTGCCGGTTTTTACATATAACTCTTGAAGTATATACATGAAATTACACATTATAAAAAAAAGGATATTATATAAATTAAAAAAAAAATAGTGATAGAAGTAAACTTCTTTCTTTTCCTCATTACATAACTGTTGACTCCATAGGTGGCGAATCAAAAATGAGACCGTACATACATGCATGCGTCTGGATTTGCACAGCTTTGACTATAATCATCAAGAATTAAGGGTATTCTATTTTTCAAAATGATTTGCGGTAATGGTATCGTCATCATGATCTTAACCTTGAACTTTATGATATGAATATTTATTAACATCCTTATCATGGTAGAAGATTGCGTGAATTATTGCAATGTCAAATTGCTTTGTAACATAAACTTGTTCCTAATGTCAAATGATGAGAAGAACATGATGCATCAGAGATTTATTATTCGCAAAATTAGCAAGATTAAAAAGACTTCAGAAGCAGATTGGAAAAGCTTTAAACAACAATAGAAGAAAAAAGAATGGTTTTCTGGGGTCCTGAAATACTTAATGCAATAATCTATTAGACATTCTAACAAGCAACAACAATATTCTAAAATATGACAAATGTTAATAGCAAGAAGAGAAACTTCTGGGTAGATGACCTCTCAAGATCTTGATCCCAATTTATAAAGGTTGGATTTTGAGCTAATAAAAAGATCTTTTGATGTCATGCTTACTAATAGGATTTAGGCATCAGTCCATTTAAAAAATCTCAAACTTGAATTCGATTAAAATATGCATATTTAAATCCGTTTTCAATTTATTTAAAAAATTAAATTTAATACTTAAATTCATTTCAAATTATATTTATTTAGAGTTTAAATTTTAATAAGATAATTTTCAACTTGAACTCGATTCAAGTATTAAATTTTAAATTCGAATCCACCTAAATTTAATTAAACATTGACCAAATCCATTTTATTAGAATTTGATCGAATGGGATGCTCACATAAACTCAATCACCATCCCTAATAAAATTCACATGTCAACCAATCTAATTGCTACAATGGGATCATATTGTCACCAAGACTTACTAAAAATTGGATATGGATTTGGGCTTCATAAAGAGAAGGAATTCCTTTATCCAATAGACTACTATTTTTGAGTTGAATTTTTAGATCCCCTTGACACTCCTGTAAAAGCACCTAAAACTAAACCTAACATTATTTAGCATTTAGATGCCCTAACTGCTTCATCTGTATCTATCTTTTGGACGGAAATCATACAATTATTGCTGCTAGTATTAGCTCAAAAGATAATTGAACTTAGAAATCTTTTTCCTTTTTCTCTTTCTAGGAAAAGTTGAGGGTTTGTTTTCAAACAAAAGTTCATCAATGTTGTGACCTAATTGTGGGTTTTTCAAGCACTTATTTCTAAATGTTTACTTTGCCCAATGCCCAAGAATTGCAGCTTCATTTGTCAAAAAAATGGGGCAGATTTGTGTGCCCTTCAGCAAATTAATTTTTGACTGGAAAACTTTCAGGACTCCGTGTACCTTTGAAACTTAAAGGGACATTTTTATTAGCTATATATTACATGACCAGGTACATTTGATACAACAACTATGATAATGACATGATTTTGTTTCGGTGGAGATCATACCCTTGTTGAGGATGCCAGCTTGATCCTGATACATCTTAAAATAATTTCTAATGTATCTGCTTTTGAGTGCCAGCAAACAATTTTCAACAATCTAATAAATACAATGAATAGTGAATCTAGAGCCTTCATGCCTTTTAAAGTGATTAAAAAGCATTTCAGTTACCTTTAGTTTTTCACAGAACATATGGCATACATGTGTGTCCGTGTATATACGTGTATGTATGTATATGTGTGCGTCTGTGACTGTGTAGTAAGATAGGTTTAGAGCATTGCAACGAATTCTACTTTAGCAGCTGAAGGCTTTAATCTGAACCTCAGCATGATCCTATTAGTACTGCTTGGGCCTCAAAACTGACTCCTTTGAAGCAAACAAATCTCCCCAACCAAATCCATTGAAAAACTTGCATTTTCGTTCCGTGGAGAAAATATCAATATCTACAACATCAAATACAAGTTAAGCTGGAGAAACAAAAGCGAAATCAAACAAATAGATTGAAAAACTCAACAAACAACCAGTAAATATCAGTCTGACTTCCACGAATGAAAGTCAGAAACAAACAAAAGATGTATGTGTTATATATAACTTCTATTTTAATCTTCTAGAAATTCAATTCTTTACTTTCCTTGATTCTTGTAAAGTAAAGAAGTCAGATCAACCATTATGTTGAATCGAATTTTATAGATACATCAAAACACCCAATCTTCCTATACAATTGATAAAACTCTTTGTTCAAGATACAAACAATTTCATCAATTACAGGGTTATAATTCTTCAGTTACAATCAAAGGCTAATGCTTCCTAAAAGACTCAATCAAAAAAGGTATAAAACTTTAGGCAGCAGCCACAGAACTGGAAAATACAGAGGCCTAGTGTCTTTGCTGTCATTGTTAGCCAGATCATCTTCTTCTTCAACAGATTTATACACGAACGCACTAACAGACCCAAATTCACACTGTCAATATCCTGTCCATAGATTAGTCAAGGGAGACAACTCAGATGCCTCTTTTGTCTTCCTATACAAAGTCAAATGAGAGAAGTAATATTTTTAATCTATTTCTTTCTCTGCATTTGTGATCTAAATCATCTGTAATGATTCTCATTTCCTCCATTCCCTTCCTTCGATTATGAGCTTTTAAGTCAATGTACCCTTGTATTGAGGGGGAAGAGGGTAAAGGGTTGCAAAGCACAAAAAATGAACTAGGGGAAAAAGGAAAACAAAAGGGAAACTGCAGATGAATAAGCAATCTGAATATTGACATGGTTTTTGAAGAAATTTGCTTCAAATCTCGATGGAAAAAGAGAAGGTCTGCTTGTAAATAGTAAAATCATCAGAATGAGATAAAAGTAAGTCTGGGGATCCCCATCGGAGGCCCATGGAATATTTATATTACCAAATCAATCTGCAAAACAGCCAAGATGCTAACCACGGCAGAAGTTTCAATTTCATAACTGATCAATATTGGGCAGGTATTGTTGCCAACATGGAGTTCAGAGTATATAAGTGCAGAAAAAAAAAAAATAATAATAATACGCCAACTTTGCTTACTGACTCGTAAGTTTTCGCCATAATCTCAAATTACTGCAACAAGGTTTAGCAACAACAGATCAGCTTGCTCTCTGTTTCATTTTAAGAATATTTGGTTTATGAAAACCTAAGTCCTCAAAGGATAACTATGTTTCATCAGATTGACCAATCACATAAAAGTGACCAGACTGACCTTAGATTCTTAATCTGATTCGAAGATGACAAATGCAAATGCAGATGCAGATGATGAACAAAAGTTCTCACATAGTAGTTGCCAATGAGAGGTTCAATCTCGAGAAAAAAAGGAAAAGAGAAAATAGAGGTTCCAGTGGAAATTCCAACTTATCCAAGGTATAATCCTTTCAAATGAAAGCCTATTATTGCTAGAACAATCAATTATCCGGTATACCTCATAAAAAACCCAAAATCTGATAGAACTTCAGCTCTTCCCACTGAAGTTTTGCCCACCAATCTGGCAAAAGGGACACTCCTCAGTTGGGTCCTAAATTGCGTGTGAGGATACTACCACCTCATCTGTGAGCCCTACAAAGATGGATGTGTTAAATTAGGCTCAAAAAGAGTATGCAGTCTCATAGATATGGCCATGGCATTACTTTTTCCAAGTCCAACCAATAGCTAAGCTTGTGTTTTCTATAGGTAAGCCTATGCTTCCTTAAGGAGATGTTTCTGGCAGAGTAGAGAAAAATGAGGCTAGGCTTTGAAAAGACATTTTTAGGTAGGTAGAAAGATGAGTATATACCCGAGACACTACATTATGAATGACAAAAAATGAAAACAACACACCAACCATACCCATAGAAAGGCAACATATATAGTAAATATTAAATCCATTCAACCAAGTCACAAAAGGCACTTTCAGGACCCAATTAACCAAGCAACCTATCCTTACTTTTTTTTTTTCTATGAACTTTATATTTCTATGTTAAATGACAAGAACCACAAGGATGGAGTGAAATCATGGAGTCATAGCAAGATCATATCTTCAGCCTACAAAACTGGTGACAGAATTGGAAACAACTAGAAGTTTTGTAGTTGATTGGCATTCTAACAACTACTCCTAATTAGTCAACATATCCATATTTAACTCTTTCTCAGGAATTCCTTGTGGGTTTGATTATCTTGGAATTTTTACATTTTGATGTTAAATGACAAAAACCACATGAATAGAGCCAAATCATAGAGTCAAAAGTACTATAAGCATAAGTTTATGACACTACAAAAACGAGTAAAATAATGCATTTAGACCTATAATATTTCATCAACTACTGAGTCATACTTGTAAGCAAACAAATTATTGTAAGTAATTTAAAATATTAATCAACAGATCTTTGAAAATAAAAGGAAAGAAGAATTATTCCAGTGACAGGGTTCTTACAGTATCGCAGTGACAGACTTGAAGAGGAAACTCTTTGCCGAATCAACTGAAAATTCATCACATAATTTGCTATTAGATTAAAAAAATCAAAAAGCCAAAATGAAGATTAACACCACTAGGTACTTGAAACTGACAATAACGTTTTAGCTTCTAATGCTTTGATTATGCATCTGGATCAATCGAACGCTACCCCAAAAAGGACCGCTCGCACGTGTATTTCAGTGACAAAACCGACCACCCTTCCGTTTCTTGGCTAAAAAAATTGAATCGAGAAATAAAAAGTGAAAATCAATCTCACCGTTTTGAAATCAGAAGTTTGGTTCGTGCAGCTGCCGGTCTATGACGTTCAGAATTTTCCTCCATGTATTTTCCCGCCGTTTCCCACCCAACAAACATAAACGCGTGACAACAGCAACAAGAGCGCACGACTAACCGTACATTGTGCAGTTTCGCGCCATAAAACGGCGTCGCCTATATTGAAGACAAAACGAATTCAAGAATCCATAGTTTTGTCACAGGCGTGCATGTACGCCTACCAGTCACAAAATTGAAATCAGATGGAGCTTTGCTGCCTAAACAACGCAGCATTTACCAAACTTACGGGAAAGTCAAAATTGGACCTAAATATTAGTAATTAGTTCGGTAATCATCAGTGATTTCTCTTCAAAAATAGTGATAAGAAGTTAATAAATTAAATTTTAATATAAACATAATTCAACTAAACTTACTTTTTGATCTAACTTTGATGTATCAAATTGCACATTTATTTTTTTATTTTGATTTAAATTAAATCTTAATTTAAATTATTAATTTTTATCGCTAATATATTTTTAAAATTTTAATTAAATAAATTTACTATTTTTTATTTTATTTTTTAAATATTAATAATTTTTTATTCATAAATTATCAAAAATTTAAAAGTATTTAAAAATTTTTAATTTTTTTATTAAAATTCGATGTATATGATCTTCAATCAAAACATCTCATTTTTTAAAATTTTAACATCATCTAAATTGAAGCAAATTTAAAAATTAAATATACAATTAAATAAATCAATATTGTTAATTATTAAATAAAAAATATATATAATTTGAAATTTTATATGATATTTTATAATAATACCAGTTATTGTAAATAAAATTTTTTAAAATTAAAAATCAAACACAATCTTTCTTAATAATAAAGTAAGTGGGAGAATAATTAGTATTCAACTAATGTTCTAAGTCGGGTTTGGATCTTGAGTGCCCATCTGACACCGTATGAACCAATCAATAATTTAATAAAAATCATAATGTTGACATACTTTCACGAATCACATTCAAATTCCCTAAAGTCGGTCCAAATATACGAGAACAAGGTCTCTATCACATACCTGTTAATCTTTAAGCGTGATAAATGACGACAATATCACAATTTATCAAATTATTGCATCAATGCACATATATATATTTATTTGGCTAAGGACCACAATTTTGTAATTGAGTTTCCTGACGATGAAGTCGATCTTGTTGTTTAATATTGGGATTTAATTTTCATTTATATTCATAAAAAACAGAGACTCTTTTAATTATGCAAAATTTTGATGTAGTTATTTTTTAAAGTAAATATTAAAATGTTTATTTTTTATTTTACATTTAAAATATTTTTTATTGATTATATGTTTTGGTTATCTAATTTGATTTGTTTTAAAATGTGTTATTATTTTAAAATATTAAAATATAAATTTTGACTTAAAATTTTCACATATATTAAAGACGATACTTAAATTGGCATTGGAAATATTTTAAAATTTTTTGAATGCTATAAAATATTTTTTAGAAAATTATATTGTAAAATATTTAAAAATTTATAATAATAAATTATAAACTAAAAATTATTTAAATTGAAAAAATATATTAAAATTAAATTTAAAATTTAATTGAGATATTTTTGAGACATTTTAATAATATTTAACTTTTCAAGTAGCTTGAGTTAAGTAAAATTTAAATTAAATTAAAAAATTAAATGTATAATTGATTAAAACAAAATAAAACTTAAATTAAAAATAGGTTTATTTGAATTTTTTTATATTTTTATATTTATTTAAAGATGTCGGAAAATAATTAAATTATATTAAAAATTTTAAAAACATAAAGGAAAAGACCTATATGGGCATATGTGGACTAAAACACAAGCTCATATGTATTAGTCAATTTAAAATAAAAAGATAGAGTGAGAAGGTATTAAACAGTAGGACCACTAGAAAAAATATCATAGTAGATTATCTTAATTTAATATAATCGGTCCAATAATAATGATATTTAAAGATAATGAAAGAGACCTATTTACCAAAATAAATAGAAGGCTTGACTAAAGCCGTATCTTCAAGGGACAAGTGTGCCCTAATTTATGTGTTTTGCTTTCACTTAAACAAGCAAATTATTAATTTAACCGAAGTTTGATTATTGAGGAGCCCAAACCTTGCCACCTTTGGCACTGCTATTTTTAATTAATTTGAGTTAGGAGAATCTTATTTTAATTATTATGCTAGTTTTAATGTAATTTCAAACTCTATTATTATTAAATATAACTTATGTTATATTTTAAATATTATTGGTTTTAAATTTTAGTAATTATCAAATTATAGTTAAAGATAAATATAAAAACTCTTAAACTACATATGTTTTAATCAATTTTACATTTAATAATTTAATTTAAATTAATTTTTGACTCAAATGATGGTAAAAATTTAAAAATATTTTACGGATAATTTTTATTAAATTTTTAAAAATTTGATAGTGTAAATTTTAAAAAATTATATTTTTAATATTCAAAATATTCAAAATTTTAATGATAATTTGAATATTTTTCACATAGTAACAAATTTTCAAATCAAACTTTATTATATCATATCTTTAATTTAAATATTTTAAATATTTAATTTTTTTGATAAAACATAAATTGAATCTAAGTAAAACATTAGATATATAACTCGATTTAGAATAAAAAATAAAAATAATTTTAAAATTTTAAATTTACTTTTTTTAGCGTTTTAAAATTTATTTATGAAATAACAAGAGTTGAGATTCTTATACATTACCTACATGGTTCTTGGAACAATATGAAATTAGTAATCTTTGTTTGTGCAACATTATTTTTTATTATAAATTAAATGATAAAATTATAAATAAATAATTAAAATTACAGAAAACAAATGTAAATTTTATCTTTCAAATAATTTGATAAGTATAGCTTATGAGGCCGTGAAAAGATGAGTTAATAGTAAATTAAAAAAGTTTAAAATTTAATTTTATTATTTATCTTTGATCCTTATTTATGGTATCATTATGGTATTGTACCTCTTTGGGTTAACGATCACCGTCTGATCTGTTAACATCATCCACGTGGTCCACAGAACCTATCAAAATTCTCCATATTTTTCATTTTTAGCATTAAATGATAATAAATTCGATTTATGCTATATAAGCGTCCAACATATTTTCCGAATTGAATTACAAGTTAAATCGAATTTACCCAGAAAAAAAGGAAGTAGAAGTGAGCTTGGAAAGTGTGATCCCAGATTTGAAAAAAAGAAATTTTTTTTGATTTACCAAAAACCTAGATTCGTGCTAAAAACCCTGTCAACCAATCACAAACCCTAGATTTTTCTTTCTTTTTAATTCTATATTCCGTCCTGTTCTTTTGATCCGTGAGTTCATTGATTCAAAATTGGGGATTATAACACTGAGATTGCTAGATATCGTTTTGATTTTTTTTTTTTGGGAGTTAGAAATTCGTATATTCCAACTTCTCTGGCTGATTTTTTCCAATTTTTTATGGGTTCCTGTTGTTGCCAACTTCTGTTATTTGGTTTTTGATTCTAAAACCAGAAACACTGAGACGACCAGAAACTAAAATTTAGTTACTGAGTTGGAACTTTGAAGTGGTACTTCAATTTTTTGTTTTGTTTTGGGAACAGATTGTTTTGATTCTTTGGTTTGATTGGCTGCCCGTTGATTTTACAAATCAAAGTACCAATAAACTCAATAGCCAGATAAGAAAATCCTATCAGCTCAGATTGTGAAGTCTAACAGTGATTGATCGAGTACATTCAAGTGATTTGCAGCCGCCCCAAAAACATTTTTTTGGGGCCAATATAGTGAAGCAGGCATTCGTTTCTAGTTTCCTTTGTTATCTTTTTGGCGAATTGAAGCGGGAAAAGGTGATAGATAATAGTGAAAAAGCTTGATCGAGGATGATGGGCAGATGACAAGAGTGTCTGGGAGCTTGAAGGGGCAATGACTGGAGGGTCATTGGGTATGCGCTCTGGTAGCTATGGTTCATTGGATAAGTACGGACAAAACGGTTTTTTGCCAATCCAAACACGTACTAAACCTGCGAAGATGCTCAAGGAGAAGGAGAGATTTGTCCCATGGATCTGCAAGTTTGCCGGCCGCAAGAAGGTAGGGATGCTGCTTCTCTGCATGATCTCCGCTGCCGTCTTCATTTGGGTCCTCTATGTTGGCAAAGGTATGCTTCCTTATCTGTATTGTTTATGTGTGCAACTTACTGGTTTTGTTAAGTTCTCGCTAACGGAGTCCAGAATGTTGCTTCTGTGTGCTGTTGTGTGTTTAGTTTATTTATTAATATTGGTTTCAGTATAGTTGTATGTTAGTTTTGAATTAAGTTGTTTGATTGTGATCGTGCTTTAGGTTGTTCCATAGTCCTTGCATATATATGATTAATTACTTGAATCAAGCAATTGATATATCTAGAGATTTGCCTCTCTGTCTTGGTTTCAGTTGTGCTCTGGCAAAGGGCCAAGAGGACTGGTACTGACCTTCTAATGGTGGATTAAAAAGCCTGAGTCCTAGAACACAATTGGGTAATCCAATGAAAAAACAGAGTTATTTTGATTTCTTTGCAAAGATCACTCAATGAAGTCTCAGACTGATGCTGTATTTTGCCTGCCTCCTCACTAATGCTCTTTTTGTTGTACTGTTCTTTTGAATTTCAAGAACTCTTGCTTTACCTGAAGTTGTTCGAGTATATGATGCATGAGCTTTGGTCTCTTTTCAGGCGAAGATGCTCAAGAAGGTGAGCGTATCCATAACATGGGGCTTAACAACAGCTTGCCTGTAAATTTTTCGCGAAATTCACCACTAAATGGAGACCAAAGTTCCTATACGAGCAATCGGACTTCTACAGTAGAGAGGGCGACTACGGATGAGCTCGGGGTTTTCCCACCTCCTCCTCCTTCATATTTTCTTGGCTATACTCTTCCTTCAGGGCATCCATGTAATAGATTCACTTTACCTCCCCCACCGGCTGACAGAAAAAGAACTGGACCACGGCGTAAGAATTTTATTCTCTTATTCTTTCATTTCTAATTGCTTCTTGGGTTGATTATACTTTATTTTGTTCTATGTCATTTTTTGATCACTATAAGCTACACCCTGTTGTCAGTATGACTCCGTGCATAATCTAGTGTGAGAGATGTGGTAGAACTGAAGTTTACTCAATAAATGACATGATGTCAATGATGTTGCTGAGTTTGGTTGCTTATATTTCAGCATGTCCAGTGTGTTACCTTCCTGTGGAAGAAGCTGTTGCCTTAATGCCAAAAGTTCCTTCATTTTCTCCGGTACTTAAAAATTTAACATATGTCTATGAGGAAACATTGAATAGAGAAACAGAATTTGGAGGCTCAGATTTTGGTGGATATCCTACTTTGGAGCAGCGGAGTGATTCTTACAACTTAAGAGAGTCAATGAGTGTGCACTGTGGGTATGTTTCTTTCTTTTATTTTAGTATTCGATTTTTTATGCTCTTGAGTATGTCTGTGACTGCTAAGAAGGGTCTTTATCTATTTGCTTGATTTAAATTATTCCTGTAACATCCTGTTTCGTCTGTCAATTGTCAACCAGATTTGTCAAAGGACCTAAACCTGGACATGGCACGGGATTTGACATGGATGAATCTGATCTTCTTGATATGGAGCAGTGCCATGGTGTGGTTGTTGCCTCAGCAGTATTTGGTACTGCTCAGCATGACAGCCGTTCAACCGGTTCATTTCCTTTGTTTTAGTTAGTACATTGGTCATTGATTTTTTTTTTCTTTTTTATCAGGAGCTTTTGATGACATACAGAATCCTAAAAATATCAGTAAATATTCAGAGGAGACTGTATGTTTTTATATGTTTGTCGATGAGCAAACAGAATTGTTCCTAAAAAATAAGTGGGGTCTTGATAGCATCAAGAAGATCGGAATTTGGAGAGTTGTTGTTGTTCATAATCTTCCTTATACAGATGGAAGGCGCAATGGGAAGGTAATTGTTCTAATTTCGAAATTTCATTCTGCTAATCCTTTTGCTTATCTTGTTGCTTATGTATGAAATTTTAGCTTCTAAATAATGAACGTGTTTGTTGAATTCTCATTAGTGTTTGGCTTAGAGATTGTCTAGTTCACTGTCAACAGTAACTTATGTGTATTCACTATGCCTTTACCAGAACTACCTTAATTTTGTACCAGTTTTGGTTGGCTATATCAATCATAAAGTGAGGTGTTATGGATTCTCCATCTCATGGGGGGCAGAGAAAACCATATTTTAAGAGATGGTCTTTTTGACAACTCAACCTGCACAAGGGGTTGGTGTGCTATGCTGCTCATCTATGATTCTCTAGCTCTAAATATATGCAATCCATTTTCTTTTAGTGTGGTCCATTTTCAAGTTATAGATGGAGGGAGGAGTGTCAAGAAGCTTTATGTGGTTTTACCAAGAGGAAACAACAACTTGATGAAATGCATACGCTAGTGTGTGTGAGCACTCTTTTCGTCATGTTGCTCACAATTTATTCTTGGGTGAAATTAAGATGATTTAACAATATTTTGGCATTCTTATAGACCAGAATGGATTTCTGACCAGAATGATGGTGCCACTTTACATATAAAATGTCCAATTAAGATTCAGTGGGTATTTTGCTCAGAATGCTATGTAACTTATGAGATGGTACTTTGATATGCCTTTTTGACCTAATTTATAACTATTGCAGATACCAAAGCTTCTAATGCATAGGATGTTTCCCAATGCCCGCTATTCTTTATGGATTGATGGAAAGCTTGAGCTTGTTGCAGATCCATATCAAATCCTTGAAAGGTAAATCTGGATCTCTGTTCATTTTCCCATTTATATGTGAATCTATCTGTGGAAGTGTCACAACCTTGCATTATGCCTGGATACAAGGCTTCAATCACCCTAGGACTGACTGTTTGTCTTTCATAATGGATTGTTTCTAAAGTTGGGTCTTAATAGAGATCTGCTAATGTTGCTGCTGGTTCAGGGGCTTATCGTTGGTTTAATGCTATTTCCAAATTTGTTGCCCAGAAAAAAAAAAAAAAGAGTGAGCAAAGTTTAGAAATTGACCATTAAATCGTATTATGAGTAATGCATATTTGTCGAATGCATGACATCAATTCATTTGGTTACTTTTCCTAATTAATTCTTCTTTATTTTTTTAATCAGCTTTTCTTGCTATTTTAACATTCGTACTTGTCAATTTATATCATCCTAAGGGCTTCCTTCCCATGGCAAGCGTCTAAGTAAGCTGCTGGAATCTTTCTTAACTGAGAATGTACTTAATCTTCTGAATAGAATGAGAAAACTTGCTGTCTAGGACTCATTGCTCAAAGTGTTCCTCTCATTTTTACATGATATAGAGATTCTGGTATCTATGTAATGTCAAATAATTCATAATCAAACCATTTTCGTGCAGCTCATTTGAGGATATAATTTTATTAACATATTTTCTTTTTGAAAGCCGTAAACGTTGGGCTTCATAAATCACATGAATTTGCATGCTTGCACCGAGCCCATAAAATGCTGTGATTTTGTGTTCTTTTCCTCTTCTTCAACTTGATTTTCCAGAATCAATATTTGGGAACCCACAACACTTTCTTCATCTCCTTCAGGTTCTTGTGGAGAAAAAATGCCACTTTTGCAATTTCCAGACATTATAAACGCTTCGATGTCTTTGTAGAAGCTGAGGCAAACAAAGCTGCTGGAAAATATGATAATGCCTCTATTGACTTTCAAGTTGACTTTTATAGAAAGGAAGGTCTGACCCCATATTCTGAGGCAAAGCTTCCTGTTACAAGTGGTAGGTGCAAGATCCTTGCTCTCCTTTGTTTGATCCGCAAGATCCTTTGATGAAAGTTTTTTACAATGGCTGGATTTGCAGATGTTCCTGAGGGGTGTGTGATTATAAAGGAGCATGTTCCTATCAGCAATCTCTTTACTTGTCTTTGGTTCAATGAAGTTGATCGTTTCACTTCTAGGGACCAAATTAGCTTTGCGACTGTGAGGGATAAGATTAGGGCAAAGACAAACTGGACTCCCAACATGTTCTTGGACTGTGAAAGACGCAACTTCGTAATTCAGGTGATTATCTTCTGATCTCATCAATTTTTCAATAATTTAGTTCCTAGAAGGAAGAAATTGGCAAATTCTGCAAAATGAATGTGAATTACAAATAAATTTTAAATTTCAAGTATCCAACCCTTGATGGGTACATCAAGATGTGTTCAAGTGTCTCATGGATTCATCTTTGAATCAACAATGTCTCGTCTATCATTAAAAAAGCTAGCATCTCAAGGAATTAATCTGCTCTCTTTTGCATAATAATTACTCAAACAAGTTGAAAATGTTGCATTTGCATCTTTTTACTTCATCTTTGAATTCACGATGTCTCATCATCTTTGAAGGAAAGCTAACATCTCAGGGAATTAATATGCTTTCTTTTACATAATAATTCATCGAACAAGTTGAAGATGTTGCATTTGCATCATTCCATGATGTCTTGAGTTTAATCCTCATTGTTTACTGTGATCTTGGAGCTCTCAGGAATGTTCTCTATTTCTCTCTCTAACTCATGCATTGTTCTCCAACTATTTGCAGAGACATCATCTAGCAGAGCAAGAGATGTTGGCACGACGACGTCCTCCAGTTGGTGTTTATCCCCCACCACCACCCCCATCTTTAGGAGGTGAATTTGCAAGAATATCACTTGAAACTTCAGGCGAAGGGATTATAGGTACTCCAGCTAGGAAGCTCCCACCAAAGCGTGGGAGAGATAAGAGGTCGAGCTCCAGGCGACACAGAAAAGTTGTCGTTGCACTGGGCAAGGACTTTGATTCAAGTTAAAAAGGAAATTAAAAGGTTTACTTTCAGGAAATATATTATTCTTTTTCCTCCCCTTTCTCACAGATTTTGGGGCTGGAAGACGTGCAAGAGTGTTGTAGTTAAGTTCCACACAGAACCACTGTTTCTTACCCGTTTTCCACCTTTCGAATTTTCTAATTTCAATTCATTTTTTGGTGTATATATAAATGTTATAATTTGCGAATAATTATAATATAGGTTACCACACCAAAGTCTTGATGTGTGGTAACCCATTTTGTTGATTATAGCAGGAAGTATTATCTCTTTGAGTATTATGCAGCCTTAGCTATGTACCTCTTTCTCATTAAGATTCAATAAATTGCAACAGATTTTTCTGAATAATATACCCTGTTTCCCCTGATCAAGTTTGTGTACAGAAGCTTGGTCTGGAATGAGCTTACAGCCCCCTGAAATTGACATTATATGTCATGGCTGAGCTGAGCCGTACTTTGAGCTCTCACAATCTTTTCTGGTTCTGAGAAGATGGAAATGGAAAATCTTTCATAAGAGGTTGCAAAAGCAAATACCAAGCAGTTTTGCATGTGGAGTGTAGAGTGCCTTAAATGACCTGGAGATCCATCAGTCCACATGACTGTGCCTGCCATGGCTGCCCAAGGGGCTTGGTTCTCATGGTAGCTTTGGACGCTGCAGATCTCACTTGTATGATTTTTTTTTTTTTTAAAGCAAAATATATTTTTTTAAAATTTAGTATGTTAATATAAAGAAAAAAAAACAAATATTAGAAGACAGTTTGATTATTTTATTAATAAATATTGCATCAATAAAAGATCATATCATTGAAAGATTATGATATTTTATTTTAAGAAAGTTATTTCTCTTTTATTTCAATTTCCATTCCCATATGAAGAATAACCCATTGCAAAAAATTTTCACACTGATCAAATTTGATCACAAAAATTAAGAGAAACTTGATATCAAACTTCAATTTATGCACATAGATCAGGATTTTCCTTATGTTCCAATAGGATTGCAAACTTTTGGATTCAAGAATTTTAAGACAGGTAAAATAAAAGAACCCCACTAAACCAGAAAGGTACACACAAATTCCCCACTGGACCAGAAAGGTACCAAGAAACCCACTGTTTTGGCATGAGAGGAAACATAGTACCCACTCACCTGAAATCAATAACTTCAGTGGCGACAAGTTAGCAGGTGATACTAAAGACTGCAGCTTTTGGAATTTCAATTATGTTGAAAATTTTGGCAGAACATATTTCTGAGTAAGGAACAGCTATTATGATATGTGAGGAAATTGCCTGAGCTCCACATGAAATGATTTTCAATTAAAAGTAAAAACATGTAAATTATTTATCTTCCTTCTTCAGTAAGGGGAGATGTCTAATTATTTTTAGGTATTTCATAATTTTAAATTATAATTTATGAAATATTTGAGATGTTAAATGACAAATCATGCGAAATATCCATGACTTGGATGAAAATATATTATTGATTAATATATAAAACCTTAATTATCAAAAAATAATGAATATTATATAGTCATATCATATATAGGTCTATTAAAATAAAATTAAAAATCAAAATAAATTTTATGTTAATCATATTTTTAATTAAAATTTTGTAATGTTTTAATCAATTCTACATATAATTTGTAATTTAATTTAGATTAGGCATTACTTTAAACTTTTCAAAAAAAAAAACTTCAATTAAAAATTTTCTACACTAAATATTGGCTTCGAGTTTGTCATATATTTAAAAAAAATGTACACTACAATCACAATTTTTTTTATAAATTTTATGATTATTTGACAGTATAATATCTTTAATATGTAAAAAAATGAAAGGTTTTTTTATATTTATAAAAAATTTAAATGAAATTTATTATATAAAATTTTTAATTTAAATAACTTTGTAAAAAGTAAAAATAAAAGCGATTTAGATCAAATCAATATTTTATATATAAAAATTATAAAAATATAAATTAGTGAAATAATATTAATTTTATTTTAAAAATTTGGATAATATATTTTTATTTTTAATTATTAAAATAATATATAAGTCAATTTTTTATATATTAGTACATATAATAATTTTTTTCTTATTTTTAATTTAATTTAATCTTGCCTCAAAAATATCTCAAATTAATTTTTCTCATTTAAAATAAAAGGGCTTTCGTTCATGCACATACATTGTAGCTTGATTGTTATTTAAGCAAATCATAAATATCAGATTTTCAAATTAATCTATAAATATTAGATTTTATTTATTTATTTATATTTTAATATAAACACATTGAAATATTATTGCACGTTATTATGGTCCACGTTGTCATTTGTGTCAGGCGGCAATGAATAATAAGACAACTCTGTTGTCAGCTCCACCTAATGTACATGTCGGCACTTCGATCTTCTGCCACGTGTCTGATCCAACAGGCAATCAGTCCATTTCCTGTCTCTACCTGGCCCCACCAGATCCTTATCTTCAACTTGAATCTCCCGGTAATCTCACCAGAGAGTCTTCACAAAAATTCTTAAAAACAAGAATAAAAAATGGAAGCATTTAATAAAAATAAATAAATAAATAAATAAATATGGAAAAATGATGCATCATCCTCTCTTCTGGCTCAGGTATTGTCAGTTCTGTTCGTCACCTTCTTCATCACAGCTAAGGATAGGCTAATGAACGAGGGTTTGGATTCTAATCTGATACAACCATGCCTACGGTACTAGACCCGTGACCACGATTGCAACCTGAGGAAAAACAGAGAACCTCCCAAATGTCGTCATCGTCAGCGTTCGTCGTGATCTGCCTACTGCACTCCCTGATCGCGCTCACCAGCGGGGCGCTCATGATGTTCCACATGAAGGAGATCTACACCTTCACGCACGGGATCGAGACCGCGACCAAGCTGCTGGGCTCCTCGCCACACGACCAGCTCCTGATTCGGACCTCAGACTCTTTCTCCGGGTTGCTCCTGTTCGCCATCGGGTTCTTGCTGTTCATGGTGTCGTTCGTCAAGGACCGTGAGTTCCACTCCTTTTTCGCCAAAGGGTGCACCGTTTTGCACGTGTTCATGGCGATGTGGCGGTTCTGGTTCGAGAGGAGGGTGGAGGATTTGGCCTGGGATTGGATCAGGCAGACAGTTGGCGACATCCTATTGGCTCTTTCCTGGGTGTTCTTCCTTGTTTACTCTTGGAGAGAGAAGTATGATTAAAAGTTGAGACCCCTGCTTTTCGTTTCCTTCCTCTTTCTGAAAATGCTTTTGTATTGATGAATTTTTACATATGAGTGGATGAATGGAAGTATAGAATTTTGCTATGCGGGTGTGTTCAAGTTCCAATTTTTAGATTTCTGATAGTTTCTTATGACATATTTGATAATGTAATGCAATAGGAGATTTTGTTAGTATTTGCTTTTAATTAATTAGATGAACTCATAATCTTCTTGCAGGACTAATTTGGGCGTTTCTTTTCTGATACTTGTTGTTGGTAGTACTTTGTGATTACTGTAAATCGATACTGAATTATTTATGGGTTGAAGTTGAATGATAGTTCATGGACAGAATGCTTGAGCTATGAGTGTGCAAATGTGAAGACTTTTGAAATATGCAAAATGAGGGGAGTGGATTGTTTTAGTGGAAATTGACATAATTGGCAAGAAGAATTCGAACTCCTGGATTTCAGAGGGCAAGTGAAGGCAGCAACTGATTAGTCATCCTTCATCCTTTTCCGTCTGTTTAGTTAGTTTCTACTTTGTGCCATGGTGTTTGTTTCTCCCTTGCAGGCCACCCATTCCCATGCCCAGAATAAACAGAAAAAAAAAAAGAGGTTGCTGTGTGTTATTTTAGTTGCAACGGGAATGGACAAAATGGGGAGAGTTTAATTATAAAGTTCTTTATTGATATGGGGAGTATGATCTTTAGCACTTTTTATAGTTTCATTTCAAGATCCAGATACTCAGTGAGGACTGTTAAGTCCGCCATGCTGACAAATAGAAATGGAAGCAGAGAAAGAAAATCATTTTTTTCTGTGAAACATCAGCATAGTTAGTTTGTATTCTACTTTCGTTTTATAAAAAAAAAGAATTGTATTCTGCAGTTTTCCTTTTACTGAATATGTAAAGTTGTTTATTTTTAATGTTTTTGGTAATGCAGTCCCTAAAGAAAAATACTGAACTTGATATTGAAGCGTATGAGTTTGATTTTTAATTCATATTTTTTAGCTATGTTGTAAAAGTAAGTGAGATAGTTTATTGTTTTCAGGAAGCTCAGCATTGTGGTTTTCTTCTGAAATGATGTTTTATGTCGGTGTTTCTTTAAACATGCAGTTATGTCATGTTATTCCCGTTCTGTTCCGGCTCCTGCTCTTGCCTAGCCGGTCTTGTGGTTCATTTCTAGTTTCTCAAAATTTTGTGCAGTGCGCCTCTCTTTTTTCACTTTTTGAATTTCAATAAATTTCTTGCCCAATAATCTGTTTTGTACTTTGGTTTAACCCTGTAAGGTTGTTTTTGCTTATGCTATTAAATCTGATTTCTCTCATGTCCACGTAAAGACCTTGAGTTGTATTCGGGGTCACATTCTATGGTACCTTCTTGCCGTCTATCTGAGGCAATTTATAGCTTAGTTTGCTCCTTGGAGCTCTGTGAACTTGTCCTTTTAAATCCAGTTTTGAACTAAACTTAACTTTATTCAAACCATTGCTCTAAGCATTGGCATCATCACACAGGATGGCACTCAAATATCTACATCTATTAGCAGTTTCTGTAAGCTAAAATTAGTGCTCATAGTTTCTGTTGGCCAGATGTTGAAGAGAAAGGAAAAAACAACCATAGAGTATATCATGTTACATTTATTTCAAGAGCCCAATTTCAGATGGATTTGGTGACAAGCATGAAATCCTGTTAAATGGTTCCAGAAGAGCATGCAGTGCAGAAGGTTTAAGTTTTAGGATAATTAGCTCAACTGACAAATCAATATGAGGCTGTTAGTTCACCAACAACCTCGAAAGACAAAAGTATGAGATGCACAAAACATTTTAAATAATTTCAAGCCCTTTGCATTTCAATTTACAATGCCTTGAAAGTGTTAAACCACAGCTTATAAGTAACAAAACCAAAGAAGATCAATCCTCAACACAACAGAATGCAGCCGAGCAAGCATCACTTTCAATAGACAACACAAATTAATTAACAACATGTCGAAGCCTAAAGATGGGCGAGGGCTAGTAAGCTAAAAAAGATGATGCCCCAAAGCCTGGTGTTAGGATCCATATTGATTAATAAATGAAACAGGGGAGAAAACAAAGAAGTTCGCAGTCTGACTCCGGAAAAAAAAAATGCTTACAAACTAGTATCTGACAACATCTTGAAGGCAATCATAAAAGTGCGCGATTTTGATCTTCTGCTTGCCGGAGTAGATTGCCTCTGCAGCTCCACCTTGCTCACCCTGAGCTGCCATCTCAATCAACATGTAAAGCTTCTTGATGGGCATCTACGAAAAGATTTTGAACACAGAGGAGTTAGAGCTGATCATTGTAACTGACAAATTCTTTCCTCCATCCAAGTATGATAACAACAATTTTAAACCAGGGAAGTATATACTGAGTATTCAATTATTGAAACAAGGTGACCTCCACCTTTAAGGACAGTAAACATGAAATGTGTTAACAAAATAATTAGGCAAAGAAATCCCCATCTCAGAAAAATCACGGAAGTTCAGCCTTCCTTTGCTTAAATGTAGAGATCAAGAGAAGAGTAACATATGACAAAACATAAAATACTTGTAGAGTATTTTGACTCACATCATTCAGAGCCTCTGCAGCTGAACTGACATCTTCTTCAGCAAACACGTCTAGTTGTTCCAACACCTGGGGTGAAAGAGAAAAAAAAGAAAAAAAAAATCCAACTCAAAATTCACAATTAAATGATGTAACATGAACAATCATTTCTAAAGTAATATTTCTCCAAGTTCCAGGCACATTATGGAGCAAAGAGAAGCATTGGGCAAGATATTTATTAGCAGAGACATGATGAGATATCTGGTCACAAGCAACTTCTACCACTTACTTGGGTTAATCAACAGAGAAATGATCAGATATCTGGCATAGTAAATGTTAAATGCATTCCTTAATTCTAGATTCATTCTGAAGTAAAATGGGGGTAAATAAAACACTTATTTGGGTTAATCGAGAAAACAACCATCTATAAACTCTTTTACTAGCATTTTGGAGAAATTCTATCCCCAAATCCACCAAAAACTGTCTGATGCATGAGGCTACAGTCCTTAGTCATTGCTTTGCATAAAATAGAAATTTAGATCATTCAAGTTACACAAATTTTCTTGTAAAAGCATTATAATTAAAGCTAAATTTTAGACTCAAAGCCTTCAAGCAGACTGGGGAAAAATTCCCATCGAACATCTGTAACTATGGAATTTACAGTTCCACACTCCCGCTGCAATAGGTAAAATACTACCAACTGCCATAAAGTCATCTATTTGACACTAGACATATAAATATTTTTAAATGATTGACAGTTTCATAACCTAGGAAGTGTAGACAACAACATGCAGCCATAGACCTAATGTTTGCAAGTAGAAAACATTGCCACTAGTACCCACTGCATATAAATACACATAGAGTTGTCATGATTGGATTCAATTGCTTGTTCCCATTAACCTTTTGTGTTGTTAACTTTGTTCTTTGGCTAGACAAGGAACATCACATTGTCAAAGGTCATGTTAAATTTCCATGTAGTACTTTATCTCTCATAATGCACTTTGTCAAAATACCAAATAGGTCAAATTGATTCTGTAGTAATAAGATTGGGTAAACTGATCCCACTTTTTATAATTTAATTCTACCATTGGCTTTTTACTCAGAGTCGAAAAACAATACTGACAATACAAAGAAAAGCAAACACAAATGCAACAACAAACCAGATATCTAAAATAAGACAGGTTGAAACAGCAGTAACTACCTTCTTTGCATCATCTGTCTTCAATGTAGGAACATGGTAAGTGACAGAGAAAGCATCACAAATGCCAACTGAATCTAAGAAGCCCAGTTCACTTGTTGTTCCGATCACCAGAAGTTTTTTCCCCTGAAATTAAATTTAGGAAATGGAAAAATAGGTTAGTTTGAATAACTAACAAGTTGGATACAGTATATTGTTACTAATATGGAATCTGATTTTCCCTTGTTTTGAAACTGGACCAGAAAATTTTCAAAGATTAACCAACTGGAAGATATTTTTCTTTCAACATTTATGAAGAGTGGACTGGGACCTGTAAATTACTCAAGATTCATACGTTAACCAAAACTAGTCTAACATTTTTATTATTCAATCATGAATCACAAGCCTGGTTCAGATGTTTCTCTTCACAATCATACATTAATAGATGGAACACTACCAATTTGTACAGTTACAATAAAAACAAAGAACAAAAGGAAAACCTTAGGGGGAAGCCGCTTGAGGAGGACCAATAATGTTTGAGAAATTAAATTTGAAAACCGAGGGCCAATTGCTACATACTCCAGTAACCTGCAACAATCAATCACAGGATATAGATGTCTTAAAAGGGTAAATATTTAAAACCACAATCGGTTACAAATAAACTAGAAAACACCAGCAATACCTCTCGATATCGTCAAGGATAATGATGCTCAATGGTGACTTGTATGCATCCTCAAACACCTGCCAGAACACGCCAAACTCAATAAGGCTAAACCATATTCTCGTACAGCAAGTCAACTAGCTAGAAAGAACTCGAGCCCCAGAATTGTTGCACTGACAAACCTTGACAATGTGTGCACATTTAGTGCTCTCATGAAGACCAATCATTGATTCAGCAGAGACCTACCCAACAGAAACAACAACACATCAAAACAGAAATATCCAGAAGGTAGCAAGGTCTGCCATAAGTCACATTAAGCAAATATGGGGTAGGAAAACTTACTATCTTAACATATGGGAAATCGCTGTCAATGCCAACAGTAGCAGCCAGAGCAGTTTTGCCACTGTCAAAATGAAGATGGATTCAGTGAAGTTCATAAAGAAAACAAAAGAAAAAATAAAAAACAGATAAGTAGAAGACATTGACAATGGATACCTGCCACTTGGTCCTTCCAAGAGACAAGTGACAAGAGGACTTCCTTTGCTCACTTTAACTTGCTCCACCAATAGCATAGCCCTTTGATAAATATGCTTATGTCGGTCACCACACTCCACCATACCATTGAGCCTATGATGTAAGGATATTGCATGAATCAGGCATCGAGAATTTTAAAAAGAAAAACAAAAGTAATAAAGAAAGGAAATTTCACTGCAGTAACGTGACTAATATTACCTGCACCGCTCAAGATCATCAGTGGAAGCTCCAAATGCAGGAACAATTTCTAGAAGTGCATTCAGAAAATCATCCATCGTGACTCTAATACTCTCTTCATCGACTGGCTTGGTAAGATCATCCAAGCTTAGTTGTCTGTTCAAAGCAAAAGATACTGCACTTTTAACAACACCTTCAAGTTCTGCACCACTGTAGTTTTTTGTACGAGCCGCTGCAGAGAGAAATGAATGAAAGTTAAGCCCCTGGGCCTTCTTAGATATATATATATACAGTTCACAAAATTGACAATTTTATGAAGTAGCGATACTATTCACTGTGTCTGTATTTGATAAAAGAAACAATCTAATTAGTCATCAAAACCCCGCTCCTCTCCCCATATGAAAAGACACGATACTTTTCCAGGAGGTATGAAGATATTGAAATGAAATAATAACAGAATGGTGAGTAGGCATTTGAAACATTTATATTCCTCATTGCACAAGTCTCGAATTAGCAATTATTCCTAGATTTGAGTTTCCATACCAGCCCAGCAGGTATTTTAGGATCCTTGCAACATTCAGCATGAGAACACATACCAAGCTCTTGAAGGCTTACATCAGGAGCAAGAAAAGAATTTTCTTTCATCTTGTTTGTATGAATTTGAAGAATCTGCAAGCGGCCTGTTTCATCTGGAAGGCTTATCTCAACTTGAACCTCCAATCTTCCAGGTCTACAAAGTCAAAATAAAGTTTTGAGAATGTATACCAAGGAATTTGTTAAACGATACTTGCTTTCTACAATGTCAGTGATTGGTGTAGTTCATGCTCTAAATAGACTTTTCAATATGATCCATGATCACAAACAATGCATCATTCTGACTTAGTATTTAGTTGATGCTATTAAATACTGCAAACATGGGAGTTTTGGTGGACGGTGGGGGGAGGAAGGGCAGCTGGGAAGAGAGAGCAACCTCAAAAGGGCTTCATCAAGCAAATCCTTTCTGTTGGTCATTCCAATAAGCAAAACATTATTTAGAGACTCTACACCATCAATCTGAAAAGCAAGTAGTCTGTTAGTCATACAAATAACATAAACTGATCTAACAAAGAAGGACATACGTAGGCACAAGGTAAAAATTCAGAGTTTGAAGCTCCTGCTGACCTTTGTAAGCAGTTGGTTCACAATGCTGTCATGAACTCCAGTACCATCTCTAGTTGATCCTCTCGCCTAGAATTGCAAAGTAAAAGCACGTATCATCTTCTTTGTGATATATGAAAACTTTAATTACATGGACAAACAATCTCAAGTCCAAGATACAGGAGCTCTCACTAATTCGCTTCTTTAAAAGATATAACCATGTAGAATATCATGGGACATATAACTAGGCAGCAATAGTGTATCTTACACATGCCAAGAAACAAACAGGGAACCAACATGAACATCTGTCTGCCGAAGCACCCAGAATTATGTTAAGTGCAAGTCTCACATTTGCAAGTCCACATCTCTATTATATGGAGATGAGCATAAAGATATCATAATCAGGCACTGCATCAGCTACTTCTAGCATTCATAAAGAAGTGAATATGGGTGAAGATACCTGACAAAGTGCCTAGTTTATATCAAGAAGGGAAAGTGTACGATGATGCATTGGGAATAAGAATTATGATTCTAACAACTGAGTTTAGATCACATAATAATACACATAAATGTGAGCCTATTTTGAACGTTTTGAAAGAAAATGTACAAGCAATTAAATAGAATGAATATCACACCTGTAGAACAACAAAGGTGAAAGTGCTATCAGTTTTGCTGGTCAGTAGAAGCAACAGATTCCACTATCTCTCTAAATGGAAAAAAGAAAATGTGAATATAGAGTTGCGATTCGTACCTTACAAATAGCATCAATTTCATCGAAGATTATGACATGCAAATCACTTTCATCTCCTAAAAAGTCAAAGAAAAAAATATAATTAGTGTATATGATGGAAGGAATTACTAGAGTTACAGACAAATAAGTCACCCTTACCCCGAGCCCTTTGATCTTGCTCAGCGTCAGCAAACAGGTCCCTAACGTTCTTTTCAGTTTCACCAACAAATTTGCTTAGGACTTCAGGACCATTAACAATCTAACATGGTTTGCCAAAAAAAAGAAAATGAAAACGTTAAGGTCTGTTTGTTCGTAGTAGCACAGTTGCCAGCATTAAGTAAAGTCTTAGGTTAGGCTCCATTTCATTACATGAGAGATACCCCAAAAGGAACAAGCCAAGGTTGGAGCTAACTTGCAAAAGTACAACCACAGAGCCAAAAAAAAAAAAAAAAGAGAGAGAGAGACTGCAACATAAAGCAGGCAAAAGCATACAGTGCTGAAGCAAAGTGTTCAAGTAGGCAGGTTGAAACCACAATTACAAGGGAAGAAAATCTGACTGCCTCAGATTCTCCAGAGCTAATTCTCCAGAGCTAATAGAAGTGTATCTATCACCTCATGAGGGTCAAACCACACGTGAGGTTCAAAATTAGATTGGGCAACAACATTAAGTTTTGACATGATTTGCGGTGTGGTGACCAACCGCTTAGGGAGACATTCTGGGACATACATCAATTTACCTGTAATAAAGAAGCTTGGGTAAGTGAGTATCTATCTCCTCATAAGGTGTTGTGACATAGGAGATAGCATTTAGAAGGAATGTGCAGGATTGGGAAGTGGGGCAGGTAGGGCAGTTTTTAAAGCATATCTATAGTACTAAACCAGAATTGAACAATGAAGATAGGGTATTTTTGAGGGGGAATAAAGACAAATTTTTTTTTTGGTCAAGTCCTTTAAGATAATTGATAATGTTCAATAAGGACAAGTGATGGATCAAATACCTTGCAAACTAATTTGCAGGATTGAAGCTCCTTTGAAGGTGGCGTTTTTTTGCATGGGAAGCAGCTTAAGGCAAACCTCTAACCCTAGAAAATTTGCATAAAGGGGATTCACTCTTCCAAACAGGTGTTTCTTACGCAAAAAACAAGCAGAAACTGCGAATCATGTGATGCTTTGGTGTAGGTGGTCTAGAGAATTTTAGGAGAGTGCGTTGGCTTTGTTGGGACAAGCTTGGGTGATGTCGGGTTCGGTGGCACCAGAATTGAGGGCATGAGGAGGTATAAGGGCTGCTGGGGTGAAGAAGAAGGCTGCTGAATCTTCTCAACTTATGGCTATTGTGGGGAGAGAGAAGCAGGAGGGCTCTTGAAAGGATGGAAACATCCCTTAGTGTGTCAAAGAATAGATGATTTCATGCGCTTAAATTGTGAGTAACGGGGGATTCGTTTGTAAATGAGGAAGACTTTGTAGAGTTCATAGATGTCCTCACTGCTAGATAGGATTTAACTTAATTTTTGTACATGGGTGGCACCGCTTTGGTACCTTATAGTTAATATAATGCTAATTTTGTTTATGATTAAAAAAAAAGAAAGAAAAGAAACAGAAGTGTATCCTCTAGAAATCATACTAAAAGCTTTATTAAATACAAATATAAAATATTAAACCTTATTTAGTCTAAACTCTCAAACTAAGGGAAGAATGCAGATGAATTATATATGCTAAAGATAGGAAATGGTCAAAGTATGTAGCATGCTAATAGGTTTCCATTTTAGCAATATACTGAGAAAGAACAAAGGATCCATCTCCAGACCTTTGGTTCCTTTCCGTTCAATATTTTTCCGATTTGACGAGCCATAAGAGTTTTGCCAGTACCAGGAGGTCCATACAGCAGCATCCCCTTTACGTGTTTAATCCCCAATCTGCAACATCAAAAGTTTTATTATAAACAGCAAAAACATATAGACATAACATACTAGAATTAGCATAAACTCAGAGAATGAGTGAGTTATCTTACTTATTTGTCACATGGGGCGGAAATACACGAGAAGCAAAAGCTCTTCGAAATATATCAGCAAACTCAGCACTTAGGCCACCAATACCAAGAGACTGTAGATTGAACTCCTTCTGCCTAAAGATATTGCTAGTGGCAGCTTCACGCTGATTGACAATCTGCAAAGCATATACAGGATAATAAATGAATTGCTTAAAATTATAATTGCAATAAATATACTCTGTCCTGAATGGTATTGTGCAAAATAATCTAAATCTCTGCTCTGAAGTAGAAGAAGCACTAAAACAGTTAAGCAAGAATTCAAGCATGACAAATAGCTTGAATCATTTCACACCACAATCATTCAAAAGAATATCACAGAACCATCGTGTTTTAAGAGTTGAGCAAATTTGAAAACAAATTTGAAATCCAGTTTCTGCTTAAGAAAGCACTAATTCCTACTTCATGTAAACACTATCATGAAAGTAATAATAACGGCAGTCATCAGAAGTTGACTTGAAGTTAGTTTTATTAATGACATATCAACTACTTTATGGTAACTGGCATATAAGTAAAGGTATGAAATCATAACATAAAACAAAAAATTGGGAGGGCATTGTTTATATCTATTCTATTCACCGATGAGATTGCTAATACTTCATTTTGTAGTTACTAAATTCAGACAACTAAGCAGAGTAAGTAAGAATGCTACAAATTTCAAAGAGAAAAGAACAAGCTCATTAGAAAATCAGATCAACCTTTATTCCACTTGCATTTGATGCTTCAAAGACAAAGTATGTGTCATTTGAAATTATCCCTCTTTCAATAGCATTGGATCTTTCCTGCCCCTCCACAACAGCTGAATTGACCGTAAAAATGTAGTTATTTCCATGATACTCAAATGAAACTCTCTGTCCTGCTGTCATAACCTGCACATAGTGACACCAACATGCCATAGTTTCTAATAGAAATCATTGACCAACAAACTTGCAAAAGAAACCATATAAACCTGAGATCAGAGAATGCCATGCACCCTGATTCTCTGACTTATATGAGCTTAAGCATAAAATGATATTTGAAATTTCAGCAGAATAATTATATACAACAAGTTCATGGATCTAGTGCTTTAGGGGGTAAAATGAAGCAGCAGGCAAGATCACAACTAGAAAACAAATCTAACGAAATTGTTATCATTTTAATTGTCTATTACCTGATGTGCTTAATCCTACAGCAATACTGCAACTGATCTCTGATTTCGTTTTCCATGCCTCACAACAATCAGCAAACACTAATTGTTTAAATACGCAAGCACCTGGTCTAACTGCAATTAACCAATAATTCTTTGTTCCTTAGTTTTTTAATGGTCGAATAAAGTCACAATTGCATAAGGAATAGCCTAGAATGATAGTTCGCCCACCATTTCCTTTTGGTCTAGGCCATGTCTCATGCTAATTCAAAGCCCAGTATGTCTTTCCGTGTGATTTGATTCTCCTAACTTTTCTTATCATCGAACTCATCCTTATGCTAATAGCACCATTTCCACTGTGAGGGGCAACGATGACAAACAAAAGGGGCCAAGTCAATCCTCTGTACATTAACTGATTCAACAGCCTCTTACTCATCTTTACTAATGCAGCAACTGGCATTAATTGTAACATGAAAATATGACTCTGCACAGCTCTCATGAAGACCTTCAAGCATTATTCTATCTTTGCAGTAAAACCATCCATTGCAGCAACCAACATCCTGACTCCAGCTAGTTTGACTTCAAGGGCATGATCTTCCTTGAATAGAATCAGTAGTACTCAACATTCACACAACACAGGAGTAAACAACAGAACTTATGGATCGTGTTATCTTGTTTATATGAGGCAATCAACTTACCTAGTATGTAGACATATGTGGCAAGCATATAAATTAAAGAACTCCAGAAAGCTCTACCTGGTTAACGAACCTCTTTCTGAGTTGATTAGCAAGGAGAACAGCATCAACCTACAAAACAGCATGCCTAAATATTTAATATCATTGCCCTCCATTAGCAATGCAGAATTTAAACAAAATTGTACAAAATCATCAACCTGTTCACTTTTAGTTCCTTTCTTCACAAATTCCAGCTCAAGTGTTAGCAATGCCAGGTTAAAATTTTCAGGAGGAATAAATCTGCAAACAGAAGTTTATTTAAAAACCAAGAGGGGCACACTGGAAATAGCAATGTAGGATACCATCACTTTACCTTCTCACAGATACTGTGTCACCAGTAGAAACTTTAGCATGCCGACGTTGGATTGCATTTAGGGCAATATATCCATCACGGATACTTTCATGAGGCGTAACACTTAGTTAAGTCCACAAAGTCTCAAAGATACATCATTAAACTTTGAACAATAGTCACACATCAACATCAAATTAATATTTGCTTTCGTTTGGTATCAGATGATGCATTTATTCCGAGTTCATGTCTGCTGCATTTGCAGCAGCAGGAATTAGTTTGGTCTAGAAAAGCACTTCTGTGCTCATAATGTATGACATAAGAACTGGCACTGAAAATAAACCTGAGAGATCAATTCTCTCTCTGATCAATTTGAATGATCATCAAATTGACATCCAGTGCAGCTATAAATTACATCTATCAATGAACTAATTAATCAAGCGCTCAAAAGTCTTCATTGCACAAACAAATGTTTAAAAGCAGAAAGTTAAAAAACTTATACAGTTCTTAACATTAGATTGTCTCATAATTTCCAACATTAGACAGTGCAAAATGTGTTAACTAACATCATTACGAATTCGAACCGAAAAAACATGTTAATGATATTTATTTGCACACAAAGAAAAGAGATTAAAAGCTGAATTATGTGGAAATGGAGATAAAATAGAGAAAAGAAAAGGATATAAAAGAGAGAGAATAAAGCAGTCGCCAACGTTAGCGAGAAAGAGCTTAGAGCCAGGGACCGCGAAGTTATGAAGATCAGACCGCGAGCAGTAAGCAAGATTGGTCAAAGCGAGATCTGCAGATGGGGTATTGGTCACGATCATGGTCGCGGCTGCATAGGACCGACCCGCCATCGCTGTCCAGATCTATTCCCTGGTAGGCTTCTGTGTAGAAAGAATGAAGAACAGGAAGAGGAAGAGGAAGACGAAGAAGGCGTTTGCTTCGCTTGAAAGGAATCGAAAAATGAACTAAGAATGAGAAAAATAACAGTGAGGTTGGGTCCTGCGCGGGAGAGAGAGAGAGAGAGAGAGAGAGAGAAACAATTAACAAGTTTTTACTTTGTTTTATTAATTTATTTTTGATAAATGATTAATTTCTATTAACACAATATAATTATAAATGAACTAAAAAGAGAAAATTATATTGAATGGAATTAACACAAAAACATTAAGAAAAGAAGAAAGAGAAATACCTATAGATCGGCAGAGGCCCATGAAGGATTTGTGTTCTCTTTGTATTCCTCCCTACGGCCCATATCCGTGAATCAGGCCAGAACAGTAAATAGGAAGAACAGAAAAACCCCATTGTCATGTTGCTAAACCCTACTGCTGATACACAGAGCTTGCACACACACTTGAAGTTACGACCACCAATAGCAAGTACCATTGATGGCGAACCGCCGGTGCCTCCATGCCCTAGCCCGGGGGGCTACGGCGCTTCTCTCTGAGAACCCAACGCCTTCTCTCTCTTGCCTCAAACCAGCAGCGCCTCTCTTCTCTCCCATTTCTCTCAAAAAGCTGACCCCAACCGAGCTGTATAGCGTCGAGCCGGCATGGTGGGCCCTCTGGTCCCACCAATCCCACCATTTCTCGTCGAACAGGAGCGTAGATGATGAAAACGAGGAGAGCAGCGATGGGGAGGATGATACGACGCCGTCGGATCTGAATAGGGAGTACTCGACGGAGGAGAAGGAAGCGGAGGCCGCGGCTGTTGGGTACAAAGTGTTGGGCCCGCTCCAACGGTCCGACCGGGTGTTCAAATTTTACGAACCGGTTTTTGCTGTGGTTCAGGTCTGTTAATTTATTTGTTTTGTTTGGTTCTTCGAAATCTGGTTAAATGTTTTTAGTATTGATAGTGAAAATATTGCTTATCGATCCATTATTTTGTTGGGTGCGTTTTTCTGTAGGTTGGTTCGCATCAGTTTAAGGTGAGCAATGGAGATTGCATTTACACAGAAAGATTGAAATTCTGCGAAGTCAATGACAAGGTGGGCAACATTTCCAATTTGGTATCTTCTATAATAACTTGTTTTCTTTCAGAAAGGTGAATGTGTTTATTTATCCAGACTAAGAGAACTGTATACTACTCTGTGGTTCCATCTTATGATTTCGTTAGGGAAGTAATCCTGTCATAGAATTACTGGTTGTGCTTGCCACTGGATACAAGAACTGCATTAGGCAGTTCCTCATTGGATCTTTGCCAATTTCATGGGTCTGTAATTGATCCGCATTTATTAATGTAGAACTAAGATTAGAAATATCTTTTACATTTCCAGCCTTTGCTCTTGCTGGTTTGCTGCTTAGTAGTTGTATCATCCATCTTTTTATTCTGTCTTACCTTTGTGGATGGTGATGAAGACTTCTTGTTGTGGGGCTGAACTGCATAAGAGTTATCATTGTGATCTTTTACATTTTGCTAATAAGTATTCTGGTATTTTTCTATGGAAGAGGAAACCAAGTTAAACAGCTATATATTTGTTTCCAATTAATTATTTTTTCTCTTTTTCTTTTTTAACAGGAGCAGTAAATTTAATTGGTCATCTCTTATGTTTTCTTGATGCTTATGTGAATTGCCATTGCAGTTGATCTTGAACAAGGTTCTCTTGCTGGGCTCAAGCACCCAAACGATTGTTGGTAGGCCTATAGTGCCAGATGCAACTGTTCATGCAGTTGTCGAGGAGCATGTAAGTTTGATATCCATTCTCTGTCTCTCTATTTATCTCTGTCACTATCACTCATGTCAATTGGTGACGTTAGTGGTGATTACCCCCCTTTCCCTTAAGGAATGCAAAGGACAGTTCAAATAATTGTTTTCTAGGCATCACATAGAAAGCACTTTTTGATTCTTTGGCTTACCTTGGAGGGGAAATTATTGAAACTAACAAAATTAAATGTAAGTGAAGAAGTGGTGAATTACCTCCAAGATTCAAGAAAAATATTGTTTGGGAAAATGAAGCTGACAAATAATGTCCTTGGAACTTTTTCCTGAAACAAAAATTTGGCCCAAAGAGACTGGGAAAGAAAAAAACAAAGAGACAGGAGGCTGGGATGGGGATTATAATAGATTAATAAACTTACTGCTATCTGTTAAAAAATATTGGATTGAATTTTTAATTTTGTAGTTTTTGTGAAACCCATCGATATTATGTAATGTCAAAATCTGGTCTCCCTTCTTTTACCTTCCAAACACTTGGAGTGACGATGCAATAAGTTAGTTTTAAGACCAGAACATAAGCTGCACTGAGCCTTGATTCAACCATTTTCTCTGTATTTACCTACTTGCATACCTTTAATTTTAGCCTTGACTTCCCAATTGTTCGGGTTGATTGTTAAGAGGTTTAGAGAAAGAAAGAAAAAGCCGAAAGAGACACACAAAGAGAATTTGAGAGTAGGAAGTGGTGGACTGAGGCCGTTTTGATGTTCTTAAATAACCAATGAAACAAATGTATCTGCAGAGTTTGGTGTCATAAATTGAAGTGTATCACTCTTAAATATGATCCGATATGTTAGACAAAAACATCGCAGTGAGCAGTAACTGCAATATTAGATGATATATTAGTGCCGTAAGAAACTGGATGTAGATTAAGGGGCGTGGAGAAATCTCTCCTCATAAGCAGAGTTATTATCCAAATAGAAACGAATTAGGGAACAAATTTGTCACTGAATAAAATGAGTGAGGGATTCAGAAGATGCAAATGCTAGTTAGTTCTTTGTAAAATTCTATGCATAGTAAATTTATTAAAGTCAAGAGTCTATTCTTAATGTGACTTTAGAGGGCTTCAAAAGTGCACAGAAAATTGCCAAATAGGAAAACTGATTTTGATTTCTATTAATTGCATAAATGATGGTTGATCTTTGGTTTTTTGCCAAATTCGTTTTTCTTTTGGTGGCTGGTGAGAAGATCGCTCTAATTACATTTAGTTGGAGAGTGTCCTTAGTGTTGTCAAGTTGGCAGGAAGGTCTTATTTCCTAGAATTATTCTTTGCCTTATAGATTGTTTGGTAACTTATCCAGGGGTTTGCAGATATTACTTCATTAAGTTGAAGGTTTTTGCCTCATATAGATAATGTGGAGTTATACATCCGTGAAACAAGATGACTGTTTTCAATGCTTTTTTGCCTGCACATGTAATTGTCTTTTCTGTGGTCCGCTCCTTGTGTCTGAATATATGTTCTTGGAACAACTCCATTATATTCATGAGTCATTTCTGCAATCCCTTTGGTCCTTCTGTCTCAAGTATAATTATTTTAATAAGTTTTTTTTTTCCTAATCTCAGGCACTAGATGCTAAGGTAATCATTTTTAAGAAAAAACGAAGAAAGAATTACCGCCGTACCAATGGACATCGCCAGGTATGTCAAAGATCATTTGTCTAAACAATAGTGGTTTGCTCTGTTGATCCAGCACGTTTATACTGTGATCCTTGACCCAATTATTATTTTTTCTCCAGGAACTAACTAAACTGAGAATAACTGATATTCATGGAATAGAAAAACCAGAAGCAAAAGTTGATGGGAAGCCTTCCAGGGCAGCTGTTAAGAAGCCCGAAAAGGTTGCAGTTGTTGCTTAGCAAGGATTTTTGTGATGGCTATGCATTTGAAATAATGGTTCTTGGAGCTCATAACTTCTGAGCTATATGATTCCCCATGATATGGGATGGCCAAAGTCTCACTCCTGATTCGTTTAATGTACATGTTGGAAGTCCGAAGAGACAAATCTTACTACCAAACCAGGCACCTCTTCAAGGATTTGTTACCTGCTACATTTTTGCAGCCTTTTGTATTTCTTGTCATTTTATTTGTATTTAGCTCTCAGGCCCTGGCAACTGAAGTCAAAGCTCCATGTTGCTCCCAATAGATTTTCTTTTGAAGTCTGGATCATCCCATCTTTCTCTTTGGCTTATTATTAGAAATATTCACAAGCCATGTTACTCCATTATGGATTTTTGCAACTCTCTAGTTTTTTGACTTCTTGTTTCATGTATAATCTGAAGAGCATTGTTAAGTCCTAATATAATAATGAGAGGAGTGTCTTGAGTTGCTTTTTAATTCTAATGATACCCTGCTTGTGAACTTCAAGGTGTGTTGTTGTGTATCCATGACTGGATCAGTATAATCAGAAGAATTATGCTTCTTAAATAGCATACATCTGAAATGAAAGGCTGGGAGTTTGGCCATGTGAGCCAGTGTGAAATGTCTGCAAGTTAGCTTGTTGGAATGGTAGTAGAAGGATAAAGCATTAGCGTTCATCTCCTGCTTTACATTTTGCTTTCCGCATGAAAAGCATCACACCTGACCTGGTCCTTGTTGCTCCCCCAGAAGTACCAGTGCATCTTTTGTTGGGTCCCAATAGGTACTTGGGTTATTTGGTTTCCCATTTGATTGCCTTGATTGGTTTAAAGAATGGATAGACTCACCAAAGAGGAGAAGCCCCTTTCAAAACTAAAGGCTGCTTGAAAAAGTGAGAACCAGAGAAGAAACCCAACATCTCTCACAAAAAAGTGTCAAACAGGCCTCTCTTTTGGTTTGGATAAGAGCAAATTCTATCAAGTTCTTTTTATCTGAATCCAATGTGTTGATTGGATAAAAAAAGTTTTGGGTTCTAGCCATTTGAATGGTTAAGATACCTAAAACAATCCTGCACTTAAAACTGGGTGCTTAATTATCAACCAGATCAAGTTTTAACAGGATAAGCGTGAGTTTTGGCAGAAGCTTCCTGGAAATGTTTAGCAGGTTTATCGTTTGTTTTAAACCCAAGAAACTAAGTCCACGTTGTCTGAATCAGTTCCAGGGTACTAGAATGAGGATTATGAATGTTAGGTTTGCGAGCACAAGAATACTCCTTGAATGGGAATTTTCTCAGGAACCAAAAGAAAAAAGCATTGCACATGTGCTTGCTCATATTCCAAATGTTTTATGCCAATTTCAAACAGATTGATCTGTGAAACATTCAGATGGAGACGATGAGAAAGCATCTCATCTCCCATTAATAACAGTTCCTCCATTGATTATGAAAGAGTGGTGTAAATGGAGCCACTAAAACCAGCTGAATATATACTTACATCCCTTAATAGTTGACTTACTCTTTGGTTGGGATCATGCTACATCAACTCAGCATTTATACCAATTTCTAACAACCTTTTTGTAATTCTTTATACTTGTTGAATTTAATATTTTTCCATTTGGGTAAGATCCCACAATCCTCAAATCATCCTTCCAGGCCCTTTTTCAATGTTTAGGCTTAATTAGGACCCACTACCCAAATTAAATTATGCATGCAACCTCTCTCGCTACAAAACAAGAACAGTCCACAGCAATGTCTTGTCTGATAAATTGATGAACTTTCAGGATGCTGAAGATATACACAATGCCCATTTGGAAGATGGAAATTGCTTACAGGCCATATGGTGATTGGTGACACCAACACTATCAACTTTATAGATCTTCTTTTCCTGTTGAGTTCCAATTGAAAGTCTTAATCTTATTGTGGTGCTTGAGGGTTTTAATTTGTTGAAGAATATCCTCCTCCATGGAAACCCAAGTGGGTCTCTTAGTGGAAACCCCTTTCTTTGACACATATCAAATTAATTCATCCCCTTTTGTGTTATAAAATTTATTAATAGTCTATGATGGACTAGTATCGGCATTTTGCATAAAGCAGTTTGGGTGCTTCCATTTTCTCTTTAAATATGATTATGTTAATGGAATTCTTTGTCACAATAGTTTCCCCACTCCCTAAGGTAGTACTAGGGTTTCATTTTCACCAAATCGCAATGGTGCCTTTTAATTTCTTAAACATAAAATATTAACTTTTTAAATCATCCCACATCAAATTTGCATAAAAGAGATTTAAGCTCTAAAAAATATATATATTTATTTAATAAATTAATATTTTTTTTAGATTGCATCTGTAATTTATTATAAAAAAATTAAAATCAATTTGATTTGTTATTTCATACCTCATTAAGCGTTTATATCAAAAAATTTAACATTGATTAAAATAAATGAGAAAATATTTTAGATTATGAAAAGAATATTAATAACGGTATGCTTATGGAGCTCCACTAATGGTGGAAGATGTATACTTAACGTCTAATTGTCGGTTTAAAGGGTATCATTCCAAAATAACGGCAGGCTTCAAATTTTACATAAGCCAACATAAACAAAACATCACATTACTTTTCATTTAATTATTTAAAATAAATTTGTGTAATGGTTATTTCTTTATCCTTTTAATTTGATTATAATATTTAAATGGCATTAATAAAACAAATATTGCTTTCTAAATTATTATAATTTTTATTTTTATTTTTAAAAAATAATAAACTTTAAAGTTTATAAAAATTTATTAATAAAGTTCTGTATCGAAAAAAAATAAAATGTGTATTTTCTTTATTGATACTTTTAATACTCAAATTTAAAAAATTAGATGCTCGCTCAAGCATTCGGAGATTTTTCATTGGAAACATTATTTCTCTTTGGATTATGGAATTAATCCATGAATTCAATTTCTGTCACGAGGCATTAATTCTAAACTCTTCAAAAAGAAAGAGCAAAGTTGCTTCATGAAGGGAGATTGTCCAATCCAAATGATAATTAATTGACTAAACAATGTTGGGACACAGTCCATGCAATATTGTGACCCATAAAAGGCCACAAAAAAAAAAAAAAGGTCAGTCACAAGGGGCATCATTCAAAATGCACTTTTCCGAGGCCATTCTTGACAAAGTGTGTATGCTTCATTGCTTTGTTTTTATGGTTGGGTGTTTTAATTTTGTGCCTAAGAGTGATCATTCCACTATAATGTTCTTTTCTCATTGAAAAATAATATTTTCAAGTCCACGTTTATTTATTAATTTGATGTTAATAAAAAATCAATCATTAAATAATATGTTTGTAAATTTAAAAAATAATAAAAATTAAGCATAAGTTCTTTTAACTTAGAGATTACTTGAAAAATTAGTATTTAAGAATTGTAAATAAGAAAACATGAAAGAAAGATTTCATATGGTGTCGGAATTATTTGATTCTTAATATGTAGATGTAGAAACTTGATTAAAAAAAATTTATTATAATTAATAGTTTGGTTGAGTCTGTTGACGCGAAAAACAAGTTGAAACTGCCTCGATCGAGTATGATATAGATGTAAGGCTCTGTGTATTACAGTTTAAGCTACACAAAGAGTATAGCAATATGCAATGCAAAAAAAACTTTAATCATTATGTTTTTTGTATGTGTTCAATTAACATATATCATGGGTAATCCATAACTTAATTTTTTATAAAAAGATAAAGTAAAATTATCTCAAGCGAGTATGACATAAATGCAAAACTCAACATGCTTTTAACTCAAGTCAAACAAAAAACATAAAATTTTTAAAATTTATTTTTGATTTTAGCATCTTAAATTGTATGCTAATAATAATTATTTTTATCTTTATTTTGATATTCATACAAATAATATACTCTATCAAAAGTTAATCATATAAACTAAGCTTGTTTCATATAGATTACTGAAAAGGTCTTGTTTCGGGTTTTCTTAGCTTGAGTTGTCGGGTTGGAAGAAAATATTGGATGGCAACACAAAAGGGGAAAAGAGCTCGAGTGCATAAGGAATGAGCTTGTGAATATTCTTCTCCATATTAGTAGTGATGAAGAGAGCTTTTGTCTATACAATCACTTTCATACAAATAGAAATACAGCATGCAACCCAATTACTATTATCATATGAGATAGTGATATATACGTAGTTTCTTTTTGAAGTCGTAAAGCATGAAATCCACTATGCTCAATCGTGCAAGTATTTTAATGCATGTGCTTGTTTGATGGAAAAAATAAAGAAAAAATAGAGAGAATTTTTATTTTTAAAAAAAATTAGAAATTTTTTGATTAGAAATATTTGATGATGTTCAAAATTTACCGCATTCTCATATTCATATAACGTATTGTTCATTTTGATTAACAAAAATAGCTCTAAAAAATAAATGCATAGTTTTTTAAAAATATTAGATAATTGATCATATGAATTAATCTCAAAAAACATTTTAAGAGAAAAAATGTAATTAAATTTAAATTACATCAGAAAAATAAATTTATAATTAATGTGATATTAATCCATTCATTAAGATCTGATATTAAATCATTAACGACAGATTTTCTTGAGGTGAAATTGAATCTAAAGTTTTGTGGATGATGATGGTCTCTAGTGAGCAAGAGAGGGTCACAGGAGCTTTGGATTACAATAAGGGCAGAAACATGGCAAAGTGCAAGAAGAACTGGCACTTTGTAGCCACCCAAAAAGGCAAAAGAAGACCTTAAAAAATGAACCAACAATTGGGTCATTTTGGAATGGAAAAGATGGTTAGGAATTAGTCATTTTCAGAACCATATAGTTTGAATAATTTATGATATATCTCCCTCTCTTTCCAACTAGATAGTCTTCTAGTGCTCTTATACTAAAATTCAGTCTTCAAAATGGTCACACCCAAAAAAAAAAAAAGGACCAATTTATTTTGTTTCCTTACACATTGAAAAACGATTTGTAGATCGTAAGCTAATCAAACTGCATAAGAATATACCATGACCTAATTTTGTATTAATTCTGGGTCATGACCTAATTGAAGAATATTCTTTGGGTTACCCTTTTTGATCAATTTTGTTGGTTTGATCACTATTTTGATGGTGATTTTCAATACCCACTTGTTTATTTTGGCAGAATTGGCTCACCTGAATTGTAACATATAATAGCAATGCAGATTTTGAATCTTCTTCGAAGGGTATGTAAAAGGCAAAAAAGAAGTCTGTTTCATGTTCTGATTGCAGCTTAGTGCCAGAAACAAGAGCTGCTGCTCTATCTGTCAATCACAACAACTACCCAATTATTTTCTATGTTTTTCACCAACAATTTGATCTGACCACAAAAGGCAAACTGTAGTTTTTTAATAGCAAATTAAGAAATCAACCACTTAATGGAGTTTTTAAGTTGGATTACCCTATTCAATAAAAGAAACCTTTTTCTTTTTTTTTTCTTTTTAATAATTCAGACATCCATGATTTATACTTCATATGACATTTTTGAGAAAATATGGAATAGTTTTTTTTCTTTAATGTAGATTGACAATTCACTTTTTATGATTTAAAACATTTTTTATTAATAAAAAATATATAATTTTCAGTATATATCTCAACAAAAATGTAAGATGTTCAAATATGGCATGTGTTCATTTATTATAGTTTAATTTTTTATTTATATGTATTATATAATTTTTAATATCATAATTAGGGAATCAAACATATTGTGTTTTTATTTTTTACAGTTTAAATTTTTTAATTATTATATATATAATTTTAATATAAAAATTCAACTAAAATATCATATAACAAATTTAAAATTATAAATTAACTTTTACATTTTATAAAAACCTAAATCTACTTTGTATATATTTCAATGTGAAAGGTGTCCTCTTTATAATTTATAATTTTTTTATTTTTGAAAAAATACATAATTTTTAGTACATAATTTAGTAAAAATATTAAATATTTAGATATAACATGTGTTTATATTTTATAATTTATTTTTTATATTTATAAAAATTATATAAGTTTTAGTATCAATTAAATATAACATTTTTATAGTTTCAATTTTTTAAATTTATAAAAAATAAAATTTAATATAAACATCAGATAACAGATTGTTTCCAAAAAAAATATCAATAGCATAAAGTATATAATTTTAAATTTATAAAATTTAATATTCAATATAAATATTGGATAACAGACTGCTCAGATAAAACGTATCAATATCTTAAAATATATAATTTTAAAATTATAAAATTTAATATAAACATTAGATAACAGACTGGTTAGATAAAATGTATTAATATATCAAAATAT
Organism: Moringa oleifera; assembly: GCA_021397835.1. Classification (NCBI taxonomy): domain Eukaryota; kingdom Viridiplantae; phylum Streptophyta; class Magnoliopsida; order Brassicales; family Moringaceae; genus Moringa; species Moringa oleifera. The sequence goes on from JAJFZO010000168.1 coordinate 5,786,194, forward strand.
AAATTTATTGTTTCAGATTAAATGTATCAATATCTTAAAATTTATAATTTATAATTTTAAATTTAATATTCAATATAAACATCGGATAACAGACTGTTAAAGATAAAATGTATCAACATCTTAAAATATATAATTTTAAAATTATAAATTAACTTTTATATTTTATAAAAATCAAAATCTACCTTATGCATATCCAACATAAAGTTTTCTAACAAATCACTAACATAATAGATTTTCAATATTAAATTTGAATCAAGCTTAACATTGCATCACATGAAGCAGTTTTCCAGGCTTTCCTAGGATCTTCTAGTTCATTCATCAGGAGTGAAAACAGGACAACCTTGGCAGCCTGGTTTCTGGGCATTGTAAGAATCTGACATGTTTGCATTTCAGAATCTGATTAAGTGAAGTTATATACCAAAGCATATTCTTGTGAAGCCCTGATTTTAAACCCTGTTTGGCCTAACATGTGACCTCCATTACTGAAAGAAAGAAAAAAGCTTCAAGCTTTTTAAAATGGTGATTTTCATAAAATTCCATGATCAGAGACACCCTGCAAGCAACTTCCCTCTCTGGTCTCAGTTGGTTGACACTTGGATCAAAACGTTGCACTATTTTCTTTTAATATTGTTGAATGATGAAGCACCTTGGATGGTCACCATAGTTTCTGTTGCCATTATAATTTAACTAATGAAATCATATCTTATATTGGATATACAAAATTATATTTAATTTTTTAAATTTAAATTAATTTAATTTGAATTTATAAATATTTTTAAATTTTATATTAAAAAACTCAACATGAATTCAGGTAAACAGCACATTTTTTTGTCATTTTTGCTTTCTCATCCAATAATACAGATCTTATTGTTTGTTAAGAGGGTAATTTGGTCATTTTAGTACCAACTGTTTAGTAATGGAGTAGAGTATTATTCTCTGATGCGGTTGGTGTACTCTTCCCCGAACCCATTGGATACTTATAATCTAATATTGGATGTGAAAGCAACCGAATTAAACTCACCAACGCTTCATGATATTGGGAGAGGGACCATTTACTAGAAGGAGAGAGAGAGAGATGTGTCTCTATGCAATGGTTTCGAGGTTCGTTAATGGTGTTTTTGGTGGGTTTCAGGGAGGGACTGGGTGTCTCTGAATTCTCCTGTCTTTTTTGTTTTCCTTCCCTCGAATCGAATCATTTTCTGAGCTTAGAAGGAAAGTTGCAAAAAAGTGAGAGAAAACTGAGAGGGAGGAGTTCTGTGGATTACGTCGTGTTCTGGGTGGAGTTCCTTTGAGCAGCCCATGTAGGCTTAACGGTATTTTCTTAGTTTGATTGGTCGTTTTGATGTCAGCTTACATGGCTTCATTGCTAGCTGGATGGTACGGTTCTTCAGCATAATATTTCTGGTTTAACACTCTGATTGTCATGTTTGATTGTTCTGTTTGTGTTTTGATGATTATATGAAACAATAGTACATATATGCATATAGGCACATATACGTCCGGGACCTTTCTCTCGTAGCTTACCAAGTTCATCAAGAAGTTACTGATTTCTTAGATGGGAATCATTATTTTTAAGGATTCTCGTTATCTCCAAACTTTTTTAGCTCTCTATTTATATTACCATGGCATTTGAACTTTTTTGAGGGATACCAGTCTCCCTAGTAGTTTCTCTTTATTAGTTTTTACTTGAAGAAATGGTCTCAAAATTAAGGTTTGGACGTGAAGAATTGGTGTTCAGATTGATTGCTGCAGTAATCTGATAATGTCGGATAACCTCTTGGGAAATAGGAACCACTAACTGTGAATTTTCGCAATGATTCAACTTTTCACTGGTGATGTTGCTAGATAAAACTTTATGTATGGACAAGAACTTTTGTATGTATCACGTTGGTTGTTTCCATTCGTTATGTTGATATTAAGACTAAATGTGGGGCACTTGTTAAAGCAGTGGACTTCAATGAAATCTAAGTTTCTATTGAGTTATCTGCATGAAGACAGTAATGATATATATTTAAAATCTGTCTATCTGTTAGAGTTGTTCTCATCTCTAAATGAAAATATGGAAATAAAATATTGAAAGCAATTTATTTGTCATGTTAAGAACTGTCTTCTCTCTGTTCTTCTTTATCTACTTGTATGTATCCTTTTGGCAATTCATTTATTAGCTAATTGCTTGCATGACTACGATGTCAGAAGAAAAGGGAATTTTTTTTATTGAAATTGCATTCGTAGATTTTTCTGCTGCAGCATCCTCTTATTGAAAGGGAGATAATGACAGGTAGTTTCATTGCAGGTTTCATGGAGATTTCAAACCGATTAGAGAAGCTCTCTTTACTTTTGACAATGAAAAGTTGTCCCTGAGATAACTTTCCTAAAGGCTTTGTAGGATCTTTGGCTGCCTGGTTGAGATAAATTAGAGAAGCTCTCTTGTCATTGCGTTAATTGTTGATCAAGTCACAAGATATAGGTCTAAAATATTTATCCTGTTGGCTGGCTCAAGTGAGACTCATATTGACACTGGTTTTATTCATTTGAACTCTCTGCATGAATCTCCTTTGCTAGTGGCTGAGCTAGTAAAACCAGTTTGGGGCAAATCTCCTTTGGCAACACAAATTTGTTTTTGGAAGCAAAAGTTCTTTCAGATATCTCCCTATACATCTAGCTCTCAAGGGAAAATCTCCTTTGGCAAAAAAGGTTACGAAGTTTTCCTTGGCCGTGACTTTCTTTGGAAGTCTTTTATTGAAGGGACTTTTTCTTTATCATTTGTTTGGAACTCCACCCTCTTTATGGGGCAGATCTCCTTCGGCATTGAGAGCTTAACTTAACCTGTGGAGACAATCTCATTTGGCATTTGGAGCTCATGAGTACTTATTGTCAAATATTCTCCTTTCAAAGTTTCTAGTGGAAGCTTTAGTCCATTCATTGGGCAAATCTCCTTTGGCATTTTGGAGTCCTGAGTTGACTCCTGTTATTCTTTCAAACCCCTGTGGGGCAAATCTCCTTTGGCATCTCGGAGTCCTAGTTGACCTGTAGTATCCCTGCAATTATCCTTGTAGGGCAAATCTCCTTTGGTATTTTGGAGTTCTGAGTTGACTTCTGTTATCCCTGCAATTATCCTGTAGGGCAAATCTCCTTTGGCATCGGTTCTCTAGTTTCACCAGTCAAGATATATACTATCAGAGATCCACACTTATTATCTCTTCTGAAAAGACATATCCGTTGGGGAAAAGAAAACATTCACAGTCAAGAAGAATTGTCTTTATCTCAAAATTTGAGAACAACAATCAGCCGTGGGTTGTTATTTCAATATATTAAGAACTTAAGACTAAGGCTGGCAGCAAATCAGTGAAGATTCCAGAAAATTCACATCGGCGGACATAATTCTATTTCCATCTACTTAGGTAAGAATGTTGCATGATTTTCTAGTTACTTCAAAGTTTCCCTCATTGCTTCAAAGTTTCTCACCATGCTGCCTTATTATTTTCAACTTCATCATCTGTTATTGATTGTAACTAAGTTGTGTGGATATCTCTTCCGGCAGGCATATTAATGATGGATGTGCTTCTTAGTGACTTTGACTGGGAGAGTTCCAGTGAGAGTGGTAGCAGTGAACTGGAAGAAATTGAGTTTTCTTATGGTGGGCAGGCTCAGAGCATTTTTTCAAGCCTGGAGGAGAGCCTTGGGAAAATTGATGATTTCCTCTCATTTGAGAGGGGATTCTTGCATGGGGACATTGTGTGCTCTGTAACGGATCCGTCAGGACAAATGGGAAGGGTTATTAATATAAATGTGTTAGTAGATTTGGAGAACGTTCATGGAAGATACATAAAGGAAGTGGATTCTAAGAAACTTCTGAAAATTCGTTCTCTTTCAGTGGGTGATTATGTGGTTCAAGGAACATGGGTTGGTAGAGTTGACAAAGTGGTTGACCTTGTCTGTGTCATCTTTGATGATGGGTCCAAGTATGAAATCACTGCTGTTGATCAAGAGAACCTTGTGCCTGTTTCACCAAATTTACTTGAAGATTCACAGTTCTCATATTACCCAGGGCAGAGAGTGAGGGTTAGGCTCTCTCATCTCCCCAAATCAGCTAGATGGTTATGTGGGAATTGGAGGGAAAACCAAGAAGAAGGAACTGTTTCTGCTGTGGAAGCAGGCTTGGTGTATGTTGACTGGGTTGCCTCTGCTCTAATGGGAAGTGATTTGAGTTCCCCTGCTCCCCCTCGTCTGCAGGACCCCAAGAATTTGATCCTGTTGTCTTGTTTTCCCCATGCAACCTGGCGGCTTGGTGACTGGTGTATGTTTCCCATTGCTTCTCACAAAGGTACCATGGAACAGGTTCTTCTTAATACATCTGCTTGTGATGTCATTAAAGATCATAAGAAACTTGAAAGAGGATTTCAGAGCAGCAACCTTACTCCAACTTTAGATGAAATATTTGCTATTGTGAAAACAAAGAGCAAGGTAGATGTTGTTTGGCAGGATGGTACCTGCAGTATGGCAGTAGATTCACGGATGGTAGTCCCCATTGGTGTTGTAACTTCTCATGAATTTTGGCCTGAACAGTTTGTAATGGAAAAGGACATTGCTAATTGTCAAAGATGGGGTGTTGTGTGCACTGTTGATGCGAAGGAACGGACTGCAAAGGTGCAGTGGAAAACCAGGGCTAACAGTGAAGCAAATGGCTTTGATGAAGATCAGGTGGAGGAAACTGTCAGTGCATATGAACTGGTTGAACACCCGGACTTTGGATTCTCTTTTGGTGATGTTGTGTTTAGGGTTGTCAAGGGCCAGTTTTGGGATCAAACTGACAAAGATCATGTAAGCACAGCTAACACCTTGGCTACAGAGAATGCTGTGAAACACAGCAACTCTGGTGAGGATCAGAATGAGTACTCTGAAAAAGATCACCTATCCTCTGTTGGTGTTGTTACTGGCTTCAAAGATGGAAATGTGGAGGTGAAATGGGCAACGGGTTTTACAACCAAGGTATGAAACATGTTCATCCTTGTTTATGTTTTTTCTAGTCAATCTATTTGGTTGATGTACACTAATTCTTATATAGGATAACGTGTTCAAAACTCATTATATTTTCACAAGAAATTGTAAACAATCAGGATTCAGCTGAGTTTGGTTGTTTAACCCATTATCATTTTGTCCTATCTTTAGCTGCCTCCAACTTCAATATTTCCGTAGGATATGTGCCATGGGAGAGTAAGAAGAACCACGAATACTGTGGGCTTTAACTTTTAATTGAGAGCATACTACTTGGCTAACTTTAACCTCTAGTCAAAGTTCATCCCCTTTTCTACCAGTGTTCTAGTTTTCACTTCATGGGGTTCAGCATTCTCTAAACTTACTACTACTCGGCATTGTTACAGGTTGCACCTTATGAAATTTATCATATTGATAAATATGGAAGTTCAGCCACAACTGCTGTGAGTTATGAAGAAAATTCTGTGGAATTGAATCAAGAAATGATCGAATATGACAAACAATCTTCTGTCGAGCTAGAAAAGGTAAATTTAACTCCTTTCTCTGTAACTCTTCCTGTATCGTACATGTATGGAGAAGTTAGGTATGTTTTTAAAGTGGCAAAGTAGACAGGCCTCACAAGTAAAAGCCTGGAATAACTTGGGACTTATATCAAGGTAATCTTTCAATTTTCTAGGTGTGATAGGTTTTATTGCCAAGAAGTTTTAGCAAAAGGAACTCATAGTGGAACTTGAATAATGATAACATCCTGTTTGATCCCAACTATTTTATAACAGACCAAGTTTTTCATATCTTGTATCTTCTCCAAGTGAAAGACCATGCAACACTTGTTCAGTGAAGTTATTAATTCAGGACTTCATTTAAAACTTTCTAAGTTCATAAATATGCTTGAATGATCAGGATTTGACGAGTGAAGACTGCGAGCAGTACCCACGGGAATCTAGTTCCTTCTCCCTTCCCAGAGCTGCCATTGGATTTTTTACAAGCATTGCTGAGAGCCTATTTGGATACCATGGTTCTACATCACTTTCAGGCCCAGTGACATCTAACCATAATTCTGAAGATCAAAGTGAATCTGAGAATCTACTCAAGGAAGAAGTACTTGGAACTCATGATCTCTCTGAGCTAGGTCCAAGTGAATTGCAGTCAACTGTGAATGAACATCTAAAGCAGGAAGGGAAAGAAAACGAGGAACTTCAGAATTCTAAATTGCAAAATGCTAGGAAGAAGTCAAGTCAGTTTAGACAATTTGATATCGTTACTGATTGCTCGGACCACCATTTTTTTGGTGCCAGCAAAGGGCTGGCACAATCTCAGGTCAGATGCAAAGCTTATTATCTCTTAAATCTGAGCAAGTTAAGATGCTCAAACAGTCAGAACAACCTTTTTATGTTTTCTTTCCGCCCTCTTACAGGTTAAAAGAGGCTGGCTCAAGAAGGTTCAGGAAGAGTGGAGCATTCTAGAGTCAAATCTTCCTGGTTAGTCCTTTATTTTATTCTGTACAATGCCTTTATGCTTCGAAGCAATCTGGTTCACTTTTTACTGGATGACACTTGTTTGGCTTCTAGGAGAAAATGGTAGTGGGCATGTTAATTCCTTTACTGGTCTAGATGTCTTGTTAATCAACTTACATGAAATTTACACACATTAGTTTTGACTAAAAATAGCAAGTTAGCTGATGGGTAGCAAACATTTTGTTAGCCTTTTAATCTCTAACTGATGAGACTATGTCTGACCTGATTATGGAACTTTTTAAAGCCTCTGATTTCTTCAATAATTCTGAATGTATGGAAGACATAGAAGGAATCAGCTTCTGAAAAACAAACCATTCATTGCTCTTAATTACATTATAGATGTTCTTTTCATCCTTATGTTAGTCTTTATTTCTGTCTCTTGGTAATGAGAATGCATGGTTGATCAAGAGGGGAAAATTCTCACTTAAATAAGGAAAGAAAATGCTCACTCAGTTATCACTAATAAATGTATTTGTGACCTGGACAGAAACAATCTATATCCGTGTCTACGAGGAAAGGATGGATCTCCTTCGTGCGGCTCTGGTTGGTGCGCCTGGGACCCCTTATCATGATGGGCTTTTCTTTTTTGACATTCTTCTTCCACCAGAGTATCCTTATGAACCACCTGTAAGTTCTTTCCTCTTCTGTCTGCTTATCATTGAGTGATGTTTGATAAATAACTTCTGCTTTGGGTTTACTAACCTCGACAGTCTGAAGATAGTCTTGTTATTTAAACTCCTGTTCCTCATCTTGTTCTCTGCAATTAAGATTACCGTATGAACCAAGTTTCAGTGTCTTAATTTGGGCATTGTCTGATGCAGTTGGTACATTACAACTCTGGAGGACTTCGATTAAATCCAAATTTATATGAATCTGGCAAAGTCTGTCTCAGCCTGCTCAATACATGGACTGGTACAGGTTCTGAAGTATGGAATCCACAAAGCTCGACCATACTTCAAGTTCTTCTCTCCCTTCAGGCTCTTGTTCTGAACGAGAAGCCGTACTTCAATGAGGCTGGATATGATAAGCAGATGGGTAGGACTGAAGGAGAGAAGAACTCTGTCAGCTACAATGAGAACGCGTTCCTCATGACCTGGAAATCCATGCTTTACATCCTTCGCCAGCCACCCAAGGTACAGCATTCTATCACCTCTCATTATTTTCTCGTGGCACTAAAGGATCTGTTTCCAAATAGATATGAACATACTCCTTGCTGCTGCAGCATTTCGAGGCACTCGTAGAGGAACATCTCAGGCGACGCACCCAACAGATTTTATTGGCTTGTAAGACTTACATGGAAGGAGCTCCCATGGGGTTTAATTCCAGATGTGCAGAAAACGAGCACGAGAATTCAAAGGAAAGCTCTACTGGCTTCAAAATCATGCTTGGTAAGCTCTTCCCAAAGCTCACGGAAGCATTTTCAGGGATGGGAATTGGTTCGAGCCAATCTGTTGAGCCAACGGTTGATTTGGATACTACAAATTCATCCATCTTACCATGTGAATAATCTGTATGATACCCCAGGTGATAAACGGTGATGTGTTTATAAGTACTCACAGTTCTTGATCGTGAGACAGAATAAAGGCCTAACAACAGGCTTCTTGCATTGTGCAATATGGTTTGTCTGACTGTGTAATATTTGCGTGCTGTGCATGACACAGACAGTGAAATAAAGAACAGCTGTTAGATTGTGTTTGCTTCCTGCTTCGTTGTCTTCATTCTGGTTTGGCAAAGGACCCAAATGGGAAATTGACATTCATTACTCGTTCTCTGGTTCATATTGGTAGCAGTGATAAGGAATGCAAAAGGCCTTTCTTGTGTCCAACAGGAGACTAAGTAGTCTTCCATTGAAGAGTTTCTTGATACTGCTTACCTATAGAAAATTTTCAAAAATCTAACAGATCTCTGAAAGATTTGAACTTTACAAACAGGGAAACTCTTTTACTCAATTAATATTTTGAATTAAATGTTAGGATTTGTTGTAAGAATTTACTAATTGTCATTGCAAACTGATTTTCTTGAATTAGATATTTGGGTTTATGATAAAGGCTCTGTGATTACAATTTTGAAATGATAGATCTCTCTGTGGGTCAATCCACTAAATGACCTTTGTCCTTGCTATTATGGGTTATGCTCTTGAATGTCAATTTCCATTTCCATGAAAAACTCCTTTTGTTTCAGAGAGAGAACGTGCCCTTATTGGGTTTTTCCTAAGAATTTATGTCACAGAAAGAAAGATACCTATAAAATTCGCAAACTTCACCAGCTTCCTTCACGATCTCTCTTCCATGGAGCCCAACCTTTCTTCTTCCTTCTCCAAAGCGAGGGATTTTGCTCTTTTGTCCTCAGTGTACTCCCCCCAAATCCAGAAGTACCCATCAAGTCTCTTCCTCTTCTTTCTCTCCGTATTCTGTCTCCTCACGCCCCCAATAGCCTCAAGGATCGTGGTAAACCCGCGAATTCCAATAAACCCAAACCCCCTAGTTTCATACTCTAAATACTGCAATCACGTAGTTCCTGAGTCCCCACCGGACCCCAACGCCTCCTTTGCGGACTCCATCTTCCGTTTACTTGCCTTCCGTGTCGGTTTTTTCACTGGCGGTGATGGTTTATTCGACAAACAAACCTCCGATGCCGGTCTCCCCAAATCAGCTTCGTTGTTCCCATACTATTCCCACAAGACACTGAGCAATAATAACGTGTACAAGATCAACGCCAGATTGACGCTGCGCACACCCAGATCGTTCTCTTCTTCTGGGGATTGGCTGCGCCGCAGATTGCGCGGGATGCGGTTCCGTGGACCCAGTATTCAAACGATTGGACGAGGTTCGCCAGGTTTTGGGTTAACTGGATTCTGGTCAGAATCTACCGGGCAGCTTTGCATGGTTGGATCAGGGGTTGCTTACACTAATGCAGGTAATTCCAGGTCTTTTGATGTTGTTCTTAAGCTTAACTATTCAACGAATTCCAGTATTTATGGTAGTCTGGTTAGTGGGATTTTGGAGAGTTTGGATGAGAAGCATAATTTGGGTTCTTTTGAGCCTGTCTCAATACTGGGTGTAGCTCAGAATGATGGGAATTACGAGTATAAATTGATTCAGAAAGGAAGTAGTGATTGGTGCTTAAGTGAAGGAGAAAGTTTATCCATAACTGGTCTTGAAAAAGGTGTCTGTTCAGTGCTTACTGATCGAGTTCACAGGTTTGGATTGGAGTATGCTGATGATTGTGGTACTCTTAGTTGCAATCCTCTTACAAACAACGTTGCCTATGTGCCTAGTTTCATGTCTTTGATGCCAATTAGGTGTTCGGACCAGAACAAGATGCGAATGGCAGTGTCATTTCATAACTCGACTGTGTTAAGTAACACATTTCCTTTTGATCCTAGCACCACTTTTATGGCCGAGGGAGCTTGGGATGAAAAGAAGAATAGGTTTTGTGCTGTTGCATGTAAAATCTTAAACTTCACGAATTCTCTAGCTGGTGCTGTTGTTGGTGACTGCTCTGTTAAATTGAGCTTAAGATTTCCTGCTGTTTTGTCGATCAGAAGGATGAGTGCTATCGTGGGGGAGGTTTGGAGTGACAGACCAAAGAACAAGCAGGATTATTTCAGTAGAATTCGATTTTGGAGCCTTAAGGAAGCATTGACACACTTCCCTGGTTTAAGATACGAGTATACCGACATTGAAAGAGTAAGAACTATTTGTACGAATAAGAATAATGCACTGCGTGAAGGAAAGTCTTACCCAGATGGCCATTCCCTTGACATGAGATTTCCTGTCTCGGTCAAAAATAGCAAAGGAGCAACTGTGTCAGGCTATGCTACTCCTCTCTTCGTGGGTAATCAGCTTTATGAGAGCCCATTAGTGGCTAACCAGGGGGCCACCCAAACTGGGGTTGCTGTGTCACTGAGCCATAACCACAGCAGCTTAGTGAAAATCAGCTACAGAATGAGGTTTTCATCCGAGTTCAAGTTCCGTGATGATAACCATACACCAACAGGGGTTGAAATCTATGCTGAAGGACTGTATGATAGGGAGACTGGTGTGTTGTGCATGACAGGATGTCGGCCTCTGGGACCAAGTAATGGAGAGTTCAAAAGAAACTATTCTCTGGACTGTGATCTTGTGGTTAACATCCAGTTTTCTCCGTCAAATACTCAAAGCAGCAATCGTGTTAAAGGGACTATTGAAAGCACAAGAAAAAAGTCGGATCCTCTTTACTTTGGACGAATTGATTTGTGGTCGAATTCTATTTCCACCGGCCAAGCTAAAGAATCCCTTTGGAGAATGGATTTGGAGATCACAATGGTTCTGATTTCTAATACTCTGACCTGTGTCTTTGTGGGTCTGCAACTTTATCACGGGAACAAGCATCCTGAAATTCTTCCCTTCATTTCTATCATAATGCTTGTTGTTCTTACTTTGGGACACATGATACCTCTGCTACTGAACTTCGAAGCATTATTCAAGACCAATCACGATCAGCAGTATATGTTCATGGGCAATGGTGGATGGCTTGAAGTAAACGAGATAATAGTAAGGATGGTAACAATGGTAGCTTTCCTTTTGGAGTTTCGTCTTCTCCAACTCTCATGGAATGCAAGAAGGGATGAAGAAAGAGGCTTCTGGGTTTCAGACAAAAGGGTCTTGTGTGTGTCTTTACCATTTTATGTCGCCGGTGGATTGATTGCTTGGTTTGTGAATCTACTGAAGCATTCTCCACAGAGCTCATATCTTCAACCAGGCTACAAGGGTTATGCCCTTGGCTACCAGAGACAATTGTATCAGCAGCGTTCTTTGTGGGGAGTCCTTAAATCTTACGGAGGTTTAGTTCTTGATGGTTTTTTGATTCCGCAAATATTGTTCAATGCATTCTCTAACACAAAGGAGAAGGCTCTCGCCGCATCCTTTTATCTCGGCACCACCCTGGTCCGGTTACTGCCGCATTCATACGATCTTTACAGGGCTCACAGTTCTGCCGGCTACTTTGATTGGTCATTTGTGTACGCAAACCATAAAATAGACTTCTATTCCACGGCATGGGACATCATCATCCTCTTCGCCGGTCTTCTGTTTGCTATCCTCGTTTTCTTGCAGCAATGGTTCGGTGGGCAGTGCATTCTTCCCAAGAGGTTTAAATCGGGTTCTATGTATGAGAAGGTGCCTACTGTTACCAGTGAGGAATTGCAAGATTTGTGATAACTTGAACCCATTTCAGGTATAGATTCATTTTTTCATTTTCGAAGCATAATCTGATTTTACTGTTGTCATATTTTTCTCAAAAAGTCTGATGCTCCAAACAATATGCTCGTAGGCCATACTTTCTTCGAATTTCTGAATCTGGGGCAGGGAAGATCATTCCGATTCATAATGATCAATGTCTAATATGTTATGTACAACGTAATATATACAAGCCCTTATCGAAGAGCTCTTACAGCTGAAACAACAAAAATAGTCAGGGCAAGGTAAGCAAAGTTCTTTGACTACTGAGAACTCGCCTGGCTTTATAAGCAAGAAGATTTCAGAGAACTGGAAATTTGTATTGAAGCAAGAAGAGTTCAAAGAACTTAGAATGTGTATGACTATCTCCCTTGAGCTTTTAGTTGAGAAAGTCCAGATACCAGTGCGGGAGCATCTAATGCCAGAAAAACAAAATGAAAAACCAGAACCATTCACATAAGAAAAAAAACATGACGTAAGACATTCAAATTTCTCATCTGATTTGTTGCAAGGTTATACTCATAATCTATCAATAAGATATCAATTACCAAAGAATACCTGAGTTTGCGGATATGCAAATGACTGAAGTTACATAGTTGAGAGCTGGTTCAGGCATGGCTGGCAGCCATGAGTCAACTAGGAATCACGATTGTAACAACATTTACAAACTTCATTACCGGATGAATAATTGAATATTTGCTATTCTCCACAAGCCAGAGTCCAGAACAAGACAATAATAACACTTCTGACACACTACAACCTTCCAAAATTCAACGAAAATTTGGAAACAAAATCTACCTCAAGATCATACATCAGCTAGACTTTTTGCCGGAGAGAATAAGAGATATCTGAAGACCCCGGCTGAATGCTTCATTGAACAAGATTCTCGTCTGCATTGACTGGAACCCGGGCAACCATGACAGCAACGCAACAGGGGCCATAACAATCACCCCAAGCAGTAAATCGTAGAACCGGGCCAATGAAACTACAGTGTCCCAAACCACAGTTGATTGCAGGAAAGGTCTAAGTACCTGCGCTATGGATATTAGACCCCAGCCTGTCGGAACAAATGCTAAGAGGCTGGTCACCAGATCAACAAACTGTAAGCCAGTGAAGTTTAGCAAAATAGCCACCACTAGTACAGTAAGCATGATGACTAGAAGCTGAATAAGCCGATAATATATGTGCTGCTTTACAGCGTATTTGTCCTGCGCATATGCCATAATTATATAAATTCCAACAGCCACTATAATGCATATCCAAGAAAGCAAGTAGACAGCTATGCCTGTTTTTTCACCAGCGATGCTCAGATGATAAACGATCCCATACTGGAAGAAGAAGAAACGAAGATCTAGAATAATCTCCAAGAGTTTTCCCCAAAGACCAGTTGTTCTCAAATGGTCTTGTTCCTCATACCACCATGTTTCCCAGCTGTGATCGGCTTTTGTAACCATTCCACCAGGAGTCCATATCCATTTTATAAAATCTTCAAAGTCATACACAGTCTTCAGCCAATCAAAACCAGAAGGATTGTACACAAAGGGGGACATTATCCATGAGACAACTAGAAACCAGCTCGAAATTGTCATTGCTATATAAACAAAAGTATTCTTAGCCAGAGGGCTATAGGAAGCATACACTGTCAGAATAACCCCAAGCTCAATTGCTTTCACAAAATGACTTCGAGCATAGAGTCTATAATTCTCAGCAAACCTCTTGTGCTCCACCACAAAACCTCGCCCAGTTGCTCGGTACTTGGCACCACCATGAAGTATAGTCCGACCAAAAAAATGGGTCCGAGTGCCCATTGAGAATGAATAAAAAAGTGATGCAAGCTGCAACTGCATTGTCAAGAAGTCCCAAACTGCATGAAGAAACCCATGTTCAAGCGAATTCTCCACTATCATTGGGAGGGCAGTGAAGAGACCGAGCTGAATGACAAACTGTTGGTTGAGAATTGTGCCGAGAGCCTTATTGTTGCTACTGTTATCCATGGCATGTTTCTCAACACCACTTAGAGCAAGATAAAGCCGGCCCCACAAAAACGAATAAACAGTCAGTATCACCATCATTGTGTTGAAGAAGAATCCCACAGTTGTGTAATAAAAGGAAAGCATCCGAAAAAAGTCCAACCTGTGACCCAATCGGTACACATCCCTGCTCAACACTTGTTCGCCGTTGCCACTAGCAACCTTGGCCTCAAACATTGAAATCTGATTTAACCCAACATCTCTTCCCTTACCTACCTGTATATATTCATGGTGAGTCACATTGCCACCCCTCAGAGTACAATTGAACCCAGCAAATATATCCTCACTAATATTTATCACTCTAGAAGCTTTGCTAATTCCACCGCGTGTCAGGAACCAGAACCGGTCAAACACATCTGGATGGCCATAGTGCATTCGGACTTTCAAAGGGTTTGCTAGAACCCTTTGCCCAAGGGTCACAAAACTTGTTTCTTGAGCAGACATGAACCACGCAAGTGAGGATACAGAACCAGTGAATATATTCTCGCGAACTCCCAAAATGGTCGGCTTCCTAATACCATAATAGGTCTTGAATTCCTCCAACAAATTTCTCATTTTCAGCGCCTCCTCAAAATAATTATCTTGATTCATGTCAATGGTCTGGACTGCATCACCACGACTGAAAATTATGGAATGGTTCTGATTCTCTGGTTTGCCTTCCCCAAGCTTTAAGGGACCTGGTAACCTAATACGGTAAATTTCTACTTCCCTTTGTAGCTGCTGGTCATACTTCACAAGAACAGAGTAATATTCAACCTCATCCCTCCCCAGCTTAACCTCATCAACATAGGCAACTCTAAGTGCCTCATTGTTTTTCATCAGGAAGAAAATCTCTTCAGCTCGGTGGTCTCCTTTGGCCTTATGCTGCCCATACAACTGGCATGCAACTACATATGTAAATTTCATCACAACACTCCCATCTTCATGCCCTTTAAACAAAGGACTAATACCGGTAGCCGCTCTACTGAGTTTCCGAGAAGATGGTGCTGATTTGCCACCATTTGGACTGCTGTTAGACTTCAATGAATCATAATAACCAATTTGGGATCCCATTTTTATGTCCATTTCAGATGCAGAATCAAGGAAAGCAAGCATCTTAAGAGCCCTATAGTAATACATCATTCCCCTAACCGTGCGAGATAAAGTTTGGCCTCTGTATGATGCCCAAAGACGGAGATCCCTCACCTTTTTCGACCAAATATCATTATCATCCTCCATGCCCTCTCTATGCATCCGTTCCATAAAATTTCTCCACTCATCTTCGTAAATCTTCTGAAGATAAAACAGGGTGGAAATGCCATCTTCATTCTCTGTTCGAAGCATCTCTTGCCGATACATCACCTCTTCATCATAGTATGGGGTTAAAACACTAAAAGCAATCATTTTTTCCACATTCGGAGCATGAGGCATGTTCATAAAGAGTGAATTACTGAAGAAAGCAAGACGCCGTCTTGCTTCAATATTCATTGGAACATTGTGCATCGAATCTCTAGAAGTTAGAATTGTATGCAGGCGCCTTAGCTGCCTGTAGAAGAAAGCATCCTCAGTATCAGGGAACTTGATGGCATTCTCAAAAAGTAAGCCTTCATCAGTAGCTGAACCACGAGGGGCAAGACCAACCTCCCTCAACTGAACAATGGATCTCTTCTCCTTAGGAAATTCTCGAACAGAAAGCTCATACAAGGCCTGCAATATATTCACTGCCTTGTTTAGATCCTTTTTTGGATTCATTAGAAGCTCAGTCAGTGATATTAGCTTGGCATGAATCTGTGGCAGCACTGTCAGCTTGTATGCATAAGTGAACCTCTGATTCTCCACCTTCTCATCAATCTCCTTGAACAATTTTTCAACAATCAAATTCTCTTCCGTGCCATATTTGACAATTGTAAGGAACAAATACTTAATGCTATCATAAGCTTCGATAACAGCACATCGCCTATACTCACTCTTGCAGATTTTCAACCAAACCCAACGGTCTGGTGCTTCTGCGAGCTCTGTTGCCTGGCTGAGAGCAAGCAGCAGCTCATTGCAGAGGAGGAAACATGGCCAGCGAATAACTCTAATGTTCCAACAATTAGGTGGCAATTCTAAGAGCTCAACTTCCTGATCACTAACAAGATCTTCCTCTCTAAATGTGAGAATTATCTCATTCCATATTAAGGCAAACCAAGTGGCTTCCACTTGGCTTGATTCAATTTTCTTGTAAGGCTGACCAAGTCCATATCGTAGCTGCAACCGGTGAATTGCATCACGTAGCTTCTTCACGAGTGTGGCTTTGGGGCTTAGCAGCTGCTCCTCTGGCCTAAGAGTAAATTGCATCGCACTTGCAAAGAACTGAAACCTGAGCCTTAACTGCTCAATATTCCGAATCTCACCCAAATGGGAAAATAACCCAACTGCTGCACCAACCAAGGAAGAGAAAACCGAGTACCAAATTTGCAAATCCATAAAGTAAATTAAAACAACAGGAAGCCACAGTAACACAACTGCAATTTCATTAGTGCTACCGAAAAACTCATGCCATTGGTACTTCACATGTTTAAGACCCCAAAGCACCCTGGATGGAGCAATTAGGGGTCTGATTTGAAGGAAATAACTAAATGTGAACTTGGAAGCTAAAACTGCAATCCAAAATAATGCATACTTGATATTATTCAGGAGCCCTTCTCTCAACCCACGGCCAACGAAAATTCTACTGTGGAACCACCACGTGAACAAGTACACAACAGGCCAATCCAATTCCTCAAGCCAGTTCCTTATCCATGGAAGAATAAACAGGGCCGAAGCCAACAACTCGGGCATAAAAAACACGAATGCAGCCTCAAGAAAAGTAATTATCCTCTGGTTTGCAGCTGCGGACCAACCTCCATCGCCATTTTTCTGCCTCCAAATCCTGGCATAGAGAACTGCAAACACCACAGTCCACGTCACTGCCACCGCGCTCTTCAACACCATTCTGACTCCAACCAATGCCGTCTCCCTCGTGACCAAACTGTACTGGGTGCCTGCATCTAGCACCGACTGAACAAACCGGAGCCCACCCCAGGTGATGAATACGGTCAACAACTCCACCTGCACATCGCGGCTCTGGAGAGCTAGCCAGGGACGGCTACTACCCGTCAAGGCAACGATAATTGAAGCCTGGAAGAACAGTAAAAGTAGCACCCATAGCCTGTCAAAGCTCCTAAATACATTCCAAAACGACCTCTGCTCCACAAACCCCGTCTTCCCCACCCGCTTAGCCTTCTCGACCGTCGCGAAGAAGTTACTACTGCAATCAATCGGCCATTTCAGGCTCTTGAAACACCTCCGGCTCCAAAAATACTCATTTATGTCATCATAATTGCGCCAAGCCGAATGAGGCGCCGTTCCGTTCCTGCTGCTCTCCACCTCGGTTTTGATTGTCTGGTAAATTGGCATAACCACACATTTCAAGAATGCGCAGTCACCTGAAATAGAAGGCCAGAAGGGCATACCAGTAAAATCGTCGATGTGTTCGTCGAGCACTTTGTTGAGCTCCATCGCCATGTGGTGGTATATGTAGCAGATGCACTCTGGCGCGAAACGCAGGTTGGCGGACTCCCCCCAGATCAAGAGATAGAGTGAAACGTAGAGCAGCTCGCGGCGGAGAGCGGTGAGAGCTTCGATGCCGCCACTGTTGCGGCGGTGTTGGCGAGGGAAGATGACTTGGGACCGCTTGCCGAGGAATGAGCACCATGAGATGTAGTTGCGCAGCAGATAACGGCGAAATTTTCGGACGACGTTAAGGTCCAGGGTGTCTGGCGAGCGGGGCGGCGGCTGGAGCCGCATTTGGGAGTTGGCCAGGTGGAGGACCAGATGCTCCCGTTGGTTCCTTACGTTGTCGTTTTGAAACCCAAACACCTTACCCAGCCAGTCCATCAGGTCCATCCGCGTCTCAAACTCTACGAACGGCGGTTTGGGGAGGTCTTCCACAGCCCGTAACGCAGCCGCCGCCGCCCTTACCTCCGGATACCTCAGCGATGGGTGGTCCGCCAGCACGTCGTGCACAGGAATTATGTTGTACACCTCCTGCATCCTAGGCAGCGGGGCGTGAGGCCCCCCACGACCGCGCGTGGGCGTCGCTCGCTGCCTCAAGTTCATTATAAGTGTCCAGGTAACCGCTGTGTCTCTCCCCTGTCTGAATGCTTTAGCTACTCTCGAAACTCTTCAGTTTTCATCTTAAACACTCTTTCCTCTCTTCTGCGCAGTACTGCATGTTCATGCAGGAAGCCAGAAAGAACACAGGAAAGCAGAAATCCGAACCGGAATAGAAAGGTAGGAGAAAGAAGAAGTGACTTTTCAGAGCTGTTTAATACACCAAGGAAGAAGTACCTGAAAGTGTTGCCGTTTTAGTCACGCGCGAGGAATAGAGAGTGAGGGTCACGGCACGGGAAGTCCATGAGAGAGAGAGAGAGAGCAGTTCGTGCTCCCAAGTGGAGCCCACCAATAAGTATATCTGATTCAATGATGCAATGATCATGCCCGGAAAATGCTACGGCGCCGTATTCTACTACCGTGTCTGGCAGTGAGCGATTGGCTTTCTACCATGTAGAAACATTCCATGCAAACCAAAGAGCCTAATTTACAGTTGCTTTAAATATCAAGAATTACAAAAAAAAAAAGAAAATTAAAATTAGTTTAAAAAGTTTTAAAAAAAAGTTATGGTTAGCTCTTTTTCATTTCTTCTTTCACTCATTCATCGTATTTTTGCTTTTAATTAATTATTTGCGGCGCAAATCGAATACTAAAAAAGTGTGATTACCACAGCAATAATGGTTGTTTATTACAGAACGTAGGCCCCACATTGTGGGCTTTACAATGTTGTAATGAAACCCCCTACTAGAAACCAACGGCCGTGATCAGAACATCCAAAAGGTGTAGTTATCCATTAGATTCGAGACGCTTGAGTGACGGGTCGGTAACATCTCCCAGCGTAACGTCAAGACCACCATACTTATCGACATGGTTGTGCTTGTCTTATTGCTTATTAAATGGTCTGATTAACAGAGAATCTTTGATCCCGATTAAGGGTTTGTCTCTTTGTCAATTTCTTGTATGGGATTAGGATAATCTAATGAGATTACCTAGTGAAGCACGTGTTTTGCCACGTGGGACTCTGTCCATTTCGGGTTTGGAGCCTAACTTATGCCCAATTGGGAAATTAAATAATTCAAGTTTATAATAATGTACATCTTAAAATTAGAATCCTCAAAAATTTTATAATAATGTTTTGTCTCTTTGGGTGTTCAGTGGAAAAGGGTGTTCACTTAGCCTTTATAAAAGAATCACAATGTCCCTGGCTAACTATGTGGGCATCAGATGATGACGCTTTACAGCCTATAGTTTTTAAACTACATTAATCATTATCTTTCTAATGACGTTAACACATAAAACAAAATGGTTTTTCAAACTATTTTAAATCATTTTACTAATCCCTATAAAAAATTTAAATTTCTAACATACTTATAATATTTTATAAATTAAAAAATCTACAAAACATTATAAAATTAAATATTTATTTAAAATTTACATTATTCTTCAAATTTATCTTGTGAAATTAAGAAGTGAATATATTAAATGAGATCAAGATGTCAATTTAATAAAATAAATAATTAATATGCATTTTATTTATTTTTTTATTTCAACATAATAAATTATTAAAAATATTTTATTTTCTTTAAAAAAATTCATCACAGCTCAAATTAACAAAGATCCGCATTTCACATCTTACTTTAAATGAATTCTCGGTATAGGAAAAATGTTGAATGTTCATCTTTCACTATCAAAGAGAAGTAATTATAAACCATCACCTTTGTTAATCTGGTAGATGAATAAATCGACCAAAAGAATGTTTATTTGCTTCTTAATGAATCAATCTTGCAATACGAGGTAAAAGAGATGGAGTTCATTACCAGTAGTCCAGACATGAACATGATCCATCCTTAAAATTATGAAACCGAAGCTTATCACGAACGATGATTTCCCTCTTTGCAACAACCGAGATAAACTTGATTGCTGAGTGACAATCCTCACACATTCTAAGGTTCTTCACGATTCTGATAGCCATACCAGGGCTGGTTTTGAGCAACCCAAATGCTAACGCAAGCTTCTCGCTATGGTGTCTAAGTGCATATTCCCTCTCTTCTTCTTCTACCTCATGCATCACAGATTCAGGAGCTGGAACATACCCTGCCTCCCTGCATTTACACATCAATTCATCTAGATACTCATAGATTTCGTTTGTCTCCGGATGAGACTTATCTCCCATACTAAACAAATAAGTCTTGTTGTCAAATTCTATAGTGCTATACCCAACTTGCTTCTTCAGGCTTTTTCGGATCATTACGTTTCTTACCGTTTCCACTCTATCCATTCGGCCTGCCAATGCGTAGATATTGGAGAGCATCACGTAATGGGCAGGATTTTCCGGTTCGATGGATAGCAGGCGCTCTGCAACTTCCACTCCGAGATCGAAATTCTTATGCATCTTGCAAGCTCCGAGCATTGCTGTCCAAATTGCCGGAGCAGGCTTGGTAGGAGTAAGTCTTCTGATGAACTGATATGCTTCGTTGAGATGACCAGCACGGCCAAGCATATCCACCATGCAGACATGATGCTCTACTCCTGGCACCAATTTATAGTCTGTCCTCATGCTTAAGAATATCTGGCGACCTTCATCGACAAGCCCGGCATGGGCACACGCTGACAAGATGGCGACAAGGGTGACATTATTAGGCAGTGGACCGTGAGTTCTCATTTCATGGAAGAGCTGAACTGCTTGCGAGCCGTGACCATGGACTCCATACCCAGAAATCATAGCAGTCCAAGCAACAACATTCTTCTCGTTCATAGAATCAAAGACCTCTCTTGCTTTGATCACGTTCCCACACCTAGCATACATGTTAATCAGAGCAGTACCGAGCACCACATTAACGTCAAAACCATTACCCAGGATATATTCATGCAGCTGACGGCCTAAACCACTGGCACCCTCCTGTGCACAGGCTGACAACACACTGACGAAAGTGGTGGAATCTGGTTCAAAACCCGAATTTCTCATTAGATAAAACAATCCGATTGCTTTCTTAGCAAACCCATTTTGCTCGTAACCTGAAATCATGGAGTTCCACGCCACAACAGTTTTGTGAGGCATTTTGTCAAAAACTTTACGCGCATCACTGAGATCCCCACTTTTGGCATAGAAGGTGACCAAGGCTGCCTGAACGTACAAATCCAGACCGTACCCACAAACCAAAACATGACAATGAATTCCTTTACCGATTCTCAGAGCTGATAATTCAGCACATGATTTAATCACAGCCGTGAAAGTATAATTACCCGGTGCAATTTTTGTTAACATCATGCGACGGTAGTATAGGAGAGAATCTAAAGGGAAATTGAACTTGGAGGTTGATTTGATGAGAGAATTGAAGAGGAACAGGTCGGGGTTAGGGACAGAGAGGAAGATCTGGCGAGTGTAGCCGATGGAACCGGCAGCACAAGCAAGAGTGAGGAGCTTCGTGAGGAGCGCTCGGTTGCGACCGGAGCCCGAGACAATGAGGTGGGCCTGGACCTGCTGCAGAGGCTTGAGGCGTGGGCCGGCTCGAAGAAGCGCTTCGAAGGCTGGAGAATGAGGCGGTCTCGATGCAAGTTGGTGGTGGTGCTGGTCGAAGTCTTGTTTGGATTCCATGAAAATTTGCCATGAAAGAAAAAGAGGTAAAGCTTGAGCTTTGAAACTGCTACTGTATTTGTATGGAGCAATAGCATATGCGGGAAGTAGAAGCAATTCTGCCTTTACTCTCTTCCCACTAAAACGCACCGTTTCAATCTTCACAACTAAACAGATTTATCTCTCAATTATTACCTTTCTATACCATAAGCTCCAGTGATAACCTTTCTAAGTTTAAGAGTTACATTGATATGAGTTCCAACCTCAAACACAGTAGCATGTCATGATTTTCAACATTGCAGAAATCAAACTTCACCCTATGCCCTGTGAACTAACTTCGACGTATCAAAGCATGGATGCTCTGTAATTGAATCTGGATCCAAGATTTTCAACTTCAAACTTGACAACCTTCATCAACTAGGATGAAGTGTAAAGCAATGATCTTATTAATCCACTCATCCTCACTACATGGCTGTTCATGACTGTCGGGACTTCAACTGCTTTAAGGAGCAAAACTGACCTCTTCAAGTGAATTCCCTGCAGAGAAGCAAGTTCAGTAGATATATTTGTAGTCACTGTACATGTGGGCTGTCATATTCAAAGATTGCAGCATTGCTTCTCCTTTCTTGTTGAAGTTAAAAACGCATATGCCACCATTGTTCACATCTATTGCTCGGAACCTGAACCATAAGAAGCATTTGTTTGAAGATTACTGATAAGAAAAACAGCAGCAATGTGATACAGAAGTTCCAAAATGACACTTCACAGGCAGTACACATGAGATTTAGGAAGCAATGATCCTACCAAGCATCAAGATGATGGCTAAAACCTCTTCTTGGAAGAGTCGACTAACCATCAAGAAGCAAAAGCAATATGTGATCATGAGCAAATATACCTATTAGATTTAACATTCTATGTAGCGATAGGATCAATAGAATTGCATTCTATGAAATATCAAGACTCTTTTCGTTGAATAGCAAAATGGTGTAGGAAGTGTAAATTAAAATTAGTACAGGGTATTTTGCAATAATCCCTAAATTTTACAGACGTAAGGACTTCAATTTAAAGACAATTCTGTACCTTTCTGGGCCTAGCCCCAATGCTGTGCAGATCAGCGCCCTTAAAATTGATTTGTGAGTGACAACCATAAAGTTTTCACCCTGACAATAAGAAATATCCTCACTTGTCATCCAATTAGTCTGAAGTATAAGAGACATTAACAATATATAAAGGAAAAGAGCTTACAGGCGTCAACAGAATTTCTCTCCAAGCCTCTCTTGCTGTTCCCCATAATTTCCGTATAGGGTAGACACCATTGACATTAAAGTTTGCAGGATCTTCTCTCCATGCTGTATACTCAGGATATCTCTGCCTGGCTTCCTCTGCCTCGAAATTCTGAACAAGGTTTAGTCTTATATCTTGTGATGAATAATAATAAATGCTGCTTTAAAGCATAAAACTATCTAACTATCTTACACCATCTAAAGCATAATTCTTCTGAACAAAAATTAGACTTGGCAACGCAAGGACTGAGCAAGTGCAAGTATATTTTAAATTGGTGCATGGCCACTAGGAAGTATCACTACGTATGGTTCTAGTGACAAGTGCATGCACAGGTAATCAGGTTTGGGCAGTTGAAAATTGCTTCTCCCAAAAAGTATCAAGTCCTTAATCAATATGAACAGACAAAATGGAAGGAGACAGACCATTTTTCATGCCTTCAAGATAAAACAAATGGGCTTCCTTCAGCGAGTCAAGGAAAACGAGTTGCTCCTCCCTTCCTTGCCATATAAGTTCAGCAGTAGACTGCATTAAGCCTTATGGTGAGTTAGTGAAACAAATATATACATACATATATATATATATATAAAAACAAATTTTGTTGGTGGTATTCACACCTTCGCACGAGATATTGGACTGGAGAAGCACTGATCAAAATATATATTTGATAAGGCATCCCTACACCTCTGTGCTTGCTTCACACCAGTTTCAGTTAGCACAGATAAGTTTGAGCTCCCCTGCACATATACATAGAGAAGCTAGAAAGTTAAACTTGAACAAAGCTTAAACTGCATAGTCAACCATGTGGGATTTTTGAAGGAAGATGGTTAATTCTTATAGTGAAAGATTTGAAAAGGACAAAATATATATTATAGAATATGGGTAGTAGTACTTCCTGGAAACCGGCGAAATTCAGGTATTTTGGGTCCTTAGCTAACGGATTCTGATTGTCTTACATCATGACAGTGTGAGTCAAGGCATAAATTTTATGGAGAACTGCAAACTGAATCCATTCCTTTCACACTTTAAACATTTCTCAAAGCTGTAAATCTAATGGTGGTTTTTCCTTTCTTTCCTTAGGGGCTTGAAGTTAAACTTACGTTAGTCTCACATAAGGAAGATTCTGATAATTAAAGTCAACGGAAATGCACTTTTTCATGAGTATATAATCTTCACATCCCATATCAAAACACTAGAGTTGCCCACACCCGTTCAAAGAAGAAAAAGAAATAAGTAAAAAATTGACAGAAACCAGAGAGGCAACAAACCTGAACTCTACCTTCTTCATTCCAGGTGCTGAGGCCATGTCTTACAAGTGTTACCTTCTTCGATGATGACAAAAAATTAGGAGTAAGCGACGTTGTTGCTCTTTCAAAATCATATGCACCACCAGTCACAGAGGCATGATGTTGAAGTTCCTCTGCACAAAATGTAGGCAAAACCAACTTCAAGTTGGAACAAGCATGCAGCATGTTTTCCAATGTCTTTGAAAAACCACCAAAGGAAGAGAATATAATCGAATGCCCAAAAAGTGAAAGCATTTGTTACTTCATAAACATTATTAACTAGAGATGGCAATACTTTCTGACCATCAATTATGTAAATTCCACCCATAAAACGATCATTATTGCGACCCTTCCACTAGATGCAAAATATAGTGAACCCAGGATTCCATTTTTAGATACCAAGGATGTGTTAAGACAACAGCTAGGTATGCCTGTCGACACTAATTTGGAAAGAAGAAATAATAGAAGATTACAGTGACAAATCTGCATGTCACCACAATTTGAGATGAAACCACAGCTACATGTCTCTTTTAGCCAAAAGAGAGGCCCACAATATATGAACCAACCAATCCAAGAAAATTATTTTCCAAGAGTCTCATCCAAGAATAAACCCAATCAAGATATGTCATATAATTACAGGAAGCAAACAGTCCCCACCCATAAATCTCTGCTAGCAGCTTCAATTTTGTATTCTAAGCAAGTAACTCCTCCATTTAGTATTTTTTTTTTCTTTTCCGGATAAGTGAAGCTTTTCTCCATTTATCATCATTCAATAGGTTTACTCGATCAAGGTTTTACTCTGCAGCTAAAGAAGGAAAAGAAAACAAACCAGAAAAATGCTGAAAAAGATGGAGAAAAGGAAGCATAAATTTACCGATGGCTATGGGTACATCTGGACCAGAACTTGAGCATTTAATCCCGAGTGTTGAACAGGGATATCTATGGTGCTTAGGAGCTCCGCTGAAACCAAATTTGGACGTTAAATTGGGACAAACAGGAATTGTTAAAGAGAGCACTCCATGAACCATCTTCTATGTAAGCTTGGGCGCGAGAAAAAAATTTCAGTGAATCAACTCTGTTTGTGGTTACAACGGCTTCACAGTGTGGACGTTCAGTGTGGAGGAACCGGTTGCAGCTGTCACTGATCATCATGTTATGGGAATAATGCAATCCAATCGAACGGCGGAGATATGCCAATTGTTAACAGAGTAATTCTCTTCCTTCCATTAAAATCTTATCTTGAATATCCCTCCAAGCGAGTAAAAGATTCGGGAATAAGCTGCATAACAGCTACTGCTCGACTCGTTTTCGGTGCTACAGGCAATTAAGCTCTGCACTTCTTCCAGTGCTAAGTTGGCAAGTTCGGGTCGCGCCCGTGTTTGTCATTTGGAATCTCTATTTCGGGTCAGAGCATTATGTTGCACAGAATCAATTGACCAAATCACCCTTCAGAAGAGAATAAAGAAAAATAGCCATCTTTAAATTTTTCTTATATTTTTTTACTGTCTTGTAAATCCTTTTATATATAAATAAATTCAATAAACACTTCTTTATCTTAATCTCAACTTTCTTTATCTTAATTTATATTAAATTTTGAAAATATTTTGTTAATACATAATTATAAATAATATTTCAATTAATAAGGGTTTGGTAGATTTTTTTAACTTACACATACCAATAGAGTATCAGGTGATAGACGCCAATTTTTTAAATAAGAAAAAAGAGTCAATCATCAAGTAAAACATACGATGGAATTTTATTGTTTAACAAAATCATTCATTAAATAATATTAATTCAGTTATTTAATAAAACAGATAAACATATAAATTAAATAATCAGATAACAATAATTTGATTATATAATAAAATTAACAAAATCGCTGTTGGTTGAAAGAGATAAGTGTATAATCAGACCAATCTACTAGGTAATAATGTAAAATAATATCTGTATGGATAAATATATAAAAATATATTTATATTTGATTTAAATTTTTGTTTAAATAATTATATAAAATCATACAATATTTTTATTAAAATATTTTAAAAATAATTTAAGTAAATTTTATTTTTTATCTCAAGTTTATTTTTTAAATTTAAATAATTTTAAACATGAACATTATTTATAAATTTTTTAAATATTTGATAATATAAAATTTTTAATAAAATATTTTTAATATTTAAAAATTTTTAATTTTTTATAGTAATTTGTATATTTTTCATTCATGAAAAAAATTAATTATTTTATAAAATTTTTAATTTGAATGTTTTTAATTTTTAAAATTTTAAAAAAGTAAATAAAATAAAAAAATTAATTATTAATTTTGTAATTCGTGAAAGGCTCGGGCCCGAGGAGATGGTAGGCCAAAATTCAGGCCCACAGTTAAGAAAAGGATTCGGAGCTAGTCGTCCTGCAGACCACCGCGAAACATCACCGCCGTCTCCAGGTTAATGAAAACTGGACCTGACAACAAGACTAAGAAAGAAACGCGTCCATCCGCTCTGTAACGAGCCTCACTCGGAACTCCTCTCTCCCTCTCTCTCTCTCTCTCTCTCTCTCTCTCTCTCTCACGAAACGGGGAACTCGCACCTTAGTTTCTGACCTTGATATTACAAGATGATGGAGGATGATAATGAATATGATCAGCAGTACGAGGAAGACGACGACGAGGAGATTACTCAAGAGGATGCCTGGGCGGTTATCTCCGCCTACTTCGAGGAGAAAGGCTTGGTGCGCCAACAGCTTGACTCCTTCGACGAGTTCATCCAGAACACGATGCAGGAAATCGTTGATGAATCGGCTGATATCGAGATTCGCCCCGAGTCTCAGCACAATCCGGGCCACCAGTCCGATTTTGCTGAGGTGCGTTCTTGTTTCCTCTTCTAGAAGAAAAAGACAAGTGAAGTTTCCTTTAGAGGATTAGAGTGGGTTTTGAGGAGCTAGTTAATTGTTTTAGTTCTTTTTTTAGGGTTTATAGCTGGTGATAGTGAGATAGTATAATTGTAATATGTTCTATCTGGTTAGTTGCCTCTTTTGAGCTGAAGTTCATAACAACACAGAAGATTATTGGACGTTTTGATTGTATTTTACTTGCTTTCTTGCTTGCAATTCAGCTTTTTAGCTTGCAGTTATGCTGAATTGTTATTGAGAAAGTCTTCCTGTGCAAGTATGTAGCATGATTGAATATGTCTGTTTTTAGAGTCTTTTGGGATCATTATTGTTGGAGGTTTAATCTGAGATGTAGAAAGGATTAGATGTCCTGAGTTCAAGTTTATTGAGAAGTGTTTCCAGAAAATGCCTACAGTTTAAACAAATTAAGCCATAAGGGTTTTAGTATGGGCACTTTGTGGTCATTTCTTGGTGTATTCTTAGTTCAAACTTGTAGACGTGGAATGAGCATGTGATATTCATGTTGGTGCCATTTTTGTTTGTATTGGCCATTCAATTGGGCTGCTTTAATTCATTGATCTGATACGTTTGTTTCATTACAATATTTAATATCAAACTGAATAACTCCTGGGCTGTTGTCCGGTTAGTTGTTTGCTGGATAGGGGTGGAGTGGAAGTGGTAGATATTAGGCATTGACGTTTTTAAGCTGCTTCCCTTTATTAGTTTAATGTGAATGTTTGTGAAATTTGATATATCTTACTCTAAATATTCAGGATTTATTTGTTGACAATCAATTTTGTCAGGAAGTTACTGGAATATGATGCCGTAAAATGCCAAATCTTATTTTTCATCAAATACTTTTGGATACTCAAGATTGAATTAATGTGATTGTGGATTTAAGTGTGGTGGAATATAGGGTTTTGTTCTACTTGTCTCAATATAGGAAGTTGCAAGATAAACAAGTTCATTCTCTTCTCTCTTCTTATTTTTCCCAGCTAGTAGGCAAAGAAATCTTAACTGCTAAATCAAGCTACATTGTTTTTCATGGTTTTGTTGTTTGGCTTCTGATTCTCACTGTTTTACCTGCCCAGACTATCTATAAGATTAGCTTTGGTCAAATATACTTGAGTAAGCCAATGATGACGGAGTCTGATGGAGAAACTGCAACCTTATTTCCCAAGGCTGCAAGGTTGAGGAATCTCACTTACTCAGCTCCCTTGTATGTGGATGTTTCAAAAAGGGTTATAAAGAAAGGGCATGATGGTGAAGAAGTTACTGAGACTCAGGATTTCACCAAAGTGTTTATTGGCAAGGTGTGTGATTTGAAGTCTTTGCTAATGAGTAGATTAACATATCAATGAAACTTGACAGCTGAACGCTCCTGCATTTTCCTTTTGTGTTTGATTAGGTTCCCATTATGCTACGGTCAAGTTATTGCACATTATATCAAAACTCAGAGAAAGATTTGACCGAGCTTGGGGAGTGTCCGTATGATCAAGGTGGTTACTTTATTATCAATGGGAGTGAAAAGGTTCTCATAGCTCAGGAGAAGATGAGTACCAATCATGTCTATGTGTTCAAAAAGAGGCAGCCTAACAAGTATGCCTATGTGGCGGAAGTTCGCTCTATGGCGGAGTCCCAAAATAGGCCACCCAGTACCATGTTTGTGCGCATGCTTTCTCGGACTAGTGCCAGAGGGGTGAGCAGAGTTACCTAGGGACTTTTTTTTTTAAAAAAAAATACACTGAGTCCTTTTTTTCTTTCTTTTTCTTTTACTTTTTTATTTCTTGGTTAGGTATTTGCATGTCTCATTTATGTGACCATTGGATGCAGGGTTCTTCTGGGCAATACATCCGTGCTACTCTTCCATATATTCGAACTGAAATTCCTATTATCATTGTGTTTCGAGCTTTGGGATTTGTTGCTGATAAAGACATTTTAGAGCATATATGCTATGATTTCTCTGATACTCAAATGATGGAGTTGCTTCGGCCTTCCTTGGAAGAAGCATTTGTGATCCAAAATCAACAGGTACCCTGTTGGTGTTGTTTTATTCTTCATTTAATTCTTGATCTGTTAAGATATTTGGTTCCTGGTGTCATTATGTCTCATATAATTTGTGTTTTATTGAATTTTCATTTGTTCCAT
Source organism: Moringa oleifera (assembly GCA_021397835.1). Lineage (NCBI taxonomy): Eukaryota > Viridiplantae > Streptophyta > Magnoliopsida > Brassicales > Moringaceae > Moringa > Moringa oleifera. The sequence continues at coordinate 5,815,243 of JAJFZO010000168.1, forward strand.
CATACTCATATGATGCCTCTTTACAGATAGTTATCAAGTGGGTTTCTTTGAGAAAAGACAGGTTTAATTTGATTCACTCAGTGAACTGTCTTGTATCTGTTATATTGCTTGTTTCTGTTGCTAGCTTTACCTGCTATTGCTTTTACACTCTGCCTCTCCTTTTATTTATTTATTTATTTATTTTTGTTTCCTAGATTTATGGTTGTGGCTCTTTCCGTGAGATATTCGTGGAGCCTTGTTGACATGATTATATGCAGGTTGCACTTGATTATATTGGAAAGCGAGGAGCAACTGTTGGTGTAACTAGAGAAAAGAGGATTAAGTACACACTATCTGGATACTTGATTGAATAATAAGATTTAGTATGTTGGATATGGAGGTGCTAATGCAGAGCTCTTTCTGTGCCATCACCACAGGTATGCGAAAGAGATCCTTCAAAAGGAAATGCTACCTCATGTTGGTACTGGAGATTTTTGTGAGACAAAGAAAGCTTATTATTTTGGGTATGGTTGGTTTTGTTCTAATGTTGAGTTGAATTCTAATGGTTTCTTAGTCTCTTATGGAGGACTTATTGCTGCTATTTCAGATATATCATTCACCGACTTCTTCTTTGTGCACTTGGCCGGAGGGCGGAAGATGATAGGGATCATTATGGCAATAAGAGGCTGGACCTTGCTGGTCCTCTTCTTGGAGGCCTGTTTAGAATGGTTTGTCTTTGAGAAATATATCACAAGGATTCAAAAGTTAGTTTTTTCTTTCTAGGTTTTCTAATATTTCATCATGATCTGTATTGATACAGCTTTTCAGAAAGTTAACCAGGGATGTGAGAGCATATGTGCAGAAGGTTCGTTCATATTATGCTTTCCTGTAGTTTGTGACTGCGATTCTTCTGTGTGATTTGTGGTCATAATCTCATCCGTTGGTGATACAGTGTGTTGACAATGGAAAGGATGTTAACCTGCAATTTGCCATCAAGGCAAAAACCATTACCAGTGGGCTTAAATATTCACTTGCTACTGGGAATTGGGGACAAGCAAATGCAGCTGGAACAAGAGCAGGAGTATCACAGGTTTGACTTGTTATTAACTTCTTTTTGTTGCACAAATCTGGAAACTGACTTTTCTCTCCTTATTCTTTCTTCACCAATTTTGATATCCATAACCTTTTATCTTACCTTTCAAAATAATTACCTAGCGTTCTCTGTTTTGGTTCACAGGTGTTAAATCGTTTAACATATGCATCCACCTTGTCACACTTGCGGAGACTAAATTCTCCTATTGGGCGCGAAGGTAAACTACTTGCTGTTTTGCATTTCCAATTTTGTTTTTCTGAATTGATTAGCGTTAATGCTGTACGTAGCAATTGCTCTCTCCTCTAGCATCTACATCTTATTGCTGCCTTCTGTTTGTTATTTTTGCTCTGTTGTTTTCTCTAATCGGGGTTCCTTTACCAGGGAAGTTGGCTAAGCCACGACAGTTGCACAATTCACAGTGGGGAATGATGTGTCCAGCTGAAACACCTGAAGGACAAGTGAGATTTTCATTCATTGGTTAAATTTCTGCATGTTATAGCTCTCACATTTCATTATGTGGTGCTCATAACTGTCACTGGGCCGTGACATAGGCATGTGGGCTGGTTAAGAATCTTGCACTGATGGTGTACATCACAGTTGGATCAGCTGCATATCCCATTTTGGAATTTTTAGAAGAATGGGGTACGGAGAATTTTGAGGTGCATACTTCCTTAGTTTTTCCCTGATGGATGGTTATTTTTTTATTTGTCCCCCGCCCTCTCACAATTATCTTTGGGTAAGAAATCTTTCTCTCCCTCTCATAATTATCTTTGTGTAGGAAATCTCTCCTGCTGTTATTCCTCAAGCAACAAAAATATTTGTTAATGGCTGCTGGGTTGGTATCCATCGTGATCCTGACATGTTGGTGAAAACTTTGAGACGGCTAAGAAGAAGGGTTAGTATACATGCATTTATTTTAAGATTTGTGTGCCTGTGGACTTGTCAACAAGCATAATGTCGATGTTTTCAGTGTTTTATGATGCACTGAACAATTTTTTTTGTTATTTTCTTTCTCTGACATTGTAATGAACAGTTTTGAAATGTGTTGCTGAATCTATTTCATTTTCATCTTGAGTTGTATGGGCTAGCTCTTCTTCAAGATGAATAAATGGGTTTTCATTATGAGATCATAGAAGAAGTATGTCTCCCTCTTTTACTCGCAAAAGCATGCATATTGGCTTCTGTGGAAAATATTTGAGGAAATTTAGCAACTCATTGGTATGTCCTTTTAATTGAGAAATTAGAAGGTGAGATTAAAAATGTGAATTGGAATCTAAGGTGCAGCTCTTCCATGCAAACTTAGAGATATCGTTGTTGTCATTAATTATTCCCTCTCGTAGTCATGATTCTCATAATATTAGCTCCTTCAAATTATTTAATGCAAAACGTGCAGTAATTTGATATTGCATAAACAGTAAATCTTGATGAGAAAAGGAAATTATTCCTCGGCTGTACAAGACTCTTGTGGTAGTATCATATAATTAATATTTGTTGGTTTGGCAAAATTTGTTTGTGAGTTCATTCTGACAGATAATGTGTTGTAAAATGGTGTGTGGGTTGATCAGTGGATCATTTGGACATAATGTCTTAAGATATAAGATATATGCTGATGGCTTTGTCCTCTTCTTATGTGCAGGTTGATGTGAACACTGAAGTTGGTGTTGTAAGAGATATTCGTCTGAAAGAACTCAGGATATATACTGATTATGGTCGTTGTAGTCGTCCCTTATTCATAGTAGAAAAGCAAAGGCTCCTCATAAAGAAGAAAGATATCCATGCACTGCAGCAGAGGGTGAGCTAACTAAATGTTTCTGTCTCACTGGACTTTCTCCGACCCTTAAGGGTTAATTATTGGTATCGTTCTTTCAGGAAAGCCCAGAAGAAGGTGGCTGGCATGATCTTGTGTCAAAGGGATTTATAGAATATATTGACACTGAAGAAGAGGAGACCACAATGATTTCCATGACCATCAATGTTAGTAAACATAGCTTTGGTAAATTAAAGCACTTTATGTCTAGCCTCAGAGGAGTACTGTCATTTTAATGGCTAAAAATTTGTTCTAGGATCTGGTGCAAGCGAGGATTAATCCAGAAGAGGCTTATTCTGATACTTACACACATTGTGAGATACACCCATCTTTGATTTTGGGGGTTTGTGCATCAATTATACCCTTTCCTGACCATAATCAGGTAGGTCTTTGTTACTGGTTGGTTTATCTGATAAAATAATGCCCATGTTTTTTCCTATCTGACTTATTTTATTATTATTATTATTTTTTTTTTTTTGTAATTAGTCCCCACGTAATACATATCAATCTGCTATGGGTAAGCAAGCCATGGGAATATATGTCACCAATTACCAATTTCGAATGGTATGCTTTTGGTTCCTATTTCTTGAGTATATATTCATCATTTTGTTTATGATGCGCCCAATTATACTGTGGTTACTTGTCCTTACTTCATGCAGGATACATTGGCCTATGTTCTCTACTATCCTCAAAAACCACTTGTTACTACACGAGCTATGGAACACCTTCATTTTAGGCAACTTCCAGCTGGCATTGTTAGTGTTTGATTTTGAGCCACATATTTGTCTTCAGCCCCTTTCATTTTGATAGCACTTCTTATGATCTTTTTGGTGTCTGCTATTCTACTTCAGAATGCTATTGTTGCCATTGCATGCTATTCTGGGTACAATCAAGAAGATTCTGTCATTATGAATCAGTCATCAATTGATCGTGGATTCTTCCGGTCACTCTTCTTCCGTTCATACAGGTAAGATGTGGCAGACATTTCATCCCCTGGCGTTTGAACATGTAGTCCATTTGATTCTTACTAACCTGTTATACTGTGCTTTAATGGTTCATTGTAAATTTCCTTTCAGGGATGAGGAGAAAAAGATGGGAACACTTGTCAAAGAAGATTTTGGGCGTCCAGACAGGGCTAATACAATGGTTGGAGCTTAGTTGGGTAGTACATGTTCTTCCCTCCTTTTATAAAATTTCAGCATTTAAGTTGGAATTAAATTTTGCAGGGAATGCGACATGGCTCTTATGATAAATTGGATGATGATGGTCTTGCACCTCCTGTAAGTACATCCATAAGCATGTGTTATCTTTATAATCTTTTATCTTTTTGCCCTGAAATCAATCTAATTCTCTATTTACTGAAACTGCACCATTTTTGTTTCTTAGGGTACAAGAGTTTCTGGCGAGGATGTAATAATCGGAAAGACCACTCCTATTTCTCAAGAAGAAGCTCAGGGACAAGCTTCACGCTACACAAGACGCGATCATAGCATAAGTTTACGTCACAGTGAAACGGGCATAGTGGATCAAGTAAGCTTTATATAGTAGACATACTATAACACTTAAATAGGATTCCTGTATCTGATACTTTCTAAGATGCCATAGACACAGGAAAGAAACATGGTGTTTGCTTGAGTGCTTCATGTGAAGCAATGATTTCTTGGTGCAATTTGTCCTTTCTTTTCCTTGTCTTTTTCGACCATCTCTGATGCATAAATCTGTCATGTCGGACTGCCTAATTGCTTTTGTAGGTTTTGCTGACGACAAATGCTGATGGTTTGAGGTTCGTGAAAGTGAGGGTTAGGTCTGTTAGAATACCCCAGATAGGAGACAAGTTTAGCAGTAGGCATGGTCAGAAGGGAACTGTTGGCATGACTTACACACAGGAAGATATGCCCTGGACAATTGAAGGCGTCACCCCTGATATCATTGTGAATCCACATGCCATTCCTTCCCGCATGACAATTGGTCAGCTTATTGAGTGTATCATGGGGAAGGTTGCAGCTCATATGGGCAAGGAAGGAGATGCCACTCCTTTTACTGATGTCACTGTGAGTTGCACTCTATTCAAGAAACTTTTTGAAATTCAGATTCTGTGCTACATTTCTTTAATTGTGCTGATAAGAATTCTGCTTAAGTTGGTTAATCAGGAATTCAAATTTTCATTTATGATATTTCAGGTTGACAACATTAGTAAAGCTCTGCACAAATGTGGGTATCAAATGCGTGGATTTGAGACAATGTATAATGGTCATACAGGCAGGCGGCTCACTGCAATGATATTTTTAGGACCTACATATTACCAGAGATTAAAGCATATGGTTGATGACAAGATACATTCACGTGGACGAGGCCCTGTGCAAATCCTCACAAGGCAGCCTGCTGAGGGACGATCCCGTGATGGTGGTCTTCGTTTTGGAGAGATGGAACGAGATTGCATGATTGCACATGGTGCTGCTCACTTTCTAAAGGAAAGATTGTTTGATCAAAGTGATGCATACAGGGTTCACGTCTGTGAGCGCTGTGGGTTAATAGCCATTGCAAATCTTAAAAAGAACTCATTTGAATGTAGAGGTTGCAAGAATAAAACAGATATAGTTCAGGTGAATTTATTTCTCTTCCTCACTTATTACTCTGGCAGTCCTTTTCTCCAACCGTCATTCTTTTCTCTGTCCGTTGTATGTTGTGATCAGAAAGAACTAAATGTTCTTACCTTCTTATGTTGATGATTCGGTTTTTGCAGGTTCACATTCCTTACGCCTGCAAGCTGCTTTTCCAAGAACTCATGGCAATGGCCATTGCACCAAGAATGCTCACCAAGGACATCAAACCATTAAAAGATCAGAAAAAGAAAGGAGCTTGATGTACCTGACAACTTAGCTACTCACTTTTCCCTTCCAGACCAAGATCTAATGGCTTACTTTATGACAGCTTCCATTACCCAGAGGAGCAGAAGAATTCAATCTCTCTGAGGCTATGGTGTTGAAATTGACTCCAGCCAGGGGCCGATAAATTGGAATCTCCACCCCAAGGTCCAGAGACATAAATAGCTGAATTGAAGGATCTAGATTACACTGCTTTCTTGAGGCATTAGCACAAGTGTCTTTCTGTTAGTTCAGCTCATTGTTTTGCATATCTGGTCTTTTCCTCCAGTAACTTGTTAGGAGAGATGGTAACTTGTAATGTGTTATAATGTGAATGTATTCATAGCTTTATCAACAAGGCTGCTAAGTTTTAGTGTATATGAAGAAATTCTCTGAGGACAAACCTATTTGAAGTGGGCTTGATAGTTTAAAAATCAAGTGTTTTTGTTCCGGGTGTAAAAACAGGTTTGTTCTTTTTCGCTTTTATTTTTATGAATTTCGTATCCATTCTTGTGTCCAATATTTTCTTTTCTTCTTTGTCATGCTTAAAGGAGCTCTTAAATTTGTGTATAAACTGGCAAAACAAAAGGATGCAAGGCAACCGCGGGCTGCGGACTAAGTTTCATTCCAATTTGCAGGATCAACTAGTGGTCTTTATTTATAAGATGAAATTTTTTATTTTTTATTTTGATTGAATAGGATGAAAATTTGTTCATCTGAGTTTTACAGCAATTAAAAATATATTTATAATTTATTATATTAATATAATAAAAATAAATAAATAAATTATAATTATTAATTTTATTAAATTATTATATATAAATACCTTTTAAAATACTCAACACAATTATATTTATAAAATAATGCAAGAACCAAGGACTGTTATAACTCGTGATTTAAAAAACTCGACCCAATAATGAAAACTAGTGCGTCTGGTTTTTGTTACAGTGGGGAATGGTCCGAGGCATGACTATTTGTTTTCTTGTTGGGCCTTTTATGGTATTTGTTGGGCCTCATGCTCAGTTCCAGTAACAGCTGCTAATTGAATCCACCGGGCTGGAGAAGGGTTCTGATTTTTCCCGGGGCTCAACGTGAATGGCAGCAGTACGTCGCGGCTTTATTGATCAAGGAGGTTAAATTATTGAAGGTAAATGCAAATCCGACACTGGTCTTCAAAAGTTGTAGTTCGTGTCCGGTCAGTTTCAGTGGTGGCTATCGAGTTCTGGTGAAGAAAGCAGCCTGCACGCTCTTCTTAGGACACTATTTTATTCAGGGACCCGCCGTTGGATTTTGCCCAACTTTAGCCGTCCACAAAGAGAGAGAGAGAGAGAGAGAGAGAGAGCCAGGACTGGAGAGAGTATGCAGAACGAAGTTGTCAAAAATAAAAAAGAAGAAGATGATGATGATGACGAAGGGCCTCCTCCTGGGTGGCAATCCATCCTTCATCCTCCAGCACCACAACAACGGCCTCCTTCTGGTGAGTCGCTTGTCTCTACAATCATAGTAGGCATATAGAGTACCAGTGATAAATAGATAATGATGATGATGATGTGGATTGGCAATTTCTGTGTTATTCTGTAGATGACACCGTACTTTTGATGAAATATTCATTGATCGAAGTAATGGAAACCCTTTCTACTCTTAAATAGTTTAGAAGAGCAAACAGCATAAACCATTTTGGTTACAGTGGCTCTTTTGGTTGTTTCCTAGGGATGAGCAGTTCTTGATCACATAATTCCTTAATACGTTGAATGTTCATGGGTTTGCCTTAAAGGGAAACTTTTGAAAACTCAGATGAAATCAACTTGAATGAAGAGCTGCTGCTCATAATTTTATTTGTACAATGAGTTTCTGATCTTTAGGCTAGGAACTTGCATAGAAACTTGATGACAAAGACTGAGCTATCTTGATTTGCATCTGCATTGAAATTTAATGAAGTAATTAAAATTGGTGGATGAGTTGGAGGAAGCAGCTATCTTCGATATGTAATAGAGATAAGATGAATGGAACGACTTCTACTCTTCTACAGATTTATAAGTTCGAAATCACTTAAAAACTGTAGTGTACTGCATTTGAAGACAAATTGAATTTCCTTGGAGAGTGGAGGATTTCCATCAAGGGTTCTTATGCCGGTGTTGAGTGTTGTTGCCATTTGTTTGATCCAATAAAAAGCCTCAGTTGTACAAGGCAATTTGTAGAAGAAAGGAAGAGTCTCACTGTAAAACTTTTTTTATTACAGGGAACAAGATAAACTTGAAATTCATGGAAGAAAGCATTAACATATTACTTTCATGATCAATTTTCCCATCATTTCTGTTCTTTCTGATACCAGTATTAGTTTTTCTATTGGTTGCATCATATTTTGCTTTAGCAAACTGTTTGTGATAAGTTCTTCCTGCTCTGCAGTAGCTGCTGCGGGTCCAGAAATGGTGCAAATGGTTTGTGGTTCTTGCCGGCAGCTGCTTTCATATCCACAAGGAGCCAGATATGTCCAATGTTCACGCTGTCAGACAGTTAACCTTGTATTAGAAGGTTCCTCTATCTCTCCTACTATTGTAAAGAATACTTCAGCTTTTTCATTGCCACTTTGCACGTGGAGCTGAAACTGTTAGAGTTTCATTCATTTAGTGGCATATTCATAACTTCTCTATTCATCTCTCCTCATCAACCTATGAACTTACACTTTTGCAGTTAACCTATCAACAAAGCACCTGTTATCAAAGTTTACAGACAGTTTTAATAATTGCATCATGCTGATTCATTGCAGCTAACTAGACACCTGTTTGCACGTAAATGCACTTTTAACTGCTCTATATTAGTTCTTTAGATGAAGAAAAGCTGTCTGATCCAGAAGCATATTCAGAATAAACTACCAAGATTGTCAAGCAGGATATATGTATGAGTTTCCTGTGATTTGTGCATGTTGCATTGTCACAACTAAACACGTTTTCCTTAATGTGTAGCGCACCAGTCTCTTATAGAACTATTTAGCTTTACAGGCTAATATCTTTAGGATACTATGATCTGTGCATATAGCTTGCTGCAATGACATGCCCAGATAGACAAGAACTCTACCTTCTACGTTTTCTTTAATTTCCTTTATTTTCTGTTCTTGTTTTGACAATATATTTTTAATCTAGTAAATTTTTTGGCTTTTGCTTGGCAAACTCTCGTACACTGACGAGTTTATCCTGTGTCTTCAGCCCATCAGGTTGGGCAGGTTAAGTGTGGCAGCTGTGCAGTTTTGCTGATGTACCCCTATGGGGCTCCATCTGTTAGGTGTTCCTCATGCCATTTTGTGACAGAAATAGGAGTATGTACACTATCTTCTTACAGTCTCTGTGTTCTATTTTCTTTCTTCTTACAATGTCTGTGTTCTGTGTCTCTGAGAGAGAGAGAGAGAGAGAGAGAGTTGATGCATGTGCTTTATGAACATTTTTCTTGACTGATGTATAGAGGTAGAGGCATCAAAGATTTTAGTATCAAAGGAAGATTGTATTTGCAATAAGTACAATTAAAATGTTCTTGGAAATTGACCTACTATATTGTATAACACACTTCACCATGTTAGTTAGATTGTTGGTGGTACTATTGTTTATTATTCACCACCAGGAAGGTCCAATTTAGACTGTGATACTGTTTATGCTTTGGTGTAGGCACACAACCGACGCCCTCCATGGTCTGTGCAGCAGGGGCAGCCAACCCCTCCCAACTCTGTCCATTAAGGTGCTTATTCTTATCGGTCACCATATCTATGGGAATTCATCCTCCAAGGTTTGCCCTTCATGGGATCCTTTTTTTCTTTTTTTTATGCAAGTCTTTGTGGTGGGCTAGGGGTTGGCCTTCTAAAGATCTTCTTAGTTCTTGACTATGAGTTGAAGAAGGCTCTTCAAGAGTATAACTGGATACCATATGCTTCTGTTGCAGACTTACAGGTTGACATATGAAATAGTGAATACATGTCACACTAACGAAGTCACTGATTATTGATCAATTTTTCCGAAACTAAGGTATTAGCCGTCAAATTGAATGCATTCTGCCCTCTCCCTCCCATTTATTCGATTTTCTTTAAATGAAAAACTTTTGATCAATTCTATCAATTTAAAACATTTAAAGCCATTTGAAAGAAGACCGTTTGGAAAAAAAGAAAGAAAAAGATTGGAAATGCTACTAGTAAAACACTTATAGCCTAGTGCAGCAGACCTAAGAGACTCCCAAAAAATTGAAATGATTCACTGCCTACCAGGCATGACACAAAAGTTTAAGGAATCTTTGGCAGTAACCTGTGCATAATACTAGATTGAAATTCATATTCTTAACTGGATTAAGGTATACACCATAGATGGCCATGCAACTGCTCAGACTGCAAAAGATTATGAAGTTTTCTTCTATAGTTCCTGCACAGTAGTGGAAGGGGGAGTGATAGGAAGCTTTAGCTGTGTGCTTACTAGGAGGAGAAAGTTATGCCAGAGTAACTGCTGTCTTCAATCTTCAGGTGGGAAGTCCTCATCTGAGCCATTATCCAAAAATGTGCCTAGAGTTTTCCTTAATATGCTGAAAGTCCTATTATCCTGTGTTCCATGAAGAAATGCAATCGAGATGATCAACGGCTGTTCTCACGAGAGAAACACAGATTCAACATGACCACCGCTCATCAAGGGAAAGAGAAAGTATAAACTCTAAAGATTTAGCTTGAGTAAAGTTGATGCATCTCATAGTTGTTTCACCTGCTTCTTTTTCTTTAAGGACTCCTCCAATTGACCAATTTTATCCGCACAAAGTTTCTGTTGTTCAGATATCATAATCTTCTCTTTCTTTCCTGATATTGACCAAAAACAGAATTAGCAAGATCATGTTTCCCTAATAAGTGGGAGAAAGTCCTGTTGCTCACTCAGTTGTTCGTATCGCATGAACAGCCTTTCTTTGTCATCCTCAAACTTGGTAATAGTATCTGCCAAACAGCTCTGACAATTAAAAGTTAACCAAAAGTAGTCATTCCGAACTAAATATAAACTGAGGAATTTTGCAAAAGGAAAAGGTAAGACAATAACCACACTTAGCTGAATTTAGTAATTCTGGTGATGAGTTTCACACAACGTTGACCGATTTTGATATCACTTACTTTTCTGGTTGTCATTTTATTACTCAAAGCAAAATAAACATGACTTTACTATAATGAGGCTGAAGGATGGTAGAACTACATTTTCTGCTTGCTATACAAATGGAAGACAAGTCATATCCCATGACTTACCAAGTAATTTTGGTGCATGGAGATTTAAGAATGATTTAATCACAGTGAAGGAAAGAACAATAAATTAAACAAAGTGCAAGGTATAGGTAAATTCAATTTTCCTCACAACAGTAGAAGCCAGATCTCCAAAACTCTTTTACGCAGTCTCTTCCTATCCATTTATCAAAATTTCATTTCCTTGCAGAACAGAATAGTAAAAGGTAGAGTCCATACCTTTGCACTTAACAAGTTAGCTGTAGAGAAGCTAAAATGTGCCAGGAGGCACGCATCTAGTGATGCTGCAAATGAATGACAATGCAATCACAGGTACCAGCAGGACGTACCTTTTAAGGCCTGCAAATGAGCAGCTTTTTCCTTGCAAAATTTCTCATGAAGTTCTTGGAACTTGGCAGTCTCATCCTTCAAGCAATTCTCGCACTGCATATTTACAATGGCATAACCTCTTTAACGCTTTCTAGAATTCATTAGAACCAAAAAAAACAAGTTTAATACAATGATAGGAATCATTATAAGCCTTTTGCTATCCAAAGACCTCTTTTGAGCTCTTTGAAAGTGCCTTAGCAAAACTTTGTCTGCAGTGTGAAAAATTCAAGAGCAAACAATCAGCAAGCTTCAATTAACCTTTTGTGCAAAGATAAATGGAAAAAATGAAAGATGAAAACAAGACATAGATTACAGGTAGATTTGCAGATTCTAATTAACCTTTCCTTCTCGAGCTTTGACTTCAACTCATCCATCTTAGACCTAATTTCAGTGGCGACACTGGACAAAATAAAAGCAAAAAAAATTTTAAAAAAAATAATAATCGCAGAGACTAAGGAAAAAAGAGGAAAGAGTCATAAGGTAACCAAAGATGACAAAATCAAATTGCAATATTGATTTGTCAACTTTCTGACTAAAAATTGTAGCTTAATCTAAGGGAGGGGTATCAGTTGATTAAGATGTGCAAAAAGTGAAAGTATTAGGCATAGCGACAAGTGTATTAAATATCATCAAATTACTGGTAATCAATTGGTCTTGATCTAGAGAGTTCAAGCTAGTTTCGCGAACTAGTTAACTAGACAAAAATTGTAAGTCTGATAGGAACCAATTTGATTAACACGTAGGCAAACCTTCAAAACATACCACAGTTTGAGTCAAAAAGAAATTCACTTCATTTTGCTCAGACGCTCAAAAGTACCTTGACAGCCATGGAAATTTTTGGTTATCAATGAAACCAAACTGAATCTCACAAGAACTCCGAAACTTGTTCTATTATACTAAAATCCAAGTATTGAAGTGAAAGCAATTGCTTCGTTGTGATATTTCTAGAGGAAGCAATCAACATAGACAAGTTCAAGTCACAGCGATATATTTTCTTAAACAAAAAAGAAACATAAACATCATCCAATTTTAAAATCCGACTTCCGGATTTGACTGAAACTATAACTAAAAATTTCACCTCGAAATCGTTTCTTCGTTCTTCTTCTGACCGTCCTTCTGTGCTTTCTCTCTTATCTGTTGCAGCGCTGACATGATCCCCTTAAGATCACTGCAATTTCACCGAATTTTCTTTTTAAAAAAATCAAATAGTATACATTTTGAAAGTCCTTAGACAAAAATGAGATTACATCGGAAAATGAACCTGGAGAGATCTAGATCGAAGTCATCATCGAGTCTTGTCCTTGGTTCTGACTTGGCGTGCAAAGACTCGGATCCGCGTTTCTTAGAGATCGTTTTGGTTGTTGCCATTATTGTCTGATTTTTGGAATTCAACACAGAGAGATAGAGAGAGAGGGAGAGAGACAGCTTCTTTCAGAATCAGTGACAGGCTGATAGCCAGTCTTTGAGAAGAAGGCAAAACGGCTTTGGGCGCGCGCTTAATAGGTGTGTCTCTCAAGATTCAAATTTTAGAAAAATTGTTAGCTGATGCAACAAATTACCTAATAGCCAGTGTGCAATTAAGCACACTCTCCCGGCTATGCAATTAAGCACTACATTAATGAAATTAAATAATTTAATCTAATTTTTATATAAAATTAAATAATATAATTTCATATATGAAATTGTAAAATTAAATAATATATTTTTCATATAATATTAGTGAAAAGTTGACACGGAAGGCAAAGAGCTTTATTAGAATAAGCATCCCCATTTGTTTTTACAACGACGTTAAAGTGTGATCGCTTTGTTGTTTTTGACAATGTTATTAAAAAAAAAAGATCTAAGATTTTTTTAATTTTTTATTAAAAATTTATTATCAATAGAAGATCTTTATTTTTAATTAAAATATTTTATGTTTTGATTTTAATTATACCTTTTGATTTGATTAAAATTATTAATTAATTTAATAAATTCATGTTCATTTAAAAAAATTATAAAATATTAACAAGAATCATCCGGTATTTTTTAATTAAATATTTCATAAAATAAAAATTATATTTAAACTTATATTACATGTTATTAACTGTTTTGTAATTAATACATGAGTTCTATCAAAACCTAAATGCATATGTTTTACAATAAAAAAATAAATATTAATACTTAAAAAATAGTCACGAAATATTACGCTTTTACTTGTTAAAGTATGATTTTGTTTAATTAAAAAACATATTAAAATATTTTATAAAAACAATAATGGATATTTAAATTTATATTATCTTATTAATATATTAGCATGAGGTGAGGTGGACTAATGTCACAATGGCGGGTTTCGCATTTTCCATGTTTTCATCTTTTCCTAGTCCACGTCAGTCTCCATCATGATGTGGATTTTGATTCTTTTCATCACGGACACAACCAATCAACGCAGATCAAGAGGTAAACCGCTATGGCCCACACCTGTCTCATGCAATTACGTATCACAGATTATCTTTCTCCTTTCTATATTATCCTTTTCAATTTATTTATTTGTTTATTTTTGGCCTTTTTTTTTTTGTTCGCTATAGACTGCAGTCATGAACCGTCTTTCTAGAAGGACGGCACTGCTTTGCAAATTTGTAACTTAAAAAAAAAAAACAGAGAAGTTGAATTATTAAATTAAAAAATCCCAAAATAAAATAAAATGAATAGCCACTTATGGGCTACAGGTATTTTTATTTTTTATTATTGCTACTGTTCTTTTTGTTATTATTATTGTTGCATGCTCCTTGCAAACTTTTTTATTTTATTTAATAAATTAATAAATATTAATTTACAAATTTTAACATAAGTTAAAAGATGAATATAAAACAAAATTTTAAATTTTAAGTATTATTAATTTACAATTTTAAAATATTGATTTAATTAACTATGTTTCAAATATTTTTATTTTTTTAAAATTAAATAATTAGAGATATTTAATTTATATATTTTGTATGATAAATTTAAATTTGTTTACATATGTAAAAATGTTCAAGAAACCATTATAAAAAATTTTAAATTTTGTTGACACTGAAAACATATTTTAAAAAGTTATATATTTTTAAATATTTTAAAAACCTATAAAAGCATTTTTCAAGTTAAAAATTATTAATTTTAAATGTAAAATTTATCTAAAGTATTTGAAACATTTCAATAATAAAAATATAATTATTTTTTATAACTATTTTCAAATTAGATAATATTAAAACCTTCAAAATATAACTTTTTTAATATAAAAAATTATAACATGTGTATGTGGATGGATGTGAATTATTCTTTCTTTTGAGAATTTTTTGTGTTATTTATAATTTTATAAAAATTCAATTTCAATATAATAAAAAATTATTGATATTCGTTATCATAATTTTTAGTATCATTGATTGCCATACAATAGTTGGATAATTTTATTATTTATTTAGTTTTCAAAATGATTTTTTGAATATTTGTATTAATATAGAAGATGATTTAACATATAGAGATTGGAATCTCAATTTAATTTAAAATATAAAAGTCAATGTTAATATGGTTTTGATTTGACATTATTTTTTGATATTTTTTATTTTTTTCGAAAGACAATTAAACAGAAAATGGTTGTAAATTATGAATAAATCTTAAATTTTAATTATAATAATTATAAGTTAAGTTGGAAACTGGATTTAAAAACTAAAATAATAAACTTAGTGATTATCTCTCTTACATGTTTTACAATGTTACTATATATTAAGACCCCTCTAGCCAAAGATAGATATGCTCAATGTTTTCCCTAAACAAACGTTGGTTCTTCTGTCTCTCTCTCTCTCACAATCGCCGATTCCCCATTGAAGAAGCTGCGAGGAAACTTTAAAGGCTTTAAATGCGTTAAATAATAACAGTTCTAATTAATCTCTTGGTACGTGTATCTGACCCTTCAACGCTCGTCTGGTTGTTTTTTCTTTTGGGAAAGGGGGAGTTGGATTGTCATCTGTTTGGCTAATATTTTCTTTTGATGCAACCGAAGGTTAATGATATCAAACGATTTTGTTGATATTTTCTTTTTGTTGAGGTTTTTGTTTAATTTGATTAGGACTGGGATATTTATTTTCTGGTTCTGTTATGTATGATTTGTTTGGTTTTGTTGGAAGAGTGATGAAAGCTGGAAACGAATAGAAAATATCAGAAAATTATTTTCTCTTTGGGGCGATTTAGGAGGATGAATTTTGTTTTCTCGTCCTCGAAAATTCTAATAACTGGATTAGGTCCTTGGAATTGTCGGTAATTATTTGTGCAATTGCATAGAACTTAAAGTTTCTGGTGGAAGTTCGTGTTGATTCCATCTGTGGAGTTTTGGTTGAAGATGGTGTTGTATGAGATTCCTTGCTTCATTTAGTAGATTATTCCTTAAAATCTTCTTTGTTTTATGTTATTTTATAAGAATTTAGAACTTTTCTTGCTCGATGCACCAGATCTTTTTCCTTATTCTGGTTTTCAAATAGATTTATTATTTACTTATAGGAGCCCTCGCTGGTTTTTCTGGAGTTCCAGTTAGACACCAGCCCTCTCTGATTCTGGTTTTTACTTTTGGTGATATCGAGAAAGCAGTGAATTCGTTTCTTGTTTTTACTGTCTCCAATGGAGCAAAAATGAGTATCTGTGCAGGGAATTCACTCCGTGTGTTTTCTCTGCTATCTTAAGGGCCAATTGAGGCTCTGAGACTTCTGAAATGGCTGGATTTTGGTTAATGACAGCTAAAGGAAAAGAACAGCCATAGTGGTCTCTAATTGGTTGCTCTTGGGGCCTTTGGATTTTGCTTGTTTGCTAGAAAATTTTAATGTTTGTGTACTGGATTTGCATGCTTCACCTCTTTCAATCTAACAAAGTAGATTTTCTACCAGATTCCTTTCAAGGTCTTGGTTACACAAACTTACCTCATTTCAACTTGGAGTTCTGATTATTATCCATACTTTTTCTTTTGAGTCACTTTCAATCCTCCTTACTGGAGATAAGGAGGAATTTTCAGTTGCTATGAGTGGAACCAGTGGGGAACATCATCGATTCAAAGCTCCCTGCCAAAACTGCAATATGTTTTTTTTTTTGGTTCTTTGGGAAAAAGAGGACTACATTCTTTTCAATTAATGGGTCCTTATTTTATTTCTGTGCAATTGGAGTTCGTCCTCCTTCTAAATTTATTTTATACCTAAACAGCACCATCAATTTGATCGTTTACTTTTCCTCTCAGGCTGCTCCTGTTTTATGGTTTTATCACTTTCACATCCTTGGCCCATTGGTCCCTTCTCATTTCTTGCCTACCAAGGGGACTACAAGTATATCCTAAGTTCATTAGCAAAAAGAAAAAGGGGAAAGAGAAGAACTTGTACGTTGCCCTTGTTTTTCAGAAGCACATAGCAAACAATGTGTCTGTTTTGTGGAGCTGATTTTATGAAATGCTTTGTTAGGAGCGAATGAACCGGAAATTTCTGATGTAATACGGAAAAATTAACTGGAAAGACTAGGTGAAGGAGAACTAGGCCCACATGTATACGTTGTCATCTCTTGTTGCATCGCTACCTTTTTCATTTATCAAAAATATATGATTCCAAAATGGTGGGCCCTCTCAGCTCTGATGTCTAGTTGATCAATTTGATTAAATGAACTACATCAGTTTTTGGCGATTTTGTTTAACTGTAGCTATATATTGTGGGGCCTTTTCTCTTTTCTAGGTGCCTTTATTAATTCTTTGTGTCAGTCACATTTTAATACTAAACTTCAACTGGTTGTTGCCTTGGTGGGATATGTCTTGTGCTTATTTATTTGCTTGAGATGCTCTTCTTCTGATTTGATGTGTAGCTTTCAGCCTTCCTTCAAATCTTCTCTCCTCTGCTTGCGGTACTTTTGATGTCCTTCGCATTATTAAATTACTGAATATCTACCAAATGACTAAACATCTTGCTCATCTGGTTTATTCCTTGCTTCTATCTCAGCATCAAAAGATAACCGGTGGATAGAGAAGTGCTGAGGCAGATTCATGGCATTTGAGCATTACTTTGCCCAGGAATGGAAGTCGATCACAGATGCTGCCGCAGGTGCAGAAAATTCTAATGGTTGCTTTGATTGCAACATCTGCTTGGACTTTGCACATGAGCCAGTGGTGACTCTTTGTGGACACCTCTACTGCTGGCCCTGCATATACAAGTGGCTTCACGTCCAGAGTGCCTCACTTGCCTCGGATGAGCCCCCACAATGCCCAGTCTGCAAGAAGGAGATATCCCACAGCACCATGGTTCCTCTCTATGGTCGCGGCGAAAACCCATGTGATTCTGAGCTGGAAGGTAAGGCACCTTATGTCGGTTTGGTCATACCACCTAGACCACCGGCTTGTGGTGCCGAAGCTCTGATCTCTAATACATCCCACACTGGTCAGCAGCTTCCTTATCGCAACCCCTATCAACACCGACACAACCCTTATTTCTATCACGAAGAGGACTCCACTGCACCATTGCTTAATCCTGGA
This sequence comes from Moringa oleifera, assembly GCA_021397835.1. Taxonomy (NCBI): domain Eukaryota; kingdom Viridiplantae; phylum Streptophyta; class Magnoliopsida; order Brassicales; family Moringaceae; genus Moringa; species Moringa oleifera. The sequence goes on from JAJFZO010000168.1 coordinate 5,833,105, forward strand.
GGAGCTACGAGTGGATTTCAGCGCCCAATGGTGGGCGAATTGGTCTACACAAGGGTGTTTGGGAACTCTGGGAGCTTGTATGCATACCCAAACTCGTACAGCCTAACTGGAGGTGGCAGCCCAAGATTGAGAAGGCAGGTGATGCAGGCAAACAAATCGCTAAACAGAATTTCAATTTTCCTCTTCTGTTGCTTCCTTCTCTGCCTCATTGTTTTCTGAATATGGTTTTAGTTTATTTGCTTTCTCTTTTTGGGCTTTTGTATACCTTGTAAAGAGGCAGGGATCTGAGCTTGTGAACATGGGTAGCTGAGACTATAGGTGATGAGTTAATACTAGAAATTTGGCTCAACTTCTCATACAATTTGCATACTTAAAACAAGGGCATCTTCTAACGGCATTAATTGGATGTGGGCATTATCTTATGTTCTCTACCATAAAACATTTAATCAAATTTCCCTGGTCTTAGCATGATTTTTGTCTTTCAATATGACTTAAATATCTCTGAGAGTAACTGTCATGCACATTGCACTACTTGGTTGGGTTATAGGCTAGGAAAATGTTCACGCCCAAGGTGCTTCAGTTGGATTGGTTTTATAGGCTAGGTAAAATGTTGATGCACAAAATGGCCCACTTGCTTAGACTAGGTAAAATTGCTCAATTATTTAGTTTACATGTTGTCACGATTGCATTATAATTCCGGTTCGATATAAATAAATAATATAAATTAATATTTTAAATAAAAAATGATTCAATTCAAAAATCAACTTGTACATTAAAACTATAAAAACGAGTTTAAATTTTTCGTATTCAAGTTCATCAAAAGCGGAAGCTATTTTCATAATGAATTTAAGGTAAACAAATTGATTTATATTAAGCTAAAAATTAAAATAAAAATGCGCCAGGAATAAGTTACTCTACATAAAAGATAAGTTAGGCACAATATTCTGATCCACAAAACTAAGCACATTAACGTTGATTTTTTCAAGTTAAATCATGCATAAAGGCGAAAGCAACTTAGTTTTTCAATTGGCCATCCATTTTGACTTCCTAACCCATAGGCCAAGCTTGTCGATCCTGGAAATAGGTTCCATGTGCACCCCTTGATGGGTCCTCATTTATGGTTGAAGCACTTTAATTTCTTGGCATTAATTTATTAAAGAGGTTTGATATTTTTGTTAAGAACAATGAACATGAAAGCACAGACTTTTCTTCAAGGGAATTGGTGAAGCTTGTGGGTGGAGTTGGTGAGGAAGAGCCTTAATACCAATTACATCACAGTAGAGACCAAATAGGGACAAGAGGCCAAAATATAAATCTTGATTGGTTGACCTATCCCAAAATCCTACCAAATCTTTGCTACTTTTCTCTTCTTCTTTCTATTTTTAAAAATATAAAAATTTAAAGTAAGTTGGAAAAAGTTGATATACTAAAGATAAGGAGCCCTAAGTTATTGGGACAGAAGAAGAAAGGGTGAAAGGAATATTGAACATGTGATGTGTTAATTGTCTAACCTTTTGTCACAAATCTCTAGCCGGTGAAAGTGGACATGTTAATTGAATTTTAGCAACCAACCATTTTGGTTTGTTAAGCTAATATGAAGACAAATCCACCATTCAATTCTTTCAACTTAATATTAAGGGAAAGAACAACTTTTTGAATTTTTTTTTAAAAAATAGAAGGGAAAAACACAAATTGTGTTCATATTGAAAAGTTAATTTGATTAATAGATTAATATAACAAAAATTAAATCTTCATCTTGATAAGAATGTATTTGAAAAATCTATAATAAATACTTCATCTTGATGCCCGAATAAGTTCTCAAGTTTTATATTGTTTAAAAATTATTATTATTAAATAATATATAAAAATTTAAATTTTATATTCTATAAACATGTTTTAAAATTATAAATATAATAATAATAATTTAAAATTAAGTAACATTTGTAACATAATACAGATAAAATTGATATCATTTCCAAAAAAAAAAAAAAAGCTAAACCTATGAATTAGATAACTCCAAAAACTTTGAGAAAGTAAGTAGCTTTCTTATTAGTTTAATAAAGATATAATATGATAAAATCTTGTTGTTCCTAGGCACAATAAATTCCATAGTTGACTCATGGATTCACTATTGGGCATATCTCGAGGAACAATTTGGATCCGTGATTGAATTTGCATCTCTCATTTGTTTATGGATCCATGCCAATTACTTCCTAGATTTCTTCGCTTTAAGCCAATGATACAAAATTTCAAAGAGATCAAACACCCATAGTTCTAGACCTTTTTTTTTTAATGATGTTTTAATTTTTTTATTCTAATATTGACATGACGGTAATGCAACAATTATGTTAACTTTGTCATTAGTTTGAACTTAAGCACCCATTAGTCCACTAATTCGTTGATAAGATTCGTTTGGTTATTAAAAGTTCCCATAGTAAAGCAATATGGATTTGATAACTTTGTTTGGTAGCCAAGAAAAAGACAGCCAAGAAAAGGATGAGAAAATCACTCTTGTCCAAGCATTGAAATGATTGATGAGAAATAAAAAGAGGTCCAACTTATCAGAACTAAGATTAGTGCTTGCTCTCATTGTTCTTAATTATCATTATACATCTTTACTTTCTCATAAAGTTAGCTTGGTGGAGCACTTAAGAACTCCAAGCTTGCATTGTAGGTGATATAATCTTTATGCCTTAGTACTTGGCAGCGAGATTAATTGAAAAACAAAAAGAAACTAAAGAATCCAAAAGTCTGCCCCATTTTCTTACTGTGGGTTAAGATGTACTCCATCATTTTTCAAAAAGTTAGTTCATCAATTATTAATTTTTATTATTTTATTTTTATATTAATTTATTAATTATATACAAATGTCTATTTTATAAATCAAATTTGAAACTCAAATCTTAAAGATTTTGGTGATTCTTAACTTTAAGACTCCAAAAAATATAAAATTTTTATTATTTAATTAGATTTTTCAACTCAAATATTTTGATTATACAAAAATTTATTAATTTATCAATTAATTTTATATAATATACGTATAAATGTTATGCTACCATATAACAATAGTGGATATCTTGGTTTTTACCTAATATAAGGGCATTGGGTTTGGATCCTTTCCAGCCTTTATTTCAGGTTGGGATCAATTTTGAAGCCTATAGTTAAGCTAGGTCCAAGCAGCTCACTCTCATGGAAATGGCCATTGGCTAAGAGTAATGGGTTTAAGCTATAGATAAAACAGAGACCAAGAATGAATGATTGGAAGAAAAAAAATTAGAATTTGACCAGTTTTGATCATTAAGTACAGCATGAATGTCATCTCACTGCTAATCTCTCTGCTTCAAATTGAGATGAGACTTCAGAGCTTCTGGGCATCTTGAACTTCATCATTTCATGATAAAGGCCTTGATGAAGAATAACATGTCATTTTTTTAAAAAAAAAAAGTGTAGCATCAGCTGATTTTCTTATATTTATTTTACTGCAACAAATCAATGAAAAACTAAATTCTAACAACTAATTCATAGAACTTCGAAGTTAAAGATTAAAAACAAATTCAATGATCTTAAAGGGATTCGAACTCTGAATCTGTTTTTGTGGACTGAACCCCTCAAGATTAGAATAATATGTCACTTTAACGGGTTCATCTCCGACCTAGTTATCCTCGTAGCGAATCATACCCAACTCCATGAAATCTCAATTTCATTGAAGTAGCACTCATCTGGTAGAAATCTGTAAATAATTACCAGGGTTAGCAGTATCCAACATAACTATAATGCATGGCACTTTACCCAGATCCATAGCGTATGCAGGAACCTGAAAATTTGATGCTTGAACTAATAGTTTACATTCTGTTCAAAGTAAATATGTATCAGATTGTGATTTCTGAATGCTGAAATGATCCCTGTACAGCTGCAGAGAAAAAACCTTTGCTTCTCAGCAATTAATTTAACAAATTCATCAACTCCTTCCATATCTTTCTTCCCTTCTAAATACTCCAAACATGTAATCAAAATTTATTTTCCAGGCTTCCATTCAGGTCGACACACTGAAATTGCTTTACCTATTGCTTCAACTGCTTTCGCAATTTGATTATCCTCAGGACACTGAACTGCTAATGAGTGATATGCAACAACTGAAAGCTGAACCCCTTTCTCTACTGCATGGTGCATGAGGGACTCAGCCTTCTCAGCAAGACCTTTTATACGGTATGCATTAATCAATAATTCTGGGACAACGAAATCATAGGATAATTTCAAGGATTCCCAGTCCTTATAAATCTTCTCAGCTCCTTCAATGTCATCAAGCTCCAAAAGTGAGCTGATCATGCTTTCTTAGCCCTTGTTATAGATTTTCCTCTTCACCTTGTATAGATTCCAGATAGGATACAACTCATCTTTTTTCCCTGTTTTTTGCAAATAATTTGAGGAGGATATGAAATGCATCATTCCTACTGTGGGCATTTATCAATCCCTCAGACTTCTTCAGCATCATGGCAGCCTAATCCCTCAGCCCAACTTTTAGACACCAATGTGCAGCTATAGCATGAGCATTGTAATCCAGAGCCACCTGGGAACTGGATTCCTTCTTTCTATGATCATATTAATGCCCTTAATGTCAGAAGCTGCTGGATTTGCACTGAGCCAGATGATGAGAGTAAACTGGTCACACTGTATCCCACTTTGCTTCATTTCATTCATCAAGGCATCTAACTTCCCATAATCATTGATACGATTATACAGATTCATCATAATTTCGTAACATAATGGAGTCTTGAGAAGCTCCATATCTCTGATTTTCAGCATAAGCTTCTCTGCATTCTCCAGGGACTTTTCATGGGCATAGCAGTTGAGTAGAGCAGAATACACCTTAAAACCTTTCATCTCTTCTGGGATTTCATTAAAATAGTTCTCAACATGCTCCTATCCCCTAGACTTGGAAGATCACGTTCAGACAGGCAGCAACATCACCTCCTGAAGGAGGAAGATGCATGTGTCAGTCATTCATTGAGATATCTACAAATACATAATCATATATGTGTATCTTATATTTTATTCAAAAAATTCGGGATCAGTTTGAAATTTCAGATATATTTAAAATCTCCACTGAAATACCTGCAAATCTTAAAATCTCTTTTGAGATCTTCTTTCCACCATATCCTCCTAAAATTTTACTTGAAATACACCCCAAAGCCTATAAAAAGACAAGCAATCAAAACAACACAATATAATAATTATTTTTCATAATACAATAACTGATTTGAGCGTCAAAGCCTCTATGTACTTTTTTCAGGGCTTCATCTGACATCTTATGTGAGGATCAAAGTGAAAAAGTCATGGCTTCCAATAACAACATGCAGGATAATAATAAAATTATATCAAACTGTTACTACTTTGTCAATAATTCTGATATCAGGTTTTTTTTCAATCATCGAGCTTTGTGGACAGCCCTGTATCTCATAGGGAAAGCACTAAGTGGTGGAGGAATTCAAACTCCAAGCTCTCCGAGTGGCACCGAACAAATATAGCAGAGCTCACGCTTGGCAATCCTGCCGGGTTCAGTTTGAATTTTCAAATATGTCTAAAATCTCTCTTCAAATCCAAAAATCTTTCATGAGATATTCTCTCCACCATATCTTCCTAAAATTCTCTCCATCATATCCTCCTAAAATCTCTCTTAATATATTTGCAAATTGATACATCCCAAAACTATAAAAAGTTGTATACTTTCAAAAATACAATATGATATTATTTTTCATAATACAAATTGATACACTCCAAAACTACGAAAATGTGTATACGTTCAAAAATACAATATAATATTATTTTTCATAATATAATAACTGATTTTGGCATTGAAGCCTCCCTCTTCTTTTGAAGGTTCTTTTGCACTCCTTCTCGCTATAACCAATCAGACCAAATGCTGTCACTCAAAATTACTCTTATGGGTTATAGGATACTGGAGAACCAATAAAAAAATAAAGAGAGACTCCAAAGTCAAGTTAGTATTGTATTATGAAAAATAATCATTATATTGTATTGTATTGTATTGATGGCATACCCAAGTGTCTTTTTATAGGCTTTAGAGCATATGAAAGGCTTTAAAGTGTACGAAAAGCTTTCAATTTGCAAGTATTTCAAGAGAAATTTTAGAAGGATATGATGGAGAGAATATCTCAAGAGAAATTAAGGATTTGTAGGTATCTCAAGAGAAACTTTAAGAGAACATGATGGAGAGAGTATCTCAAAAGACATATATCTAAAGATATGAACTGATACATTGGTTCCCCGTGAAGTGTAGTAAAAAGATGGACGATTGGATTTTGAGCTATGTTTTTGCTGGGTATCTTGTCTTATATGTGGTAGGATTGCCAAGTGTGAGCCTTGCCATAGGTATGGCAAGGCTAAAAAATGATGTCTTTCAATGTGGTCTTGTTATACCTATAGCAAGGTCGAAGAATATCTTCGAGTGTTGGCTAGTATTGTGTGCATACTTGGGTTCTTTCTAGCGCCATTTAAGGCTATTCCTGTGAGGCACATGGTTACTCATAAGGCTTGAAGCTTGAAATCGTTCCATCGCCACTTAAGGTTGTTCTATTGCTTACAAGGTTCACGGCTTGAATTCGTTCCACCACCACTTAAGATTGCCCTTGTGAGGCACATGGTTGCTCACAGGGCTCAAAACTTGGAGAAAAACTTGTTACTTCATTATAGGGATGAACTTGTAACAAATAAGTAAATAACAAGTCTAATATATATATTGAGTTAAGGCAACCAATATCATAGATGACGCCAAATATTGTCACTCAAAATTGGTCATAGAGAGCTAAAGCCATGAAGAACTTGCAAAAAAGTAAAGGAAGGCTCTGTCCAAGTGAATGAATGTATTATCAAAAATAATCATTATATTGTATTGTATTGAAAGTATACCTAATTGCCTTTTTATAGGCTGTAGGGTAGGTTTTTTTTTTTTTTTTGGGTGTATGAAAACTTCGGGTATCCCATAAGAGATTTTAGATGGCTATGGTAAAGAAAATATCTCAAGATTGGGATATAATATTTTAGGAGGATGTGGGGGAGAGAATATTGGGTAATTCAAAAAAGATTTTAGGAAGAAATGGTAGAAAGAGTATCTCAAGAAAGATTTTAGGATTTACAAGTATCTTAAGAGAGATTTAAAAGGGTGGGTATGATGGAAAGAGTATCTCAAGAGAGATATATCTGAAAATCCGAATTTCTCATGCAAAATACTAGATACATATATATCCCTTACCCTCTAGAAATGCAAGAAGAAGAGCGGCAAAGTAAGATTGGATTCCAAACTAAGTTTTGGCGAAGTGTTGTCTTTCAATGTGGATCCTACTATAAGTGTGGCAATGCCAAAAAGGATCCTATTATAAGTGTGGCAATGCCAAAAAGATGTGCATTCGAGTGTTGGCCCGACTATATTTGTGGTAAGACTAAAGAATTGTGTGTGCCTCACAAGCTTGAAATAACAAGCTTTGAGTCCTATGACATGTGCCTCACAGAGACAACCTTAAGTGGTGGTAGAATAAATTCAAGTTCCGAGCCTTGTGAGTGGTTATGCACCTCACAAGTACTGTCTTAAGTGGCAGTAAAATGAACCCAAATGTGCACATTCATCTTTTTGGTCTTGTTACAAATATATTAAGACCCATATTGAAGACATTTTTTTGGTCTTGTCACAAATATGGCATGGCCAACCCTCGAAGACACATCTCTTAGGTCCTGCCACAAGTATAGAAGACACCACTCTTCAACCCTACCACAAGTATGACAGGGCTCACACTTGGCAAGCTTGCCATACATATGGCAAGCTTGCCATACATATGGCAAGAGACACATGCCAAAACTCATATCGAAATCTGATCTTCCTCTGTGAACTCCTTTTTTTGCATTTCGTGGTATATCCTTTTTTTCCCTAGGAAATTCGTCCCCCTGGAAAATTTGAAATCAATTTGGATTTTCAAATATATCTAAAATCTCTATTAAGATATAATATCTTTAGATATTCTCCATTAGATCCTCTTAAACAAATCTTAAAATTCTCTCCACCACATCCTCCTAAAATCTCTCTCTTATACTCAGATATTCTCTCCATTACATCTAGATACAATTATATTTACCTAAAATCTAATCTATCATGAGATAGATGCAAATTGAAAATTTTCATGCACCCCCAAAATCTCTACCCCAAAGCCTATGAAAAGGCAATCAGAGCAATTTTAAGTGACTAACATAAATGAAACTCATAGCAAAAACATGAGAAGATGAGAATATTACATGCACAAGTAATGCAAAAGAAAGGGATTTGGAATAAATACTGCAGTGATCAAGCAACTCTTGACCATGTTCACTAACCCATTTCCATTGCTGAAAATTCAATCAGTTTGCAGTCACTTCACCAAAGAGAGAACTCTAAACATAGCCCAACTTCCCAAAGGGTTCATCAAACCCCAAAAAAAGAAAACACTCCTAATTGACAAATCAATGGTGATGTATATATACTTGTTCACATCGATATCTGCTACTCCCTTTTCCATATCCAGTTCATTTAGTTATCAATATTTGATTATTTATCGCCAAAAAGAGAGAGAAATGACCCAATTGAAAAAATGTAGTTTCTTTCACACCAGTCAAAAAGAGAGAGAAATGACCCAATTGAAAAAATGTAGTTTCTTTCACACCAGTCAATTAGCTTCAATATCCTACCTAAAACAAACCTAGAAAAAGAAAGTAGTTTTTTTTTTTTATGGCAGACATGCAAGCAAGCAATTCAAATTGGCAACAGAACTGGCACCAAAGACAGAAGCAGACCTCAAGAGCGTGCTTGAAACGCTGGCACTGTGAGCTCTATCACCATCAGTGAAAGCGGTTTTCTGCTCACAGTATTCCTTTCTTTAACCCGTTGATCTAGAACTGGTGCGACCGACATATTGCGGTCACCTAAGGGCGGGAATATTTTGTACAGAGGAAATCTAGATAAGGAGGACGAGAAGAATTGAGCAGAGACTCTTTGAGACAGGAAAAGAGTATGTGAAATATTCGTATGCGCGAATCCCAGAGCTCAATGAAGAAGATGAATCCAGAGCTGCAAGGGTCATAGACTGAGACACAGAAGACCGCTACTTAAAAGTAATCATAAGAAAAACAGAGACTTGAAAATGAAAATAGCAAAAGGATTGCGATAATGTTGCTGCCCAGGATCGAACTGGGGACCTTTAGTGTGTAAGACTAACGTGATAACCACTACACCACAACAACTGCTTGTGTACTCATCTTATAAGTATAACGTAAAATTTAATCCTGAGAAATGAATTTTAATATTTAAAATTATAGATTAAATTGTAATTTATTAATTTAAATTCAATTAAAATTTATCTGAATTTGAAGATATTTAAATTGAAGTTTTTTTAAACAAATTTTTTTGATTTGAAATTTTTTACATGTCCTTAATATTCAAACTATTAACATAAAATATTTTAAATACTAAAAAAATTACATTGTCAAATAATTTATAAAATATTTTCAAACATCATTTTTTTAATAACATAAAATAAATATTAAAATTTTATATAATATTTATTTTATATTACATTATATATTTATAAATTAAAAAAATAATGGATTACAGGTAGGTGCCTACATGGTGCACAGGCAAACAGAGTCAAATCAAGGTTGCTACCAACTTTAGGAGAATTAGTATTAGTCTTCTTAAGATCCTCCCACAGGTAGTAGTTTCCACATTCTTCTTATGATCCTTCCCACAATGGAATATGCTTGCTTGCACCAATTCTTAATTTTGATTAATTAAACTGTTCAGTCCATTAATTTCTCTCTTAGTTGTTTGTGTCAATCCCATTGATATTATTTTTTGACTAATTAATACTTATTTATAAGGGGGATCAGAATTTTTAATTAATTTTAATAGAACTGAATTTTGGATAAATTATTAAACATTTTTATTTAATAAATTTAATAATTAAAATTTTTCTATTAATATTATAATTTTATTAAAACAATTTTTAATAAAAATTAAAATTAACAAAAATGATTATCTGTATAAATAATGTTTAGTGAGTCAATTAGACTCTTAAGTCTAGTCTAATAAAAGCATGAAAAAAGCTACTTAAAACTCAATAAAATAAATGAACTGGGTCAGCATTTTCACCTCTCACTTTGATTTTCATTATGTCGGTGAGGCTTGATTGGATCCCCATGAGGTTATAGATTTTTTTATGCACCCAAACCCTATTTGATCCCTAATAAATCTTATATATTAATTAATCAATTAAACCCTACATGTTATAATTTTCTTCTATAGTTCATTAATTTTTTTTCCCACACCAAATCAGTCTTTCTATTTTCCTCTGAATTATTCTAATTTTTTTCTTAATATATATTCATAAGTATGAACCAATATTGTGAACTGAGAAAGAACTACCTACGTGTCATTGCTACGCAGGGAGTGCATGAAACTTCCATGAATCTCTTCTAATATATATCGGTTTCTCTTTTGTGAGAAAGTCACGATGCACCTGGACGAACACTGCATGTCTGTCTTGTCATTTTCTCCAGAAAGTTGCATGAATTTTGATGGAAAAAAGTTGCATGAAAAATTCAACAATGGCTACAGTGCAGAAAAGAAAGAAGAAGACATGGACAGTCCAGTCTCCAGTCCACCTTTCACGGCACTGGTAGTCTCTTAAATGAGGTTCTTCGCATAGATAAACAAGCCGGCTGTGGAAGATTCAGGTTCTCTGCCCCATAACCAAGACCCTAATTATTGAATCATGCCAAGAAAGTTCCTGAAGCTTAAAAAAAGTGAGATGACTTCCTCTCCAGGAACAAAGGGCCCGACTCCATTCCTGTGGAAGACGTACGACTTGTTAGAAGAAGTTGATCGATCGTGTTGTGGAGGCAAGAGAATCGTTTCGTGGAATGGAGACGGAACTGGGTTTGTCGTCTGGTCTCCGGCCGAGTTCTCGGAGCTCGTGCTGCCTAAGTACTTCAAGCACAATAACTTCTCCAGCTTCGTCCGCCAGCTTAATACCTATGTAAGTACTCCGATGATCTCTCACCGATAAAATCTGTTTGATGGATCAATGATCATTCACTAAACTTCATTGTTCTTTCATGGAAAATTTCTGGTCATAATAGCAGAGTTTTATTTGTAAATAAATTTAATTAAAAAAATTCTTACACTGAATTTAATTGGTAAATATTTATCAAGATGAAATGTAACATGATCTTCCAATCTCGACACATCGATTTGTATGAATCACCAATGTTGATGTTAAAAGTCATCAATGTTGGCTTTTATTAAATTTATCCACATTGCTTTTATTTTTTAATTTAAAATTTTATTTTTTAAAAATATTTCATAAATTAAAAATACGTAGATTTATATTACATTTAATTGATAAATATTTACATATATTACATAAGAAAACTCAATTTTATTTTTTTTAAAAAAATCAACACAATTTAATTAGATCAAAAAAGAATCTCATGCCGTTGAGCACCTATCAGAATCAAAACCTGTTGGGTTTCTTTGTGCTCAACTCCTTCAAAAGATTCTAAAATGGAGATTTTGAGCTAGGGATTCAAGAAAATATCCATGGAGAGGTGGGAGTTCAAGCACGAGAAGTTTCAGAGGGGCTGCAAGCACAAGCTGGTGGAGATCACAAGGAAGAAGAAGGAACTGAGTGTGTTTCCGGCGTACCTAAAGGCTTCTTTGGACGATGCAGCAGCTGCCACACAGGAGACTCATCGGCTAGCTCTCATGGAGGAGAACAAGAACCTAAGAAGACAAAAGGTGGAGTTGCAGATGCAAATAAAAGAGGTTAAAGCCTTGGAGATAAGGTTGTTGAATCGCTTCGCTCATTATTTGGGTAATCACCAAAGCGAAGATATAGAGGCTATTTTACAAGAGCATGGATGGAAACGTTAACGGTTAATTATGAGTTAAGAATCATTAATGCCGTTATCCAACTAAAAAATTAACTTGTTGAGAAAAAAAAATTAAGATGCATTTAAAAAAAATGAAGTTTATTTGTTTTTAAATGTAAATAATTATGTGTTGATGGATTAATTATATATCTAATTTTTTTAATTTAATTGAAATTGAAATTTGACTTAAATGATGGTAAAAATTAAGAGTATTTTTTATTAAAAAATTCAAAATAATTTTGTAATGAAAATAATTCAAATATTAATTAAATAAATTCTATATATTTTATTTGAATTTATTTCTCAAATTTTAACAATTTTCTATTTACATATTATACTTTTTATAATTCTTTTTTGAATTTTAATAGTATAAATTATTAAAAAAATATTATCAAGTTTAAAAATATTTAAAAAATTAAAGATTTATCTTATAATAATAAAAGATTTTCTAATTTTTCAAATTTACAATTTGTCATAATCAAAATACTAAGTATACCTTGAGCTTCATCTTCAGGCTAATAACTATAAATGGAATTCAAGATTCAATGGATTATACAACGGGTCAAATTATTACCAAAGTCTCAACCCACTTTAGGTCCAAATATAAGACCCAAGTAAAACCCGATTTACTTTTTAAGGGTCCATGGGCCACCATCCATGCCCATTTTGCTTAAACCCTACTGCAAAATCTCCTGTACTGTAATACTGTTATACCCTCTTCATCCTGTCTCTTCCATTTCCCTCTACTCGCAAAGATCTCTGCAACCAACCAGTTCCCTACTTTGGATTCTTTGTTTTGAAGAAAACCTTAATAAACCATGAATCCGAAGTTCTTCTCGAGAACCCTGAATCAAACTTTGATCACAAGCAGATCTTACTACACAAACAGGGTGAACAAAGCGACCTTGTACTCCAAAATCAGCCCATTGGGGGACCGCACTACTGTTGTACATGAGCTGGAAAATTGGGTCAAAAATGGGAACAAGGTCCGGGTCGCTGAGCTTCAACGTATCATTCACGATCTTCGCAAGCGAAAGCGGTTCACTCAGGCTCTTGAGGTTTGGGTCCTTCTCTCTCTCACTCTCTTCGTGATTTACTCTGAGCAGTCGCGATATTGGGTTTTGTTCCTGCTAGAGCTCATTTAGGCTCGTGTTCTAATGCCAATGAAGATCTGAAGATAGCTTTAAGAACAAAAAGGCCTTAAAATGTAGTTTCTGTGTGGTTCTGCAATATTCATAGAGGCTAAACGTGATCATACAGGGCATGGTTGGATTTGGTTGCTGTTATTTGTTCTAAAATAATTATTTGATAATAAGAAGAGAAATTCTCTTCTGTTTTCTGCTATAGACATGTCTGGATAGTTGTTGACGTTAAATCTTTGTTCTTTTACACCTCGCATGATAAAGGGTGATAAATTTAAATGAAAGTATACATATTTTCAATTTTGAACATATTTCTTCATGGTCTGAAATTGATATATAAAGCTTTAGAAAACATAAAAGAGATGTCTTCCAGAAAAGCTTGTTCCGAAAACGATTCTTTCAAAATCATAGAACATTTTTGTTTTTTGAGAAGAGAGAAGTGTTCCAAGAACACAAACCTGTGTTGGGAGGCCTAAAAAACCTTTTTTTTGGTAACTTGAAATTTAAGGCCCTCGATATAATGATATGTTTGAAATGAAAATGCAAGCAGCTAAAACAATCAGGATTTTTGAATTGAAAGCTTATCATTTTTATTAGGCCCTTTACTGCATTCCAAGCTAGTGTAGTATATGCAGTAAGGTTGTTTGACCGCACGGTACAGACTTGCACAAACGTGAGATTTCTACTCTAGTGATAACGAACTTAGTCAAATTTGATTTTTGATTGTTTTTAATCTCTTCCTTTGATGTTTCATGGGCGCAGGTTTCTCTGTGGATGAATGAAAAGGGTATCTGTACCTTCTCCCCAAGTGAACACGCTGTGCAATTGGATCTGATTGGTAGAGTTCATGGATTTGTTTCTGCAGAAAGCTATTTTGATAACTTGAGGGACGAGGATAAAACTGATAAGACATATGGTGCTCTTCTGAATTGTTATGTCCGACAGCGGCAAACTGATAAGTCACTTTCCCATTTGGAGAAAATGAAGAAGATGGGCCTTGCCTCATCACCCCTTACTTACAATGATATCATGTGCCTTTACACAAATATTGGCCAGCATGACAAAGTGCCTGGTGTGCTAGCTGAAATGAAGGAGAATAAAGTCTCCCCTGACAACTTCAGCTATAGAATCTGCATCAACTCCTATGGTGTGAGATCCGATTTAGAGGGAATGGAAAGACTTTTACAAGAGATGGAGAGCCAATCCAATATTGTCATGGACTGGAACACATATGCTGTTGCTGCCAACTTCTACATAAAAGCAGGCCTGAAAGATAAGGCTATTGTTCTACTGAAAAAATCAGAAGAGAGATTAGAGAAGAAAGATGGTGTTGGGTATAATCATCTGATATCACTCTATGCAAGTTTGGGGAATAAGGCTGAGGTCTTGAGACTGTGGCATTTGGAGAAAAGTGCTTGTAAGAGATATATAAACAGGGACTATATTACCATGCTGCAGTCTCTGGTGAAGCTTGGTGAGGTTGAAGAAGCTGAAATAATATTGAGGGAATGGGAATCATCTGGTAATTGTTACGATTTTAGGGTGCCAAACACTGTCATTATTGGGTGTGCTGAAAAAGGTTTGCTTGACAAGTCAAAAGCAATGCTTCAAGACTTGACAAAGAAAGGAATGACTGTTACCCCCAATAGTTGGGGTGTTGTGGCAGCAGGTTACATGAAGAAAGGTCAGCTGGAGAAAGCTTTTCAGAGTATGAAGGCTGCCCTCTCTGTGCATTTGGAGTTTAAAGGATGGAAACCCAACCTTAATGTGATTACAAGCATTTTAAATTGGCTGGGTGATAAAGGTAGCGTTGGAGATTCAGAAGCTTTTGTGGCCTTGTTGAGGACTGCAATTCCAGTAAACAGACAAATGTACCACACCCTGATTAAGGCAAGTTTAAGGGATGATAGAGAAGTAGATGGGATTTTGAAACGCATGAAAGCTCATATGATAGATGAAGATGATGAAACAAAGAAAATACTTGGCACAAGGCAGAAGTAAATCTAGTAACCCAATTGTTTGTTATTCTTCCATCGAGTTAAAATGCTGATTTTGCCAACGCAGGCAGTTGCTGGAAGTTGAAGATACCATAGGAATAACACAGGAATTTGTATGCTTGGATAGATTAGTGTGCCACACACTCTTTATTCACTAAGATCACCCAGGCCTTTCATGTGAGTGCTTGGCTTCAGCCTACTGAGGTATCAATTGAAAATATGATGCATGCTTTTTGTTGATTGTTGGATCTACTTGCATTAGAATCCTGTATTGTTTTGGTCTTCCTGCCTTGCTTTCCTTTCCCTTTGTTCATGCAGGCAAGTAATTGTACGGGGTCTGAGAAGTATATAATGTGCATAAAATTAAAAAATGAATATAGAAGATGTGCTGAATTCAAGATGAAATCAAGAAGGTAAGGAAGGAAAAGCTCATAGTAAAGAAGCCTTTTGCCTCATGAATTTGAAATTGCAAGATCAGCCCAAAACATTTGTTGCACCAATCAACAACCAAGAGCAAAATGCTTCTCAAATGCTGTACTGACCACTTTTACAAGTACCAGGAACCAAAGACTGAAAACAGATGATGGTAATCACCAGCATTTCAACTTTGCAATCAATGTCGAAGTTATGATACTAGAGTCAAGATCCTGTAATATCTTCTCGTCGTGTACTTACTGTTATGATCAGAGGAAAGAATCCAAAAGCTATTGTCAACTAAATCCAGCAGTGAACTTCGATTTTCACAAAACAAAATAACCTAGGGAAAGAGCAAAGAATGCATCAAAAAGAAGATTAATGGGGCTGCAACTCTGCATCAAGTTATGGCCACAACTCTCATTGCACTCGTACGCAACAGTAAACTATGAAGATACATAGACCTTCTACATGACTTGGATCTATTATAAACAAGGCAGACAAGACTTGGATGTATTATAGATAGGGCAGAATTCAAACAAAAGCCAGATCAGAGGCAACAGAACATTAATGAGGAAGTTTATTTCTAGAACATTGAAGACTGACACCACTTAAATCCGAGCAAAGTTTGGTCCAGCATTATTTAATAACTCACACAAATCCTACTCAGACAGGGTAGATTTTAGCTCTCCATTGTTCCGCAGCTCCATTACAATATCACAACCTCCAATCAGCTCTCCTTTGTAATAAAGCTGAGGAAAGGTTGGCCAGTTAGAAAAGACTTTCAGCCCTTGCCGCACTTCCTCATCAGTTAAAATATCAAAAGACCCAAAACTCACACTTTCCTCCCTCAGCGCATTGACAACTTTGGAACTGAAACCACATCTAGGAGCATCTGGAGTACCCTTCATGAAAAGCATCACCGGTGAAGAAGAAATCAAGCTTTTTAACCGTTCCTCCTGAGGTTCTTTCTTAATAATTCCTTTCTCAGCTAACACCTTTTTAAGTTCACCGCTTTTTTGCATCTCCAATACAATGTCTGATCCACCAATCAGTTCACCCTTAATATATAGTTGGGGGTAGCTAGACCAGTTTGAATAAACTTTTAGCCCTTGACGAACTTCATCGTCAGTAAGTATGTCAAAACTCTTAAAATCAACCTTTTCTTCTCGAAGGATTTCAACTACCTTTCGGCTGAAGCCACACCTGGGTTCATCTGGTGTTCCCTTCATAAACAGCATAACTGGGTCTGTACCAACTAGGCCTTCAAGCTGAGAGCTTAAGCTCACACTCAAACCTGTGGTATCCGAGATGCCCCCCTTTCTATCTCCATGTTCTACCACTTTCCCCTCATCAATATCAATTCCATGATCTCTAAATACTTCTTTTAGTTCACCGTTGTCATGCATTGCAATTGCTATATCACAGCCACCAAGAAGCTCACCTTTGCAATAGAGCTGAGGAAATGTTGGCCAATTAGAGAATTTCTTCATCCCCTCACGAACTTCATTGTCTGATAGAATGTCAAAACTCCCAAAACTGACCTTCTCTTCTTTTAAAATGTCAACTACCTTTTGGCTAAACCCACATTTGGGCGCTTCTGGACTTCCTTTCATAAACAACATCACAAGGTGAGATTCAATCAGTTGCTGCAGTCGTTTTTTAAGTGCATTGCTAAGCCCAGTTTGAACTGGATTTTCCATTTTGTAAGGGCCATTTTCTTGTGCAAGTTCTTTGACAGTTTCAAGGACTGTAGGTCCAGCAGCCAGCCCTAAGCTGGCAGGGGCCGCAGGTTCTCCAGATTTAATTGAACCAGCAACTTTAGCAACTTTGTTGGCCAAACGAGATGGATCAGCACCCTCCAGTGTATCAATAGTCTTTCCATCCTGACAACAAGAAAGTAATTTGAACACCACTGTGGACTTAAAAATGGAACAAATTCAGAAAGAAAAAAGGATAGTGGTACAACAACTAACATTATGGCATTACAAACAGTTAAATATTCAATTAAGAATTTACAGATAGTCATCTAGCTATCCACACTTTCACAAGAGAGTCCACCTTTCAGTGCTACCTGTAGTTAATATATGTATACATATATGTATGTATGTATGTATGTATCATCTTTATTTCTGATTTAAAAAAAAGAAAAAGAAAGTAAGCCAAAGAAAAATGGGGCACTGAACAAGATGGGAACATTTCGTTTAGACTAATAAAAAGCAAACCATCACAAAGTTACACCCACAAGTACCGCAAATTAGGAAGCAAAATGCTCAAAAAAAGCATTTCCCATCAAAATGGTTTATTACAACAGGAAAACAAACATTATGCATGCTGTGAGTTTGAATCATCCACATTTTAAGCATACATCAGAAGGAAAAACCTGAAGGATTCAAAGAGCATTAACAGTAGTTGTCCCTTCTTTAGTGATATGATATTGTAATTTGAAACGGACAGGCCATGCAAATTATGATGGTGTAATTCAATATCTATTCCATGACTGAAATTTCCTAAGAAAACCAAGTCAACTTGAGAAAATAAAGTTCCCACATTACAGTCAACGAAGCAAAAGAGAATAACCAAAAGACTTTTTAGGTTCAACTAATATGAAGAGTGAAAAGTCAGAGGTAAGACTGAGATTTGGGAGCCAGGCAGATATTTGAGAGAAACTTAATACTTCTACAAAGGAACCTATTCTAGTGGATGCTATAGAACTTGTATTAGCATTAAAATTTATCCTATGGCCCCTTTATGAAAACAATGTGGAATGAAAAACAAACATGCACTCGATAGAGATTCATTTAATAGTAACTCCCACTTGATTAGGATGATCTTTGACAAGCACATCTGTGTATAGCTGCAACTGAGGTCTATCCACTCTTTAAACCCTACAAATATCTTCCTCCTGAAAATATCTTTGGCTCCTATGCAACTCCTTCCCAACTCACTGTTTAGTATGGATATCAATTGCATCCAAGTCTCACAATGTGTGATTACTAGAATAGCCACGACCAGTTACATCAGGTAATTAAACCCAAATACCACTTTCTAGGTTCCTCTCACAAATCCAGCACAGCACCTTTGAAATGAAAAGTTGCTCAAATTAGTATTAATGGAATAAGATTTTCTATCATATCGGATGCAAGCGGCATGTTTCACATAAGCTACCAAAAATTTTCCCTCTCTCTAGATTAGTGCCAGTAATTGTATAACTCACCCAACCTTGCAAAGCAATGAGATGAACTTCACTGTCTGAAATCAATTTCTTTAACTTGTTCCATCATTGATTGAGCCACTAGACCAAATTCATCTTAAATCAATAATGCTTCATTTTCCCAAGTGGACCATCGGATCAATGATATTTGTCATTATGCCAAAGTAAAAACAGGAAAAGGAAACAACGAACACATTGACAAATTCAAAAATCCTACACTTCAAATGCTAACATAACAAAACGGACCTTGAAGAAGACAAAGAAAGGCACAGCATTTACTGAATAGGCCTCTGATATCTCAGGATACTGCTCAGCTTCAACCTGAAAAAGGGGAAAAAAAAGAAAAGAAAAAACTCCAACAAAATGAAATACAAGGCCAAAGAAAAAAGGAAAGCATTATATATATATATATATGCACAGGTATATATATACAAACGCATATATAAACATATATGCGTATGTGATTGTGTTATAGGAGAGAAGAAAACAGACCTTAAGGAAATGGGCATGAGGGAAATCAGTGGAGAGATGGCAGAAGACTTGGTCCATTTGCTTGGATGCTTCACACCAAGAGGCCCAGAAATGAAGGATTACTGGTTCGCCGCTTTGGCGCACGTTATCAAGCTCTGCCTTTGACTGCACATCCTTCACTGAGCCACCCATCGGTAGAACTTATGCTTACGAAAACTCACGCAAACACAAGAATACGGGAAATCAAAGAAAGAGAGTATGAGAAGAAAGAGGCTCCTCTTCTTATTTTGGCTTTTTGCTGCCCTCTCAAAAACCACAGGTTTTCCCAAGCCAAAAACCTAAAAGCTACGGGGAGTCTGTTACTTAAAATTTTCCTGTCCTATTCCATTTTTCCCTTTTTCAATTCTCTTCTCATTTCCTTGGCTCAGGTTTGCGACTTCACTCCATCACCAATCACCGTTGATTTCCCGATCCTTCCTAGTGGGACCCACGCGGGTGCTATTGAATTGAGTCCCACACGCTCAGGAACTTTTGGGTCGGGCAGACGCTAAACGCGTTGTGATAATCGGGTCAATGACTGGCCGGGCAACAAGCCCATAATCAGATAAAGAAAGTCTCAAATGTAAATTATAAATTAAAGAAAACAAATAATTCTTAAAAGTTTAGCATCAATCACTCTGCAAATTTACTCTTTTAACCTCGTCTCTAGAGTTTACCATAGTAAGCCGGAACATAGCTTACTAAAAGATTTAGCAGTTCCCTTTTCAGGACACTACACAAGGCATGAAATGCAGAGCAGTCTCTTTACTGTTTCTCAGAATCGATCTTTCAATATATAATAACAAATAATTATTCTTGCCGGTGAATAATTTTGGAGAAACTGGCTTGACTCCATAATTCTAAGCTACTTTTTGGCAAAACGCAAATGTTGCGGGTTGATATTGTCCAAGCGTATCAAAATGGTTCCAGGATTTCCTTCTTCGGTCCATTTGATAGATTCCTTCTCTAATAGCCTCATGATCTGTCAAAATAGCGAGAAAAGAATTTATTCAATCTTAGTACTTTGTTGAAGAAAACTTTTCAAGCAAGTTTGTAAACCAGGCTTACCAATCGTCTACGAGCACCCTTTGAGCTATCTTCTTCATTCTTCTCTATTACAACCTTGAGGTAGTTGATGGCTGATTGAAGATCACTCAGTTTTTTAGTTTAATGCAATAAAACTTGTCTCAAAGGGATAGAGACTTTATGGGAACTTACAGGGGATGCCTGCCAGTGAAGAGAGGTGACACTTCAAAAGACGTATTGCCTCCTTGGCACCGTGATCATGCAAGTTCAGCAACATTGCATCTTCTGTATCTGGACTCTTGCTAATGAATACAATGGACAAAGTAAGAAAATGGATTAAACAGGCTTATGTCAAAGGGTTTGAGGAAAGGGATACCAAAGGAGAGAAAACTAACTTAGTTTCGAAGATCTTTTGATTCGATTCCTCGTCTGCTTGGCGAGCCTTTTCAAAAAAAGAGTTTCCCTGAGATATCCACAGTGTCGACAATGCAAGTCATTATGTTTATAAAGAGATGGCATTGTAACATTTCAAGTCTCTCGGCAAACGAACTAATAACTCAACTGCTTCTACTTATAGAGAAGTATCACCTGTTCTAGCAGTATGTTGGCTCGATCATGATCCCCTTTGGCAAATGCCTCAATAGCCTGCCAAGGACCAGAACTTACTTCCTTGTGTAAAAAAGTTGAATTTCAAATACCAAGAAGAGTATGAAGTCTACAAATAATTAAAGAGCATTCATATTTGGAATCGACTGATGTACCGCTTTGTAATATTCCTTCATTGTGCCCCTGTTTTCCTTCACAGCTTTACGAAGAGCGTGGTACTCGCCTTCCTCATCATCATCTGCAATTGACAGTTAGCTTTAATGTAAGACATCTGCTCAGAGGCTCTCATAGAAGTTCCTGAATGATAATGGAAAGCTAGAGGCTTAATATGAGACATCTGCTCAGAGAAGTTTTCCCCAAAAGGAAAACTGGAAATTGCATACCATCCTTGAGCTCTAGCTGCGGACGAATTGCAACAGCCTTTCGTTCTGAACTGGCGTCCCTAAAGGGTTCAGTGACTAATTCTCCATATGGTGTAGACCTCCTTACAGTCCTTACTGGTTTTCTAGGTGACTCCTCAGTTCTATCAGGAGCAGTAAACAATGCGACTAAAAGTTCCTTCTGAAGATCTTTTCTCTCTTTTTCTTGTCTATGTATCTCTTCACTAATAACAGGACAAGCAAAAATTTAAACTATATCTCATCAGCAGTCAAATTTACTTTGCATCAGTCTCTACATTTAATTGTGGAACTTCCAAGAAATAAAAGAAATTAAGAAAAGGAAACATACAATTCAGAAGAATTCATGTTGTGCGACTTTGTCCCACTCAAAGGTCCCCCAGAATTTGGATACATATTGCTAATCTGGAAATCCCACTCACACCAAAGAAAAAGGTATCAATCAAGAAGGTTATGAATGCAGTTGATTATTTAAGTGTGACGAGGTAGAAGACAAACTAACCTTCTCAGCCGAGTTATGGTTAACTTTATCCCTTCTGTCGAAATCTGTAGCTGACTGATCAAGTAGTTTGTTCATGCTCTGAATCATCAAAAACAAAGAGGGGAAAAGAGTCAGAAGACATCACCATCCTAAACATATTTTGACAATTTCAAAGATTAGTA
The DNA here is from genome assembly GCA_021397835.1 of Moringa oleifera. Taxonomy (NCBI): domain Eukaryota; kingdom Viridiplantae; phylum Streptophyta; class Magnoliopsida; order Brassicales; family Moringaceae; genus Moringa; species Moringa oleifera. The sequence goes on from JAJFZO010000168.1 coordinate 5,855,045, forward strand.
CAAAGGCCATCAGCAGCAATAGGAAATACATACATTGCTTCAAGGATATTTATTCTTTTATATCACCTGCCAAATGTAAACTGATGCTTATTGCAGATGTTTAACATGGAGGTGTTACAGAAAGGAAGCAAACTGGGCCTTTTTTTTTTTTTTTCCAGGAAATTACATTAACTGGAAAAGCTTTCTTTCTTAATACTAGAAACAGATGCTTGAAAAGATCCAAAAAGATAAAACAAGCCAAAATCCTATTGATTGCGTAAAATTACAAATATAATTTCAATAAAGAAAGAAAATGAGAACCACCACACTCCAAGTACTTTTTTTTTTTTTAATGCAACAAAGTAACCAATACACAAAAGAAGCCTTGCTTTTGACTTCTTTTCTCTGGAGCATGCAATTGTAAGGATGGGATTCTGGACTCTGATTTAATGAGCTGGGCAGGTAAAGTAGCTTTTTTCAAATTAAAAAAAAAAAATCCACTGGAACAAGGAATGATTCCATCTCCCTGCTTTAGTTAACTGCTATAGTTATAGAACCATGCTTTGGATATAGATAGGAACTTACGAAAGAAATGCTATAACCAGCTCAAGAAGTTGTGTGTGACTAAGGCCACAATCAAGGAAGGCCAAAAGACACTTTCCTTTTTTAATCATATTTCTCTTACAGCAAAATGTCCAAGACTTACACACATATGATACTGGAGGAACTGGCCTACCAGCTAAAATGGTGTAAACTGGCTGAAGCATCCAAAACAAAGTAAAACTGCCAAACTGTTATGTGGCATGGAACAAAGCAGTTCTGAATACAAATTTTCAAGTAAATTAAATATTTTGTCCAGCAGACCAATATCTCTGTAAGAAGAGAAGCTTAAACCCCCACCTCCCCCTTCATTCTTAGAAGCCATACTTCCCTCTCTTTTTTTACTGCTGCAGCTTTTGAACCAAGCCATTTCACAACCCTCAATTTAACTTTGTTCCAGGGCTAGCAGATTTCCAATATAAAGGCCTAAATTTTATTGCATACTCTCTGCCAACAATATGCAAGCCTTGGGGGCTTGGGCAACAGATCTTTGATTAATCAATCTATTTGATTCAACCATTGGAACCTCCAAAAACTTTGTTCCTTCTAATGTAAATGAAGCTATGTTAACAAGCAGTACAAGAAGCATTGCAAAGCAAGATAAACTAGATGCAAGATAACAAAGTTCAGATTTGGCATTAAGAAATTTTTTACCAATACACCAAACAACCTTGGTTTAAAGAGAAAAAACAACACAAGCTTCAGGCATGAGGATGTTGAGCTCACCTTTTCCATATCATATCCGCAATTCTCTGCATACTCAAAAGAAAAAACCTGATTAGTTGCATTACATATACCCTCCATTAACATTACAAGTTATAAGAACTTTTAATTGTCAAACCAAGTCCCTTTAGCAGGCACTTAGACACTCAAAGAACTGTTTTATGTTGATTCTCTGAAAACATAAGTAATTAGTTACGCGCAAATATGTAGTTTGGTTTACCAAGAACTTCTTTGATGAAATCCCTGCCCAGCTGGAAGCCATCTCCAAGCATTTTGAATAGAAAATCTTCCATCTCCTTCTGCAAATGATCGTTCTTCGACAGATTCAACTTAGCTTCTTCACCCCAAAGTTCAGACACAGGAAAATCATTACAGTCCAATTTCAATGGCTTGGCTGTCATGGAAGAACCATTTGCCTGCTGTATTGGCTTGGATGTAATGTAATCTTTACCAAGAACACTTGAAACGGTGCCTACCGAGACTGGACACCATTTTTGTTTCGAAGCTCTGGACTTTCCATTTGCACGGGATGGATTCTCAGAAGTTTCAACATAGGATGATTTGGAAGCTTTTTCATCCCTGACCTCACCATCAGATGCAGCAGTAGAAGAGGTAGAGGTGCTTCCCTGCATGTTAGACAGAATTTCACGAGCCATATCTGCATTCTGATCTGCTTTGCAATAAGCAGAAGCAATTTCTTCCAGAGAAAAGATGGTCCCAAATGCATCAAGCAAACCCTTCAGGGCCTTCTCTTCGTTTCCATGTAGTGATCCATTTTGACTTGAGATTTCCATTCCTAACATACTTCAAAGTTCAAGGGAAGAAAAAAAATCACATATAATTAAGGATTTAAAGACAAAGACGCAAAGTTATTTCAAGCAATGGAGGACATACATTAATGCATTTCACACATCATAATATATAATAAGGGTAAAAAGGTGACAAGGAGACAACTCAACAAAAACATCATTTGGAGGATAATTTACACCATTAACTCATTAGGTAGGCGAAAAGCTTATGTAACATGGATCCAAAAACTTAATTCCATCATTTTCTAAGAAAAGTAAAAATAATAGAAACAAAGCAACTGAAAGAAAAACTGATCGCATTATTCCTGGAAATGAGGCCCTAGAAGATCTTCATGTACAATTGATGTAAAATTAATTGGAAAAGAGGGAGAGCAATAAGGGGTAAATAAGATGAGGAAAATATAAAGGCAGCAGCAGATTTGAGGTGAAAACATTCTAACAAGTGCTAGAGGAAGGAAGTTAGAGGAGCTTGAGTGGTTTTCCATGGAGAGCCATTTGAAAAAGAGTAGCTCCTCTAAAAGTGGCATTTTTCACTTGGGATGCAGCAGTTGGTAAGATTCTCACAATTGATAATCTCACAAAGGTTAATCCTTGTGAGCCAATGCTATCTATGCAAAGGGAAGCCTTGATCATCCTTTGTTAAAATTTTCGTGGACATGGCAGTTGATGGGGCTGGCTTTTTCATTACTGGGCATTTCTTACGTCATGGCTGGGCTGTGTTACCAAAGAAATTTGGGTTTGCATAGGCATCTAAGGAAGTTAAGGGAAGCAATGTCTCTAATTCTAATGGATGTTATCTGGCTCACATGAAATGAGAGGAACCAGAAGGCATTTTGGCAGAAAAAGATAAATGGTGGTCTACATAGCATTTGTGGCTTAGGGGCTGTTCTATTGCAAATGAAAAGAAACTTAGCAGATCTCTATGAGCACCCCCCTTCTCCTCCCCTTCCTTTTGCTGCTGTGAATAATACTTTTCTTATCAAAGTAAAAAAATATTCAAAAAAAAAAAAAACAGATGAAGGAATAAAAGAGATTTAGAAAAGAGACTCCTCAATTTTATTTCTCTTCTTCCTTTAATTCAATTATAAAAAGAAAATAAAACGGAGTAAATTCACTGAATCAATCCAAATTTTATTACATTTTGAATATTCTAATACAAATCGCACATGTGAAACAAATTACAAAGAGACTTCTCTAGTTACCCCTCCTTAACATGAATCCACTATGCATAGCCAATTGCAGCCAATTTTACAGGAGCAAAAAGTAATAGAAGGAAGAGAAACCCAGAAGAAGAATTGAACTTAGAATTTTAATAATAAAATAAAATCCTATCACATTCAAAGGCGGGGAAAAAATCACAATGCATGTTAGTAATTTTCAATAGAAAATTCTTTAAAACCAAAAACATACAATTAAAGCAAAATTTTCATTCTTAATCAAAGACCTGGCAGTAGTCCAGAAAAGAACTGATCTTTTCATGCATAAACACCAGATACTGAACAATATTTCATCAAGGCAAGAAATGATCACGAATATGCAGAGATACCCATAACAGATTTCTACTGACACAAAAGCAATCAAACATGCCCAAGAAAGGCGAGGCAACACAACAACAGAATCAAAATGCCGCAAGAAAGGAAACACAATCTACAAGACCACGATTAGAAATCCATCACTGAATCCTCTCCGTCAACAAAATCAAAATATCCACTGACACTACTGCGTCTGCCCGCATAGTATCAGATTCAAACAAGATTCCATCTTCTACACATAGAAACCCAAAACTCTTCGCTTATACAGCTAAAGACGGTGACTTCTTATCAACAATCAAACATAGCTCTCTTTGTTTGTCGTTAAAATAAACAAAAACAAAAATGGGAGTAAGACCAAGGAACTCACCGGGGAGTTTTTGTGAGAACTGGGTGGCTTCCTTCGTACACTGCGAATGAGCTTTGCAGTATTTATAGAAAAATAAAATTAATTTAAGATTCCTATTTTGTGCCTTAGAAAATATAATATAAAATGGAAATAATAAATGAAATAAAAGAGAGAGAGGGAGAGAGAGAAAGAGAAATCTTTGGCGCTCATTTGCTTGGAAGACAGTGTAAGCTTTGATTCTTATGATTGCCTTCCTCTGCAAGTTTTTAGGGGTAATTTCGTTATTACCTGTCATAGGAATTTTAAATTATTAATTTTATTAAATTATTATGTGTCCATTATTTTTTACAAAAATTTAACATATTTTAAATCAACAAATTGAAATTGATATTTTTAAATTTACCTCATACATATTAAGGATTTTATAAAAGAAATAAAAATATGAATTTTTGATCATCAAAAACTCCATATTATTATAATAATGTTAATATTTTGCAAAGATTACGTATTTATTATTTTTCATAAATTAATATATATAAGTTTAATTTAATAAAAAAATATTATTGTGTATTCCAAAGAGTTTTTGAAATGAGATCACAATAATTAAAAAATAAAATAAAATCTCTAAAGTTTAAGTCGATATACTATTATTAGAGAATAAATTGATTTAATAATGATGTTTATTTTTTTTATAAATTTTAAAATTTTATATTTTTTTAAATATCATCTTTTTTTCTCCTTTGTATAGGGTGAAAATGGATTTTTTGTTGTTTTACGAGAAATAAATTAATTATGAGTTTGTTTTTATATAAAAATTTATAAGTTTTTGTTTAATTATGCATTGATTGTGAATTTAAAATTAAAAAAAATCAAAGAAGAACCTAACACTATTAATAGCAAGATAAATATGTAAATAAAAATAAATATATAAAAAGACAAAGAAGGTGCCTTCTAAACTAAGTATTTTACCAACTAACAGAGGAAGTTGGATTTTATTGGCATAGTCTTATGGGTTCTACGAAACAAAATTAGAATGAGTGAGAAACCGGACCAAATTATTTTTTATAAAATAAAAAAAAACAATAGAGGATAATTTTTTATAAAATAAAAATAATTTATCATAAATTTAAAATTACAGAAAAAATATAAATACAAATTTAATTTAAGATATGACTCATCACGGGAAAAAAAAATTATAAGATGTGATGTCTAAAACCATGGTTGTATGGTAAATCAAAATGATACAAAGTTAAATAAAAAAAGCCAAAGAGTTTTTACAATTTGATTCTAAATTATTTTTTAATATCAAAATAAAAAAATAATATTAGTACACAAAACAATTTTTTATATATAATATATTATAAATTTTATTTTTTTTATTAATATTAAATCTCAATTAATATAATCTTTGATAAAAAAAAATATTCAAATTAATCTTCTTTTAAAACTTGATCTACTTTTATAAATTCTGCCGTTGCCAATGACTCATTAATGAATGTTTACTTGTTCTAAAAAATGCCTTTGACTTATTTTTAAAAAATAAAAAATAAAATTTTTAACTTTTCAACCAATAAAACTATGTTTATTAATTATGAATTGCAAATATATATATAAATTAAACATAACAAATTAAATATTCTTCTTGCCATATTCCTTCATAATTAATTGGTGTAATGCTTATGAAGGTTTTGATGTTCGACAGCATCAAAATAGGTTCATGTTATCTTTTTGTGGATTTTATTAAGATGAGAGTAAGAGGATGAGAATCCTTCATTGATACAAGTTGCGTTAAATTTTTAATAAAATTATAATTTATAACAATTTAATTATTCAAATTTTTTCACAACATTATAAATTATTAAAATATTTTTATAATTCTTTATTAAAAATTTCAATTATAATTTTTTAATATAAATTATAAATTTATGTAATGTTTACAAAGGCTTTAAAGTTTGGCAGCATCAAAATCGGTTCGTGTAGTCGTTTTGTGCACTTCGTTAAAGCGAGAGTTGAGGATGAAAATCTTGTACTTTGTAATAAAATTATAACACATAACAATTTAGTAAATCTAAATAATTTAAAATTTTTATTAATATTATAAATTATTAAAACATCCTTATAACTTTTTATTAAATACTTTGGTGTCATTTTTTTTTTTTTATGATTAATGGGTGTGATGTTTACAAAGACTTTGATGTTAGGCAGCATCAAAATTAATTTATGTAATTTTTTAAGTAGAAGCTGTGGTGTCTTAATAAAACAATGGTACATAAAAATTTAATAAATTCATGTTTAAATTTTTATTAATATTATAAATTATTAAAATATTTTTAGTACTTTTTAATAAAAAACCAAACATTCAAATCGGCAGATAATATTCATCCAAAAACAAAAATGTTATTATGCTCATGAAGCATACTCGCAAGAGGCTCATGACGCTAATAATATTGGTTTAGAAAGTGCATCTTTTAGATTTTATCATGTATTAATATTTTTATATGTCAATAAAATTTTTTGATCTATATTAATAAATAAATTAATATAGAATGCAATAATTTGGATTAATTAACAATAAAAATTTAGTATCAACAATTGATCTTGATCTAAATTAACTTACAAAGAAAATTTTATGTCAACGAAAATATCTTGATGAACTCACTTGGGTAAGTATAAAAAACCCAGTGTTTTAATCAGGCTTCTGTTCCATGATAAGTAGGAAGAGTCATTTTCTGTTTAAATAGAGTAGGTAGAGATGTGGAGTTTCTGTGTGTAGCAATCCTGTATTTTCTCGCTCACGAAAGCATCATGATACCTTCATTCATGGACAAACCTTGCGATTCTCAGGCCCGTTCGCTCTCGAACGACAAAATCATGAGGACCCAACTTCAGTATATAAACCAGAAGTAACTTACTCTTCGAGGCATAGAAAAAAAAAATGGCCGCAAGGAAATGGGTATGTTTGTCTTGGGTGGTACTTTGCTTAGGAATCTGCTCTGCTAATGGAGTCCCCAATGTGGAAAAAGCTAAGAAAGATGGTATAGGGATAGGTGGATGGCTTGGAGGATCTTGGCCACCAGTTTCTGGCCAAGGCTCAGCAAGTGGTGCGACCAATGGTGCTGCTGGGGTTTCCGGAGAAATCGGTTGGAGTGGGTTGCCGGCTTTTGGAATTCCAGGTTTTACCATAGGGGGTGGAGGCGGGATTAGTTTTCCTGGTTTTGGCCCCGGGAATGGCGGCGGTGGTGGTGGACAACAGGGCGGACCAGGTGGTGCTGGTTGGGGGCCTGGATTCGGTAGCGGGCCCCCTGGTGCTCCTGGTGTTGGTATCGGTGTTGGGTATGGTGGTCATAATCCAGGAGGTGGTGCCAGCGGAAGCCCCGGTGGCTCAGGAGGTAATCCAGGAAATGGTGGTGGTGGGCCTGGTCCTTCTCCGCCTGCTGGTGGTGGTGATAATATTGTTTATCTCCCTCGTTGGGCTTTAGCCCAGTCTTTGTATTGCGCACCACTGAACTGTCCCAATGGTTCATGCGGTGCCATTGGTCTATATTTAGACTTCTTCAACGTCTTCGCACCAGGAACTGGTCAGAAATCAGGGAGCAGTTTCACAGAAAACACCAAACAGGACTCGGATAAAGAAAAACAAGATTAATCCAGAAAACTCATCAAGTTTATGTATTTACTATATAATTAACATAAAAAACTGTATGACAATAAGAGAAGGCATGCAGATTGCAGAGGAAATTAACTCAGTAAGGCCTCCTGAAATAGCTTTAGCTTGTTAGAACCTGGAACACTGGAAACCAAGCAGAAACATGAACTCTCTGTAACAGATGACTTTTCTTTATCTAACACAGTTGATGGTATTGTCCATGAGTTCTCACCGGCTGTGAAGTTCATGCGGTTTAGTCTCCGTCGGTCACCGTGGCTCCTGCCCAATTTGAAGAGCTGCCAGTGCGAGGAATGCTGTGGAGTCTGGCAAACAGGTCGACCTGGAAAATGACTCCAATCTGGCCATTGTCGTCTTCATGTGCAATGGCTCTAACCTTGTGAAGCGGATGATCGAAGCTCATTAGGCCACTCCAGTTCATAAATATACAGCCTATCAACATACCCACATCAAAATCACTCTTAGATTGTAACCAGGATGATTAATTGTCGTAAGCCAGTGTGTTTATGGTTCTTTTCTCTTATAAAAAGATTGAGCCTTCAACTTACCAGAAGGAAAAGGAGAGCAAGATTTTCTGCAAACGGTTCTGATAGTGCTAGGATTATCAGAGCAGACCAGAGAGCCATCCCCAGCCATTCCCCAGTTGAATTCCACGCTACCATCACGATCCTAATATCATCAACTGCTCATGTCAACATCAACTTTCTAACCCATTTCTTTCTGCCAACATCAAATTCTAACTAGTCTTTTGAATTGAATACTCAGATTCTGTCATTCAAATAGAATACTGGATCCTGTGTGATACTATGAATGGTGGCAAATGGCTACAACAAGGAAAGTGATACTCAAAGATTAACTTGTGAATGCAAGACAACACGTGATTTGAGTTTGAACTCACCCGGGCAGCGAAAAGGGTTCCAGATTTGGCATCAAAGAGGATGAATGCAAATTTTCCTTCAAGATCCTTGACGACTTGATCAGGTGGGTAAGGTGCTCGATCTCTTAAAACCTTATAAGCTTCAACAACAAGCATGGCCTCTCCTGCTTGTCTTGACAGGCCGTAATGTCTCCTAAGCTCACACATGTTCTGTAGAGTCCCGATGAATGTGCAGAAGATGTCGTCCAGGACAACCATGGACCTGATCATGCCATACCACATAAAACTATTCAGGGTAGCTCTAAGTAGTAGCCATTTTTGAAATTTTCAAAAACACAGAATATTATCTTGCTGTTTTACTTTTTCTCTCCCATCCCCCCTCCCAAACAGAAAGAAAAGAGCAAAAAGGAAAACTGGAAAACAAAGTTACTGGTTCAGGCCTTTTGCCAAAAAATACCCAATAACCCAGTTAAGTTTCTTTCTGTGGGGAAGCTGAATTTTCACAGATCTTCAAGCAAGCATGTAACACTCAAGAGTTTTCTTTACCCATTTCTCAGAGACCCACCATATTGCTTGCACCAGAGAGAAAACATGCACATGCATCACAGTATAAGCGGAAAGTGTACCAAGATAACCACGAGAATGAAACAGTAAGTTTGTTCAGTACCTTGGATGCAATGGACTTTCATCTTCATGAGAGAGAGCCATGAAGTTACCATCGGAGAGGTTGTAAAAGTTGGACTCCAGCCAAGAAGACTGGAAAAACCTAGCTATTTCTTCTCGAGTCTGCATGCCTTCTGGCACCATTGCCGGAACCCTCAGCTCCACTGGCGGGTTCCCTATTGCTTTCTCGAAAACTGCCAACATTTTTCAACAAAGCCAGAGTCTACAGAAAATGCTTGAGATCAACTGAGGATGGTTGCATGCTTGTCTCTCTTGTAGTTTAACAGGGGTAAAGGTAGTCGCTAGCGGACCAGAGGGTTTTGCGTGGAGGGTTGTGCGTGTGGCAGCTGATAGGGTTTGTTTTGGTTATACGTGTCGTGAACGCAGAAACAGGCGCATGCAGGGATACTGCCAAAAGTTTCTTGGTTTGTTCTTCAGGTTTGGCTTCACAAGCTAGATTGAGTTTCTCGGGAAAATCATTGGATTGTTCAAAAGAATTTCGAAAGATGAAACAGAGTGAGAAGTGGTCTCCATAGAACACAGGTTCCATCAACTTTGTATAATTGATATAGATAATAAGATAAATTTATTATACAGAAGGAATAAATTTGTCAGTGGCCAGACAGCTCCAGGGAGAATTTGACAAAATCATGGTACATAAGATAATTTTACCACCCAAGCTTCCATATGATTGTTATAAGAGTAAATTCTGGGCAAGAATCTAATATCATATACATGTTAGAAAGAAGAGGAAGACTTTAATTCAATAGTATAATTTTCCTAGGTTGAATACTCCAAATTCATCATCAGAAGTTGCAGAAAATCAAGTAGAATGAGAAAGAAAAAAATCATATTTATGTTGAAAAAATGCTACCCACAACAACTGATCTGTTCAAGAGAGATAATTTACTTGATATAAGCAACTGTACAGCCATAATTCACTGGACTTTCCTGTTCATATTTGGTGACACGAGGATGGTTTCTTAATATCTCAAGTGCACACTCCTTGACAACTCCGGTGCCCATCCCATGTACGACGAAGAGAACTGATTGTGAATGTCTCCCAGAGATTGCCATGTTGAGGTGGTGAGCAGCTTCTTCCAGTCGCATACCACGCAGATCCACGGTGTTCTTTGATGTCTGGACTGCTGGACCATAAGAAAGTTCCTCATCTTTGTTGTCCTTTGAATGAGTCTGGAACTTCCTGCTCCGCTGATATATATGATAATGACCATGTTCAGCAATGTAGGATTTAATTAGAACAAATATAAGTAAAGGAAAATGAGCAGCAATACCCTAAACACCAGCATGTACAAATTTGGCCAACTAAGACTGTACAGTTGCTATAGCATATATATACCGTGGCCTAGTGACTTGTTTAGATGACATAAAAAAAACCATCAGATCCCAAATTGGAAATGGAGAGGATCTCTGTTGTCCGGATGAAAAAGAGTGGAGTTATACACAGATTGTCTGTTCATGTTAGATTAATCTAGATTGCGCATGGTATACATATATATATATATATATATATATATATTTTGGATATAAGGACTAAAGTATGCATACCTCCTTTCTCAAACCAGGAACGGCAGAAGTTCCCCCATTACTTTGGCTACCAGGAACTGATCTAATGTCACTTTTCTTCACACGGACCTTTACTTTCCCGTATTGCACTAATATTGTCTCATTCTCAGGCACTTCAACTACAGTCACTAACTTATCTCTCAGTCCCTTTACACGGATTTGCTCTCCAGATTGGGGAACGTAGTTCATATCTGCTTCAGTGACAGATGAACTCTCCTTAGGACGGTGAGCTTTAACAATGGATGCAATTGCAGATTCTGATTTCCTAATCAGTGAAATATATTGATCAGGACTGGCAGTTTTCAGTTCATTCTCAAAGTCCTGCACCACAGATTCTATCTCAAACTTTGCAGCCTTTAGCTCTTGTTCGACCTGTTGAGTTTCGTTTGCCTTGAGAAGGCTGACCCGCCTTTCGAGATCTTTCGCCTCCTCGTGAATCTTCATCAATGAAAGAGGAAATGAGAATTTGAGAAGGGTCAAACAAGTTTAATAACATCAAAAATGAGAAAAGAGACAGTAAAATTATCTTAATTCAAAGAGTTTAACAGATATCTTGGATTCTTGCAATCCAGATAACCTTGGTACTCAGTGAGACATTAAAAAGATATATCTTCAACAAATTTGGATGCTCTAACTTTTCTAAATTCCGTCTAATTAAAATGACCACCAGGAGTTTAGAATTTCCCTGGATGTTAATAAAAGGTCAACTCATATTTTCTTGACGAAGAATCCCGAGACTTTGAAACAAAAGCAATAACAACACAAGAAGCAGGTCATGCAACAATTATCATGGCCAGATGATGGAGATGCACTCATGCACAGCCACTGCTGTGGCCACTGCCCATACACTCGGTTATAACTAATACATTAGAGCCAAGTCACATTGATACAACTAAATGGCCCGCTAATTTCACAGCAATGTAAGTCCATTTTGCTTGTTAAACAAAGGATTAAATTCATTTTTTATTGTTCGCAACCCTGCTGAAGCTGAGGATGGATTTTTATTTGCTAATCCTGATGCTGTGATGAACTTACAAGGAGAGAGCAGGAAAGAAAAAGAAGATCTATAAACATGTTTTCCTAGAGATAAAGATAAACTTCTAAATACCTCATTGTATAAATCCAAGATTTCTGCGTGAAGAGATGCAGCTCTCCAAGCCTGAACTTCCAGCTTATTTCTTTCCTCCATAAGGGACTCATATAGAAAGCCTCTGCGCTCATGCTGCTTTTCTGGTCTCAACTTCTCCACCCACTTCTCTGCACATTCAATTATATTCCTATCAAAACCAATTGATTTAGCAATACTCAATGCATTGGAATCACCGGCATGTCCCCAAAGTATACGAAAGGTAGGCTGGAAGGTTTCCAATGAAAATTCCATGGCGGCATTCTGGAATCGAGTGTCCTTCTCTTTAAGGCAACTTAAGTCGGAATAATGTGTGGTTACAACAGCCAAGTTAACATGATCTTTGAGATACTGCAAAATGCTGGCAGCAAGAGCTACACCTTCTGAAGGATCAGTGCCACTACAAATTTCATCAACAAGGATGAGTGATTCTTTAGAGGCCACCTCAAATATCTCACAAAGCCGTGATATGTGTCCACTAAAAGTAGAAAGATTTTGCTCCAGCGACTTCAAAGAAAAACCAGAGTCAGAATATAATGAATAAGCAAAAGAACCGAGAACTTACCTGCCATAGGCAAGATAAGCTGATACCTGATGATCCCCAATATCTGCTAGAACAAGATCAAACCAAGGAAGCCTTGGGTGTTTCTTAGCTGGCAAATACATGCCAGCCTTTGACATAAGAGATGCCAGTCCCAAAGTTTTCATGGAAGCAGTTTTCCCTCCTGCATTTGGTCCTGAGATCACAAGCACCCGAGTTCCACGATCAACTTTAATGTCTATGGGCACAGGAAAATCAGAAAACCCTTTTGATGAAGTTTCAGCGGTTACTATGCCATTTCCCTCATCCAGTTGTGGTGGATTCTCGGAATTGTGTGCAAGGACATCCGGCGAACTCAGACTGAACCCAAGGAGCAGGGGGTGTTGTATGCCTTCAAAATCCACTGATAAAGTGTGATTTGCCTCTGAGCTTAGAATTGGACAAACTGCATTCATCCACTGAGCATAAGCAGCTCTTGCAAAAGCTAAATCCACTTCCAAAATTCTATCCAACAAATACTTTATCCCTATTTCTGACTCAGCTATTTCTGCTGTAAGCAAGCTCAGAATGGTCATTTCCTCAACTTTCTCCATATTTGCGAGCCTCACTTCCATGTTGTTCAACTCCACTGCCTCTTTGGGCTCCAGGAAATACGTTGCACCAGAGCTACTAACGTTAAGAAGTACACCACCAGGAAGCAAATATTTGTGAGACGCCCTAATGCCAACACACAACCTAGACCTGCGCTTGGTTATCAGAGGTCTGTCAATGCCTCCAGCCTGAAAAATCTGAGTTGATACTTCCTTTAACAGAGAATCTAAGTTTTCCATGTTCCTCTTCCTTTCAGCCCTAATTATCTCCAATTCTTCACTAGCTCTGTCTAGGATTATTGAGAGATTGCAATCTATGCAAAATCCTATCTTTTGCTCCAACTGCATCTGGAAATTGCAACTTCGGAGTATTTCAAGTATGGTAGAGTACCTATTTGGATAGAATAAGATAGATGAGATCCTTTAGGACTTCCCCTCACTAAGGAATTTCAAGCATGCAGTTTCTTGTGAAAGAGAAGGGAAATAAGCATTACACTCTCTAAGCAACAGTAACTTTGACATGAATTTCTTTTCAGGCCCTTACTGAGACAAGACCCTCCATCATTATCATATCAACTACACCTCTCTCGAAATTACGTCAAGCACAAAGGACTACCTCTATCGAGATGCATCAGATATAATTACTTACACATGGCAGTCTTATCAAACTAAGGCTTCAGACATAAGATGCCTCCATAGAAAATTTTCCTATCTAATTGCTCACACATCTCAGGAATCCAATATAATTTAATCCAGCAAGAGAGTAAAAAACAACCAAATAAAGCCTCCTTTCATGATCAATTAAGCAAAACTTGGTCATTCTCCTTTTCTTGACCTCAGTTAACATGGAAAACTACAATGCATTTCCCACTCAGTCACTTTGCTTTTTTCCAGAATCAAACACAGAACACAATAAGATAAGAAAATTCTAAAGGAAAAGAAGAATATAAGCCTAACAGCCAATGACCATTAATAATCAAGCAAACCACTATACATGTACCTCTCTGCACTATCACCACACAAAGCTGCTGTCTCCTCCAGCTTCTCCCAGGCTGCCCTAGCAGCTATCAGCGTTCGCCGTACAGCACAGAGCTCTCTGACACTAAGCAGTTCTCCGGACACAGCGGAAACGACGATCCTTGACACGTCCTCTATCCCTGAAAGATTCAACGGCCTTGATTCCATCACCTCCATGACCGCCAGCGCCGCAGTCGTCTGATCAAGGAGCCTCTGACTCTCCTCCAGGGTTTCACCTATGGGGATTTGAGCGTTCTCCGTGACTGAGAGGCCCATGAAGGTCGAGGTGAATGGAGATAGCTGCTTGCAAAGCGAGCTCCATTCTAGGGTTTCCAAGGTTTCTGCTTGCAGGGTCTGGGCGAGTTGCAGTGAGCGTGAGTCGGTCGAATTGGTGAATGATAAGATGAGTTTGGGTCTGCGCTTTGGGGTTTTGAAGAAGAGTGTGCGGTGAAATGGAGGCTTTTGGATTTGGAGGGAGAAGAAGTGATTACAGAGTTGCATTTTTCAGGACATTATGGAGTGAGTGAACAAGCTTCGGTTCACCATTTTGAATTTCAGTTTCTCTGTTTCAATCTCTCAAACTGATGGCCCCACAGGCGGTGACGTGGCAGTCTGACGATAGCACCATCAGCATCTTGTACCATGCCCTTGATCTGGTCACAAAATCGGGAAGAGAACTGTTTTAATTTAAGGGCAGAAAATTAAAAGGTTACTTATCCCAAAGACATGTAAATTTTATTCACAATTTCAAATTGAAATTAAAAAAATTACATACTTAAAAATATTTTTTATTTTTATATAAAATTATTATTAAATAAATTTTATAAGTAATTTACAAATATATGAAATAATAATTTATAAATATATATATATATATCAAAGAAAAAAATTTATTACCTTAACATAAAAAATATTATTATTTAGTTATACTTCTTAATCAATATATTTTATTAAAAAATTATGTCAATGAAGTGTTGCAGTAATATATATATTACTTTATGCAATAAAAACATAATGATGAAATTGACAAATCCATCAATGGAAGTCACTCCGTTGAACAAAATTTAAAAATAAATATTTTTAATTGATGGATATTTTTTAGATTTTAAATTAAGAATTCATACAAAGTATAAATTGTCATGATGTAATTAAACATTGATTCAACGCAGAAAGATTTATTTATATTAAACTATTTACAAATTGAGCTCTCTGAAAATGTGTAAATATTATTTCAAAGTATTTAATTTTAAAAATTACCTAATTAAATAATCTTCCTTATTCATGTTCCATATGAGCTCCACACAGTTCGGCGTTTCTATTGATATGGGTATTTCATCTTCTACTGATTAAAACTATTGATGGTGTCAAATTATAAATCACCAAAGGCTGATTTATTCTTGCAGAAACTGTATTATATTATGTATATCCGCTGGCTTCTCCAGCAAACACAATGGAGATGTTCAATACACAGTGCAGCTGTTCGATTTTTCTGAGTAGGATCTTCTTACACTGCTTGAAACAGACAGAAACCTGGTTTAGATAATAAGACACAGGTCAGAAAAATGAGCAGACCAATACTAAATGAAAGTCTAACATTCAAAAAATATTGGAGTAATTAGAGATTACTTGAGAGAGAGTGTACACATTCAGTCTATTTATTTTGCCAGGATTGGAGTGGCACAAGCAGCAGGAGCATGGTTACCATCCTTAAAGACAAGGTTTCCTCGGACAAAAGTTGCTAGAACTTTTCCAGAAAGTTTCTTTCCCAGGTAAGCTGAGATGCTCTGTTGACAAGTCGATGAACACATGAGAAGGGTGAAGTAAGTCTGAAGATTCAGACAATGTAAACACATTACAGAAGTTCAGGGAAAGAAAAATGATTTTCCCCGACATCACAAACACAATATATACTATGCTCAAAGTCGTCCACACAGGATCTAGCTTCCGTTAGGTATTGTTCGCTTTTTAAGGAAAAAAAATTGTCAAATTAAAAGATGTACCAAAACTTATATTAGAAGTGTATATCTAATACGGAATGGATAAGATGTAACATTCATATTTGTTTAAAATTGCAACAAAGATAATATTAAGAATGCTCTAACCTAGAAGATGAGAGATGAGACGTGGTATACTTACAGGGTGTTTGAAATAAATAGGATGGTCATCATCAAGGTCAAACTCCAAATCAGGGTCCCATACCACCAGATCTGCGAGATTTCCAACTGCAATGGTTCCCTGCAAAATGTTCATTGGATTTGTGTAAAACTAAGTGATGAAAAATGAATCTTAGTTGATGTGTAGACTGATGAGGAGTGGGAGACATGAAAGTTTATGCATCACCTTTGAATGTTGTCCAGCAAGCTTGGCAGGCCTCTCACTCCACCATAAGGCCAACTGCTCCAAAGTCATTCCATATTTCCGCCCATATGACCAGGTGACAGGAAGAACAAACTGAACATTTTCTCAGAAAAAGGTCATGAGTTTTCTGAAACAAAAGATGCAAATAAATATAGGAAGCAAAATATCTATGCCATTGAAACCATGAACAATAGTACAATGTTGGCCACCTGGAGGATAAGTAGATTTATCACTTGTTATAGATGTTTTAGAGAAATGTAGCTCCAGTAGTTCCGTCTTTGTTATCACTTTCCTTTCTCTCAATCTTCCTTCTCCTCTTTATAGTCTCTCCCCCATCATTACTACTCACCTTTGTCAGGTTCCCATGCTTCTTCCTTGCTTCCTTGCTTCCTTGTGTTTTTTTCCCTCCCCTGGTACCCCTTATCCCAACTTCATTCTTCTGCATTACTACTTCTTATCCTTGTTCGGACGTGGACTAGCCACAGGCAATTTGAGCTTTTTTGGTAGACAGGATCAAGTCAACCGTTTGTTTGGGCTTCGCTTGACAAATTGAGTCTCGAGCATAAGGCACATGATCTGCATTAGATACTCTCACCCAACATTTTTTCTCCTTTTTCAAGGTGATTTTGGAGACCGAAGAGTGCCAAAATTTCTTGGTTAGGGGCGTTTGTCCGAGCATTACTTGCGCTGTTACTGGGTGAGTTTTGGGGACATGTTGGAGCAGTTCGAGGCAAGGCTGTTGTTGACACTGCCTAAGCGTTAAGGCTTTTCATGCCTTGTGCCTCGTGCACATCAAATTGGATCTTTTCATTTTTTGCTGCTCCTTTAGACTTTTAAGTCACATATTATCCACCGCCCACGTATCCTTTACCGTGGACATGCGGTTTTGAAAGGAACGTCCCTCCAAATTTCCTTTTACTCCATTTGCTCCCTTCATCTAAACACTTCTTCCTCTTAGACTTCATGCTTCAGCTTTCTCTTTGCTCACATCGCTTCCATCATTTCCTGATAGGTCCTCCTTCATCCTCGAGTTTTATTTTACAATGGCAAGCTCTAATGAAGTTGTCTCGTGTCTTAGCTCTAGCACTAAGGAGGTTAAGAAGTTGTCCCTCGTCATGATCCTTCCATTTCCTTGCGAAATTCATCACGTTTATCTTGTCATCCAATGGGTTAAAGTTTTATAGACAAAAATTCAGCATACCAATGATGTAGTCACCCATCCTCTTCGAGAGGAGGACCGAGCTTGTATTCCAAAAGATGATATGCTATCTTTTTACGAAGACATACTTATCGTTGGTTTACATTTTCTTACTCACCCATTTATGTGGCGGATGTCTCGTACTTATGGGATGTCCTCTACTCAATTAGTTCTTAATTCTTGACGCATTATCATCAGCTTCCTTTTGTTAATGATACAACTTTTCATCCCTTTTTTCGAACTTTTACATGCTACGTAATCATTTTAGTAGAGTCGATAGGTACTACCTTTGTTTTCGAAGTGATCATACCCTCTTTATAAAGCTTTCTATTGTTAAGTATTAAAAAACTCAATGTTTTTACATAACTTTGGCCAGTCTGAATGCTATGCTTATCCCTTGAAGGTTCTCCTACATGGGGATAAGCAACTTCCTTTATTATTAGGTGAGATCCAAGATATCTATGCAAAGTTGACGTCCCCTCAATGGCAGCTAGTGAACCTTCTCTAGCTCATCACCGATGATAGTGTGCGGTCGGTTGTCCCACATGCATGTTCGGTAGTCAGGGGTTTACAAGGCACTTCTCTGTCCCTGTATCCTCAAGTCTAGGAAGAGAAGGGCAGTGGTCGAATCCATATTACTATTTTGGGTTCTTCATTTCGTTGGGGAAAATGGGCAATCTCTAGAGCCTAGAAGATCGCCAAGTGCACTTGCTACGGTCGAGTTCAGGGGTATGTGTCCACTCCTCTATTGTCTTCTGTTTTTTGTCGTTGATGCTCACCTATTTTCCTCCATTGGTAGTTGGTTCCTTGCTCGAGTTCTACGACATGATGGTCCATAATGCTCCTTTAGTGGAAGATGTTGCTACTCTTTAAGACTGTTTATTCACATCCAAGCATCCGTCCATGAGTGCCAGTTTGAAGAGTGTTATCAAGACTTCTACCAAATACCACAAGTTGACGGAAAGGGCCTTTTCTTCTATAATCAACCAAGTTATAATCGAGTGCGAAGACCCCCTTAACTGGTCAACCAACAGAGCCCTTAACCTAGAACACAGAGAGTCCTCGAGCGGACCATCTCTTGGTCTTCTGAATGAGAGGTTCTGTCTCCCTCGCATGGAATCATTTGAGAAGGTGTATATGTCTACTCGTGGAATGTGCACCCCTTTAATTCAGCACTCAACACCAACACAACCACTTTGTGAAGATGCCACAATCAGACTTTATCAATGTGTGTGTTTCATCCAAGACTTTGATAGGTACTCTCACAATCCCTTGTCCTGCAAATTTTTTTATTATTTTTTATCGTATTTTATTTTTTTAATTTCTTCAATATTTCTCATAAAACCAATACCTCATTAGTATAATGGCATTTTCTAATATCATACCATTACAAAGACCAAATGATGAAAGTGAGAACAAGAAAAAGCACATCATTGTCTCTTCACTTCTTTGTTATCATGTTTCGATGATAGACACATAGTTCTTGTAATTCTTTCTCCATTGTCACATCCCTTTCTGTCAGATCTCATTCTCCTTTTTATCACTTCATCCAATGAGTTAAAGTTTTATGGACGAAAGTTCAACATACCCAATGACATAGCCACCCATCTTCCCCAAGAGGAGGATCAGGCTTGTGTTCCAAGAGATGAGATGCTATCTTTTTACGAAGACGGATTTTTCGTTGGTCTATGTTTTCTTACTCATCATTTACGCAACAGATGTGTCGTACTTATGGCATGTCCTCTACTCAATTAATTCCTAATTCTTGGTGCACTATCATCAGCTTCTTTTTACTAATGATACAACTAAGGGTTTTTTATTTTTTTATCCTTTTTTTTGAACTTTTACGTGCTACGCAATCATTTTAGTGGAATCGGGTCATACTACCTTTGTTTCCGAAGCGATCATACCCTCTTTATAGAGCTTTCAATTGTTAAGAATTAAAAAACTCAATATTTTTATGTATCTTAGGCCAGTCTGGACGATATGTTCATCTCTTAGAAGTTCCCCCACATAGGGATAAGCAAACTCCTTTATTACTAGGTGAGATCTAGGATATCTATGCAAGGTTGACGTCCTCGCAACGGCAATTAGTGAATCCATGTTACTATTTTGGGTTCTTCATTTCATGGGAGAAGTGGGCAATCTCCAGAACGTAGAAGATCACCAAGTGCACCTGCTGTGATTGAGTCCAGGGGTATGTGTCCACTCCCCTATTGCCTTTTTTTTTTTTTTCGCTGATACTCACCTGTTTTCCTCCATTAATAATCGGTTCCTTGCTTGAATCCGACGACATAATGGTCCAGAATGCTCCTTTTGTGGAGGATGTTGCTACTCTTTGAGACTCTTTGTTCGCACTCAAACATCCATCCATGAGTGTTAGTTTGAAGAATGTTGTCAAGGCTCTTATCAAATACCACAAGTTGACAGAAAGGGCCTCTTCTTTTGTAATCAACTAAGTTGTAATCGAGTGCGAAGACTCCTTCAACTGGTCAACCAACAGAGCCCTCAACCTAGAACACAAAGAGTCCTTGAGCGGTCCATCTCTCGATCTTCTGAATGAGAGGTTCTGTCTCCCTCACATGGAACCATCCGAGACGGTGTATATGTCTATTCGTGGATATGCACCCCTCTAATTCAGCACTCAGTACTAATATTACCACTTTGCAAAGATACCGCGATCAGACTTTGTCATTGCATGTGTTTCATCTGAGGCATTGGTAAGTACTCTCGTAATCTCTTATCTTGTAAATTTTTTTATTATTATTTTTTCTCTCATTTTATTTTAGTTTCTTTAATATTTCTCATAAAATCAATGTCTCATTAGGACAATGACATTTTCTAATACCATATAACTAAAAAAAACAAATGATGAAGGTGAAAACAAGAAAAAGTAGGTGGTGGTGCGTGGAACTGGTTAGGTAGTATTCTCGAATTATTTGAAAGTTCCCCGTATGAAGTTTACGCTGTATTACCCGTAACTTTTTTCTCTTCATTTCTTTGTTACCATATTTCTATGATAGACAAGTAATTCTTATAGTTCTTTCTCTGTTGTCACATCCCTTTCTCTCAGACTTCCTTCTCCTTTTTATATTGCCTCCCCTCGACATTACTACTTTCTACCTATTTTTGTCAAGTTCTCATGCTTCTTCCTCCTTGCATACTCCATCCCTCCTTTCCTGGCCCTGTCTCATTTTTGTTCTTCTATGTTACTTCACCACCTGTCCTTTGATCCTTGTTCGAACTTGAGCAGACTAGTGGCAATTTAGGTTTTCTTGATGGCTGGGATTAGATCAACAATTTGTTTGGGCTTCGCCTAAGTAGTTCAAGCCTTGAGCATGGGCTCATGATCTGCATCAGGTTCCCTTACTCAACATCTCCTTCCCATTTTTCAAAGGATTTCAAGGATTAAAGAGCGTCGAAATTCCTTAATTAAGGGTGTTTGTTCGAGCACTACTTGCACAGTTGTTAAGTTTCAAGGACATGTAAGAGCAATCCGAAGCGAGCTTGTTATCGACACCATCTAAAGGCCTATTCAAGATTTCACGTTGGCGCATACTTTGACGATTCTCATCCTTCATACCATGTACGCATCAAATTGGGCCTTTTTATTTTTTATCACCTATTGGTGTTTTTAAATCACACACTGCCTGCCGTCCACGTGTCCACGTATCCTTCACCTTAGACATACGATAGTACAATATTGACTATATGAAGGATAAGTAGATTTATAAGAAATTGATGTTTGCACTATCAAAAGCATATTTACTCAAAAAAATCAATGGCCAGAAGTCAACCTCCGGCAATGCCTTTTGCTATCCTCCTATTGTTCCTATTTGTTTACTTAGTAACATGTTAAATTTTTTAGTGGACCAGAATGTCTATAAATACTTGGTTGTATTAAGGTGTTAAAATTAGCTTTTCCAATACTAGGTTAGATGAACTACCAACCTGCAAAGATGATATGCCTCCCCAAGCCCTCAAAAAGTTCCCATCATGAAGGAGTTTAAGTTCTGGCTCTGTTGGTGAATGATCAGAGCTTAGCATATCAATGTGTCCTTCCTGTAACAAAATTAATATCAATTAAAACGAACAATAGGAGAAACTGAACATAACGGCATCTTACAACTATCAATACCATCTTACAACTATCAATACCATCATAGCCTCCCATAATTTCTCTTTGTTGGCTGAATGGCGAATGGGTGGAGCACACTTAAAGCGAGTATCTCCATCAGGAATCTCTTCGGCTGAGAAAGCTAAGTAATGGGGGCAGGTTTCAACTGTCAGGCTGTCACCATTGCTCTTTGCTTCCTGCGCAGCAAACCACATATATGAGTAATTGATCATATCAATGAAAGATTTACAAATGGAAAAGCCCACCACGATGGACTGGGCATATGACCAGAAAATGGACTGGGCATGGACATTAATTCATGATGATAGTTTATATATTCAAAGCCCATACTACCTAGAAAGAGGTTTTATAAGATACCTTTATGAGATCTAACGAAGACCCAGCATCAGACAAATGAACGACATGAAGATGAGCTCCTTCTGCAGGGCCACCAGTCCTTGTATCCTTTGTTACTGACACAAGTTCTTTAATAGCTGCCTGCTCCCTGCTTGATGAATACAAGAGAGTCTTAATCAGGTCAATCATTAACATGGCAGATATCAAACTGATCAAAGAAACAAGATAGCTTAATGTGGAAATGCCACAACGGATCTGTTCTTAGTAATGATGTTCAATTGCAAACGATACCTGCCAATTGTTTTTCTTGTCGAGTATTATCTAACAAAATGAAATATTTTAAAATTACATATCCTTGCCAAATTCCTACATGTCAACCCAGCTCATCGCCAACCCATGCAAATCAAGGCTAAGCCAGCTTGAATCCATAGTTCGACGCTTTAAATTAAACAATCATTTTATTCTATAGTACATGAACAGATGAAGGCAAACTAGAAAAACTTACAAATTCATAAAACACCTCCCCTTCCTCTTTTGCCAAAAAAATTAAATTTCCAAGAAAGTCAGAACTGGGGAGTGAGCATACATTTCTGAACTTCTTGGAAATTGAAGAAAGCAAAGCTAATTTATAAGCTCAAGAATTCTCCTTGTACAGTGGCAGCTCTACCTAACAGCAAAATACTGATGTACGAGAGATTCCAGGACACATCAACCCTCATATAAGAGGTGACATGCACAAGGATCTTCTAAGCACATAATAGGTGGGAATTCGCCTAAATGATGTGTTACCATGGTAGCATATAAGTAAATATTATCGTTCAGGTCAGAAGGAAGTATCAACCCAACACTGTAGACAAATAAGGCATGGACTTTTTGACAATGAATCTTACCAGCGAATAATTATTTTATCCCGATATAAGTAATCAACGGATAAAGAATCTCACCATGAAGGTGGCCTCGTCTTAAGATAGGTTAAATACGATCGAGGACTATCTTTATCATCTTCAACTTCTGAGTCTTGTTGAATCTCTGCATGTACAAGTAATGGTCTTCTGTATTTTGCCAATACAGAGAGACCTTTCTGCAGAAGCAAGATTATGAACTTCAGCTACTAACACCACTACATAGGAATTGCAAAAATAACTTGGCTCAGTATAAAGCCTGCTTTATCATAAGTCAATATCATATGGAACATTAATGTGTCACACTGTAGGTTGTGACTAATTTAAACATAGTAACTATACAAGATAGAAAGAGAAAAATATTTCACAAGAAATGTCAAAATCTTGTCAACAAACTAACCTTTATATGACTGATATTAGTCATAGGGAAGTCATTGATACCTGAAGGACACATAAAAGACTACAAACCAATAAAAAGGGAAACTGTAAGGTAAGATTGCAAACAGTAAATGGTCGTAAAAAACATGCATTTGATTTAAAGAGCTTCAGCATAGGTTCTCAGTAAACTTAAAAAAAAAAAAAACATTTTATGGTCAGGGTTCTGTATGCATATAAACCAAGTCTTCTGCAATCCATATCCAATGTACACGCCCATAGAAAGGTTTTCAGAAGCTGAACTTTGCTTAGGCTAATGGCAACTAAAATGTAAATGTTGTCAAGATTGTTCTGATAATAGTATTGATGTCAAATAATCCTCACCAGAATGCACAAACACAGATGACAAGCATCAAAACATGTTTAAGGCATGGAAACTCTGTTATTGAAATAAGGTATGATTAAACATCAAATTAGTCTGAACTTGTTACCTTCAAACCAAGAGCACCAGCATCTAAGAGAGCTTCCAGAGCAGTTGCATTAAATGCATTTTCAGGAACAAGACCTCCCCAAAAACCTGGTAAAAGCATAGTTTAGAATAAGTCCTTCAAACATGCATATATTGAGGTATAGTTTCATGAACATACCAACATCAACATATATTCTTTTTCTGGCCGCCTCAACCTGCAACAAAATTTGTGAAAAATATCAGAAAGGGCTCTACCTAGTCAGATATGTTTATGTGCACTAACAAGGGAAACCTATGAAGGAGGAAATAAGCAAGCTCCTGCCCTGTAGAAAACGAAATTTTGACAAGGTCATACAGCTTTAAATGGTCAACAACTGTTTTCCTTACCTTAAGCCTCAAATTTTCAGGAGTAACAGTTGAAGGGAAACTGTTTAGGGGCATATCCATTAATGTAGTGATTCCACCTGTGGACATACAGCAAGGTCAAATAGTTAGGGTATGCAAATAGAAGGAAACAAATAGGCCTATAAGACCACGAAAATTCGCGGCAGCAAGATATCATACCATTTGATCGTACAAGAAGATCATCGACCATAGAGGAAAAAAACAAGGAAAACTGTAAAATATGAGTTCTGATGCACAAGAATTCTCTGAGTAAATCGTATAAAACCCTTTTATATATTGCCTAAAGGTTCTCAAGAAGCAGAGATCACATTAGAAAAGCTTGTAAATTGTTCTTAATGAATCAAGAACCATTGTGTTTATTGACGCCAGGATATTCCCTTAGTCCTGATTTTTTTTAAAAAAAAAAATATCTTCAGGACATGAGTAATATAAAGGAAAAGGAACATACCAGCGGCAGCTGCTCTTGTCCCAGAAGGAAATCCTTCCCATTCAGTTCTCCCTGGATCATCAAGATGAGCATGCCTATATGGACACATGAAATCCAGAGTTACAATTCTTCGAGCATGTCTAGTATCCATCTGTTAATGGTCCCTACTATTTTTTCTCAAATTTACTTTTTGCTCCCAAATAATTTCTCAGGGATACCATGATAAATAATAAGGCAATCAGATTCCCATATCTTACACATCAATCAAGCCAGGCATGACTACAGCTTCTCCATAGTCAATTACTTGTCCCCTATTTGACTTCCCTTGCCAATTCTCTTCCTTAACTATGGATATGATATTCCCTCCCTTAATCTCCACTGTTCATTTACACAATGAAACAAATTAATTAGCTAGTACTCAGCAAAAATCTGATTATACATATTAGTTTGAGACGCCAAGATAGAAAATGACCATCAAATCTACTCACGCTGTAAAACCAATATCTCTGAGAGGCTTGACGAAATGTGTTGATTTTAAAAGTACAATTATACAACAGGACAAAATGATAATCAAAGGGCACATGATAAAACAAGACAAAAAGTTAGTTAGGAGGTCAAAACAATTATATTAAACCACTTCATTTCATCTTGAAAGACTAAAATCCATAAGTAATTGTGAAACACACCTGCACCAGAAATGATCCTGTGGGGTATCACAATGTGCTTGCTGGTTATCCAGTAATGGTTGTAAGGAAGAAGACTGCACTCAGACAGAGATGGCTGCAACAGACAAGTTAATTCTGTCAACCAATCACTGATATTCGAGTAAATCTCCAAGTACGCCTTCATTTTGCAGACACAGAAGCAGAATAATTTGATATCAATAATACAGTCAAAATTTACACACATGCATGCATATATACATGCATACAGATAGACAGACATACATACACACACACACACACATATATATATATATGTGTGTGTGTGTGTGTGTATGTATGTATATATATATACATGCATGCATAGATACATACATACAGATATATATATATACATACATACATACATACATACATACATACAGATATATATATATATACATACATACAAACAGATATAAAACCAGAGACCTCTAGGTAATTTCTGGCTTAAACCGGCTTTCTTGATGAGGCCATTTCTGTCCCCAAACAAGCAACCTGGAAATCGCTTATAGGAAAAAAAGCTGTAAGACCATAATATCATTCCCTTTATGCTTTTTGCTCTGGGTTTTGCGCATAACCATGACATATTCACACATATATGCAAATAACATCACGTATACAGCCACATGCTTGTCATACCTTGGATAAGCCCTGAAAGTAGAACGAGAAGAGAAATGAAGCCAGCACTGTTAGCAGCGGTAAGAGCCTCCAGTGCAGATTCTTCTCCATTCTTCTCTCTCTCACTCACTCACAGGCACTTACTCTCTCTCTCCCTCCCTCCCTCTCTCTATCTCTATCTCTCTCTCTCTCTCCCCTCCCTCCTTTGAAATGGGACTCACACTACTCAGGAACCATTGGTTGGGCTATGCGTGACGCCACTAACGTGCTGACAGTGACAGGAAGTCGTGCCTTCTGATTGGTCCAAGCTGTCACTGCGGGTGATGCATGATCCTGCTTGGAGAATATTTATCTCACCACTAATGAGAATCCACCACGTGTGCAGTAGGTCCATTTTATGTCAAGTCGGGTTACAGATCCAGAGGCCCCAGTCGTTGGCCGAACCCGTCTATCACCCCGAATTGGAATAAAATTGAATTTAGACGGATCGATTAAAGAATCACCTAGAAACTGACAACTAGGGGAATCCTCAATTTTCTAAAAAACATGTCACGTGATTGGAGTGGAATCCAAATTTAATTCCATTTTAATTAATTTAGATTGAATGGTTGATAAAAATGGAATCTGCACGGTTGGATCTCGAAAGATTCCAGCCGCCCTAGCTTTAGCAGTCTTTTCAGAGGCCCACTAGCCCCACCACTTTATTCGGGATGAAATAGTAATTAGAAAGATAATATATAGTAAATCACGATTTTCTCCTTTAGTTTGGAGCATAAGGATAGGAATTGTAATTCTTAATTTGGAAAATGGATTCTCACGTCAGTAAATTTATATGATGATTATTACTTTTTATCAAGAATTTCTATTGATATAATTCGCGTTAATTTTTTTATAAAAATTAAAAATAATTTATAATTATCATTTAATAAAATTAAAAAATAAATATTATGACACATGTCAATATTTATTTAAAATGTGAAATAAGTTAATAGTTGATTTATGTCATTTTTCAAAAGATGGGTGCACGAAAATCAAATAAAATAATTTAATTATTTTTTAAAATTATAAAATTATATTAAAAATTAATATAAATCAAATTGAAATCATAATTTAATAAAAGGATACATTTGTTTTAACTTATGTGGCTGCATCCCGATTATGAATGTTTTAGTAGTCTTCGTATTCCAATAAACATATCCTCAAAAAAATATTCCAGTGGACATGTTTAGTCTGTGACATTGAATTATTTTAATTGCGCCACCAAATAAGTTGTTCCCATATTTTAAAATAATATAATTAATTATTGATTCAAAATAAGACAAACTTTAATATTTAGTTTTAACCTAAGGTCACTTGGAAGAAATAAATAAGTTAGATTTCAACTATGTTTTTTAAGTTTAGAGGATTTGAATGAAATGGCTAGATAGTGGGAAGAATACATTAATTAAATAATTACAAGTTGGCCGACCAAGAGTTTAGAACGAACCATGAGCAAAAGATTTAAAGCATAAAAAAGAAAAATAAAAACAAACAGGTCAATAGAAAAACGTAAATATGAAAAATAATGTTATTATTAAATTAAAAGTTATATAATAAGTTTGGTTTATTTTGTACAGTAATTCGTTATATGTAGTTTTTTGTGCAATTAAAGCTAGTTCATATCATTGCTGGGTATAACTTTTTTTAAATAAAGTATTTTATTAATCTTCATCATAGTAATTATTTTATTTATTTCCTCTTAATATATCTAAATAATTAAAAACTCAAAAAAAAATTTACACAAAATAAAAGAGTAAAGGTAAAAAAAATATCAATAATGCATATATTTAAAATTTAAATTTAATTGAAGCATTTATAGCTGAAATGTTTTAATCCAGCTCAATTTGGACATTTAATTTAAATAATTATAAAAAATTATAATATTTTTAATTATTTATTTAAATAATTTAAATAAATTTTACAACATATTTTAAATATATGTTTCATGTTTGAATAATTTTTTACTTATGAACTATTTTTATATTTTTTAAAATTTTAATATCTTAAAATTTTTAAAATAAATTTTGCTCTCTAAAATATTCTAAATTTTTATAACAATAGTTTAAATATTTTGTATATTCATAAAAATTTTAAATTAAAATTTATCATATAAGATCTTTAAGTTAAATATTTTTAATTTTTAAAAATTTTTAAGAAATTTTAAAGTAGACAAAATTAAAACATTTAAGGTATAGTTATCTTAATTGATATTTCAAAGTTTAAGTTAAAAAATACTTATGGTTTGTTTTCATATTACTCAAATTAAACTTATATATAAAAATTTATTAATTTCACCTTAAGAGGAAATTCAAATTACTTAAAAAGAGGTGATAAAGTGTTTATTTACAATTTAGTAATATCATTTTATGATGATTTTAAAACACTTCCTTGATTAGATCACTGTCTTTAAAAAGACAAAAAGAGGTGATCTAAAATTCTAGGAGATCTTTTAAAAAATCATAAATATTTTAAACATTTTTTATTACTTTCTTTGACTTTATTAGAAATTTAAACTGATTATTATATTTTAAATTTTAAATAGTTTTATTTTTTAAATTTCAAATAACAGTATTTTAATGTTTTATTTTATTTATTTAAAATTTAATAAAAATGTTAATATATAAAATAAATAAACTTAAAAAAAAGCATTTACTACATAATACATTTATACAAGAGATATGATTTTTTAATACTTATGTCATTTTTAATACAACAGTAAAACAATAATTTAGTGTTGAAAATCTCTAAAATGATTTTAAAAAATAAAAAATAAACATTGTTCCGCAATTTGGTATAGCTGCCTTGCATCAAATGTACTTTTAAAAAAATTATATATTTATTTTTTAAGTTTTTAAATTAAATGTATATTTAATAAATATATCATATTATTAAGAAAAAATTATACCATTGAGAATATTTCATCAAAATTTTTAAAACAATACTAATATTTAGTATATAATTTTATTTTATTTAAATAAACAATAATAATTTATGTAAATAATAATATTATTATATATAATATTAAAATTATTATTTTAAAATATATAATAATATATAATAATTTATAATTTATAATACAATTTAAATTTATTTCAATTGATAGCATGGTGTAATAAACATAATAACATATTAAAAATTATAATATAAATTAAAAGTATAATATTAATTAAATTAAAATACTCCAATAATAATAAATTGAATCTAAAAAATTATTTAAAATATGAGAAAGTCACCTCCACTTTCTCTTATACTATCAAAATATTAATCAAAAGTATTAGATGATCCATTCTTTTCTTCAAATTATTGATCTCCACCTCATTTTGTATAAATTTTTATAAAAAAATTATATAAAAAATATTTTTATAAAGTTAAATTGATAAAATTAATTTTAAAAATTTTTTAAAAATTTAATTTATTTAAAATAAATAAATTAAAATTTTAAAATTATATTAATTAATTAATTAATATTTACAAATATTTTTATTAATAATTATTATTTATATTATTAAAATAATATTATAATATTAATTTGATGTAAATAATTAAAAATAAAATAAATATTTTAATTTTTTAATTTTTTTAACATCAAATTAGTGTTAAATTTGGTATATAAATTTGAAGATGACTTTAGAAGTCCATCGGTCCGAACCTTGGTGACCAACCGGTCCGAACCTAGAATTCCGACCTGAACCAGACCAAACCGTAGTAGTAAAATGACGAAAGTACCCTTAGTAAACGGCTCTGCCTCCTCTTCCGTATTTAAGTCTCCTTTCACTGTTCAAGAAACCCCGTTGACAGGCGGAGGGAGAGATAGAGGAAGAGGAGAGAGATGATACCACAGCAATGGGTGTCCCCATGCGGAAAGCAATGCACCCAGAAATACGCCACTCTTATCCAGATTCCGTGTAAGCTTCTTATTTTATTTTATCTCTTTATTATCTTTTTTTTTTTCTTTGGTGTCCCTTAAAATATGAATTACAGGTTTTAAAGATTTGTAATGTCATAAAATCTTGCTGATCAACATGACTCGTAGCAGTTGCTTTCTCGTTTTCAGCATACAGCTTCTCATGATTCATTCTGTTGCCGGCACTACTTAACTTTGAGAATGCTTAAACGTTTGCAATGATACTTCTCAGGAGTGCATGTATGGACATGGTTGATTGTGGATTACTTATTGATTCTTTCTTATTTCCCTTACCGTTTATATGTTGCAAATCTGTTTAGGTTTAATGTTGCATTGTTCGTGGATATGAATCATGTCTTAGGCAGGTCTGGGCTGATCTTTAATTGGTTTTGGATAATTGGGACAGGATGCATTAATGAGCAGATAATTCTTGCTTACTATGAAAATGGGAAAGAAATTGCAGATACAAAGTTAGATTTTATCTGTTTATAATGACAATTTGTGAGCTACGAAATGAAGGTAAACTTTACTCTTCTTGTGGCCTCCTTTCTCAAGGGCTGAAGCTACATGTTCTCCACATGTTTGAGGAAAGATCACTCTGCATCGATGAACACTCATTTTGTGAACATTCGCTCCCTTGTGATGACATATCCTTTGATAAAGAGGATCCTTCACTGTTCCTAAAGTTGAAGAGTATTTCGTCCGGAGTATGGTGGGTTTAGCCGTTAAATGGCCTAAGATTTTACTGTAAACACGGTGATGCTTATAGTGAATTATGCGGTTATAAAGTAAGTTTAAGTCTACTATACCAGCAAGCTTTAAGTACTAGGCCTCTGTGGAGTGAATTAGAATACATAGATCTTGTAATTTGTGGTCATAAATAGAAAGTGTATGTATCTTCTTTTTGATTGTTCCGTTCTTCATCTTGATTGTTTCTGGATTATAACGAGGATGGTATTTTTTCAGGGAGAGTATTTTGCAAGAAAGGATGCAACTCTGGTGGAGACACTTTCGAAGAATGTAAGCATTTCCCTTTTACTTTCACTTTCCTTGTCGTAATTAGCACAGGATCATGTGAAAAGCCAATATTCTACAAAGGATCTTCTGTGGAGACCTTGTTTGTAATCTGGAATCCAATTTTTTGTATAAGTTAAAAATATCTTTCATTTGTTAATATTACTGGATCTGCAGGTTTGGGTGAGTGTGATGAGATATGCTATAAGGATCCTGTACTGAAGGACCGTAACTGGAGTGCTTATATAGACCGTTCTCCAGGAGCTGCCTCTTACTCGGAGGTAATTATGCTTTAGATAATACCCTTTCATGCTTCAGTGTCTTAATGGACTTTAGTGCCTGGATCTTTGGCCAGCTGAATGGTTACCATTTTTGGTCATCTTTTCCTTGGAAAACTTATTAAATGCAGCCAGTAATGGCAGTTAAGTTAGTTTCCAGGCAGAAATATCTCTCGAAATCAGATACCTTAGTGTCACAGGGCCTGAAATTCAGCCCGGATGATTACCTCCAGCTGCTGTATGACTTGGGAATAGGCAGCATGAGCATCACAAAATAACTCGTTTGCTCTGATATCTCTTCCATAAACACAAATCCTTTATGGATTTTGATTATGTGTTTCGTTGTTGATGGAGTCCTGGAGGGTGAATGAAACCCAACTAATGCAGAAGTTGTTTGCATAAAACAGCTCCATTATATCCATATTGACCCGATATATCACTTCATTTCAGATCTAGATTTAGGAAGGAACCTGTTAAATTTATAACGGAATGGAACTGACTATAGAAACTGACTAGTATTTGATGTTGTAACATGTATGGTCCGGATTGAAGGTGTCTTTGGTAATATTTAGTCCTGAGACTTGAAGATGTATTAATTTTACTAACTTGTGGTACTAATCGTTCCGAGTTCAGGAATGTTTTCTTGCATGTGTTGCTGGCTGTGGTTACAAGGTCGGTTTCTGTCTCACAGGTTAAGCTTTCTTAGTTAACATTAATTCTCTCCATAGTTTCTTTACTTTCTTCCTATGTTCGCATTTCTTTCTTGTTGCAGTTCGATATTCACCCTGAGAAAGTTGGTGAAGTTCGTCCGACCAGGCCCCCCCCTCCCCCTCCTGCTCCAAAACGACCTCGTCCACCTATCAAACCCGGGGAACCTCCTGAAGATGTACCCTGCACTTCTGCATAGTGTGCGATTTAATCTTTCCATAGACTGCTCGCCCTCTTAGTTCTGTTAACTGAACACTTTGCAGGAAAAAATTTTAGTGCTTACATCTGCTCTGTGTTAGCCTGGCTCAGCCTTTTCTGCCAAGATTTTCTCTTTTTGACGCATTGGATTGCTGTCTCGCAAATTGATTTCCAGAGGCCTCGAATACCTGAAGAAGCTTCAGAATGTATTTTCTTGTAGGAGAGTATACTGGGATTATCTTCATTTTAGTTGAGTTTCAGTGATCCCAGAATAGGTGATTCTGTTTGGAGAAAACATGATTTTCTTGCAGGCACCGTCCTTGATAACAAGAGATTGTATTAAGTGCTGAGAGGAATGGAAAATTCTTGATTTCTTTGAGTTTCTTAGCTGAGAAACTGATCATCTTTTTTGCATTTCTAACTCTATGTTGCCTGAGAGAGAAGAGGGTATTTAACAAATCAAGCCTGTGACATTTACTATATATAACTGTGGCTATATTTTCACACAAGATATCAAATTTGAAAAGAATTATTTAAAAAGAGGCAACCGAAGAATATCTATGATCCAATATCTATGATCCAGCTGCAATATCAATAATCGAAGTTCTTCGGCTTAATGTTTAATTAATAAAATTGTTTTCAAAAATGATTTAAAAAGGAGGGGGGAAATGTGTCTTTTTTATAATAATATCTATTTATGAGCATTAATTATATATTTATTTTAATTTTTATTAAAATTAATAAAATAAACGTTAAAAAATAGAAACTGTACCGGTTTTCTAATTTAAATTGCAAGATATGGAATAAATTAATTGTAAATTTAAACTTTAATTTGATTTAAATTGATTATTGTGAAATTATTGAAAAAACTAAAAATATATTCTTTTTTATTTTATCTTTTGAATTTAAATAATTTTCAAATCATAAATTATTTTTATAATTTTTTAAATATTTTGATATTTTTAACGGTAATTTGAATATTTTTTATATCAACAAAAAATTTTGTTTTCAAATTTTTAATAAAATTTAAATTTAACCAAATTAAAGTCAATATAAACATTTAACATACGAAAGCTAAGATAAATCTCACAAACAAATTAATAAGATGAAATCATAACAAAATCGAAGTCAATCAACCATCAAATTAATTGAAATAGTCCCTAAGATTTTGGTTTCAAAATGCAACAAAGCATTTAGATATAGAGAGCAAAAGAGTTAGAAAAATAACTTATGTATTTCATATAGTTATAGTTGATGCAGCGCATAAGAGCCCAAAAAAAAATTAAAAATAAAAAAAGGGCAGAATACCAAGTGCCAATTACTCCGATTTGACACTTACTTCCTCACAGTGATCTATTGGTTGGGTCTGGAGAGTGGTGGGGATTTTTAGCAGAAGGGAGAAGGAAGAGGAAGAAGCTGTGGTTAGAGAGACTCGGGGAAAGCGGCATCCCGTCTGACGATTACATAATTTAAGTTTTGTGTTTGAATAAACGCGAACTTGAATTAAGGTTGAGAAAGTAATCTACTAGGGGAGATGCCACAGGTGAGGATCATTGCCAAGAATTTCATGGACATGGTGGCGTCTCTGCCTGCCATCAAGCTCGACAAGTTTTACGACAATGTTTTCATTTGCGAGGCCATTCTCAGGTTTTTGTTTTTTCCTCTTTCTCGAATGTGTGTGTGGGTCTATGCATATAAATATCTATGTATCATGGAAGCTGGGCGTTGCGTATCTATTCCGCTGATATCTCTGTATTTCTACGGAGCTTCATGATTGTATTAACGTTTTAGTCGGAAAATTAGAGGAAGAACAAACTTATTTATTGTGCATAATAGTGCTTGCTCTATTCAGCTCATTTGGAGTGATGAACTCTGTAAATTGATTGAATAGTGATGTTAATACCTTTTTCTTTCTCAGAAAGACTATTACTATTTAATTTC
Organism: Moringa oleifera; assembly: GCA_021397835.1. Lineage (NCBI taxonomy): Eukaryota > Viridiplantae > Streptophyta > Magnoliopsida > Brassicales > Moringaceae > Moringa > Moringa oleifera. The sequence continues at coordinate 5,889,111 of JAJFZO010000168.1, forward strand.
AATGGGAAGAAATTGAGAAGAAAAACTTTTAAAAGAGAAATATGATTATATATTGTGCATTTTTAATTTATTTAGTTTTTCCTTTTTCTTTCCCATACCCAGGTCTTTACCACCTCTAGCAAAGAAGTATGTATTACAGATGTTGTACATTGATGTTCCAGTACCAGCCAAGATGGTGGAGGAGTGGGTGCTTGTAGATGGACTGTCTAAGCACAAAGTAGCAATGGATAGATTGATCCAATTACGAATTGTTACCGATACTGTTGATAGGTATACTTCTCTGGTATCTATCACGATATTTAGTCTTAAGATGAAAATTGTTATACCTTATCAAATATTTTGAACATTGATCGTGGTTGACCAAAGTTTTATACCCTTATGCTTTTTTATAATTCTTAATTTTATCAGTTCATAAAATAGAAGGATGTTGTTCACGTGTAGATGTTCAGTTAATCTTCTTGACTACTCTCCATGATAAAAACTCAACCCCCCATAGAGTGCTTGAAGTTCCAATTTAGGTTAATGTGCAGGTTTTCAACATTCTAACAACATTTTCCTCAAATAACTACAGTTACATATGGCTTGATTTTTGCTGAAGTTCTTCATACCCTACTTGCAGGAAAAAGGAAACCACTTATAAATTAAATCCAACCTTTCAAACTAATCTTCGGAAGCATATTATATATGGGTAAGTTTTGAATTCATATATTAAGCCTTTTTCTTCTATTTTTTTAGGGGGAGAGATTTTTGAGGAACTGTGATGCCAGGTAACAAAGGCATGCAATGAATTTCCCCTCACATGCATATTCTGTTGTTGACACATGGAATGATCTCTGAATTTATTCATTGGTTGCTACCCGGACCCGTTAACTTTCAAATTTGGCTAAACCTGCTTGTTAACCATCCACCATTGCTTCTTTCTTCCTCTTGTCTTTTCTTCTTGATGTTCCACACTGATCATCATAAACTTGTTTGTACCACTGAATTAGTTGATGTCCGGTGTACTTATTTTTAATTTGCTATGTCATTCACTGCCATTTTTTAAGATGCATCAAATAACAATAAATTACTTAGGCTGCTCTGGTTACTGTAGTTTGTTTGTAAATAAATGTTGTCCAGGTATTATCTATGGTATGAATAAACTGAACTTGGATTCTGCAGTGGAGTTTTGCCAAGGGAACCTATGCCTTCGCATTCTATTGGGAGGCTCCCTAGCTTGCAAGAACTTGAAGCTTATGCCCTTGAACAATGGGAGGTGTGAACTTTATCTATGTATTTCAAGTATTCCTCTGATTTTTGCCTAAGGAAACTGTATTCTAGACATATGATAATTTGAGGTAAAGTTGTTTTATGATAATTTGGCAGTGTCAATTTAGACATATGGCCATACTTCTAAGGGGAGTGATTTTTTCTGGTTGATCAGACTAAAAGGGAAAGGTTAAACCAGAATTGCACAACTAGGAGCAGTGAAAGAAACAGGAAAACAATTCTAGAAAAGGGATCAAACAGAATAGAGGAAAATGACCCAGACTAGATGTTTGATTCTTGGTTGGTTGAGTTGATGTTCGCTACTCTCTGATGATGTGCAATTGTTTTAAACCAGTGCTTCTTGCTGCAACTTATAAACTCAACGCAGGCTGAAAAGGCAACAAGCTTCAGCTCTTCTATGATGAGGATTTTCCAGCGTGGTCTTCTGACCCAGAGGTATTGTATCTTGGCACATGTAACCCTTGACTTCTTTGATGCATGGAGGTTTTGAAAATCCTCACTTCATAAATGACGTGTCTATATGTGTTTTATACAGAGACAAAGAACCCCCAAGATTAACTGAGAGTGGTTTCCAGTTTTTGGTATGCTAGATGTGAGTCATGTGCCATTTCCACGTGTTATAGTGTGTGTTACAAGAAATGAACTTTATCGTGTAATTTGCAGCTGATGGATACAAATGCACAACTTTGGTACATCATAAGAGAATACATATCTAATTCCGAGGTATAGATCATAGACTCTTGAGACCTATTTCTGTGATCTCTGTCAGCAGTGAATTCCTGACTATATTTTGGTGCAGGAGCGAGGTATAGATCCAGCCGATCTGATTTCATTTCTGCTCGAGCTTAGTTTTCATGTCACTGGCGAGGTATCAAATAAATCTTATTTGTTCGTAACTTTGCTTTATAAGGTGTTGGTATTGCTTTAGTGTTTTCTCTTTCTTTCATTTTTCCCTTGTTGTGGAGCATTGTTTCCCTGTCTTAGATGGCTCTCTCTGGAGAATATTTAGAAAGTAACTTTTCAAGCAGAAATTTTCGGAAGTTCTAATTCTCACCATATCGCGATGTTGTTTGCTTTGTCATGTAGGCATATAATATAAATACCTTGACTGAGATTCAGAGGGCTACAATTAAGGACCTTGCAGACTTAGGATTGATCAAACTTCAGCAGGTTATACTAGTCAGTGTTATACGTGCAATTGGATGTGCTGATTGTCCCATCAGTTAATAGATTACGTAAGTTCTGATTTATCTGTATATGTCCAGGGCAGGAAGGAAAGTTGGTTTATTCCTACTAAGTTAGCCACTAATCTGTCAGTTAGCTTAACTGACACATCAACACGAAAAGAGGTATCTTCTGTTTAACATAATGGTATTTAAACTTGTGAATACATAACTTTCATGCATAGTAATTCATTTGCTGTGGGTTTTTTTCCCCCCCTCTTTCCCTAATTGAATTCTTGGTCATTATCTCACCTGCCAGTGTACTACCATTAGCATATTGATATGAGCCACTTGCCTTCTGGGTACCATCAGCTTGGACCAAGTTGACTGCTGAGCTTGGTCTGGCGATCATTCATGTACGGCCTTTTCGCCAAGTTAAAACAGAACAAAGAAGTATTTTTAATCCTTTTTTTTTTTTTTTGGTTAAGACAAGTATTTTGATTGGTTCAGACTAGACAATAGTATAATAACCCCAATTATACCTATTTTCTCATGTTGGTTATTTTCCTGTTGGCATGATCAAGTGCTTCTAAAATCATTTCTAGTTAACCTATTTCACAATGAAGCCAAGACAACTGCATTCTTATTTCTTTTCCTGGATGAAAATTACTATATTTAATTACATCTCACTTATTGGCACTAAAATGGATTAGCATGATTTTCCGGAGTATTTGGCCAGAAAAATTGCATTTGATTGTGAAATTCAGCATTTTGACAGTCTTGACAAAACTATGATTGTTGAGTTCCATTTATGTAATAGATTATCATAATTTCAATTATTTGACAAATTAATACCGTCTCATCATCAATTGGCAGTTGCCTCCCATTAAAGTAGAGGTTGTCATGAAACTTTCAGGTGCATATAAGCCAATTTTCCTGTCTCGTTTGCTTCATGTCTCTTTATGAAAGGGCAAAGCTGCAGCTTGACTGTTGTCTACAAGCCTAACTGACTTTCATTGGTCTTCTTTCTATGCAAAAGATAATATTTCTGCAGTAACTCAATATTTTCTGTTTTTTTCACTTCACTTTGGTTCAGATTTGGAGATTGGTAAATAATTTATGACCGTGGTTCCTTCAGGTGCTTAAGGATTTTAAATTTATTTGGTTGCAATTTTTATGGATAATTTATTGATACAGAGATATTCCTACAGAAAACAGTGTCTTCTTTTCAAGACACTTGGTGATTGTTTTTCGGCATGATAAAATCTCTGCCCTTGTCCACTGTGTCTTCTTTGGTCAATGATTTTAGTTCAATTCTTTCCCATTTTTCATCCTGTAACAGTAGATATTCTTATGCATCCTCTACTCCTTGCAGTGCCTTCCATGTGTACATTTTTATTCTGCAATTATTTCATGTCTTTCTTTTTGATTTTTCCAGGGTTTTGTGGTTGTGGAAACAAACTTCAGGATGTATGCCTACTCAACATCTAAGTTGCACTGTGAAATTTTACGCCTCTTCTCAAGGTATATCATCCGATCAGTTGTTATGTTTTTAGTTTTTTGCTAATTGAAGTTATCTTCCACCGAGCATTAATTAAATTGACATTTAATCATGTCTCAAAACCTTGATAAAGTCCAAATATGAAAACAAACATATGGTATAGGAAGATGGGAGATCATATAAACAAAGAATTCATCCTTGGCGAAACTCTAATGTTTCACTTTTTTAAATCTTGTGGCAAATATGTATAAGATCCATGATATTGATAGTTTACAGAGTCGGTGTTAGTAACACTATGGATAACCTTTCTATTTGTGTCCTCCCTTTCTTCATGGTTGCACCTCAAATAATTGCTTTGGAAATGAATCGCTTTTTAGTTTGTTTTTTGTGCAATTGCAAGTTATCATCCAAAGATTTTTTTAGAGAGGACTTTTTATAAAATAAAAAATTATTTGTAATTTTATGCTTCATTCAGCAATTTATTTGTTGAAGGGCTTGAAAAACAAAAGCAAATTAAAATATAGGAAGAAAGCAATTACCACGTGTTCTTCCCAGGTACTTACACAGGGACAGGGTCAACTTATGCTGTCACAACAAACCACCCTCAAAAGGACATTAATGTGTGTCCTTACTCTATCACAAGAAATTAGGCCTAGAGTTTTTTTGGTGGGTATCAAAAGTCATTATTCATTAAGATGTTGGCCAAGATAGCATTGTCACAGGTAAGGAGTTGAAATGATATGATTTCTTTTATAGTGGATGACAAAAATGTTTCTGTATGTTGGAAAAAATATAAAACTAAGGAAAATAAGTTATTTTTATTTGGTTTCCATTTTTTTCCATTTACTCAGATTCTCCTTTTCTATGCTGCTCATTTCTGTTTCTACCCTATTACATTTAACACTGTAGCTGCTTGGTCTGAGCTCTGAAATATTCCCCTTGATCTTAAATTGATCACTACGGTTTAGTAACTTTCTGCCATACATGCAGGGTAGAGTATCAACTTCCCAACCTTATAGTTGGTGCAATAACTAAAGAAAGCTTGTATACTGCCTTTGAAAATGGCATTACAGCAGAACAGGTGAATATCTTTCTGGTTGATTGAATAAGACGTTTTCCTTGAAGAATCCAGCATCAGTTCTTGGTATAGTCCTTTATTATTATTTCATTTTGCTGGTCTCCTCATGGTAGCTTGTGTAAATGTAATTTGGACCAGCAAGAAACAATTCATCAAAGTCATCATTGCTCTTAATGTCGAATAACCATGCTGCTAATACATCTGGTAACCTACAAGGTTTAGTTTCAGTCTGTCATTTTAGGCTTAATTTGGCAATATAGATTAACTTTTCTTTTTGATAATGGCAATTACTTGTCATTTTAATTTGCGACAATGTCAGCAATTTTCAACCCTTCTGTACCTGCTCCATTTTCACCTTTGAGGCACCGAATCTACTAGGCATGCATGACAGTTTTATCAAGTTGATTACTTCTTAATCAGAGGAGCTCATGACAAGCTTGTCTACTGGTCATAGATTTCTGCAAGTCCAATGTGTACTGTCCTGTCTGCTCCCTTGTCTTTCTACTTGCTTCATTTTAACCCCTGAATCTTGTGACTGGCAGATAATAGCGTTTCTCCAGCAGAATGCTCATCCTCGTGTTGCAGAAAGGATACCATCTGTTCCTGAAAATGTCACCGATCAGGTAGTAATTCTTCAAATGATCATATCTGTCTGTACCGAAGCGCCGGACCATCCAACAAATTCAGATTTTCCTTTTGAATCATGAAGTTGAAAATTGTGCATTCAGCAGTTCAAAATGCATGCAATTCTTCATTTTCTGATGTTCTGAATACACCTTTGGTGGCAGATAAGGTTGTGGGAAACAGATCTGAATAGGGTTGAGATGACCCCTGCACATTTCTATGATGAATTTCCTTCTAGGGTAATCTCAAACATCTTGATTTTTGTCATATCATTCCTTCACTATCAGACTTGAAACTGTGAGTACCATAACTTCATTCTGGCAGGAGGTCTTCGAAGCTGCCTGTGATTTTGCTCGAGAATGGAGTGGCTTGCTATGGGAGGATTCTAAGAAAATGCGTCTTGTAGTCAATGCAGAAGTTCACATGCATATGCGAGAGTTCATCCGTAATCAAAGCAAGTAGATCTCGACTATCAACCAGCCAATATGAAAATGCTAAGCTAGTCATTGATGTCACAAAAGTTCTCTGATATGGGTTGAGTCCCTTCATATTCGATTAGCAGAATAAGTGAGCTAATGTAATCAGCAGGAACCAGAACATTCTCATTAGTTGTATATCAATTTTGACCTACTTTTTGTTAGCAGTTTGGTATCATTCGAAACTTTTTTTGGTTTAAACTTCTGGACTGATTGATTTCTGTATTTTCTTTCTTATGTTTACTGTAGTTGAGTCTCATTCTGCAACTTATTGTTCTTAGTTTGTTCTCCTTCATAATTTTGCTTTCAATTTGGAAGTAACAGCATATAAAACAAGGGCTTTAAAATATCAAAATAATACTTGGCACATGTATTTTGTCTCCAGCTTTCCATCAGGTTCATTTTCCAACTTATTGATTTATGATCCATGAATATTAAAGGAAAACTTAATATTTTTAAAATGGAATGGTCATTAAATGGCACAAAAATAAAAATTAAATGGTTATGGTATAATAAATAATTACAATTTTTCAATACATATTTATTAAAATATATAATATTAGAAAAATAGAGATAACAATCACAATCAGATTTCAAAAAATAATTTTCTCATTTTCTCATTTTTTCCAAATGTTTAAATAAAAGCTCTTAAATTTTTCTTAAACTAAAATATATTATTTTGATAACATAAGTTGATCAAATCAATTTTAAATGAATCAAATTAATTAAAACTTTAATTTACGGCTTAATCTATTAAACCAATCAGATCGATTCAAATTTGAAAATTTATCAAAAAATAACTTTCCAAGTTGTTTATGAGTTATGATCCATGAAAATGGAAGGAAAAGACAAAAAGGAAAAATTATGAGAAATGTTGCTGCCCAGGATCGAACTGGGGACCTTTAGTGTGTAAGACTAACGTGATAACCACTACACCACAGCAACCTTCCTGCCGGTTAGTGTGAAATTGATATTATTAAAGTATAAAAACAGATTAGATTACGGCCCCCACAAACAACAACAGGGCTCGGAGCCGCCCCTGCAAGCACTACAAGCATGCCAAGCCAAACTGCAAGCAAACAACCAAGCATACAATCGTTTTCTGGGAAATTTCCTTCTACTGCTCAGTCAGCGATCATGTCCCACGGCCTGATTTGTTATGTTTATCGCAAATTACTATACATTCCTTGCTTTCATGCAATTTGGCTCTCGAAGAAAGTGAGAGACTCAAAACGACATGGTAAGTGGCTTACTGTTAATTGCATGGGTTTTCATATTCTGAAAAATGTGATGTGGGATTTTAAGATTCAAAATTTTCAGTTACCCATGTAATTGATGTGGGTGAAGAAGGAAGAAAGAAGATTTAGTGAACAAGAGAGCGGTGAGAGTCAAGCTTCTAGCAGTGACTGTAGATTCAGTGACAATGCCAGGAATTGCAAAATCTTGCTTGCAGACAGTTCTGAAGGTCGTGAATTTGATAATGGGAATGGTTGGGATAGCGATGATTCTTTATGGTTTTTGGATGGTAAGAGTTTGGCAGAGAGAAATGGGAAGGTCAGCTTTCGACCATTTCAATTCCAGTGCTCTATGGTAAGCTCTCTATCATCGTTGATGTTAAAACCATACAAATTGTCCAAATTATGATCTCTCTGCTGATAGTTGCAGAGAAAATTCATTATCGTTTACAACAGTTATCAGAAGTATCTCTGGTTTTATTTAGTTTTGGTGTTTGGTTACTGTGAAAATTGCAGGTTTATATACTCTTTTCTTGGCAGTGGTGTCACCTTGTGCCTTATAACATGCCTAGGTCACATTGCTGCAGACAGTGCAAATGGGTTTTGCCTTTCTTGTGTATCCTTTCTCATTATGATTTCACACTCTTAAATTATCTCATTATACTCTGCAATCTTGAGAGTTCCCCATTGGAAGATTGCTTGATGTCTATGATTCAGAAATCTGTTGACCTTAAACGAATGCAGTACATGGTGATTATCTCCGTGCTTCTTCTGTTGGAAGCCACGATGGCAGTTGATATACTGCTGAATTCTGATTGGGAAAAGGTGTGCGTTGTTACCTTAGAGATTACTTTCATATGTTCTTCTCAGATCTTCTCTGTTACATGCAAAATTTGGATTCCTTGTCATTGAACTGCATTGATGTTCTGTCAGGATTTACCAGAGGACCCAACAGGGAAGTTTCATGATTTCAAAGAATTTGTCAAGTCCAACTTTGATATCTGCAGATGGATAGGCTTGGTTATCCTCTTAGGACAGGTACTTTGGCATCATAACTGTCTCATCTCTGAATCATATGGTGAACTCTGTTAATACACTTACGGAGTTAAATTGGAATGAGAAAAACTAGCAGATGTATCTCTTTTCTCCACTGCTTTTTTTTTTTTTTTTTTTGCTAAAAGTTCCTAAGGCTTTGTTGAAATGGGTTGATTTCTTTGATCACTTACAGAACATGTTGAAACTTTCAACTTACTAATTAAATCATCATGTATATTGCATATGTGACAAAACTACATTAAATCTTCTATAGTTACAAATCTAGACATCATATCCATACCTTCCATCTGGGTTCTGCAGGGATTGTCCATCTTGTTGGCAATGGCTCTGAGAGCTCTGGAGCAAAACCAGTGCTGCAACTATGACAGTGACGAAGATTTCCCTCCAGGTAGGCTTCCTCTCATAAACCACGATACTCAACCACCAGCATATGTTGTTGGCGACCCACAGTTTGCCTCGAAGAAGGATGCCTGGAATGTAAGGACTCATACCCAACCTTCCTATCTCTCAATTTTATGTTGCATTTGTTAGTTTTTGCTTTTTCCTATCTATTCAACATATTTTCTATGATCATTCTCAGACGAGCAAGTGAGAGTAGCAGCCTCAAAATCTATGGAGAAAATACAAAGAGGAGATGCAACACTGAATCATGATCATGCAGCCTCAGCATTGATGAGATGCTAATTTCAGTTTGACGCTGGAATTCGACAGAGCTCCAAGAATATGATCAGACCATGGTTTTCTGAGTTTTTCCTACAGTCTCAATTTGACGGTTTCTGTTTGTGTCACCAACACTTGTTCAGCTCTGACTTACACTAAAGTTACATTACTTTTTCCATAATACGTTGTGTTAAAATCCTCGAGCAAGATTTTAATACAGAAATGTGATTAATGAGTTCAGAATTTTGAATCCTTGGGACCTATTCCAATACCTAAATTAAATAAAGGATGAGTTAGTATCCATGATTTGAAATTTTTGATTTTTTGGCACTTCACATTCAATTTTCTTTTCGCACATTTCCTATCTCTCCTGAATTCTCGGCAAACCTTCAGACATTGCTCAGACTTTAATAAGAAACATGACTTGCTATTTGTCTCTACAATATAAATCAGATACTATTGAATGAATTACTCATTCTCTTCAGTCTAAGACTATATATTTCTGGTTTCTCAACAATGTTAAGAACAACGAAAGTTTAAGAAAAGGGCAGGAAGAAAGAAGGAGCTTTCTGCGAACCAGAGTAACTGAGGCAAGGAGAGGGGAAGACCTATTCAGATTTTCTGGTGGTTGATGGCTTTCTCTTCATTCTGCTAAAGGGCCCAACTGTTCTGTCCATAATATACATGTAAATCACCTGGCTCCAAGAATTATACGACTCTAAGCCCTCGTAATACTCTGGTGCAATCTCCTTCACTTTGTAGAGCTTGCTTCCTGGAATCCTCGGGAAATCATGGTGCTCATTGTGGTACCCAACACTCCATGTCAGAAGATTCAGAGGTCCATAGTAAGAATACGTCTCCTGATCTGGCTTGAACACGTAATGCTCTGAGATGAAATGTCCAGCCATCGGGTGCATCCCACCTCCCACAAACGTAGACAGGATCAGATATGCAAGAGATTTCCAGCCCCAGAAATAGACCATGGCCACATCAAGAGCTATCTGAATAAATAAGTTGATGAATTCCCAATAACCAGGAGGCTTTGGTTTGAGAAACAGAGGACGGAGTGCGTAGAAGAAGAGTTGCAAGAGAACCCATATTGATTTAGTCACAACATTTGTGACAAGATGGGCTTCGGTGTAGCTTGGGACATCCATATCCATGCCATCTACTCCTTGGAAACGATGGTGCTCGAGGTGATACTTCTGGAAAGTTACAGACATGGGCACGCCAATGGGGAGGTTTGCGAAGATCCCAAGCCAACGGTTGTAGACTGGTGTTGAGAAGGCAAGATTGTGGCTGAGCTCATGGATTGCCAAGAAAAGATTGTGGTTGAGAAAAGAGCCAAAGAAATAGGCTATTGCCAATATCTTCAGCCAGCCAGCATCGCGAATTAAAGTAGCTGTCCATAGCTGGAGCAAAACAACTACTGTAATCTGCAAAATCAACAATTTCTAGGAGATAAATACAGAATCTAATAAGCTATGGCTACAGGATATTCATGTAGCAGAAGGTTCTTCCCCAAGGGAACAACTCTTCAGGATTCATTGATGTCTTAGCACAAGATGACCAAAATTAACTCAACTACGGAACTCGATCGGTGTAGAATGGCATGAAGGTATGATAGGAAGCTTCAGAAAAGAGAGGAGATCCTAATCCTTGCAACTCAAAAGATTTCACAAATAGCAAGCACTTATCTAATCCGAACTAAATGCATATTTCCATACCTGGGAAAAAATCACCAAAGATTGGCAAAAGCAATGCAATCCAAACCTAATCCAAATCTTGATTTATAGGTTGCAGAGATAAAAGAAGGCACAAAATGCCCATAGGAAGTGACTGGAGCATTGGCCAATAGGTAGCCGCAGCTGTCCTCTAGGAGGCTGCACGTTCAAAATTCTTCCACTTGAAGATGAAAGATGAAAAATCCAGAAGAGGGAGAGGGTAAAAGAAGGGACATGCAATCAGTGTACCTTTTGAAAGTCCAATTCGAATACAGAAAAGATCAAGACAGCATACGCATTTCAGTTTTAGTGGAATCTCCGAATACTCATGAGATATGATGTTGAAGAAAACCAGATACTATCAATGTGATTAATGAAATGACATAGTAGAGAAAAAGAAAGAAAAGAAAAGAAGGAGAAGAAAGAAAAACTCAGAATCCCTTTAAGCTAAGTGAAGCAATGCAGCACCCATAAAGACAATAACAAGTCCAGAGAAGTCTAATCAATCCAAATCACCCACATCAAGTCAGATCTTGATCTAATCAAGTACCCAAAAGAGGCACAAGAAAATCGCATTTCGCATGCAATTTGTGTCAATGCAGAACAGAAAGATCCATGTATGATTACACGCCTATGAAAACATATATGTAGAAAGGGAGAAGAAAGACCTTAAGGAACGCCAAGGGGTCAGGTCCAAAGAGCTCTTTGATTTGAGGGTATTGAGAGAGGATCTGTCGCCTCCTCGAAGCATGAGGCTCGTCTGTGTATGACCAGAAGAAATCTGCTGTCGCCATTACTCCTTGCTGCTCTACACCTCTCTCTCCCCCTTTCCCCATCTCTCTCTTTCCCCCACACCACAAAGCTTTCCCACTCTCTCCTCTCTGTCTCTATAGGGTTATTCCTTTTTTTCTTGTCGGTTTCCCTCCTTGCTTTTGGATTCCTCGGTCTTTTAAATTTGTTACCGCTAATTGCTGAGGGGAGGAGAGGAGAGATATTTAGGGAGTATTTGACCTTTTAACGGGTGGAATTTCAAGATTATAAAAGGGTTATACAGAAAAAAGACAGTACTACCAATTGGGGTAACTAAAATTACAAGCACTGGTTTCTGAGGTCACAAGGGCTTGATTTTATGTTCATTAACGGATCCTCTTGTTTATGGCCTTACAGCTCAGATTCAGATTCATCAGCCAACAAGCCACATGATTACCTATTTAGGCCTTTGGAGGCACTCATGCATGTGGGTCTCTGTTATTTTTCTGTGTAAGCAGTTGCTCTCGCAGAAACCCGTTTGATGGCTGGTGCCCTCTTTCAGGGAGAGAAGCGGCCACCACCGTGAAAACATGACCACTCAAACAACAAAAGAGCAAATGCCCACCGCTAATCACTGCCTAGAGACTAATTAGCCAGCACCCACTTTTCAATTTCTTGTTTAATTACCAATGAATCTCACTTTTCCTAATACATCTTTTGATCAAATGAATTATCACATCGATTTCAGATTTAAAATATTGATAGTTCTGTTGCATCCATCTTGTTCACATCATTAGACCATATAAGAAATACCTCTCAAAGAAGCTGTTTGATCTGAAAAGATACAAACCTCATAAAAGCTCGACAAATCCTTCCATTTAAATTGAAATTGCAGTTCCAATGTCACTAACCCTCATGCCCAAATGATAAATTGAGCTGCAAATCATCAGCCCACTTTGCCAGTCAAAACAGAACAGAAAAAGATCGAAGAAATTTTAAAACAATTAAGCAACAAAGTCGGGTACTGAGTCATTCCATGGGGCGCATGGTACTCAACTTCTGGGGCAATCTCTCAGCATTCCATAACTAGGTAATGGGAAAAAAGGGGGGAAAAAAGGGTGGCAGTTTGGTTATCACAGACGCAAAACCCAGTAAAATGCAAAGATAATAGCTGGCAGAAGCATGATGCATCCTTCCTGTCACTGTCAATCTCAATAAGAAAGCAATAGCCTTTCATGTGATCCATAAAGCCCTTCGAACAGATGAGCAAAGCAACATGACCCACAACAAGGTGAAAGCAAGCATGTCCCAAGACTCAACTTGCATTTCATGCCACTCTTTAAAATTTTGAAGAGTGATTATCAGCCATTGATGAATGATGCAGAAAGCACCACAGAGAGAGAGACTGAAGTGTTTTATAAGCAAACAATAGGGCTATACAAGGCACAAGCATGTACAAATGTGCTAAATACAATTTATGAACCTCCTGGATACAACTATTCTTAACTTCTCCCACCAGCCCACAATAACTGAGGCTGGGTTCTTCAGATCAGAAGTGGGAAGCAAGCATGCACTGCAGTTCAAACTAATCCTAGATGTGCCGAAAGTATTTCGGTCTTTATGCAATTGGAAGGGAACTACTCATTCCAAGGCCACAGAAGCCCGTGTGACTTCAGTTAAACTTATTAAGGACTATCTTATGTGGGAATCGTAAGTGTCAAAAAGGTCGTCAGGAACAATGAGTGGCAACTTATCTATATACATGAAGAGCCTCTTAAGATTCTCCCTTGTCACCGTTGCCATGTCGACTATGTCCTTGCTGTCTGTATATACCCAGAGATCACCAGAGTTCACTCTTTTAAGACTGTCGCGACAAAAGGGGCAGGACTGAGATCTTGTCCGCCTGCAATATATAGCAACAGATTCTTATTCTCATCTGTACAATAAAACAAAGATGAAAAGTAATACATAAAGGCTTCAGTATCATTGACCAACAAAAACAAAAGATGTTAACGAGATAGAAGGAAATGAAAGAGAAGTGGGTACAGAGACGAGGATAAAAATGAGCAAACGAGGAAGTGGATTACTGTAGAAACAACAGTGGCAGCATAGTAGCACCTATACATACTGGTTGTGAGCCCATGGAAAAAAAACAAAAAAAAAAAAAGAGGAGGTTCCCAAAAGGATTCTAGCCAACACCCACAATGGGACATCCCAGCCTGCAGATGGCCCGACAATTATGTATCCCGTATGGTGCATTCCACAAGTAAGGAGAAAATGTAAATGATTGGTCACAGACAGACTCTGAAAACCACTCTGATCATGCTTCCTAAAGATGCCAAGAACAGGAAAACCCAGGATCGCCAAAGGACAGATTGGTAGGACAACCATAAATTACCGCTACTTTAGGGAAAGAAAAAGTTAATTATTTGCTACTAAAAGGCAAAAAGACTATAGTTCTTTGTTTCAAAAAGCACAGGCATAAAATCAATAAAGACATATTACCAATGTTTCTATTGATCGTTGTGAGTATACATCAGACACTGAATTAATTTAGGCACTTCAATTCTTATGATCTCTGAGTGCATGTATAATCCTCTCTAGTCAGATCTGAGAATATCAAGAATTTTAAGCCATATTAATGATCATTGGTTACCAGGGTGAACTGAAATCAGACTCAAATTCGTGCAACCTTATCAGCAAATAACAGTATATCAATCCTTGTTATCCAACACTGTAAATTGGTAAGTTTGCAACCCATAAATCTGACAACGAACAGTGAATATGTTATCCTATTCAACAAGGATTTCACAACAAGAAATTTCAAACATCAATGACACATTCTTAAAAACTTAAGACTGATGGTAATATTTCTTTGAACTGAAGTAAAATACAATGGGATTCGTTGTCTGAACATGAGTATCACTAATTCAGTCTATTAACTGAAATCTGTACAAGCATTACTACATGAAAATGAGCGTAGATTCAGAAAAAGAGAGAGAGAGAGAGAGAGAGAGAGAGAGAGAGAGAATTCCGACATTGATGTTCAAGCATAGACACCAGTAAGTGGTCAAAAATCTTACATGATGATATGTAATATGATAAACAGATCGCACCAAATTACAACTAAAATGCCAAAGCAAAGATTCCTTCTGACGTATTCACCATCCAAAGAGATTTGGCAGTTCCACATATTACAGAACATTTGAAACTACAGGCTAGACACGCAACACCCAAAATGGGAGCCATCAAAGAATTAGCCACCTCTTGCAACCAACTCAATCCTTTTTTTTTTTTTTTTTTGAGGAATCGAAAGCGTGATCATCATTGTTTTTATAAGGACTGCAACCCCATTCAACTTTAAGACACAAAAACATACCAATTTAAGAGCATGACCATTATTACTACTCTAAAACAGAACAATTGCATAAGTACCAGCATAATTTGTAATCCAAGAACCATCGAAGAGAGAGAGAGAGAGAGAGAGAGAGAGAGGGTTGTAGAAGTACCATTCACGGTAACACTTCAAGCACATTGCATGGTTGCAGTTGGGCAAGACGATCTTGCTATTCATCTCCATGCATATTCCGCATTCTTCTTCTCTTTCAATATCTACATCTGTATGCAGCCTACGCTCCTCATCGTCTCTTCTCCGGTACCTTTCCATGCATACTGCCTTCTGCTTTTTATCTTCAGTATCAGTAAGACCTCTTTGGAGTTGAAGCAAAGAGGGATAAATTACAGCTGACCACAATAAAAGTTGCAGATTCTGTAAGATAACGAAAGCTAAAATCCCTACGAAATTGAATATGTACCAAGATAAACAAAATTTTACCATAGAACTCTCTAATGCTTGCTTTTCTTTCATGGGTAGACATGGTGGTTGTGCCATCCACATAAACCTGCTCCATGACACAAGTATCTGAGAAGGCTGACATCCATGATTCGCTAATAAACTCCAAAAAGATTCCAATTAAATAAATTTCCAACCTTGTAAATTAGTATTCTTAACAGTCCAAGGGCTCCTGCAAGATGGCAGTCTGTCCACTGCACCAAAAAGAGGAACAGGTGTGCAGCTGGACTGTATGACATTCTCATTTGGAGGCAGGCACCATCATACTCCCTTGGAAAATCAGATGCCCTGTATGTCATATTGCACTATAATTAAAAAGAGAAACATGTGACAAACTATGCATTCAAGCTAATAAATGAATTAGCATCAAAAAGTCCACAGAATTGTCTTTAATGAATAAACATAAAAAAATAGATTCTGATGCAGTAAACATCTCTTCCAAGAAGTTGCTCTTTAGTTTTTAACAAGTCAACCTTCTACGAGCTTAAGTTTCACTGACATTTCTAGTGACATTTAAGTGACCCTTCTCCATACAATGCAACTTGGAATCCAACAGCATACACCCAAACAAATGCTCAAAAAGTTACCAACAAAGGCAATATTTAGATGAACAAGCTGTTGGGGGTGAGCTGTTAGGGAGACGTGGAGTATGTACATACATGTATGTGTGCATATATACTATATGGACCAGACTTGGCTTTGAAATATTATAGAAAGTGGGACCCAAGGGCCGAACTTACAGTGAACATCAGGAAAGACATGACACCAAAGGTCGGTGCACAGAAGGAGAAAGACCCACAGATATTTTCAGTCACAGGATAATTACCACCGAAATCCAATGCTTCATATGTAAGTGCAATCCAATGCTTCAGATGCAAATGCAATCCAAACCAAATAACAGCTAGAGAGACAACAGAAGATAATTCATACTGATCACCAATCACAAAAAAATGGGATTCAAATTACTGAGAATTAAGCAAATGTTAGCTTCTTATTCCCCCCTCCCATCCCTGCCCAAAAAAAAAAATCAGCAAAACAGCGAGCCAAAAACCAAACAGAAAACAATTCTTCTAAAAGGACAAACAAAGAAAATTTTCTGAAACAGATAGAAGTTTTGAGTTTAGTTTCAAAATCTTTACAGACAAAAGGAGAGCTAAGTGCTAGGCCGCTAGCCAAAAGTTTGTCCTTTTTTCCCCCCTTCCCGCTAATATGATGCAACACAAAGACCAAAACAAAAGGTCAAAGCGGAAGCGAAATCATAATCTAAGAACAAAACTGAAGCATTTTCTCCAACCCATCAAGCACAGCAATGAGTCCTGCCGCGGCATTCATTGTTCACACTCAAAACTTTAAAAGACGAATCAAACCCAAATAGAGAGAGAGAGAGAGAGAGAGAGAGAGAAGAAAAGAAGAAGCAAATTATGAGAACATAACACTTACAGAGTATTAGCATGCTGGATATCAGCTTCGAGCACCTTCAAGGAGTCCTTGAATGACTTTCGCATAGACCCTACGTACATCCTAAACCCAGGGGGAAAAAAAATATACACAGTCGAACGAAAAAAAAACCCACAAAAACAGAGACCCAGAGGAGTTGATCCCAGAAGAAAATAATAATACGATCCTCAGTGCCCAAAAGCCCTAATTTTGCTCCATAACCCTCACTTTCTCTACCAAAAACCCTCTCTCTCTCTCTCTCTCTCTCTCTCTCTCTCTCTCTCAAAGGTGGGTTTGGTGGGAGGTTGGTTTTTGGTAGTGCTTCTATTCTGCTCTTGAAAGCTAAGGGGTGGACACGTGGACACTGCAGCGTCGTGGAGCGCCCAACAATTTAATAATATTAATTAATAATATTTTTGGTTTTTTAAAAGAAAAAAAAAAGAAGAAAAAACGGGAGTACGTGACTATGGGCTTATCCAAATATCCATTTCTCTTTATAGATTTTGTCTGCCACTTCACTTTCGCTTTCGGTAGCTTTCCCTCCACGCATTGCTTCTCCCCTTTCTACCACCACATCTGCCCCCGGACTTCAGTTTATTCACACAAATACCACTCGTTTCCTTTTTTTTATTTCTTTTTTTTAAAACTCCCCTTTATGGAAAATAATCAATTTTTTTATTAAATAATTAATTTAAGATTGAATGCAATATATAGTAAGCTCATATTTTAGAATATTAAGTCAAAGGAGTAAATTCAAATTTATATAATAACTTAATTATTTTATTTTCTTAACTGAGTAAACAAGCAACTAATTAAATATTGCAAAGTTAAAAAGTTGTCCACCTTTTTAATTTAAATGTCTAGAAATAAATTAATCAAATGAGTTGAGATCTCATTATCACTAGTAAAATAATATAATTGGATAAAAATTTTTAATTTTAATTTTTGGTATTTTAAACATTAATATTTATTAAATAAACATCATGTAAATTTTGTTTTATTAAATTTTTATTAATTATTTTTTAAAATAATAAATTAATTATTGATTTATCAATTTGATATTAATCATTGAATCTAAATTTAAATGATTATTAAAAAAATTACTGTTTTTATTATTAAAATAGTTTTAAAATAATTTAAATAAATTTTATATTTTAATATATATTAATATTTTAATTTCAATAATTTTTATTTATGAATTATTTTTAAATTTATAATTATATAAATTTTGAACTATAAAATTTTAAAATTTTTATAATGATAACTAAATTTTAAATCAAAATTTGTCATATAATATATTTAATTTTTATTTATTTTAATAAATTTTAATTTAATTTAAATTCATGAATTAATACTTGATCATTGACTTTTTGAATATTAATATTTATTTAATAACATGAGATAAATAATATAATATTATAAAAGTTTTATTTTATTTTATTTTTATTAAATAACTATAAATTATTATATTACTTTAATATGCACATTATATTTAATTTTTATTTTTAAATGTTACGTCCATATTATTTGAATTTTATGATTCCACGACACATTTACAAAGAATAAACAATTATCTTGTTCATTATTTAATATAATATTTTTAAAATATATAAAATCTAAAAATTTAGCTCATATATTATTAAAAGTCGTAAAGTACACATAATTAAAACGAACAAATTGAAAGATACATTGACAATCACCCAATTTTGAGTATCATTTTAACAATAATATTATAGAAAAGATTAACTACCTAATCTTAACGAGGACATCCATGCATCATTATTACCTAACTAATTATTAATCATCGATCTAATCTCGTGGTACAATCATAAAGGAAGGCAATTCATCATTTTACTCGTCTTTATTTGACGACGTGAATGATTGTATATTATAATTTCCATTTTCCCAAGCAAACCAAATTAAACAAACTATGATAACGAATATATAATGCATGAGTGACGAATCATTATTGTGCCCTAACAACCAACACCAAACTAATTGGGTAAATATTCCTAACTTAAGCATATATTAAGAGATAATTAGTTGCATGGTTCATCGGTTGGTAGTGACAGTCCTTCTAATCTCAACTTTAATGCTCCGTAAAATTATCAATATCTAATTTATTTTTATTTTAATATGAATATGAGGATGTTGAATCATTGGTATGAATACTGTTTACTTAAAAATATTATTAGAAATTTTAATTTATGTTTTATAATTATTAATCAAATTTTAATGATTAAAAAAATAATAAATTTAATTGATTTATATTAAATTAAACTCTTTATCTGTTTAATCTAAATATCATTAGAATCAAATTAGATTTGATTGTGGTAAAATGGAGATTTTGGATATCTTCTCCAAATCTAATTTAGAAGGATTTTTTTTTTTCTGTTATGCAACTCTTTTTCTACAAAATTCACCCATCAAAAACTTATAATATTCGCAAATATTTTTTGCTCAAATTCTCAAAACTCAATAAAAAAATTATATATAATTAATTTCGATTGTTTGATTTTATCATTATGATCTGAATAAAAATTAAAATAATTATTTTTTAAATCAAATTTGGTTAAGAAAATTTGTATTTTATAATAAATTATATAATACTAACTATTTTAGATGTTATTTTTCAAATTAATAAACATTTTTATTCCATTCCACCATAAAAAATAATAAATGATTAAATAAACTAATAGTTGTAATAATGGAGAAGCAAAGAGGACAATAAAGTAAATTGAGCAATACATGAACCTAGCTGCTGATTCAGTGAATATAAGGAAAGGGAAAAAAATAAATAAATAAAATTAGGTGATTGTATTATTTCATGATGGGGATGATAATGTAAGAAATACAATTATGTTCACGAGATTGAGAAATTTCAAAGTTGGGAGGAGCTGTGGCTGTGGCTGTGGCTGTGACTGTGTGGAGTGTTGAACCCAGCTGGCAGCATTATCATAATCTAACCTTACCATGTGACTTTGCATATCACATGATTTATGATAAGAAACATCCATTGCTTGTCTTTTTCAGAGATTTTATTTTCAAACCCACAAAAAGGAATTTGATTGCATGCCAGGTTGCACACTTAGGGTTTATAGATTTCATCATAAATTCATAATTCACATTAATAAATTAAGAAATTTTAAAGTGAAGGCTATAGAAAATATTGATATTTATTTAGTGTTGTTAGATATTTTTTTATTTTTAAAAATAATAAATCAAATTATAATTTATTTAAAAATTAGAAATTTCGGTATTGACGACTTTGATTTTATGATAGTTTACAGTATAATCTTAACATGTTTATTAAGTTGTGTTGGATTCTCAAATATTAATAATTAATATATCTAGTATATTATAAAATATTATAATTATCAAAAATATATTTCTAAATTAACATCAATAAATTTTAAAACATCAAAATATTAGTTATTTTATTTTGAATTAGTTTATAAATTTTTATAAAAATATTTAATTATAATAAAATAAAATATCAATCAAGATTTGGCAATTATAAACAAAAGATTAAATGGAAAGAGCTACTGCTTCTATTATATTATCAATAAACACCTAGCATATTACTAATCAATTAATTAATAAATCAAAAATATTAAATTTACTGTCTTCATTAGTCAATTAATACTATTAAATAATTAAATGATTTATTTTAAAATTGTTTTTCTTATTTAATATGAGTAAATCACTTGCTTGAATGGCGTTTTGATCATCAATATGACATAAGATAATTATTGAAAAAAATTAATTAATTTATAAACAAATCATCTTATTAAGAACTTGATTGCATGCGAGATAACACTAAAGTTTTTTATATTTTATTGTAAATACACAATTGATGATATGTGAATAAATTCAAAAAAATTAAAATAGTACAAAATCTACAAGATCAAGAAGTCAAAATCACAATAATCTTGATCATGATACGATTTATCAACCTATTATAGGTTAAGATTTATAACAATTAAAAATATATATTTTTAGAATCAATGTTTATCAATTAATTAAGAATATCAAATGTTAATTTATCTTATTTTAAGCTAGTTTATAAACAATAAAAATTTAAAGTTTTATTTAAAATTTTATTGTAATTCAAAACATATAACATATTTAATTATAATTAAATAAAATACTAATCAATACTTAACAATGATTAGAGCAAGCTATTAATCCTACTATATTATCAATAAATACTTAACATATTACTAATCATTTAACTAGTAAAAAAAATTATTTAATATTTTCATAAGTTAATGCCATTTTGAAAAAAAAAGTAAATATGCAAATGGAATACCATGAAATAAATATAAAATAATATTATGTATATAATTTGTAATTATTAATTAAATTTTTATTTTTAATGTGAGCAAATTAATTGTCTCAATGATGATTGAATCATCAAGAATAAATCACATCATACTAAACATCTTTTGAGTAATACATAGTAGTGCGGAATAAAGCTAGATAACTCAATCACAGCAGATAAAATCCATGATACCTAAAATATTAAAATAGATAATATTGACAATAATTGGTATGCCAGAACAAAAATTATTGTTTATAAAATAAAAACCCGATATCAGTAAATATCAAAATTAATAATTTAAAATGTAAATTAGAATGATCACCAAAATTGTTAATAATTCAAAATATTTATTTTCAATAAATTTCAAATGTAAGCCATTATAAAAAATAATATTTTTTAGCAGTAAAATTCTGTTAAGATTTAGTGAAATTTCATTTGCATTTTATATTCCAATAAAAATTTCAATGAAATTAAAATGTGAGAGTAATTGTCAAAACTAATTTTTCAATGAAATTTTAATGAAAAATTTGATAAAAATTAAAAATATTTTTTATTATATTTTTTAAATAATGATGAAAATAAAATTTAATTATTTAATTATAATAAACCATTCTATTTTTTCAGATATTATAAATTAGGATTGATCCAAGGTGTGTTAAATTTTTAAGAAAATATTGGCATGTATCTATTTAATAAAGTTAATAATTATGGTTTTATTTATTTATTTATTATTACATAAATATAATAAATTATAAAAATATTTTTTAATTTCCTTTTTAAAAAATCAATCATCTTTAGATCGTACCGCTAGACCAGACGCCCGAAGTTGCTTATCATCAAAGAAATTTAAAATAGTTAAATTAAGAACGCATATGGATTAATTTTTTAAATTTTAGATTCTTTTTTCTGTTTTTTATCTAATCTTACTCCGTACATTTGGATGGGCCGCGATTGTTGAGAAGATTTGGACCAAGTGCCCGTTCTAATTGGATGGGGTTATGGGTTCAGGCCGGGTTGAAGGGCCCGCCAGAAACCTGAAAATGGAAATGGGCTCTCAGATTTTTGCAAAATGACAAAATGACCCACGTATCTTAATTTAATTAACGGATTTATCCTTCAACTTCGGCGGAGACTCTCATTTCTGCCACCGAGCACCTGAGAGTTGTTCTTACCATGTAGAAACAGGCATAAAGTGTAAACTGTTGGCGGGAAGAATTTTGTGGCCTAAACGGTCTTCGATGAAAACCCTTCTCGTTGTCAAGAACATTAATTATTCACATCCTCCAATCTTGCATTCGATTTGCCCATTCCAATTTCGGTGGCTTTCTCCGGAAAATCGAAAATTCCTTCACTTTTACCGCAGGAGATGTCCATACAGTCTCAACTCGGGGAAGTCCTCATATTTGAAAGCTTTTTCTGCTACCCAATCTACGAGTTACGGCGGGTGGGATGATTTGGGACTCGGTGGTAACGTGGTCAACTATGGTGAGTCGAATCAGTTGCGTACTTTTCTGGTTTCTGTAGGAATTGATGATAAGAAGTATATATTTATGTTTCTATTGGGAGTCGTCTGTGCTTTTGCCATTACCAGGGTTAGAGTTTCTTCACTTGTTGTGTTTCCAGCCTCTGTTCTAGTTTTTGCTGTTGGCTTTTCATTTGGGTTTGTTCGTGGTGGAAATTCCAATGAAAGCGGAAATGGGAGAAGGACAAAAGAGGAATTTGCTAAGGTTCGTCCTGAGAAATTGTGGAATTTGGTGGAATTTTTTGATGCTTTTGATGTTAAAGTGAATACTTTGAAGAATGATGTCCTAAGAGCTATTGATAATAGTAGAATCACGAACGATGATTTGGAGAATTATGTTAATGTGATTGAATCTATGAGGTTGTCATCTTTGAATGCTCGGAATGCTATTGATGCTTCTATTGATAATGCGGGATACTCCACTGGTGTGTTAGAGAACCAGAAGCAAAGTAGGAGAAGGAAAGAATCTGCTGATGGTGGGTTTGAGATTTTACATTTTATTGGGGGTT
This sequence comes from Moringa oleifera, assembly GCA_021397835.1. NCBI lineage: Eukaryota > Viridiplantae > Streptophyta > Magnoliopsida > Brassicales > Moringaceae > Moringa > Moringa oleifera. The sequence goes on from JAJFZO010000168.1 coordinate 5,912,292, forward strand.
TGTTTGGAGAAAAATCAGCTGGGTTGAAGCATAATAAAGTGAAAGATAATATCAAGCACACAAATACAGAGAGTTTAGCTAATGATAAACCTCGGGGGAACATTTTACGTCCTGCCATGGAAGAGAGAGCTTTTGATTCACTTACTGATAATAAAAGAGCTGCTAATTCTATTTTCTCATGGGATTCATCCAATCAGTCTTATTTAGACCATGATAAAGATAGCAGAATAATTATGGGTGTCAAAGATAAAAAAATGAGTTGGGATGAGAGTGCTAAGGGGTTTACTGAGGGCAAAGAGGATAGTTACCAAAATAATAGCCAGTATTTCATGAACAATAGCCATGTCTCCTTGAAGATGCATCGTAATAATGAAACTAGAACATGGGGAAATCATCAGAATCTGCTGGATTCTGTAAATTTACATATGGAGACCGAGGCTTCATTCATACAAGAGCAGTTTCTCAAGAATACTCATGGAGTTTACCAGTCTTCCCCAAACAAGGAGAGGATAGAGGATGAGACTTATGGATCTCAATTCAGAAAAGAGCAGAAAAGTTACAAAGATGTTTCCCATCTGGTTGATCGCTTCACTGAACCTGACAGTGAGATTGGTTCATCTTTGTCTTCATCTTCAAAGTTTGCAGATGATGTGCTATTCGATAAGTATCTAACAGAAGCCAATGGCCTTCTGAAAGAGGCGAAAGAGTGTATCTGCAGTAGAAATGATGAAGAGTGTGCAGAACTCATTCTGTACAAGTCAGCCAAGATACTCTCAAAAGCCATTGCCCTGAAGCCCATGAGCTTATTGGCTGTGGGCCAATTGGGTAACACTTATCTTCTTCATGGAGAGTTAAAGCTACATATCAGTCGTGAGCTTAGAGCTGTCCTTTCAAGAAGTGATTCCAAATACGTGGAGAATCATAGAGTACTTAAGGGACTGGATCATCAATTTGGGAGTAAAGATGAAATTGCATCTGTCCTTGTTAATGTTTGTGAAGAGTGTGAAGAACTCCTTGTGAAGGCTGGGAAAAAATATAAGCTGGCATTGTCAATTGATGGGAATGATGTCAGAGCATTATATAACTGGGGCCTTGCTCTGTCCTTCCGTGCACAATTGATTGCTGATATTGGACCGGTATGCTTTCTCTTTTGGTATAATTAGCTTATCCATGGAAACCTGATAGTACCCAGTTGCATGATCCTCATCAGGCTAGTTTGTTTCTGCTTAAAATATCAGAGCACTAATTTTTCAAACTGGTTTAAAAGTGTTGAGAGATATCATCATATCGCATTAGTAGTATTAAATGAAGCTGCCTTTTGTGGTTGGCTTTTTAAAGTCAAAGTGATTTTCTTAATTTCAGGAAGCAGCTTTTGATGCAGACAAAGTGTTCATGGCTGCCATTGATAAATTTGATGCTATGATGTCTAAAGGCAATATTTATGCACCTGATGGTATGTTTAACTTCCCTTTTGCATGTCAAACAACTACAATTTTACGATGTTCATGTGTTAACGCATCTGGAACACTTCTAGCTCCACTTTTCGCTTCTTTGAAGGGGGAGTTTCTGACCATGAGTGACATAGAAATGCTGAAACTGAAAGAGTCACAGATGCATTGTCCAGATACTTATTAAGAGTAGTTGGTCATAACTGTCACCTGGTTTTAACTCTGCTGGCTGGAATGGATGGGATTTGTCTGGCAATTTTAGGTTCTAACTATACTTCCCTCCTCTTATGTATCCCAATAGCAGAAATCATAACAGGTGCAATGGTTTAATAATTTTATTAATAGGGTAAAAAGTAGTAATTTCTAATGCTTGATTACTGCTGTGTCCCAATGATTTGTGGCATAGATCATTAGGATTGCAAGAGTAGAATGTTCTTGTTGATGAGTACAAAAGAATATCCTACAGAGATATTATAAAATTGTACTTGACTTTTTCTCATGGGGGAACTGCAGCTCTATTCAGATGGGGCATGGCCTTGCAACACAGATCTCGGTTATGGCCAAGTAACAGTAAGGAAAAGCTGAAGTTGCTTCAGCAAGCCAAAAGACTATATGAAGATGCACTGGACATGGACTCTGACAATCTCCAACTAAGAAAAGCCCTCTCATCCTGTTTGTCTGAGCTCAGTTATCGCAACTTCTAGTCATGTTTTTCTGGAGTTTCCCAATTAGATACTCCCTTTTTGTCAAAGTCCACATCCTTTTGCATTGTATTGGTTGTTTTCATTCCCCTGCCCGCCCCTGAATAATGCAGCACAGGCGATGTGGATAGCTTCTTGTCATCTATATTGTATATGAAAAATAATATAGGCAATGGAGAAAAGAATTAATTGCTTATCAAAGTTGTCACACTTTAAATTCCTACCCTTTCTTCCCATTTCATTTCAGAAAATATTCGGAATAAAGATTCTGTTTATCTGAGTTTGAACCAACCTTTTCTACAAAGAGTTAAAAACAAAAGTTAATTATTAATATGAAAATAAAATATTTGAAAATTATTCATTAATTTTATTGACCTCTCACACTGATCGAGATCATTTTGTCATCTAAATTGTGGTTCAGTTTTCCAGTTAGATCCCAAACGGTCCATTCATGTCTGAATAATGGAACAAGCTCCGTCATTCTGTCTTAGATTGCAACTTGAGGTTCAAAAATAAGTGGCGCGGAGCGAAAGCCACCACCGGGATCATCCTAATTTCTCTTCCATGAATATGTTGTTTACTGTTCTTATAAATTTTTAATAATAAAATTGCATTTACTTTTTTTCTTTTAACATATCTACTTATTTAATTTAACACACCAAGCCATAATATTTTCTTTAGTTCATACTTCTATTTACAGAATCTCTTTTTTTTTTTTTCATTAGCTTAATTCAAAAACAGTTATATTAAACCAGAACCACTCCCTCTGGATCTTATCCATTTTATTTGAAAATATCAAATGCTGACTGTAAGCTCAGTCTTTCTGCCTTTAAGCCATGGACCTGCAACGTTGGCGAATAGCTTTCATCATCCCTGCAAAAGTAACAACCCCATCCAAGGTCCCGTCTTCTTCAACAACCCAAACGTAGCTCACACGGCGTGCAAGTGCCTGAACCATGACGGCCACCAGGGAGCTCCATGGATAGCAGACGATCGCCTCTGATCTCCTCACCATCCTCGCCGAGTACCCTCCGAAGCGCCCACTCCTCCCTATGCCAGATTCCTCGTCTGAGGAGGAGTAGGAGGAAGAAGAGGAAGAGAAGCAATTCCCTGATTCCTCATCCATCAATTCCAGAGCTCCGATTAGTTTCCTCTCCTCCAGCCTTTTCTTCACCAGCTGTATCAGGTCCTCCGGTGGTCCGCCGCAGTCTATGTAAGCCATCAGGTCGCCAGCGGAGAGCGTGGCGATGGCTGCCGCGACGTTCTCGTCGCAGGAATTGAGCATGAGAGGTGATAATTCACCGATCAGCTTGCCGTCATAGTCAACAATGGCGACGGATGTCTGTTTCAGGAGTGATTCAGCGATGAGGGGCAATACGGCGGAGGCATGGTCGTCGTAGTGGACAGCGAGGACCTCCTCTGCGGAGTCGATGATGTCGAGGGAGTTGATTGGCTGGCCCGGCATGGGGCAGAAGAGCGCTATGCAGTTGAGCAGATAGCGAATTATGTCCTCCTGTGTCAGCCAGCAGTACTGGCGCCTGTTGTGCATGGTGGTGCCCTTCAAAGAAGGTTTCCTAAGGAGCTTTCTTCTTGAATTTGTAGTCGGCGCATAGAGGGGTATCACAAGATTCTGTGCTCCTTCTAGTATCAGATCAATGGCCTCCAATAAGCTGAAATTTTCCCACCAAACAAACAACACAGCCAGATTAATATTTTGTAAATACAATTATCAGCTTATATTCTTCTGCTCCATTTTCACATGTAAGGGTTTAACCCAATTGTATTAGATTTATTTCTTCCATTTTTTTTATCATGTTGTAAGCATATTTAACCTAACACTGTTCTTGGCCCTGTAAACACGAAGATAAATGGCTCTAAATTACCAATTCAAAGAAACAGAGTTCATGACAATCTAGTTCCAATTTCCGTAGCTAACTGGAAGAAAGAAATCCATGGCTCCATATAATCAAATCCAACAGAAAATAAGGATCCATCAAATTCTCATCAACCCATTCAATTTCAATCCCAAAACACTTAATAATTATGAAATCCTTTTAAAGAAATGGAAGCACAAACCTTGCTTTGGGTTCCAAATGCCTAACAAGGCCAGGAACCTCTGGGATCAGAACCGAGACAGGGCACTGCAAGGCAGCCCCGGGGTTCAAGAGATTATCTTCCTTGCAGAGGAAACAAACCACGTCTCCAACGCAAACCTTCCCTACACATCGACAACAACCAGAATCATCCTCTGCCGCCGCCTCCTGCTGCTTCTCCTGTTCCTTCGAGCGGTCACAGCTCCACACGCTCACATAGCTCTCCCCTGACCTCTTCAGCGCCGCTAACGCGTCGGAGACGGTGGCTGAGACCGGTACCGTCCTCAGCGCCGGCTTCCCCAGGCAAAGATCTGACACCTCATGCCCCAATAAACTCACTGCCATACACAGAGCAATTAACGCAAATGAAACCGAAAAGAAAACTATCAAGAGACCAAGAGATAGAAATCTCCAAAGACACAGGAGACTATGAAAGCAGGATGTGGATGTTTCTGGAGAGAGGAAGGAGAGGAAGATAGGAAGCAGCAGCAGAGATTATAGAGAATCATCAGGATATTTATAGGAAGTTTGTTACTGGTAATCACCCGGTCAGCAATTACCGCCTATAGAAGCCGTGCGCGTACGGACACCCTGGGGCCCAATGTCTACAACTTGGTTTGCCTCTGAACCGGATCCGTTTTTGTCATTTAAAATCTGCCCGTTCCGTCGCAAGTGGTTGGTTTCTTAATCTGTATTTGTTTGGTGGGAAATTAATTCTTTGTGGTTTTAAAGGCTTGGGGGCTCTTGCATTTTGACATTTATTTCATTTTTTGTAGAGTAAAAATAGAATACATACAAAAAATATTTTCAAATAAATGTCATTTTTAAAGTTTAAAAATATTTTTTATTTTAAATTGTAAAATATTTTAAAAAATTATGATTGAGGAGAGACTTAAATCATCGTAAAAAATTAAGTATATTTTTATTATTAAAATATTTAAAAATTGATTAAAATAAAAAAGTATAAGTCAATTTTATAAATTTGAATAATTTTTAATTCATGAGTTATTGATTATGATTTTTTAAAATTTTTATTAAAAACTTTAAAATTTTTATAATTATTGTTTGAATATTTTTTACATTTATAAAAAAATTTAAGTTAAAAATTATAATTTTGATAATACAAAATTTTTAATTTAAATATTTTAATTTTAAAAATTTATTACAAAAGTTCGATTTCATCATTTTTTTCATAAATTTATTTAAAAACTAAAAAAAAATAAGATAGAAAATTTTTTTCAGAATTTTAAATAATATTTATCCAAAATCTTACATTATATGTATTTTTTAATTTAACTATTAAAGTGTTATTTTAATTTGATATTAATTTAAATTTTACCATAAAAGTTAAAAATTAAAAATTAAATGCTCAAATTAAAAATTTTAGACAAAAAGTTCAACTAAAAATTTTTATAGATGTAGGTAAATGTTCAAACTTGTCATAAAAAAATTCAAAATTTTATGAATAATACCAATATATTTTCTCAATTTCACATTGCCAAAATTTTTAAAAAATTAAAAATAAATTAGTGCATAAATTAAAAATTATTTGAATTTAAATAATTAACTTAAAATAAAATATTAAAATTATTTAAATAATTTTGTAATATTTCAACAATAAAATGTCATTAATTTTTATAATTATTTGATTGCAACTTCAAATAAAACCAAATTAAAACATGCAAAGACATCGCCTCAATTAATATTTCAATGTTTAAATTGAAAATCATATATTATTTAAATTTTTTAATTTAAGAAAACACAAATTTTGACATTTGTTTTTTACCTCTTTTTTAATATGGATTAAATGTTAACACATATAAAAAATAAGTGAATAAAATTTATTATAATTATTTTTTATTGTTCACTAATATAACAAATTACAAATTAATTTTTATTTAAAAATTAATCTAAATTAAATCATTAAAAAAATCTTAATTTTTCAATATGAGCATAGATGGTAAACAAATGTATTTTTTATATAAGAATCACATTGATACAAATGATAAAATATGAGTGCATCCAACGAAATTAACATTTATTTTAGTTTTTGTTTGTTTGTTTGGTTAAAGATTATATAATAATTTAATATATCTAAAACTATTTATCATTAGTCTTTAATAAAACAAAATAAATATTTAAAGTATTATAATTTCAAATTTTGAAATTTTGTTAACAAAAGTTATTTTTTCTTAAATGTTCAGTGTTGAAAAATAAATTTAGCTTTACCTAATGTATATGAGACATTTGTATCACTTCACCTAACAAGATGAATTGCCATTTTATTTACTATTGCTTTAAAAAATAAAAAATTATATCAACTTTTTTAAAAAAACTTATATTATAATCATAATACATAAATCATATATAAATTAATTACACATAAATATTATTTAAAAAATAAAATGGAAATATTTTTTCCTTTCTTGATAGTGAAATAAAATCAAGCCCATGGACTTATTATCTTAGGTCGAAATAAGTTGATAAGATCCCTTTTTACGAACTCATATTGCTATATGATCTTGAGAAACTCTCATATTTACCTCAAGTTACCAATTGAATTCTCATTTTTAAAAAGTAATAAATCGAATAATAATTTTATTAATTTAGATTAAATTAAATATTATCAAAAAAAATTTAAAATTTTGACATATTCAAAGTAAAGATTTTATAAAACGAATTCTAACTAGAAATTTTTTACATATGTAAAGAATTATTCATATTAATGTCGCAAAATTTTAGAATTTTTTTAAATATTAAAAATATATTTTAAAATGTATATTATTGATATTTTAAAATTTTAACAAACAATAAATTTTATATCAAAAAGTGCTCAAATTTGAGGATGTACCCAAAATATAATGTGTAATTCATTTGACTCAATTTTTTAGGTATTTTAATAATAAATTTTTTAATTTTTATAATTATTTAAATTAAAATTTAATTTAATCAAATTGATAAATAAAAATGTAATTTATTATTTTTTTAAATATAAAAATTTAATTGATGTCATAGTATAAAAACTAATTTTTATATAACTTTTACCAAAAAATTATGATTGAGACTTAAAAATTTCAAGACATGTAAAAGCATCTATACAAAACAGTAACAAACGTGCAACTTAATTTTGAATGTTGATTTATTAATATTAGTTAACATTAGTCAAAATAATCGTCTCATGGGTGGGCTTTCTTTGGTTATAAAAATAAATAATAATTCAGTGTAATAATTTATTAAAAAATGACTCAGCATTCAAATTTGTATTGGAAAATTCATTAAAAATAATGAATTATTTTGGTAGAAAAAACTAAATTAGATTGTTGAGACAATATTAAGTAATTAAGTTGTTGAATCATTGATTAGTAAATCTATTGATAAATAAACAAGTTGATGAACCTAATCTATTTATGGGAATCATACCGATATAATCAGCATAGCCTAAGTTGTTGACAACATAGAATAAATGGCATTATGGCAGATCCGGCGTCTCAATATTTTGGTTTATTCATTACTCTATAATTTATATACCTAAGTTAATTGACCAATCAATTTGAATCTCAAATAGGCTTTCTGCGAGAGTCAATACTTTTTTAATAGCCTTCTTGATTGATTTGGACACAAGCATATAGAGATGGACTTGTTTACTAATTTGTTAATTAGACAAGAATTCCACTAATTGCCTAAATCTAATCAAGAAAATATTGCACGACAGGATTGATTATAATTCTCGTGGGTATGATTTGGTCAACATAATTGTCATATTAAGTGACGTTCAGTGGATAGAAATGCCCAAATATGAAGTGGGGGTACTATCAATAATTGAGAAATTAATATTAAGGCAACAAAACTTTTATTTTTTTATAAATATTATTTAAAAAAAAATTACCTATGCCAATTTAGTATTTATCGTCCCACATTAAAATATTACATTGTTTAAGCATCGTTTTGTACTTTATGCCATTGGGTGATAATGATATATAATATCAATCATTATAATGTTATTATAAAATAAAAATATATAATGGATCATAATTTATATTGATGTTATATATAATATAATATTTATTTTTTAAATAAAATCAATCATTAAATTAAAAATTAAACCAAAAATTGAACCATGATCATCAATTAAATAATTATAATATTTTAATAAATATTTTTAAATTAAATAATATAAAAATATATAATAATGATTATTTTTTAAGAATACCAATGAAATTAAAAGAACAATTGTTCGTGTTTTTGGTTTATAGATTTTAAAAAAAAGTTTTTTAATTTTTTTTGAAACATTTTTATTTATTTAAAATTTTAATAAATTTTAACAAAAGGACATAGTTTTAATAACATAATTAAATTAAACTGATTTTAAATAAATTACATAAATAAAAAGTAGGTTCATGGTTCAGTCGCTAAGATCAATTATTCGATTTAATTTTTAAAACATTAATTATATTAATAAAAAATATAAATATAAAATTATATTTATATTTAATTTTAACTATCATATATTATTATTTTTATATTAAAAAACAAAATAAAAATCATCGTAGTGGAAAAGGTACTCCGTATAAACAAAAGTAGTTAATGTTTTATTTTGTTTTTTTCTTAGATCTTCTATGATATGTCATATTCCTTTGAAACAAATTCAATGCATCACGATTTGTCTAATCACTCCCTATTAACTTATGTACCATTCAAGCTTCAATTTACCAAAAATTTTCAGCCACATTTTGGAATGGAACAAAATCCATCCTGCATCGTCTTTGAAAGGAACAAATTAGATTTTTCAAAATTTTCCATAAATACCACTCTTAAGCGTTGCTTTATTCACATAACTCCAAGCTATGTAATCAACATGGTCACATAGATAAGGACCGAATATGACTTGATTGTCTCATGAGAATGATTTAACTGAACACATGGAAGCACGATCTTGTTAAAATAAATCACGCAACATTTTAACTTCTTGAGTAATATATTATTTGGATTATTCATGCTCCAATGATTTAACAAACAATTAATATATTATTTTAAAAATTAATTATATATTTAATGCTTTAATTTTATTTAATTTAAATTTTATATTTTTTTTAAATTATTTGAATTGGGATGTTATATAACCATTTTTTTGTTTGAGAATTTCAATTTGGTTCAATTGAGATGATGCTCTGAATTTTTTTAAGTAGATATTTAAATTAGCAATTTTTTACAGCAAATTTTAATTTATATTTTTTATAAATGTAAAGACAAATTCAAATTATCATTATAAAAATTTAAAATTTTTTGAATACTAAAAATATTTTTAAAAATTTAATACTATCAAGTTTAAAATTCAAAAAGATTAATTTGTAAATAATAATATTTAAATTAAAAATTTTATTTAAAATTAAATATAAATTTTATTTAAATATTTTTTGAGATATTTTAATATCGAATACCTTAATCTTTCATATTTATTAAATTTAACATTTAATTTAAAGTAAACTAAAAATTAAAATATGCAATTAATCTGATTAATATATTAAAATTTAAATTAAAAATTTAAATTTAAATTTTTAATATAAAATAATTTATAAAATTTTAAAATTAAAATATAAATATTTTTTATTAATTTAATTCATTAATATTTTTAAAAATGTTAAAAAAAATAAAAAGTGGGTCCTCGCTGCGTCAGCACTGACGTTTACAATCGGAACCGATCTGCTCACTAAATCTCTGATGTGGCGATAAGAACGTCGAGAGATACAGAACGTCGGATGAAATGGCGCTGCAGAGATAGCCGATGTCACCATGTTAGATGAACGACGCGTGTGCACAAAATCAACTGCCAGGTCATTCTGCGTCCATTCCGCGTTTGGTTTACGAGACAGGACAAAACTCAAGTGGGCGCTACTTTAAACGTCTAGACAAACAAGTCATTCTCACGTGTCGTGCTCGCAAGTGTACCTTTTGGTAAGTACGGCACTGCGTCAGTCTCACGGACTCTCGGCTTCAGTCTTCACCGTGAACTAAAAAAAAGTAGAGGAACATCTCTATTAGAAGATTTTTAACACGGACAAAGATTTTTCCCTTTGATTGGTGCGGGGTTTTTAATTTTTTAATTTTTTAATAATTTATTATATAAATATAAAAAATAAAAAATTCAATCATTAATTTAAGTATACGTTTCACAAAATTTTAATATTTATCAAATATTATTAATTAAATTTTTATATTTTAAAATTTATAAATTAAATTTTAATTTATTAATTTAATTTAATTTAAATATTACTAAAAAAATTTAAATATTAAAATATTTAAATTAAAAATTTTTATGATAAATTTTGATTTAAAATATTTTAAGATGTAAAAATATATTCAAACTACTCTCACGAATAGTTTCATAATTTTTTGAAAAAATTATAATTTTAATTTTTAAAAATAGCATAATTACTTAAAAATTATAAATTTTTTTATGACGATAACATGAATTTTTTTTACATATGTAAAAATTTTCAAATCAAAATTCATCTAACAAAATCTTTAATTTAAATATATCTAATTTTTAATTTTTTTAATAAGATTTAATTTAAATTAAATTGATAAATTAAAATTCAATTTGTCACTTTTAATATAAGAGTTTTATTATTAATATGAGATAAATATCAAAATTTTATGAAATATTTTATTTTTAATTTTGTTAAATTAATTTATTTTATTATATTATTAAAAATTTAACATAATTCAAATTGACAAAAAATTCAAAACTTTTAGGCACTAAATACTAAATTTAACATCAATTTAACTTTACAAAATATTTTAATGCTATTTTGTTTTATCTTAATAAATTAATTTGATATTTTAAATATTACTATAATAATATTATACACTAACTATTATAAAATAAAATTTATATTAATAAAAAATTAAATAATATATCAAATATTAATTTTATATTAAAATTTTTAATAAGATTTTTTTAACAATATAAATTTTTTACAATAACAATCAAAAATATATTTTACATAAAAATAAAAAATAAAAAATTTGCACGTTTATATTGCAACATCAACAAAATGGTGATGACTTTATGTTACATTGATGGGGAGAAAATAATTCCAATTTGAGTATCAGATTGAGGTCATATCGATTTTATCAAAGATGATCTTAATAAATTAAATTCACAATTTTTTACTTAATTTTTAAATATATAATTATATAAATAGTTTTTAAAAATAATTTAATATAAATATCAAAGTAGTTTATATTATTTGTATTTTAATTATTTTTTTTATAATTTTTAATATTTTACATATAAGATATTAATTTGATTTAAATCCATTATTTTTAAAAGTTCTTTTAAAGGATTTTTTATACAGTAAATTTTTACTTAAAATTTATCATAAAAGTGCAAAATATATAAATTATAATAAAAGTATTTAAAAATTTTAATATTGTTTTAAATTTAAAAATTTAATAAACTATTTATAATATTAAAATAATTTAATATTTATATATAATGATAAATTAAATATTTATTTAAAAAATTAAAGATAAAAATGAGAAACATATATAAAATTAATACCAACAAACTTTATTTGATAAATTTAAGTGACATGCAAGAAGGCTAATTGGATGGTGGCTGTTACTGAAATGGGCCATAGGCTATAAATTCTGGTTTGAGCTGTCCTGCAACGGGCTTTGCTCGGCCGAGTTTATTATCGTTTGGGTCAAATTCAAAGTGGGCCTAGAAGTCTTCACGTTGCATCGTACTGCATGAAGGCTTCAGGGAACCGCAAGTGGATTGGCAACGGAGTTAGATGAGATCATGGGACCCATGCTATAGCTCTTCCGTCCACTGCACAAAGAGCCAGAGTTACGGACTTAGGGTTAAGCTTACAAGATTGGTGACGAGAAATGACTTCCCGTGATTCTTCGTACGATGCCAATGGCGAAGACAACATTTCTTTGGAACAAAAGGTCTCTTTCTTTTCCCATTCAATTTGTTTAATCTTTTTTTTTTGTTGGTTTTTTTGAGTGTTTTTGTCTCATTTCTTCAATGGAATCGAAGTCTTACGAAGAATTGATACTCTATATGGATCTTTTATGGCCTCAATTTGATTTTTTCGCTTAATTTTTAGAAGCTCGGCAACTACCCGTGGCCTTCATGCTGTTAACTTGTATCTTGATGTTTATAATTTGATTTGTTTTGATGTTTATAGTTTTTTTTTTTTTTTTTTGAGATATGGGTGGTAAAGAAGCTTTTAGTAGCTTAAAGTTCTCTTTTGCTATCTCTTGAAGTGTGAGGGAATGTGACAGAGCCAGGGAGGTATTCTATACTTCTCCATTTGTACTTTTGAGGGTGCAAAAACAGGGACAAAGTAAGAAATGATCTTACCTTTATACTTAGCGTTTTATCTCCTGGAGTGGATCATTCAAAAGATAAACCAACTGTAATCATAAGTTAATCTTTAAAAAGCTTAACAGCTTCAAGAGAAACTCATTTGCAATGCTAGATAAATGCAATGATCATGGATATATGGTGTGCAGCCTGCAGTCCAGTAAATTTGTTTCTGTGGTGTAGCAAAGTTGGTTTATGTGGTTTCATGTGATTAATTGGTTTTATGTGTAAAGCAAGCTGCTAATGATATGATTGATTACTAGTTTGCTGCTAATTGAAGATCGATGTTTGTGCTATCTTCTAAATGAAAACTCAGTGTTCTTGTGCTACCTTTCTACTTATTATGCTGTGATTTTCAGTTCTCTTGCTGCTATTGCTGTTGGTTTTTGTTCTTGATCGAAGCATGCATCATATACCCTAAATTATTGACTTATTTCCAAATTCATTAGCCAAATTCGCATGGCTGGGCTCATGAGAGGTCTGGAACTCGAGACAGAGGTCGAGAGAGGGAAATGGATCGAGACCGCCATCACAGGGACCAGAAAGACAGGACACTGAGGGATGAAAAAGGCAGGGACAAGTATAATAATTATGACCATCATCGAAGTCGTAATCATTTCAGGTTATTATGTGCTCATAGATTTCATCAATCTCCTCTCTGTTTTAGGATAAGGAGTGATGTAAGTTTTCTCCATCACTTTTTTTTTTTTTTGGGTGTTGTAGCTGGATCTATTCCTCTATGGAATTTATTGTAGATAAATGTTTTTGGTGAAATATTTTGGAAGCTATAGAAATCCTCTTTGATATCTTTCTTAAGTAATTTGATTTAAATTATGTCTATTGTTGATGTAGGCCTCGTGACTTTGATCGAGACAAAGAAAAGAAGCATGGACTTGGAGCACGTACCCATTCAAGGGATAGATTTAAGAATCGAGCTAGATCACGCTCTCCTTCCCCTTCTCATTCTCCTAAAAGGTATAATTTTTAGCAAAATGTAAACATAATTGAGACTATTCATTGATGAGCTTGCAAACCTTATACTGGTACGAGCTTCAAAACTTTCATGTAAGCACATGCATTATTCCCATATGAGGTTCTTTATTTCCTCAATCTTGAGCCCAGGGTTCAGGTTTCAAGTTGTGAAAACCTTGCATTTGAAGATTCTACATCTAGAACACTGACACAATTGTCACTCTTGGTGTTCTCCATTCACAACAAAGTTTCACTGATACGACCATTGGATATAGTCAACTGCAACTCAGGGTTGGGGCCAGAACGGCATTGAGTTTCCTTACACTTAGCAAATTTCTGTGGTGTCAGTTTATTGTTTAATGAGTTTTAGCACTCGTCTAGCTCATATTGTCATGGGAAGTGTTGTAAATGTTTACACTGTTTTGATAATGTTGGCACTTGCTTTGACTGTATAAGTTTCTTTTACTGTATCTCTATATATATATTTTTTAAATTGATGAATTGATAAAATTGGAAAATTATGCTGTATGAACATCATTATTATTTTATTGCAAATGTCTTTGTCTACAGCAAGCGGAGAAGTGGTTTTGACATGGCACCACCTGTTGCAGCCATGCCAATGGGTGCTGCTGTTCCAGGTTTACACCTACCCCCTTCCTGATATGAATACTTCTCTGCGCATCAACCAGGCAGTTAGGCCTAGTCTTTGAATATAAGAACTTATAGCAATTTCATTTGCAATCTTTTCTCCCATAATCCGTAATTTTAGTGTTCTCCATGACATTTGCTTTTCAATTTTTATCTAATGGGTTACTATGGAAACTGAGAACTGTTGCTGTGTTGTTTGGCTGTTGTGTGTGGTTTCTTGTTTCTGCATTCTGTTACTGGTTGGGTAAGAGGGCAATGTAGGGTCGCGTGTCCTACTGTGCTACCCATTGGCGCTTCTGCTGTAGATTTATGTCCAACGGAGAACAATGCGCGATTAGCTGGATCTTGTTCGCCTTCAACCGGCAACAGTTGCCTTTTGGTAGACTTACGATTATTTGCCTAGCATCTGCAATGATGGAATGCATGTCTTTCTTTATTATTTGAATGATGTTTTAGGTATGACATAGGCTTCTCTTTATGGCTTTATGTTACAATAGTTACAGGCTTATAGATGTTTTAGTCTCAAAAGATCTTTAGCATCATCATAATCTACTTGACTCATCCTTCTTACTTAACTTCTTGTATGTCTATTATGCAGGGCAACTGCCTGCCATTCCTCCAACCGTACCAGGAGTGGCACAAAACATGTTACCTTTTGGAGGAACACAGGTCCATGTTCTTCATCAACATTAGTTCAATCAATTGTATTTATTTACCTAACCTACCATATATATGTTTTTTTTTTTTAATATGTAACAGTTGGGAGCTCTTCCGCTGATGCCAGCCCAATCCATGACTCAGCAGGTAGACAATTGCTACTTAATTTATATATTTTGTTTGTGAACACTCATGCTTTTATGAAATCACTAATTTATTTGATCTGTTTTTGTTTTACAGGCTACTAGGCATGCTCGTCGGGTTTATGTTGGTGGTCTTCCCCCCATGGCTAATGAGCAGGTTTTGCTTTTTGTTATGCTTTCTTATTTCCTATTTTGAAGAATGATAAGTCTTCTAGCAAAATGGTTTTCCAAGTTGGATGGTATTTGATGTTTTATTACTTCATTGGTAAATATAAAAAAAAAAAAAATCTTTAAACTTTGCCCAGATTTTAATTTAAACCTCATCGTTTTAATTTTCTCAATTGTACACCTAAAGTTTAAATGGTATTTTCATTATTGAAATACATAAAAAATGATTCAAATAAATTTTGCACTCTATTTCAAGTCTGTCCCTCGAAATTTGAATAATTTTCGATTTACGAGTTGTTTTTTTATAAATATTTTAAAATCTTGATAATATAAAATTAAAAAAAAAATATTTTCAGCACTCAAAAAAATCCTAATGTGATGGTAGCATGAACATTTTTTTGTGTCCATATAAAATTTCAAGTTAAAATTTGTTGTATAAGATCTTCAATTTAAGTATTCTCAATTTTCGAATTTTTTGGCGGGGTCTAAATTGATTTAAATTAAAAGTTTGAATGTACAATTGAAAACATTGAAACGATGAGCTTTAAATTAAATTCCACATGCAAAGCTCAAGATTTTCTTGTTTACCCTTTTTTTTCTTTTGCAAACATTTTGCTATTTTGGCCAATTGTTATTGATTTTGATGTATAGTTGTCCCTTTTATCGTCTTATTTCATCTTTTGGCATTTATTTGACTTAATTTTTCTGCTTTATGAATTTCTTCTAAACATTACAGTTTAGCTTTGTTTACGCATTGTTTTTTTGAACAGTAATAAAGGATATGTATTATTTACTGTGCACCATGGGGTTGCCGCCCTTTACATCTGAGGTTAGACTAAGAAGTTAGTGACTCTATAAAATCAATTACATCTTCCTCATTTACAAAATGGCCACCCAAATCCCAGAATTTTAAAACTCTAATCTAAGACTCTCTAAAGCCCTACTACTCCTTTCATGCCAAACAATCCGAAAAATTAAGTGAAGGATCATTTGCACTAGTTTCCTTTTCTCTTTCCCCATCCCCTGCCCCGACCATGCCATTAGTTCTCCTTCTACTGAGACTGCAGTTACCCAAGTCAGCCCCAGCAATTTCAGAACTGCCTCTCATATCTGAGCAGCCCATTTGCAGCCTAACAAAATATGGTACACAGATTCTTCATACTCTTTACAACGGTTGCAATGATTAACCATTATCATTTCCTGTTTTCTTAGATTGCAATTGTTAATATCCTTCCCTGCACTGCCTCCCAGGTAAAAAAGGCAACCTTGGGAGGAACCTGGGCCTTCCAAATCTGCTTCCAAGGAAACACAATCCCTTCATTGTCCTTGTCCATGCCCTGAAAATAGGACGTGACTGAGAAAGCTCTGCTTCCTTTTCTATCCAGTGTCTAAAGTACTGTATCTGCTGCATCTTCCTTTAAACTGATGCCCTGAATCTTTTCAAGCAGCCGCTCAACCTGTCTAATCTCCCAATCCTGGACATTCCTCCTTAACTGTACAAACAAGATTTCACAAGAAGCATCTCCATCTCTGTAATCACCAACCCAGGGATCTTTATTGCAAGCAATGGAGAAAACAACAGGGAACATGTCACACAAAGGACTGTCCCTGCACCATTTGTCATACCGAAACTTGACTGTGTCACCCCTACCCACCTTGAATTCCGTCCATTCCTTGAACTTCTCCCAACCTTTTCTTGCGGCCTTCCAAACATCTACACCAATTGCCTCTCTACACCTTGTTGTCATCCATTCCCCTTCCAACTCTCCATATTTCGCCCTCACTCGTCTTCTTCAAAAATTCTCATTCTCCACCATAAATCTCCATAATCATTTACCTAACAAGGTCTTGTTGAAAGAAACAAGATCTTTGACCCCTAAATCACCCTTGGCAATTGGTTGAGGGACCACCTTCGATCTCACTAGATGGAACTTAAAACAGTCCCCATATTGACTGCCCCATAAAGAAGTTTTTTGCACAGCCTCCAGCTTATTAGCCACAACTCTTGGAAGTGGAAAAATCAACATAAAATACGCAGCTTTGTTTATGCATGGTATTTTTGTTGTTACCTAATTGAAATATCTTGGTGTACTTCTTTACGGACTTTCTTTTTGGTCCATAATAGTTACCTCCTATTTTGAGAAGATTTAAATTATTAGAGGTTTCTAGAAATCTAAACGACCCCTCCCAAGTGAAAAAGAGAATAAATAAATAAAAAATACATGGGTATTGCAATTGTGCTGTGCAGTTTTATGGTGATAATGGAGGTTATCGTTTGTCCATCCAGCCTTTGCTTAAGTTATCTTTTGCATTCTCTTTACTGTGTTCTTCCTTGACCATGAGCTGTGGTGGCATGGAACATGGCCTTTCCTTGAGTTATTTGTTGATTAGAGATGTGGGATTTAACTATCAAATATTATCAGAATTATCAGATAATTATTTATGTTTGATTGTACATCTAGTTACATGTTCAGCATGGTGTTACTTTATAAGGCACACATTCTAGCTTTTCAATCACCTATTGATTGCACTGGGGCTGTAAATTGTTTCATCTAGAAATTTTCAAATGCCTCTTTCTGTGCCTTCTATTTATCATAAAATAGTTCCCTTGTTCTTAGAAATAGTTGCTAAGTTTTTTTTTTTTTGTTGGGTGCTCCTAAAACAGGCAATTGCGACATTTTTTAGCTGTGTTATGACTGCAATTGGAGGAAATTCTGCTGGTCCAGGTAATCCAACAGGCTCAGGTCTCTGGTTTG
This sequence comes from Moringa oleifera, assembly GCA_021397835.1. NCBI lineage: Eukaryota > Viridiplantae > Streptophyta > Magnoliopsida > Brassicales > Moringaceae > Moringa > Moringa oleifera. The sequence continues at coordinate 5,930,258 of JAJFZO010000168.1, forward strand.
CATAAGTGCAGATGAAGTCATTTATCGCTTTTCCTATTTCATTGTGGTTCATAATTCCATATTTGAACATGTAGGTGACGCTGTGGTGAATGTGTATATCAATCATGAGAAGAAATTTGCATTTGTGGAGATGAGAACGGTTGAAGAAGCAAGTAATGCAATGGCATTAGACGGAATTATATTTGAGGCATGTACCTTCTACACTTTTTTTTCTCTCTTTTTTCTCATTCATACTAGTGCAGGAGCTGTAATGGAGATACAAGAATTTTCTTTTTCTTTTCCTTTTTTTTTCATTTAAGAGATATGAGAATCATTATGCTCATTGTAAAGATTGTTCAACTATTTCAGGCTGTTGTTTGCTCTGTCTGGTGGACTATTTTCAGTAAATATCTTGGCTCTTGATAAACTATTGTTGTTTAGTTGCATAGCTGCCTTTTGCTGAAGCCTTTACCCACGAACTGCTTAAATATCTGGTGACAATAGGTAGTTTACATATCAGGAGAATGCGCCACTTAATATTGTAGGGCTGTGAAGGTTTCTTTAATCCAATAAGCAAAATGATAGCTGATATATGCTTAACTCTGTAAAAGGGAAGATGATCTGAAAATATAATATTGAAGAGAAAAAAACTGTAATGGCTTATAGGCAAAAGCTACTGTATCTGATATTATTGGAGTTTCACTCTTGTATATTAATGCCTGTTTGAGAATATGAACATCTTGTCTACCTAAAAGCATAGACATAAAAAGTTGACAATTAACTCATGGACTCAGCGGGATGTAGTTTTATCAATTTTAAAATTCAAATCTAGCTGCCTTGAATGTTATTTGAAAGCACTTGACTTTTCTTTCCCCAAATTTTATGGGTGCCAAAGCCATGCATTTGCTTTTGTTCCCAATCTGGGCATTTAGCCTCAATATATTTCTTTTTCGAGATAAACTGTATTTTTTGTTTTAAAGGCTTTCTTTTCTGACATAACTGTATTTGTACTTTTGTGTGCTTGTATGAAAGCTTTGCTTTGGATTTCCTGTTCCTTTTGGAATGAGACCAGCTTGTCTGGATTATAGTGATTATGTGAATGATATAAGCTTTAAAAGCATGTTCTGAAATTCTTGTGAGTCATTCATGGCTGATGTGTGTTGATTTGTTGCTTTGCCAATAGAAACATGCATTTACAATCAAGCTCTTTAGGTGGTCTTCTGTATGATTTTGACATCTTGAGTGCTTGTAGCTTGGATGGTTCCAGATTTTGTATGTGTCAAGGCTTAAACTTCAAAATCTTCAAGAAATGTGGAGGACTGTTGTGCTTTTGATTGTCACAAGTGCATTATGTTGTATAGTGTTAGTGCTCTCAGTCATCGCCTTCTGCATTATTCTGTATTTTGATATACTTTTGATCTTGGTAGGGTGTGGCGGTGAGGGTAAGGAGGCCTACAGACTACAATCCTGCATTAGCTGCAACACTTGGCCCTAGCCAACCAAGTCCCAACCTTAATTTAGCTGCCGTTGGACTCACACCAGGGTATGTTGGCATAGTGATAAATTAACTAAATTGGAGAATCTTTTGTTACAGTAACTGCATTGACAATCTTTTCAGAACTGGGATAGATGATACTGATAGGTTATAATAAATAATTAGAAACAATTTTAGATGTGGCCTTACTTAACCTTTTGTGGGCTTGAGAACTCAGTTTGGTCAGTATTTTTTCATATTAAGTGAGAGCAAAAGAAAGATGAGAAATGAGTTACTTCAAAACTAAAAGTTAAGTAACATTGTTGGAAATTTTATCCTTATGTTCAATGACCATGACAGGAGAAAACAAAAACTAAAGTGGTTCTAGAAAAAGTTACTACCGCTCTGAGTAAGGTTGTTTTCTTGAACATAGCTAATCCACAATTCAACAGTTTTCATATAAATTAGTTAAGGTCAAGACATGTGTTTTCCCTGTACTTGTTATATTGCAGTGAACTCTAGCAAGTTATGAATAGTTGGTGAGAATGCATACACGTAGTGGATGCTCCTTTTCAATAGGGTTGAAGAGTCTTCCTAGCGTGAGCATATCTATGAGTGGTTTCACCTGCCTTTTCTGGGCAACATTTCTTAATTCCAACAAGAAGATTGAGCACGTGAAAAGATTTGCTAATTTCTCTGGTTGGGTGGTCTCTCTCCAGCCCCCCTGTCCCCGACCCCATGTTCAAAGTGAAATTTTCAGTTGTGTTTATTATAGTGGTTGCATGTTTGCTTTTAAATGCTCCTTAATTTGCCTGAAAAGTAAGTACAAGTTGAAAAATTCCATTTATTCTTATGGTTTTCTAATTATTGTTTTGATTGCTAGTGCAACTGCTGGGGCAGAGGGACCTGAACGTATTTTTGTGGGTGGATTACCATACTACTTCACTGAAGCACAAATAAAAGAATTGTTGGAGTCATTTGGGTATGGGCTCAGAGTATAGCTATTATCATTTTCTATTTTCTTCTCTTGCCTGTGGGTTTACCCCTCTCCCTAATTAATCTAATCCTTAAGGTCATGTGTGTTATTTAAATTTTCTAATCCTACATTCTTGATACATTGCAGGCCTCTCCGTGGCTTTGATCTTGTTAAGGATAAAGACACGGGAAATTCTAAGGGATATGGTTTTTGCGTCTATAAGGTACATAAAGTTGAAGTCTTACAGAATCTTTTGATGTTCTATAATTCAAAATGTGAAGTTTTCACTTTTAAATTGAATATCTTGTGGTTGACTTTTCTTAGCATGAGCTTTTCCCTTGTTTCTAGGCTTTGGGCTAGGTGCATACATTCAACCAAATCAAATAAAAAACAAAACCGAACCCATTATGTTGGTTTGGGTTAGTTGGTTATTATTATTGTTTTTTAATTTAATCAGTTTGGTTTGGTTTTAGATGCTGAAAACCGATTTAGTTAGGCTTGGTTTATACATATAAAATTGAGAAACAATCCCAATGTGACTCATATTTGTATAAATATAATATTTATGATTTTTTTTTTTTAATTATGAGTTTTACTCTTATTGGTAGGTGTACTATAATTAGGGCATCCTCTAAGACCTTAATCATCTCATTGTAGAGTAATGGATAAACATTAAAGAAATATACTCAAACATGTTTCATTTTGCATTTTTTTAGTTGTATCTCAATTTGGAATGTTTACTGGGATTCTTTTGATATATATTTTAAAATTTCCTCTTTGGATTTTGGACAAGTGAGTTTAGTTGTTTTTTTTTTAAATTGTTAGGATATCTTAATTCAATATTCATATTTCCCCTTAAAGCTGATTAAAAAAATTGAAACAAAATGGATCGGCTTTGGTTTGGTTTAAAAATTTCACAAATCGGTTAGTTTTAGTTTGGTTTTCATTTCACCTAATCTGGACTTATGGTTCATAGGCTTGGCTTTTTACCTCTAGTTCAAATTGTATGCACATCATAAATAGACTTGTAAGGCAATTTTTCTGATCAATTGGTGAGCTAATATGTAAGCACTTTAGGATCCGGCGGTGATAGATGTTGCGTGTGCTGCTCTTAATGGCTTGAAAATGGGCGATAAGACACTGACTGTCCGTCGTGCTAGTATAAGGTTGGTGTTCTCCAATTTGATGAGGTTTATATTAGTATTTGTTTTTTAAATCTGTTGCTTCTTTTTCTTTCTTTAAATGTTGTTGAAATACAGACTGGATGGAGATATTTTCAGTTGAGTTGTTTCCTTTATTCTCTTTGGTACTTTGAGTATGCTCAAGCCCAAGGTAGACAAAGAAATAGGTCCTAATAACTCACATAACATTTCTTAGAAGAATTTGGAAGCATTAGAAAGTTCTATTGCATTTGGTGTCGGAGTTATTTGAAATTAGTGTTCATGAAAGTTATACTTTTGAGAAAATGGGTATGAAGCATACGTCTTTCATCTTGGAAGGTGTTAGAAGATGGGTACGATGAATTGACTTGTGATACATGTTTTTTGTTATGGTATTTTGTATCATTGTTCTAAAGGTTCCAATTTGAATTTATTTTTCTTGTTCTGCTGGTTAAGATATGATGAATCTGACTCTACTTCCTAATTCCAAAAGAAGTTAATATATGGTTATTGAAAATATATATTGAAATCGGCAGTATCTCTATGAAAATGTTTTGATGGTGCAGTATATATTTTGTATCTTTCTGCTTCTTGCCACTTTGTGTTAATTGGTGTCTGTCTTCATATCAAGTATCAATTGGAATATGTATTTGAGTAGTATAGCCGTCCATAATATCGGTAACATTGTTAACATGCAAAATAAATTTTACAGCTCGGGCCAGTCAAAATCAGAGCAGGAAAATATGTTAGCTCAGGCACAACAACATATTACCATGCAGGTAAAGCAGCCTCTAGTGTGCTTCCCTGTTTATTTCCCTGATTACTTATCTTTTTATTTATTTATGTATGGTTTTGTTTTAGCTTCATGTCTACATTCTTGACATGAATATACATTTTCTGATTGCAGAAAATGGCCTTGCAAGTGGGTGGTGTGAATCTTCCTGGATTTCCATCACCCTCATCGTATCCAGAAACTCCAACAAAAGTTTTATGCTTGTCTGAGGTATATTTTCCTCCATTTTGCTGGCCATCATGAAAAGATACCTTTTGCTCCTTTTCGACATATGATGTCACAGTACTTTTAGCACTTCAACTTGGATCATGGGAAGAGTGAGGAAAAAAAAATCATTGACTGCTTGGGGAGGCTGACTGATCTGAATAGTTTCTTTTCATTTTACATGTTTGTTTTTCCAAACAAAGCCTTAGAGAATATATGCAGAGGCGTGGCAACTTTGAGATTGTGTAATTACATTATTGATTTTATTGAATGGACTATGAGTGGATTATATTTATTTACATGATGAAGGCAATTACTGCTGATGTATTGAGGGATGATGAGGAATATGAAGAGATACTTGAAGACATGCGGGACGAGTGCTGTAAATTTGGTATGCATGTTTATGATGTATATCTATAATCTTTTCCTTTTGATGCTGAAAAAATGAAAGTCTTTTCAATTTCAAGACTTTTCATGATTTATCATGGAATGAATAATTATTCTACAGTTTGTCGTCACTCTTTTTATATATAGTTTCAACATATTCTCTTACAAAACCAATGATCATGAGTGGGAAAGGTATAGACTTCTAAATTATTGTATTTTATTACTTGGTAATTAGTAGTAGAACTTGACATTCGTTTGGATAAATTGATTAGGAACATTGGTGAACATTGTCATTCCTCGCCCGAATCCAAACGGAGAGCACATGCCAGGTGTCGGGAAGGTGATTCTTTTTTCTATCACTACACTGCTTCATTTTGGTGGATCGAATACATAAGCTGCTTCTTTTTTCCTTTGCTAATGTGTTTGTTCGATCACATTCATGTTTATTATATTCTGTGATATAAAACTTTGGTTATTATGAGTTTTAAATTATATTGAAAGCATTTAACTTTTAAAACTGTATACGTTAGATCGCTTTCATGATGCTGATAAAGTTTTTTACATTCAGGTGTTCTTAGAATATTCTGATAGTGGGGGAAGTGCAAATGCGAGAAACGTGCTAAGCGGAAGGAAGTTTGGAGGCAATGTTGTGATTGCCTTTTACTACCCAGAAGACAAGTATTACAACCAAGATTATAGTGCATAGAATGTCGTCTTTAATTATGAGTTATGTATTTTGAAGTTTCACAATGTACAGTAAGTGATTTCTGCTACTCTTCCAACCGTAAGTCTTGAATGTCATCTCTAGTTTGTTCTTATAGACAGCATATCTGTGAAGAAATAGTTCAGAGTCTTAACTATTAATTTACTGGATTTTGAATTTAATATTAAAATAAATTTAAGGGAATTCTGACTTTGGGTTTAATTTGATTTACAGGCTGGAACTCTAAAGGATTGTGTCTTGGGAGAATTTGATAAGAGGTTTTTTTATTATCAATTTGTGTTTCTTGAGGCTCTTGTCTAAGTATGGCTTGCCTCTTCTTTCTTCTGCTCTTTCTTGATGTATTATTACTCAGGAGGTTGTATGGCATTGTCATAGTTGGATAACCTAAGCAAGCACCCAAACTGAATCTATTTTCTAAGAATTCTAATTCCAGAATTTCGTAAATCCGTGCACCGTTTAGGTTTACTTGTAGGTCATCTCCAACTGATAAAAGACTCGATTTAAAAATTGGAAAAGAATTACAAAACAGAAGGCCTAAGGTTTGGTGAGTCCACATGGAAGCAAGGGGTGTCGGTGGATGAAGTCAGCGACAAAAGTGATTGGGTGAGTCGGATCGGTGTCACTCTTGTGGATAAGGTCTTCAGACGAATTCCTCGCTTCTCCCAACAACTTTCTTTTTTTCCTTACAATTCTCTCTAATCACATCATAAAGAAAAGATTCCAACGCCGTCCCACTTTCATCACAACCACCACTCTCAATTACCGGCTTTCTTTATTACACCCTTATTGAAATCAATTTAAAGTAATAAAAATTAACTAAAAATCAAATCAAATAAAATAATAAAAATTAAATATTATATAAAATTTTAAATTTTAAATTTTCTTTTCAATCAAATATTAAATTTTAAAATATTTAAATAAAAATCTAATTTATTAATTTAAATCAAATTAAGTTTTATCAAATAAGTTAAAGATTAAAAATATTTAAATTAAAGATTTTTTATTTTACTTAAAATTTTTTATAAAAGTAAAAAATATTATAAATATCATTATAAAAAAATTTATTTTTTTAATATTAAAAATATATTTTCTAAATTATACTATTAAAAATTTATAAAGAAATATTTCATTAGCAAAAAATTATATAAATTTAAAAAATAAAATTTAAAATCTATTTGATTAATTTTTTAGATATTTTAATGATAAAAAATTATTAATTTTTACAATTATTTTTATTGATAATATTAAATAAAGTTGATAAATAAAAATTATTTGAAAATATCTTAATAATAAAATTTGATTAAAAAAAGTAAAATGTAATACAAAAAATATAATTTATTTTTAAAAAATAAATAAAAATAAAAAACCTAAAATAAATTATGGGTTTATGACTCTGAGATCTCTCTTTTGTTTTGTCTTGACGTGTCATCTAAGCATCGATTTTCGTGTTTGGATAATACTGCCACCGTGTCAAACTGTCAAGTCACATGGTCTCTCTCTCTCTCTCTCTCTCACATTCTCATGTATAAATATCCCATGTTGTCCTTCGTCTTTCTTCATCCCGTTTGGTCTTTTCGTGTTATCTACGATCTCTCTTGTTGTTCTTGATCTTGAAGATTTCTTTGTTTGGCGGAAAGGGAGTTTGTGCTTTTGTTTGAGAGGGAAGAAGGAAAGATGTTGGCGATATTCAACAAAGGGGTAATGGATCCACCGATGGAGCTGCACAGTCCAGCTTCGTTGAGTTCATCCAGGAAGCCTAAACTTCCTCAAGAGATTCTCAACGATTTCTTGGCTTGTTATTCCAACAATACTTTCTCTATCGGCTTTGGCGATGCTGCATTGCTTGCTTGTTCTCCTCCTGGAAATCCATTTTCTGCTTGTCAAAGGTTAACTCCTTCTCTCTTGTATAAGATAGAATCTTACTCTTGTAAAATCTGAGGGAATTCTGTTTAAACGTTATGATTTTTCCATGGAGTTTCAGGAGGTTCTGTGGATTTGATGACATATACTGCGTCTTCTTGGGAAGCTTAAACAACCTTTGCAGCCTGATCAAGCAGTACGGTCTCTCAAAAGGCACCAATGAAGCCATGTTTGTCATTGAAGCTTACCGGACCCTCCGCGACCGCGGTCCGTACCCGGCTCATCAGGTCCTCAAGGATCTTGATGGCAGCTTTGGCTTTGTGATCTACGATAGCAAGGCTGGGAGCGTCTTTGCTGCTCTGGCAAGTTTCCTTCCAAAATGCTCTCAAGAGAATCAAATTAACATGTAATATAGTCAAATCTGGAAGATACTTATTGTGATTTCACTTGATTAACATTGTTTTTGTTCTTCTCTTCGCAGGGTGCAAATGAAGAAGTGAGGCTGTTTTGGGGAATTGCAGCAGATGGGTCTGTGGTGATATCTGACGATTTGGAGGTTATTAAAGGAAGCTGTGCCAAATCTTATGCACCATTCCCTACTGGTAAGTGAAGAATATCAGGTTGCACCAAGAACTTAAGCGAACAAACGAATTAATGTGATCCATTTAAAGTCATAAACTTGGATGATCAAATATGTTTTATGAGTATGGTTCATAAGATTGTTAAATCTGTGGATTATTCAAAGTCGTAGACACAAATCTCATTTTAACAGTAACTGGACGATTTTATCTTCTAGCAACATCAGCTGTGTTAGAATTCTTACTTATACAATATAATTTTTTTTTCATTAAATCTCAACAGGATAAAATCTTATATTTATGATTAAAATAAATAATATGGCGTATTTTATAGAGTTTGAGTGTCAACAGATTCTAGTTGGAGGATGTTATGAGATGCAAATATTTGATTGTGGTACTGAACATTTTGGTGGGTACAGGGTGCATGTTCCACAGCGAGGAAGGGTTGACGAGCTTTGAGCATCCGAAGAGGAAGATGAAGGCAATGCCAAGGATTGACAGTGAAGGAGCTATGTGTGGTGCCAACTTCAAGGTTGATGTTCATTCCATGACTAGTAGCATGCCTCGTGTTGGCAGTGAAGCCAATTGGGCATTACGGGGCTCGCAAGCTTGACTGACATCCAAGCATTGCCTGACAGAATCTTTTTCTTTTTCGTTCTGTGATCTGTTCGTTTCCTTTCCGTTCTATCTGTTGGCTAGATGTGTAAATTGTTAAATTGTAAATAAGAAAGTGTTTCTGGGATTGCAAAACAACTGGATTGTTTATCTAACTGGCTTTCTTACATCATGAGAAAAGCTGGCCTGGTAAAGAATTTTTGGACTCAGAATTTGGGAATGGCTGCCAGTTTTTCCTGTTTTCTTTGCTTGCTTTACACTTGCACATTACCCAACAATTCAAAGCAAGACTTTCTTACCCAGTATAGATGTATCGCTAAAACTCCGCTAAATCTTTGTTTTGGATAGGTTGGCTTCATTCAGGTTGTTCCCCAGGCCGAACTTTTTCGGTGTCTCCAACAAGGACATTAACTCATGAAAAGGAAAGAAAAGCTTCCTCTGGGCAATAAAGAACTAACCAGTAATTATCACTTTTAATAGTTGTAGGTTTGGGGCAATCAGAATGGCAGAAATTGATAGAACTTACATAGACATACACAGCTTTTCCAGATGCAAACAGTATAAAACAGTTTCTATTATCCCAAGCTTTCATGGTTTTCCTTTGGTCTTTGGAGTATATTAAATAACCACACATGCGGGCGATTGTGAAGAATCCATCTAAGAGTTGCTTCCAAAGAATGCAGTTATGAATCCAAGGTTATTTATCTTCAGTTTGAGGAGCAGAGGCACAACAGTTGTCCAGCTATGTCAACCCAATATTTCCACCTTCAGAGCTGCTTAGCCTGACCAATGCCCCATTGATGTAAACATGCCATGACAGTCACTTGACTGATGATTATCCAAGCAAACATGATTTTCCTTCTTTATCAGGCCAAGCGAACATGAAGTTGATTAGCTCCATAAGCATAAAACTTTAACTAAGAAGTCACTCCAGATCAACGAAAATCTGCAACAAATTCAAACAAAATAATTAGAATTTCATCAACAAAATACATTTGATAGTGCAGAATCCGACCGTAGGAGAAGATATATGTGCTTTCAGATCCTAGACACACTAGTTTGTGCTACCCAATTTTTCAACAAAGTATTTCGTGAGACTGCTCTAAGATCTAATTCTATGAATCAAGGAATAAAATGGGGTTTAAAAGGCATTTGGGAATCAATAATGCACAAATCTTCAAATTTCAGGAATATGGAATATTTGCAAAACCAGATCTACAGATTTAAACCCTCTTGGTCTGACCAATACTAGCCACATTAAGAAAACGAGCCTAGAACAATCAAATTGCCGATTGTCCCCAAAACAGTTACAATTAGCTATGGATAACCAACCTCTACATCAGGCAGTGGGTCATAAGTTATCTTCTCCCTTGTGTCAAATACTGTAATGCCTGTTATTCTTTGGACCCCAAGTTTTGTGGCAATCAGATTCTGCATTAGCAAAAATAACAAAAAAAAAAAAATCATTCAAAGCAGACGAAACAATAAATGGAGCAGAAAAATCCCAGATAATATCCTTATTATCCAATGCAGTATAATGTGATATACCAAATGACAATAAAATTAGGGAGTGATAGTCCTGTCTGTTCAACAGTTCATATAGAGACAAAAACAATGTAAGATAAAAGAAAAAGTAATATCAGCAGACCCATCTAGTAAATGGTTATATAATTCCCTGCTCATCTAGTAATCGGTTATGTATTCTATGCTCAAAAGTATACATGCACAAAATCATGTATTCACAAAAATTTGGACTGAAGCCATGGCCTGAAACTGAACCATGTTAAGTGCAGATCAAAAGCATCATGCATACCAGCTTGAAATCTGTGGAACCTGATGCATCCAACCGCGGTAATGCCTGCAAAGAGATTCAGATTGTAACATCAACAAACAGTGATTCTTGCCAAAATACCAAAACAAGAAGCTTCATCTTTGTTGCCAATGAAATCAAATAGAAATCATGGAAAAAATGAAATTTACAATTACTCCATGTTAGTTTCTCCATGTGTGTGAGTATGTGTTTACCATGTTCTCTGGTTGCATATTATCGGAATGTTAACAATGTCCCAACTTGAAATGTCAATAATACCAGAAAATTAAGACAGCTTTAACAAAGATAATGAATAGAAGCCAACTAAAATACATTACCACAGTCTGGAGACCATTAATCATAACAGCCATCTCTCTACGTGTATCACTTTGTGACAAAGATACCTCGAAGGGGCCCAATCGATTATCAGTCTGGTTTAAGAGACTCAAGTGTACCTACAGAAAATAGTGACAAGGTCACTAGGAATCAACTGCCTTCTGCAAATGATTATTAATTGCCGGCCGACAGAAAAAGGCTTAAATAATTACCAAAAATGGTCTATTCAAGTTGATGACAGAAGGAACCTCAACAACTTGCAATTCAATCTCCCTGCGAGTGATGGGCTGCAGAAGGAACTTCTCAGACACTCCTTATGATGACTACTTTATGTTCAAAAAACATACCATAAAATACTATACTGCAACCATATTATTTTCATCCTTCTGCCCAGTGTCCAGGCTCATTATCGTGGAGTCTAATTTGAACAAGAGTCACATTTCATACCAACTACAGTGCTTGCTACTACAAAAACTGAAACAGACCATGCAAATTCACATTGCAGTAACTGCAACAAAAGTTTCACAGAAGAACCAGTTTTAAAGGAAAACAATTGAAATAGGGAAGTTAAGAAACTGCCATTCCCTTCTTTGCACCTACATACTTCTTTGTTAAATACAAATCCCAATAAAATGTAGCCTGGAATTCAAAAGAAATGAAACAGCCAAAACATGTGATGGAACAAAGAGCATAAAGGATGAAACAGTAATAACCCTCTTGTCAAATGGTAGATATGGCAACACTTCACAGAGATCAAGCATCTTTGATCTCTCAAAATCAAAGGAGCAAACTTACAGCGCCAAGAATTTGCTGCGTCTGTAAGCGACCGGGTTCACCCAAATTTGTACGCCATGTTATCTGGAGTTTACCTAGAACATTAGTTCCTTGGACTTTCTCTTGGCCAGATCCAGGCGTCACTCTTAACTGATAAAGATAGTTGTGAACCCCTCCAACAGATCTGATGAGGACTGGTGGCCTAAATATCTCTCTGCCAGCATAGCATCATTAATAAACAAAAGTGTGACAAGATTGTTTTAGTTTGGGAGGCGCTGGGGGAGTGAAGACATAACAAACAAATATAATGAATATAAAACAAGGCATGTAATCTGTTGATTCTAAGTATTCCAGAAGACATATTTGTACCTTGTCAGAACATCACTCTCGGAATTGTGCTCATCAGCTTTTAGTATTGTAACATTCCAATGTGGAGCTGGTTCAAACTCCACTTGGTCCATATAAAGGTTCGATTTTGTATGGTTTTCAATGCAAGCCTCCAAAAATGTAGTTTCCTGAGATAAGAGTTGTAGCAAGATTGAATTTACATAGACAGCTTTCCAATTGATCTTCATTAAATGGCATCCAAATAGATGGTGAAAGTACTTATATTTGTTACAAAATCAAATTCTATATCAACAATGAAAACCTAAAATGACAAAAATTCATAGGCGAGATTGAAGCTGCATTTATGTCCTCTCCAACTTGGACTAGCAAAGTGAACATGATTATCTTATATTTAAAGCAGGAAAAGAAGTTCAAGGCCTGTTAAAAACTATAGACAACATTACAAAACAAAATATAATACTGGTCCTGGATCCTCCGCCCCATGCATTATTTAATGAATTTACACATAACACAGAAGATTCCAGCTAGAAAGGAGATAAATAAAGCACACACCATTCTAAACCCACCTCAATATTTACGATCAATGAGAAAATGAAAATGAATGAAAGAAGGTACTGCAAAAGGTAACTGAATTTAACAAAGTACAAAATGACTTGAGACTAAATCAGTCAATTTGCAGGTGTTGATGTTTAACATCCCTTCATTTTTCCCTTGATAACTTCCTAATATTTTCCCCACATGCAGAAGATATGCAAGAACGATATGAACTTCTTAATAGCAACAGCAGCACATTTTCATATATAAACTTACACTTGACAAGTTTAGTCAGTCTCAACATACCTTGACAACTCGAACCTGCATAGAAGAAACACAACTATAAATAGACAATTAAAAGTCATTTCTATCAAAATGATTTCATTAGCATAATACAATCCATATAATCAATGCTTGCAATGTATGAGGCATGTGCATCACACCTTTGTCCTCACTGACAGTGGATTTGCAACTACAAACTTGAAAAACTGTGGAAGATATTTACGCTCACCATCACCATCACTGTACAATGCAGTGCATACCAGCCTACAAATATGGTACAACATAACAAGCTCAGACAGTAACATACTTAAAAGGAGAATGCAGAAATGCACATACAAACTCCACCAATCATTTGGAACTCACGTGTGAGCGCCAAGTTCCTTCACATCATGTTCCACGATGAAATCGTAACGCCCTCCCGCACGTATTGTTTCAACAGGTGATTTTGATGTATCCAAAAGGAGGATCCTCTGCCTTTCAGTCTGAATTTCTGCCTAAAACAATCCACAGACTCCTTCAATATTTATTCAAACCATCCAAATGTTTTTGATACAAAAGGGACAGAAATGAATTCCAAACATTGGCTTGTTTGCAAGTGCATAGCAGTTCAATGTTCTTTTTAAAAAAAGTCAGTGCAACTACAATTCAAATAAAAAGAAGGAATACCGCAGAATGAAAGGAAATAAGGGAAACTATTATCTAAGAGCTAGAATTCATTTGAAACCAGTACCATGAAGCTGAAAAACTTGACAGATACTGTAATTCTAAACTCATTATGATTCTTGCTAATTAATATTTGATTCAGGCAACTGAATTTTCTTAAAATGGTGCAAAAAATTGAGTAGGTGAAACAAGCACAAACACTTTTAAATGATGCTGCAAATTCGCATTAGAAAGAGACAGAATATATGACACAAGTTACTGACCTTGATGATAATGTCCCTAACTTCAAAATTAGAACTGTTATTGATACTAATGTAGCTACAAAATGTCTCTCCCAAATAAATAGCTCTGTTTCAGAAGAAAATTAAAAAATCAGTAATATTTTAGCGCTAGTTTAGAGAGAGAGAGAGAGAGAGAGAGAGAGAGAGAGAGAGAGAGATGGACCCGAAGGATTGAGGGAGGACAAGGAGGGACGAAACGCCCATGGGGTCGGAGGGGTGGCAGATGAGGAATCGGTTGCGGTAACTCAGATCGGAAGAGTCCGCGGGGCTGGAAGCGTGGCGGTTGAGGAGAGGAGGGAGGTGGGACGCAGCGATTGGATCATCGAAGATATCCTCGCCGACGAGGAGATCGGTAGGGTCCAGGCGGAGGGGTGGGTCCACGTGGAAAGATGGCTTGCACAGTCTCATCACCCTGAATGCCAGGGAGTGCGGTCCTGGAGTCGTGCTCATGTTTGAATGCTCAACACTCAAATCAACAACAGAGAAATCAGAAACTGGAAACTGGAAATTATTCTGAATTTCTGATTGAAAGGAGCAGGGCATCAAGTTCCGGCCACCACCTACGCAGAGAGAACCTGAAAGGCGCTTCGAGGATCAAATGCAGATCCACTGGGTCGGCCTTTTAGGTCTCGAGGCCCATTCAAGCAATCCACAACAGGAGCCCATGTCAGCCTTACTGTCTATGGATTCTGACTACAAGCAGCCCAAAAAACTTGAGTTTGACCTGGTGCTTTGCGCATGAACATAGTGTTTCAATGTAGTAGAGCCAATAAGTTACCAGTTTCACTCCCGTGCTTTGTAAATGCCAAAAGTTCGTTCATCGAAGCCTCAAGTTTTGTTCGTGGCCCGGGTTAATGCCATTTAGTAAACGCACTGCCATAATCAAACATGCTTCTGGAAAACAAAGTTGGAGCACATGGGCAATGTTTTGTATTTATATTAAAGTTCAACCTCTAAACATCCTAATCATGTACATCAACTACTGGTAATTATCTTTTATACGCAGAACATAAGAAGCATAAACTGACATTACAATTACCCTATAAGGGAGCTAATCTAGAGTATTTCTAACCCCCACCAAAGACCAAAAACAGAAAAATTGTCAGTCTTGATGAGGCCCCTGATCATGACTGAACTCATGTAAGGTCCAAGTAACATTTGCTTCTCTGGTATCATGACTGAACTCCTTACAACCTGCAATGCAGAGAAAGAAAAATAATCAATACATGTCACAGCACATTATATATTATGTGCCACAATGCATAGCAAAGTTGATCTACGGAAAACCCAGAATGAAACTTTTGGATAATCTGAGTTATAAAGGAGTACGGCAGGTGCTTTTACTGGCTACTATTTATAGGTTTTTAATAATTATAGGAATCAGACAAGCTAAGAGTAAAAAAACAGAAGGTACTTGTTTGGTTGGAGAAAACAGGCAGGTTTTCCAAATAAAACCCCCCCAACTACTTTCTCTCCCATAACCAATGAAGGCAATGTACTAGTAAATTTACCACAAAATTACAATAAGAAGAAAGACTAGGAGAGGGGTTGATCCATATTGTCTGAAGCAAGAGAACAAGCCTCACCCCTAATTTAATCCAAACATGCTCAGATAACTGATAGAACCTGAGAAAACATACCTAACTAGTTGACCCCTGAAGCCCTGGTCTGACAGCAATCCAACAAGAGTGCTCTGAAAAGATTGCAACTCAGCAAAGTGCTTACAGATCGCTCCAACACCATCAGATTCTAATGATTTTGACTAAGAAATATATTACATGACCAGTCAATATGTCCATGTTATCATTCAGGCTGTTGGTCAATAGTCCAAGAATAGGCTTGCTAAGGGTAGAACAAGAAATAGGTTGAGTTCAACTAATGAGCAAACGCAATCAACTATACAACTCGAACCCACGTTCCACCACACATAGGGCAGCCAAATGCCCAACGGCTTATCCACCAGGTCTCCCGTTCACTTTGGTTAGGTTGGTTGGTAGCACTTGGTGAAGCAAAAGCTGAAGTCTGCCTCAAACACCTTATGCACTACATCATAAGCAATCAAGATCCAAAAATAGATTAACAAGATAAATCAAGTATAACAAAAGGTTCTCATATCATATTTACACAGAAAATATGAAAGTCACAAGAAATTTAAGACCTAAGAAACTATAAGAAAGGAGAAGGGAAAACCTTGTACCAAACCCCTTCAAGACCAGTCTTCCACACAGCTGTTACGACATCCCTTCGTGAACCCATTATTCCAAGATATGCACCCAGACCCACAGAAGTGTTCAAGCCAAAAGCTGCATCTCTTTCAGACATCCGGCGCTTCCTTGGCCAAAGGCCATGAGCTCCATAATAGACATTAGAGTTTTCTGAAGAGTTTATATCTAGTGAATCTACGGAACTGAGTAGCTTGGGAGCATCATCTGCAGCACCCATGTCCTCTGGATCAGACCAAGGGCCACCAAACATATTTCGCCTATGCCACTCTTCAGATGGAGGATGGAGTTCCAACTCGCGGAGTAACAGACCAGCAGCATCCGCACCTCTAGGCCGAGGCATGTTCTGTGTACCAAATTTGGGGAAAGATAGAGGTTTATATCCATGGTAACAAAGAGAAATATAATCAACACAGGAATTTTCAATCATTTAAAACTAGGGCTAAGTAAATTTTCAAGCCTAGCTCTAAGCATGAGTATTAGGTACAAACATATGGCACATCATCCATGTATTACCTAAAACTACATTGATTGCCGGTCAAAACTTCCACATAATTACTGTTAACAGAGAATGCTACATCCATACATGCATCTTAGATTCAGTAAGAATCTTAACACTTAATCTATACGTGGTATGTACGCAATGTGAGAAGACCAAAAAGAGGAAAGAAATCTTTAGAAAATGCAATTCGTCTATCTTATTATTACAAACTATTTTGTTTCTGTCAGCAGAATTAGCAAAGAAAGTGAAAGTCAACAGCTCAACAATTATCAAAGTGTTTTTCTCAAAAATAGACCATACCTGCATATGTGGACCAAGAGCTGCTTCTACAACCTCAGGCAGTACAGTATAGTTCCCATCAATATAATGCAGCCGCACCTGGATGTTTCCACCCCCCACCTGAGAGACTGGCAAAGGGTGTGATAAAGCAGCTGTCCGCCGACAGAGATCCATAAGTATGAGGAAGAGAACCCTCACCTGCAAGACAACAAGAAGTAGGGTTCATTTTCTGAAGTCCAAGCTCTCCTTAATGATTCTTTGCAAGTCGAAAGAAACTGCTATTGCAGCATCTAAATCCTTTTCAATCTGAGGCCCTAAGTCATCTGAAAAACACATCAGCTAACCTCCTCAAAAGTATATCCTTGACCGGCATTACCAGAACCCAACTTCAAACGCGGCGCAGGACCTTCTTCACCTCCTTTTGCTCCAGTCAACGGCTGACCAGTTCTAGCTCCCTGGCCTTCATCTGACCGGCTTATAGCAGATGTTGGCTTTGCTGAAACAGAACTGACCTCTTCCACCTTACCAGGAACTCCAGGTTGAGGCTTTTGCATGTTACTATCAGGATTTCTATGCAGAAAGCGAGGTTGCTGAGTTCGCCGAAAGAAAAAACAGAAAAGCAAAAGTTGGCATAACCTATGAAGAAAGTGGCAGTCACCAATAAGCCTAACAGCTGGAGTTCCAGGGAAAGTCCCAGTATTGATGCTTATTGGCATGAAGGAAGAGGGACCGCTTATTGGGTTTGGAGTTGAACTTGGCACTGCATCAGTGGAGCTACTAATCTTGGCAATCGCACCCTGCACCCAAGCTTCCATCGGCGTGCTTCCTCTGGAACTTGTGGTAGCAGTTTGAGCAGCTGTAGAACATGGTACAACACTATCAGAAGAAATGTTGCATCAACAACAAAGGGAGAAAGAAAAAGAGCACCAAATTATATGCATTCCAAAGCAGCCCTAAAGATCCAGTTCATTCATAAGGAGGAGGAGGTCGACAACTACTCAATAAGGAAGACAACAGTACAACCACTAGCTTGTCATTGCCTGCCTATAAAGCATTCCCAAACACTGACATATTAAATTCTATTGCATACTGACCCTGACTTGTTGCTGGAGATGCGGAACTTTGTGTAGGACTTGTCACCATATTGCGATTGCTCCCAGTGCCAGCAGTAACAGCATGGCTTGCCAATGTGCGACAGAAACTTGCATATCGTCGCAATCGTGTGATGAAATGGGAAGCTAAATCCAGAACAGCATCAACATAAGCCTGCATCATTTAACAATTAAAACTGAACCAGTCAGGATGCCATTATCAGACTTTCAGCCATTACATAGGACACAACAGATCTATGATATCAACAGGCAAATCTGCTAACCACAATTTGACCAGTTCAAAGACAACATTTCACCTAGACAAGTACTAAGAGGCCAAAAATAGGTGTAATAAATTTCGTCTTAGTGTAAGCTTCCTAGATGTAATGATATATGACATTGAACCATCCAAAAATACCAAGCTCATGGGATGCATTGAAGTTATACATAAAACTTTAGCAAGTAAAAAGCGAATGACATCAGCAGCGAAGAGGCCAAATACCACTACATCAAGGCACCAACTTGAGGAGACAACAGAATGCATCACAACTCTATCTCATTTTCACAATTTAAAATTTCAAAAGAAGAGAAGGTCAACATGTTCAAAGCCAAGACAGCAGGAGAAGTAGACCTGAATACTTGGAACAAGAGCTGGATCTACAGCCATGGCTTCAGGATCAATACCAGACAATGTCTCAGCATTTGCCTGCCATGGCTCAGGTACTAATGCCGAAGGATTTACCAGAGCTGACTCAATTCCTTTACCCAGCATGTCCAGCAACAATCTTGCTTGCATATCTAGAACCATTGCCCTAACCTCTTGAGCATTTGTTCCTTCAAGCAACCGGCATTTTATCCTGTCTAAACTCTGCAATAGAAAAAGACGATTTCCCAAACAAGCATGATAGTTAATACCATAGGAATAAGAAGCAAGCAAATAATACAACGAAGATTATAATAAAGGTCTTCTCCATACAGCATCCACTACTAAAGCATAGAAAGGAGGAAGGGGAGAGAAATGTAACAGCCAGGATTTGACATGGTAATGGACGCTTATGCCTCCAAAGGCTTCTTGAGGGCCAGAGAAGGATTGAAGTCAGAAGATTAAATAATAATGCAAACTAAATACTGAGCCAAACAGCAAACTCAATTAGTGAAGATAAATTACAAGGAGCCAATGTAAAAATTCAGCACCCTAAAAGCTTAGTGGAGTCGAGGGCAGGTAGAAGGGCGTGGGCTGCCAATACTGGATGATTCTTCTGTGTGTAGAAAAGGACCAATTTGCAGTAACAGCATCCATTGAGGTCACTACAACTAAATTGTTCCAAGGACTTAATAGCATGAAATGGCCTCAAACATGTGACCATATCATTCTGCTGAAGCATAGACCTAAGCCACAACATTAACATAACTGTTGCATGAATAACAACTTCAACAAACACTAGGGCAGTGACGTTATGATACAACGTCAGAAGATTCTAAATTCTATCACTAGGGAAATACTGCTGAGTGCCAATAGGTAAAGTAGCCCCAAATATGGCCTAAGATGAATATAAGTACCACAAAGGAAGAAATGGAATAGCAAGCTACATAGAACAATAGAAATTGCCATCATTGTGATAGCAAACAGACAATTTCCAAGCAGATGATCATGAAAGGGTTTAGGGTTTAGGGTTTAGAGATTAGAGAAACATACAGGACCATACTGTTGCCTATGCTGAGTGGAAGGAAGAGAATGAAAGTCCGCATCCAAGACTGCAATGACACTGTTCAGAGAAACTGAAACAAAATAAAGAACTATTAGATTCAAACATGAGCCGATACCGATAATATATCATATATCAGCCAGAATTTTATTTTATTTTATTTTATTTTTATGGTTGGGGGGATTGGGGGAGATGGAAATAGGTTTTGTCATTCAACAATATAAGAACATAGAAGCTTAGCAATCTCACCAATGCCATCCTCGGCAGCACTCTGTGTACAGCCAACAGCATCCCACCAATCAACTCCAACCAAAAGGCTCCACCAAAACCTACTCTTATGGGGGAAAATCAGAAAACAAAACGCAGCAACACAAAGCAGATTAACAATGTAGCAGAAATTCAAGTAGTTCCCAGCTGAGTAAACAAAAAGAGACAGGAGTAAATGAAGTGGACTACATACAATTTGGTTCTTCAATAAAATCAATTAAAATATTCATCCCAAAATTCAAAGACCATTTATGGATGATATATAAATACATGGATACATTTCAGACTAAAACATCCCATTTTGAGGATCATTCCTTCAATACGTTACAATCTTCTTTCTCAAAGTACTTGATCTAATCACATATATAATTCTTATCAACTAACTTAACTAGTTATGTCATCTACATTAATTTCCAAAAGGCGGTTGAGTAATCATCATATGACTAAGCACATTTTTAGCAGAATCAAAAGCTGTCTCAATGTTGATATATTGTAGTTGATAAAAGAGTCGATTCTCATTTTTTCGTAAATAAATGTACTTCAATATGAAGATATTCAAATAGTTACAAATTAGAGGACCCAATTGGGGGTTGGGGGGGGAAGAGAGAAAAGGGGAGGGGGGGGGGGGGCACGGCTACAACTGCCCTGTATAAAATTAATGGTTGCACACATTTGAAACTTTACAGGCATAATTTTCAAGTTAATATTTTTAAAGTTAAGAGAAAAGAGGTGCAAAATCCAAATAACAAATATTGAATGTATGTAAGCACGACAACTTGGAGCAAAATGGCTCGGGATCTAATGATACTTAAGATGGAAGCTTTTAAAGTAATTTAAAAGGGGGGGGGGGGGGGGGGGGCCTATCAGATGATACTTTTCTGGGTCTACCTGCTTAACCCCCCCCCCCCCCCCCCCTTTTTTTTCTTCTTCCCCCCCTTCTCTCTCTCTTTCTCTTTTCTCTTTCAATCTTCTATCAATAAAAGATGCAGATGATATTAGCAGTTTTCCAGGACTTGATTTCATATGTCATAATTAAAACTTGCCTACGATGGATCCCTTCTCATCATTCTTTTGTCTCTTGATTGTCCATATCATGTACAGAGGAGGTTTTCACTCTCAACTCTCCTAAAATATAAATAAATAACAATTTATGTCTTATAGTGGCTTCAAATGAATTATTGTTTCTTACACATAGACCAGGTTACAAATATGTAAAATTGCATGTAACATCCACACACATGTTTTATGGCTATGTCTTATCTCTAAAATTTCTTTACTTACAATGCTGCACACAGTTGAAGTGCCAATGTCCTACATGGAATAAAATGAGTGTTCACTAAATCTCATATAATCAACATGGGAATATATATTAAGCATCAATCTATGTGCCACTGGATATGATAATAATGGATGTATTATGACTTGAAGTACCTCTCAGCTATTGCACGTTCCCAGGTTGACGAGTTAGCCTTTACTTGACTACTTGAAATAGCAGGAGGAAGGACACGAACTATCATCAATACAGTACGGTCCTTGATTGTATCATGCCAAACAGATGCGGAACAGCAGCTTGTTGAGGAGAAAGCAGGAGCGGCAATTGCAGATCCAACATTAATCTGGTAGTTATCAACAGGTGCAAAGTTTGGACCAGAAAAAATGTGAACCCCACCACGTAAAAAAGCAATAGCAATCTCCCCACCATGAGCAGAATAAACAATTCGAGCAAGCGTCCTAACATCACTTGGAAGATCAAAGGGATCAAAACTAACTTTTTTGGCCTTCTCAATACCAATATCGGAAGTCTTTCTTACATCAGAGGTTGGTATTAATGCAGCTGCTTGGTGAATCTTAAAATCATTAGTTGGTGTTATGCTCATATCCACTTTGGACACCCAAACAGTTTGTGTAGGTGCCTGCCCACTAAAACCAGAAGTCGGGTTCCCAAATATCTGATGAAGAACAACAGGCTGCACAGTCGATTCCCAGCGCTGCACTCTCCATCCTGTGATTGAAGGACCCTCATCTGGATCATAAGGGGACATATACTGCCCTGCACATATGAACTCAGTTATTAATTACTATTGTCTATGGATTACATAAAACCCAAGGATTCAACTCAGGTAAGCCTTAACTGTCAGCAACATTAATCCTTCTCCTACAACTGAACCTGTTTGACCCCACTACTGGTTTAAAAACTATTCAAAATTAACAAATAATTTTTCTTTACAAAAATGAAAAGGAAGAAGACAAGAAACTTCAAGAAGTAGACGAGACCCAGGGCTAGGTGGCATTCAAATAATACGCAGAACTGCATACGTACTATTTGTGTTGTTGGTCGACTAATTTATATAGTGAGGAGGCATGAAAATAAAACCATAATGCTAGTCATCTGACATCCTTGTATAGAGAAACCAAATACACTAATTAATTTGGTTTTAAACTACCAGGCCAATAAGGGAATTGCAAAAGATGACCATGGAGGGGAAAAAGTAGAGAAACTTAAGCAATTAGCAATCCACAATTTAACTCCGCTAAACATTACAGCAGATCTACGCAGGCTTTGTTACAGGTTAGGAAATTAACTTACCCTCAACAATCACAACAGCTATAACAGAACCACCACGAGTAGGATCAAAAGCAACTGCAGTGACTCCAGAGCCCCATGTAGTAGTTGCTGCAGATTGGGCTGCAGCCTCAGGACTCACATATGCAGAAAAATTTGAAACTGGTGAGCAATGAAGAGACACAGCATCACTGAATTCTTGATCTGTCAACTTTCTCCCTTGCTTCACTTCAGACATGAAATACTCTTGCCAGCTAAATAAATATGCAGCCAAGGGGGCAAAACCTGCCCAGGCAGGTGGACTAAGTGATGGTGGAATTCCACTGCTTGAACTGGTCTTTGGAGTTGCTTGAAATCCATTTCCAGGGCCAGGAGTAACCTCCCACACAACTACAGTAGAAGGGTTAACAATTGGAACACCTGCGACATGCATGGCACCACTATCTGTTATGATAGCATCAGCAGCCATTATACCACTAGGCCCAGCACCCAAAAGTCCTTTACTTGTGCTAAACCACTTTGGTGTGACACCAGTCTGACTAGGAGGCCACTGGGACCAGTGAAGTTGAACAGAACCCGATGAGAAAACCGAGCAAACACAAAGATAATTGGGCCACCTAGCTGTAACAAAAACCCGATACAGAATGAGATATATATTATTGATGCTGCTCAAGCTGAAATTAAAGTGAAAAAAGGAATAAACATACCAATGTCAGGACTTAATAAATGAAAACCAATTACTCACCCATAAATATTACCCTCTGTCATGATAATATATCAACTGTAGAGATCAATCAATTAAGAACTATGCTATTCTGGATTCAGAAGAATTACATACACAGACTCTTCTGTACCACATATGTATCAAATGATTTTGCCACACATTAATTTTTGAAAAAAAAAATTCTTGGTGATACAGTGCATCATTACAGCAAAAGGGGACATAAAGCATCAGGAGAATACAGGAAACATTAAAAGTTAAACGTTTCCTTCTGGAGAATGTAATCACAAGCACTCATTATCTGGTTCAATTATGACCACAAAATTCAATAAGCATAAAAGCCAAATTGAGAGCCCTACTGTTGTAGAAGTGTAACTCCCCTCTATTTTGAAACTAAAGCAAATATCACAAGATCCATCAGGATGCAAACTTGCGGGTCATCAAGGGATAACATAACCCACAATTTAATTAAAAGTAAATTGCATACAAACTCATGAAGAGGGTTGCCACAGAAACTTTTTTTTCTTTTTTTCCTTTTTTTGAGCAGGAACAAATATTCAGTATTATTTACAAAGCACCCAGGGGTGCAGCCCATTACATCTGTAATTAGTTCTGAGGGGTTGCTAGAGAAACTTAGGATATACAAAAGAACAAACCTGCAGTTTGAGTCTGATGAGAAAGGAATTTTTCCTCAAAAGTTGACTTTGAGTTTGTGGGAGAACTGGATTTCGAGGAAAGCCACCTATACTGATTTGAAACAAATGAAACAGTGACGAAAGTGCTTAGAAACCAGTACCATTGCAAAAAAAAAAAAAAAAAAAAAAAACAGAAACAGAGCACTGCAGACTAGAAACTTACCAAAACAATGGAATGAACAGCTACAAAGAAAACAAAAGAAAAAAGAGTTGTTTAGGGGGGGGGGGGGGGGGGGGGGGGGGGGAAATGATGCAGACCATACCATGCAGATACTAAAAAACAAGATTAAAAATTCATTATTTGTGAAGATAGTAGAAACTTAAGCATCTTCTGAAGACATCATTGACACCTCACCACAAACCCTTTGTAAACAAAATCTTATTTCACAAAATCCATAAGAAAAATTGCTTTTTCAAACGCTAAACTGTCACCCACATTTGAAGGATTATCTCAAATGCAAAACCTATAAAAGAAATGAGAATAAGGGCTTTAAAACATTGTGCAAGAAATGATCAGGTTCGAACAACTTGACAGATAAAAGAAGCATCAAGAAAGACAGGGTGTCGGCTCATCGCGAGAGGCAACTAGGTAGGCATCCACAAGAATGCAGAGAAGACTTTAAACTTTATGCTTTAAGGCCAAGCTCTCAACTATCAATGCTTCCTCTTCTCCAATCCTGAACCCCAAGAAAATCAAGCGAAAATAATTGTTTCTAAAATAAACCCCTGGTCCTAACTTAATTTCCTTCCTCTCCCTACTTTGAACAGTATGCTTATTTAATTTCTTTCAACCCCTAGTTTGACATGAAAGTTCCCCAGTGCCTGTGGATATACAAATAGAAAGTTGCATACTTAATTTTCCCGAGAGATTCTGAAATGAAATGCTCCGCCATTGAAGTGGTATTAAGGTCATGGGGAATAACAGCCACTATTTAAAGTAACACTGGCAGGAAGTGAGAAGTACCCTTCTTCACTTAATGAAACAAGGTCAAGATCTTTCAACTCTCTTGGGCAGCATATGAGTTTATAGTTTGCCGATCATGATCTTACGAACACTATTACAAAACAGAAACAATGCACTTTAAGCAGAAGGGTGGGGGGGAGAGGGGGGACTACGATGCCATGTACGCAGAAGGACAGACTTATGCAGATATCAACTATGTCAAAGAGATAAATAATACATACCGGAGACACCCCTGCCAGCCACTTTGTGACAACTGCAATATCCTGCCGCCATTCATGTTCACGCTGCCAGCAAGTTGCATCACGTACCATATTAGCTGGCCCCTGCAAGAACAGATCAAGTATAACATTGAAGAATGAATGAAATAAGCACTTATGGCACTGCATACCATAAGGCAGACTGGACAACAGTTACGGTTGAGTAAATAAAATGCATCCACAATTCAGCAAGGGTAGCTTACTTGAGAAGGCTGAGTCCAGATAGTTATCCTCCCATGAAAATTAGCTATTAATAAGGCACGAGGGCAAGAAGTAGGGGACCATTCAATAAATTGAACAGAGTCACGAGGAGAATCTGCAAAATGCATCGAATACAACTCATCACATTTACAAAATTGCAAAATTAGAACCACGCTTAAGAGAAGAATGAGCAACAATTTCTGATATAAAAAGGAAAAAAGAAAGAATGAGCGACAACTAACTTGAAAGACACTATCCCATATATACAGAAGTTAATAATAATTGTAAGATTAGTAAATATGTGATTTATAAACAGCAAGATCATCATCTGCTTCTAAGGCTCAAAGCATAAGGGACACATTTTCTCAACCAGGTATGACTTAATCCTCAAATAAAATCTTCTAAATGATTGTAGAGGACTGACATTGGAACAACACTGCAAATACTAACTAGCTTAACTGATGGGTTTCAGTCCCAAAAGAAACTACATTAACACAATAGAATAATGCAAAAAAAAAAAAAAGTTAAGTCAACTGGCATACCTGCAATGACATTGAAGACTGCACACTCAGTTGGTCGCTCAGGGATCACAATGTGTATGGGGATCCAAAATGGAGGGTTTGCATGAGAACTGAAAAAAAGAGAACAGAGGATGAAACAGCAGAAAGTTATGGTCATGCATTTTCATTATAACAGCGAATCAAGTATTCACTAATTTTCACTTGCCAGCGAAGCAAGAAGGGGTAGAGTAAAAGAGAAACTCACATTCATCTTAAAGAGGAATTTAGTTTTAGACTCTAGATGAGACAACAACCAAAAAGTCACACCAAAAAGATAATAAATCTTCCCATTTTATCAACTTTACTAGTAAATGATAGCTGTAAAGTAATTTATTAGACAAGACATCACTACCAATTATCAATATCTACGTTCTCATAAAATTGTCGATACAAAAACTTTGCAGGAGTAGGAGATAAACTCACAATGACAAAATATAAGAAATAGATTATAAATATCAGCTGAAGTTCCACCTTTTAGTACGAGTAATATTTTTAGACAAAGATAAAATAAATTGAACTCACAAATGACCAAGTCTGAATTATACCAACATAAAATCACAATGTTTCCTTGTATAATTTTTGAAAATGCTTTTGTTGACATGACAGAATACATAAGCCACCAGAAGGGAAGTAGAGAAGATAAACTGACCTCGGGATTCTTGCACAAGTTTCAGATGCACAAGCTATAGCATTCAGCTTCCCACACCAAGCAACAGCACTGAAAGCAACAACAGATTAAAATTTAGAATAAAAAGTCAAAACTTTAAATATCAACAAAAAGGACAGGAACTGCATAAAAAGGCTCACAGTCATATACAAAATACTACTTTCTTTAAGACAAGCATATAAGAAACCAATTTCATTAAAGAAGAACTGTAAATCATCATGTCAACAAAGAGAAACAAAACGACATTATAGTGTAGTATTTTCTCTATCATTAGTTTTGTAAGATGAGTCATATTATCTTTAAACTTAATGTTGAGCAGACAAAATACAGAAATTTACTCTAGCGCATATCATAACTCAATGAAAACAACACCAAAATTTGAAACTCAGTAACAGCTTTCTGCTACAACTACAACTACACACATAGTAAATAAGCCAACAACCGTGAACATTATCTTACAATTCATGGAGATATTGTTTTCTTGGGCTCAGAAGAGTTCAGAGAAGCAAAAGACATTTTCTCCTCATCCTAAGAAAGGATGAGGGAAAATAACTTACAAACCATAGAATTAAACAACAAGGAAGAATGAAGTATTGACAACAAACCATAGAATTACATTTGCATCATCATAATAACTATATAAGCAACCAAAGTCAGACAAATTAAGCTTTGAAGAACAGAAAGACATCAAACTTTTCCATTTTGAGCTCAATTCCTTTGGAAGTGACACTAAAGGCAGCATGAGCAAACATTTTAGCATAGAAAGGAGACCCCAATCAATTTTCTCTCATTTCAGGCTCAATTTTCCAATATTTGAATCTGACCTGAAGTTGCGACACAATTCAGGAACGCTCATTTTGTGCTGCAAATTGGACCTAGGCTGCTTAAGCCTGATACAGAACACGGTGGCCGGACTAGCTGAGTCCTCCTCCATGGGATCGTCCTGTTTCTCCTGTGCCTCCTCCTCTGATCGGCTCGCAACCAGCTCAGTTCCGGTTCCAGCTCCTTTCTCCGAGCCTTTGGCAGCTGCACCCGCCTCCACGGACTGAGCTGCCGGCTCCTCCTCAGCCTCCTTATTATTACTACTCCCACTGTTCCCCGAAACCCCCTGTTGTTGTTGTTGCTGTTGTTGCTGCTGCTGATTCATATCAACAATACAACAAAGCCCTAAATCTATATATAAAGAAATATATATAGATATAGAGAGAGAGAGAAAGAGAGTGGGAAAATGTATGTAAGTGGTGCAAAAGTCGCAATTGAGGGCGACAGATAGCACTGTATAGAGAGATAGAGAGAGAAAGACAGTAGTGGGGTTAGTGCGGTGTTGTTTGAGGGGGAAATTGAAATTGTTTTTTTGTTTTTTTGGGTTTTCTTTTTGCTAGGGTTTGCGTGAGAATTTGTGAGATTCCAGGTGGTGGTGGTGGTGATTTTGTTCTTAAAATCGGCGTCAAAGTCTCTTTTGTTTTGTTTCAAAAGGCATTTGATGTGTGTGTGTGGGCGTGTGGCTGTTGGCTGAGGTTCTGCTCGCTCGGTCTCTCTTGTTTTCTTGCGCTTTTTGAAGAGATTCCAATATATTATGGAATGGAAGAAAGACACCGCCGCAGAGAGAAAAGTAAGGGGCAGTCAACAGAGGAGATTCCCCTGCTTCTTTGTCTCCCCTTCTGTCATTGGGTTGGAGATCTCACTGGCTGCCAACGTAAGCATGGTTGGGCTGCCATGGACAGAGCCAGGCTGGGCTTTGCTGCTTTGGTGATCAACATTTGGGCTTCCTAGGTCCAATCCATCAAATCTTTGTACGATTCGGAGAGCTTATTCTTTGTAATTTGGGCCAAGAGATATCGGACGCATCTATGGAGGAAAAATATGGTAATTGGACAAATTCACGAATGACCAAACAGAGACAATTGATGTGTTTGCTTTAGATAAATTTGATGATTTGAAGGAATCACCCATTCATTTTAAACTGTATCTTAAAGCTATAATATGAAAATTAAGCAAAATTAACTAAGAGATGACATCCAAATAATGGAATCAATTTGATTTAAAAACGGACTATTCAAGTCTAAATCATGAATTATTTATCAAATTATTTATAATAATGATTCAGATTTCACCCGTTTAAGATATGTGTGACTTGTGATCCTATTTGTAAATTTGGTCGATGAAACCACGTACAATTCATGTTTACAAATTATCATACAATTATTATATAGATCAATTTAATAAATTTTAAACAGAACATGCATGAATAAATTTAATAAATCTTATTGGAATCATTTTAGTAAATAAATTTAATTTATTTAAATATATATAATAAATAAAATAATAAAAAATAAACTAAACTCCTAAAATATTAAATATGTAATAAATATAATAAATTTTTATATATAATATTAAAATCAATTCAAAATAATATGTGTCAGTAAAATAAATAATTTATTAAGCATCAAAGATGATATAAATATTCCTTTAATTGAGAATTGATGGATTAAATGAAACTCCATTCAATTTTATAAGACGAACCAGCTTATAAATTTTAAAAAATAGGGGTATAGTCTAAATAGTATCTTCTATTCTTAACATGATAACAAAGCAAAACTTGATATATCTTAAAGATATTTACTTTTGGATATAATATGTGATATATACATAATATATATTGATAAAAAATTGGCAAAATTATTAATGAGGAATTAGACAATATATAACCCATTTGATCATTTTATCCTATTTTAACATAATTTATTTGATTATTTAATTTAAAATTTAAAATTTAGGACTCGACCCATTTTCAAACATGTGATTTTGATTTGACTTAACTATTAATCAATTTCAATTAAACTCCTCTAAGTAAAAATCTACCTACTTTTCTTATAATACCTAATTTGTCAAATTTGAGACTTTTTTTGTCGGTATATATAAAAAAAGCTTTCTCTCTTCAATTTGCAGTCAATTATTTAACACTTTTATTGCTTTGATAACAAACATGGAAACTAAAATAATGAATTGTTATTTTATTTGTTTTTTCAGAATTTCATCAAAATAATAAAATAAAATATCTCATTGAATTTGTTTTTTACATGTTTTTTTTTTTAAATGCTTAAGAGTGACAATATGACAAATTTTATTTTTTATTTTTTGACGATATAATAAATTATTTGTTAAAGATTAATAAAAGTCAAATAAATAAAAAATTAAGTTTTTCACTGTCAGTTCATTAAAAAAAAAAACTGCATCCTAAAGTCTAATCCACTTTCAACTCAATTTCAAATATTTTCAATCAATCAATTTTCATTAATTAATTTTTTTAAATATTTGTAAACTTCATATTTTAAGAGTAAATCATGTAGTATAAAGTAAATCAAACAAATTAACAGTGGATTGATTTGTTGATTTATAATTATTTTTAAAAATAATAAAATGGGTTAATTGACCAAAACGAGTTATATGAAGTTCACCTAGCCGATTCAAACTCACAAGTTGGGTCATAATTCACTTTTGTTATCATTTCAAACCTTCAATTCGGTCAAATTTTGCTGATGGTAGTCTTAAACTTTCAAATTAAAGGTTGTCAACTATCATTACAAATTTATTAAAAAAATAAATATTAGGTGAATCTAATGAAAATATAATTTTTTTTACATAAAATAATGTTTTTACATATTTATGTTAAAATAAATTACAAAATTGTCATCCATTAAAATTATTTTTAAATATTAATTTCTTTCAATTATATTTACTTATTATAACAACTTTGATTACTAATCATTTTGAAGAAAGTTTGATGCTATAAAAAAATGACAAGTGATTAGATAAAAACATGTGAATATGAAATCTCTAAATGTCATAAATGGTTTAAAAATCTGCAAGAGAAAAATAAAATTAAGGGGCGTCACAATGGATTGGAGTACCTTTTCGACACTTAAGTTAATGATTAAATTAATAAAACATAAGCTAGAAAAAAAATCTCTCTTTCAATTAACTAAACTATTTTCTTTATGTACTTTATCAAGAACATTAGCGTCATTTGATTTTATTGATTAATTTTGATTTTTTTATGAGACGTTTTTTTGTTTTCACTATAAACAAAACAGTTGATATTAATTTTTTTAACATTATAAATAAAAAATATAATTATCAATTTTTGAAGGATAAGGACAGAAGTGCTGACATTTGACCTCGTATCATACTCATATTTTTTTAAGTCTTTGGTTTTTTTTTTTTTACAGTAGCTCGCTTTTGTAATCATACACTATGTCTTTTGAAAAAAAAAGCTAACTTCTCTTTGTTGGACCTCCTAGACCTCTTCATATTGGCCTTCGAATTGATCTTGTTTTATGCCTTATACAGTCAATCATATCAAAATCTAAATTGAAAGGTAAATAATATTACTTCGAGTTATGTAGATATAAGTTTGCTAACATAATTAAAATTTTTTAAATCAAAATACATATTGGACAAAAATAGTATAAAGTTTATTATGAAAGTGGGTCCTATTTCTTGACAAATGGCAAAGAAAAAAATGTTGGGATAACCAAAATGTCAAAGAAGTGCCGCGAAGTACAAGTGGAACCATTGAAATTTGGAAGTTGGAAATTGGACAATTTATGCGTAAAGTTAAAAGTTCAAATGTCAACGAAAAGGGCTCACCGTCCACGTTGGCTAAAATATTAAATCATAGTATGGTGGGTGGCTTAACTACCTTTATTATTATATTAACAAAAACCCCTATGTGGAGGCCAGCTAATTTTATAATTTTTATTATTTAAGATTAACTTCCATGTTTTTAGAAGTAATAATTAAATAAAAAATTTAAAACTTAAAATAAGATAAGAAAATTATCATTGGCCAGATTACGAGCCAAGTCAATCTTATTAATTGGTCATTGGATTAAACTGGCATGAAACCTTTATTTAATGTCAATGGAAAAATATATAATGCGGTAAAAAAATTCAAATAAATAATATATAGTTTAAAATAATTTGATGCGTATTATAAATTATAAATTATATTTTAAAATAATATAAATATATAATAATATAAAAATTAAAAATTATATAAAAATTTAATATTGTTAAATAAATTTTGATGTTAAAAAAATGATGAATTTTACTCTGATCAATCAAATGGTCTAAATTGAATATTAATTTAATAAGTTGTAAAAAATTAAAAATATTTTTATTATTAAAATGCTTTAATAATTCAAATAATTTTATTTTTTGTTTCAAGTATATCCTTCAAATAATAATTTTTTATTCATATTATAATTTTATAAAATTATTATAATTTTATAAAATATATATTTTTAATGTTTAATGAATTTTATTTTTTTCATGACAACTTATTTTTTTTTTGTATTTGTGAATAATTTATAAGATTTTGAATTTATTTAAATTTTTTATAACATTCAATTTAACTTAAAATTAAAATGAATTGCTATTTTTAATATAAAATAAATATCAAAATTTTATGTAATTTTTATAAAAAATTATTTATTTTTATTTAATATATATATAACAGTGTTTATGATTCAGTAGTGTTTTTAAATTTATATTATAAAAAAATAAATAATACATACTTCTATTTTATATTTTCCATAAATGTATTTTTAAAAAATTAAAAAAATAAACATTAATGATACATAATATAATACTTAAATAATATAATAAAATTTAAAAATAAAATGATTTTACGTCATGACGTAAGCAAGTCGCGATCCTAACGGAATTATCAAGACTTTTAAGAACCGCGATTCTGCGAAACCAGCAAAATGATGGGTGTGAAACCGGATCAATCTGACCATAAAAAGGGCGATTCGGTTTGACCCGACCCGGTCAAGGAAGACTCCTATGCAATATTACTACCCGGGTCAATTAGACGGTAACCGTTGCTCTCTGTGAGAACCAATGGAGGGCAAGCAAACATGGAACTCATGAAAGAGACGCAGCAACTATTCCACAAATGTTGTTGGTCAAATTAAGAAACAATGATCTTTTTCTTCTTAATTGATCATAAGATCTGATCGAAATGAAAATTTAAAGAGCCTGAAGGCAGAAAGAGACTAGAAGAGATTTTTATGGTTTCCGTGCTCAACTGAAGCAGGCTTTGTTCTTCACTGAAGAGAATAGAGATTGAGAGGCCACTGAAGCGGCCTTGATTAGTCTGTTAACCTGGTAATTATTCTTTGTTAGTCATATTCTTGTTTGGTTCTCGTCTTTCTGATTTTTAATGGAGAGAAGTTGATGTTGTTGATGGTTAACTTTTGTTCAGCACTTTGTTTTTTTGACGTTTGCGCATCGTCAGTGATTGTTTGGTGACATTAGTTTGTTGCCTCCAGCTTTTCATCAAGGAGCCCTAATCAGAGCTCAAAATTAATGAACTGAAACCAGAACTGTTTGAATATTCCAATATTGAGCTACATATATCTTAATTTACTTCGGGAAGTTATCAAGCAAATCTCGAGATGACTGATACATTTTTTTAGTTAGAATGGCCAGCAGTATGTGAACTAAATAATTATTAAGTATTTTACAATAATGTTTAGGTCCTGAGTTTGATTATAATTCCATTATTTGAGTTGGCTGCTTGGCTTTTACAAGATGCATTTAAGAGATGGCCTAAGTCTGAATAGTTGTAAGAACTGCTTGCTATTAGTTGATGCTTAAATCCCATAAGTCAAAGTATATATTGCATGTTGTTTCCTAATCCAATTTCTGATAGGTGCTGCCCTTCTCAAGATACTCAAGTGGATTCCAATTCCTCTCCCTAAAAGAGTTGGATAATTGAAGAAATTTGTAGTATTGGATTTCATTTGTGTTGAAGTAGTAGATACTATGTAATCTGGATTGTAGCAGCAAGATACTGTGCCACGATATGGGTTGTAGTTGCTTCAGAGCCTCAATTGCAGACCGGAAACGGGGTAGTTCTCAAGCTTCTTTTGGCATAGATGGTAAGGACTTAATTGCTTATTGATTTCATGCATCTATTGATATTAATGTGATAGGCATTCCATGCTAATTGGTATTTGCATCTTTTACTTGAATATGCATGCATTCTGTGACTTTACTAAGTGAATTGATTTAACTTATAGAAATATAATTGTTTTAAGCACCAGTCTAGCTTCAAGTATACCCAAGAGTATTTGATACTTTAAATTCCAAGGGAAGAAGATTTTGAAATATCTATTACTTGCTTGGTAAAAAGGAATCTTCAGCTGGTTTCAGAATTGAACTTTCTGTAGGAGAAGGGCCATTTTTAACAGAGGTTCATTAGAGTGAACCTCAAATTTTAACTTCAAACTATATGGTCAGCACAGTGCCTCTATCAAGAAATAATGTGACAAATCAGTGCCTCTATGAAATTCATCAGAATTTTCTCAACTTCCTAATGTGTCTAGAAATTCATTTTTCTCCTGCATGTTCCTTCTTAAAGTTTCTATTAAAATAATATCTCTTTGGTAGATTTTCCTTTATTCAGGACCTGAATCACAATAATCTTACTAGAACTACCATGCATTATAAACTGAGTACATGGGCACTCTGAGCATAACAATATATCAGCACAAAAAGATTGCACGAGACCTCTTCAATCACTGTTTAGATGTCCTCTTGAAATATAGGTAGATTTGCCAAAGATTCATTTTCTTAGTCACATTAAGTTAAATCAATTATCAGCCAAAAGTAAATTTTTGCCAGCCTGCAATGAAGGAAGGGTCTGACTTGAGTGCCAGCCTGCTCTAGTTTTGATGCATCTACAGCTGCATGCAGTCATCAGCCTGTTCTTATTATGTATTTAACAAAACTTTAATGAACAAAATAAATATTTGGAGACATTAAGGGGGAACTCATATCGTATATCACAAGCATTTAGCATCTCAATTTTTTCACGTGCTTAACTTTGGAATCTTTGATATATTCTTTGGTAACATCTTTTCCACGCGTGTATTACTATAATTTGGTTCTTCTATTTAATTCTCTTTTTGTTGCCTGTACTTTTGTGTTTTCTAGGGCAGTTGCTTGGCAATATAAACCACTTCTCCTACAATGAATTAAGATCAGCAACAGATGATTTTCATACGAGCAACAAGTTAGGGCGCGGAGGTTTTGGAACCGTATACAAGGTGCTCACAGTTAACATATGGCTCTCCCTTATGCAAACTTAGTAAGAATAATGATTTGTTAGCTCTTCTGGCAAAACTTGAACTTGTTGTAGATTCTTTGAAGTTACTGGTAAAACTATTTAGACTTTGTTCTTCTTTTTTTTTTTTTTTTTCCTTTTGCTTTTTCAAACTTCCTCCGTGTTACTGGCACACTCATTTTGTTAAGTTAGGAGTTCAAAGTGTTTTGGATCCAGGTTATTTGATAAAAAAGGTTCATAGTTTCAGAAATGGGAAACAAAGTTGCTGGGAAACCAAACTCTCACCTAATTCAATTTTTTACATTGCCTGGAAGTTACAATATTAGGACCTCTTTTAATATATCAACAACAGATAGGTTTCATTCATGGTTGCTGTGCAATAATGATGAAGTAGCATTTATTTTTTCCAGACTGAACAAGAGATTCTTATCTTGCTTTTGCTTTGGGAAATAAACTCAGGCACCTACCTTTTGCCTTGTGTTAAAAGAACATTTCCTGGTCTATTTTTTTCTTCCCTGTATGATGATTCATACTTCAGTGTTAAACAAACCGGATCAATGATTTTATGCTTATAAATTAGGAACTCTGTAATAACTTTTATCCATCTTATGTATCATTTTACTCATTAACTATATTGCTTTGCCAGGGAACTCTAAAGAATGGAATGCAAGTTGCCGTGAAAACACTTTCTGCTGAGTCCAAACAGGGGGTGCGTGAATTTTTGACTGAGATAAATACTATATCCAATGTCAGGCATCCAAACCTAGTTGAGTTGATTGGTTGCTGTGTCCAAGGAAATAACCGGATTTTGGTCTATGAATATGTAGAAAATAACAGCCTTGATCAAGCATTGTTAGGTGACTTTAACTAAATCTGTTTAAAGTTGAACTTCAACTCTTTATACAGGAGGGAGTATTGAATTATAACCTATTTCTCCTTATGGTTGCAGGTCAAAGGAGTACAAATATACAACTGGACTGGGGTATGAGATCTGCTATTTGCTTGGGTATAGCTAGGGGTCTTGCATTCCTTCATGAAGAGCTTGTCCCACATATTGTACATAGAGATATTAAAGCTAGTAATATACTCCTTGACAAGGATTTTAACCCCAAAATTGGGGACTTTGGATTGGCAAAACTCTTCCCAGATGATATTACTCATATTAGCACAAGAATAGCAGGAACAACGTAAGTCATCTTTCAGATGTCCCCTTCAAAGCAGTAACTTGTCTTTGGGTTGCCAAAGTCATCATGGAGCTATGGTGGAACAATGCCTATAGCCTCCTTGCTTCTGAGGTTCTAATAAATTTCTTGTGGTGTTCTATGCAGTGGTTATTTGGCACCAGAATATGCATTGGGTGGTCAGTTAACCATGAAGGCTGATGTTTACAGTTTTGGAGTCCTTATTCTTGAAATAATTAGTGGCAGAAGCAGTGCAAAGACAAACTGGGGAGGGATGCAGAAGTTCCTCTTGGAATGGGTAAGTTGATTTTCTTTTTCTAGTGATTGATACACTTCTTGTTAGATTGTGGCTTAGACTGCTGCTTTGCTAATAGATGTAGATGGATTGTTTGGTTTACATTCTTTATCATTTATTTCTTCTCACAGTAATGGATGTGATCTTTCACAGTATCAACCGTTGTAATTTATCACCAACCTACCCCTAGAGAAAAATAAAGGACACAAGATAGTTCTGTAAATAATTGCTTAAGACATTAACCGAGGAATTTCTTTCGCATCTGTTTTGGAATTTATTCTCATTACTTTGTCAATCAACAATCTTGTTTGCTTCAATAGGCATGGGAGCTTCATGAACAAGGGAGACACCTGGAGTTAGTGGATCCAGAACTGGGAGAATTCCCAGAAGAAGAAGTCATTAGGTACATAAAAGTAGCCTTCTTCTGCACCCAGGCAGCAGCAAGCCGAAGACCGCTGATGAGCCAGGTTGTGGAAATGCTATCAAGGAACATAAGGCTCAATGAAAAGCTACTTACAGCTCCAGGTTTCTTTCAAGATTCAGGAAGTGTTGGTGGAGTGGACAAGAAGTCACCTGGTGATTCCAGTACTTATCAGATGAGCTCTGTCCCTGATACTATCACTCAGGTGACCCCTAGATGAAGTGTCATTCCTGCTGAGCCCTTATGGGAGGTGTAGAGTAGAAGCTTTCACTTCAATTCTATAAATGAAAACTAGAGGAATTGAAGCTTGAAGATTGGAGAAAATTTTTGTGAGAACATCCTGAGTTATCCTGGTTGTTTCTTTTCACATTCCTGTTACTCTATCATGGTTAAATTATTTTTCTGGTCCCTTTTTTTTTTTTTTTTTGAAAAAACAATATAATCTAATGTCAACCTTCAAAAACTTATATGGCTTGTTCCTGTTTGCAAATTTTCCTATTATTCTGGTCTTCCTTAAGGAAGTTGATTTCTTGATAGATCTTGAACCCAAAACTGTAGCTGGGTGAGCTGGAGGAGGGAATAAAAGTGCTGGTTATGCAAACATCCAAGTTGAAGGAGAAAAAGAAGATGAGGGAGTAGGGTAAGTTATGGATAAGAGTGATGGTGGTTAATTGCTGCTGCTGCTGCTGCTGTGATTTCTGTTGCGGTGCTGTGATGGAAGTGGGTCATATACTTTTAAGATATGTGAATTAATCTTTTGAGTGATTATTATGTTTGCCCTTAGCTTTAATTTGATAGTCATTATCATCAATGCAGAAGTATTGCCTATGGGATTAAAATGAGGGTGAAGAAAATAGGTACGGGTGCATGTATCATCTGGATACTATTTTTCATTCTATTATTTCTCTTTCAGCTGCATCTGAGGGAATTGGATTCTAAGGTCACCTTCATTTTAACCCGGAGTGGTTGTGGGCCCTGAAATCGGAATGGTGAAGAACTTCCTGATTGAGGCCCCAAGGTAATGGGGGGTTTTGCAGTGACAGGTGTAGGTGGTGCCGGGGTGTTATGCTTTGGGCATTAAGTTCAACTAATCGAAGTTGCAAGCTCATTATATGTTTACTTCTCTCACTGCTAATGTTTATCTTTTTATATTTATTACTCAACTGAAATACTGTTAATGAAGTGTAATCAACACAATCTGAATTATATAACAAAAATAATCTAATCTTCTTTTTCTGTTTTAATTCTCAATCTGATTCTGCATATAAAAAACGATATTACCAATTAAACCGATCTACAAAGTTTGATTCATGCTTTGCAAATAAACAGTTCTAAATGTGAGCAATCTTGTTCTCTATCAAAGCATGCTGTGAGCCAAAATCACCTGAATGCATCCCTTCTTCTCTATTGAACTTGACATCCCCTTTGTCTTCTGGTATTTGTTGTGAATATGTATTCTAATCTTTTAAGCTTTGAACCTCTACCTAATCTTCTAAGCTTACAACTACCTCTTCTAACACGGACACGTACAACCCACATGACAAATCATAGTTCTAACAGGGACACATTGACCAACTTGCGCATGTTTTTCTTCTGTGAACAACTTCCAAAATGCATTTCAACTGGCACAAACATTTTTGATATCAGCCAAACACGAAAAGTCTGCCCAAAGTCTGTAAAACAATGTCAGAAGTGGCAGTTTCAACTCCAAATCCATACATTCAAACCAAAATATATGAGAACTCTCAGTCAATGGAGCTTACTTCTACAACAAATGTTCGTAATACAAACTTGAGGAAAATTAAGACAGATTAAACAAAAAGAAAATAACAGAATAGGAGAAAGATGGAAAAGGGCAAAAGAGATTATGGAAACTGATCAAGCTGATGGTGTTGGCTCAGCTTCCACAGCAGGTTGGTTGTTACCCACAGCAGCCTCTGGCTGGGAAGACTCTGCACTAGTAGGAGTTACATCTTTGGTCGATGAAGTAGTTGCAGCTTTGTCTGCAGTGCCATTTGCGCCTGCATCTTTTTTAGTTTTGGCATCTTTGCCATCCTTGACATCTTTGGAATCTTTAGCAGGAGCAGGTGGGGGTGGCATCATGTGAGGTGGAGGTGTGTGCTTAAGCTTCACAAGTATATGACGCATCCTTGAGAGATCAGTGGGTTTCCCAGGTTTTGGTCCTTGGATGACTGTTATTGATGGCTTTTTTTCTTGATCCTTCTTCCCTTTCTTCTTCTCAATATTGGGAACCTCATGGGGAATGAGGTCCGCTATTGCTTTCCAGTATTGTTTGTCAGCCTCCTTATGGAATTTCTCTTGACTAGCCAAGAACAACTGCTCCACACACAAGATGTCCAACATTAGATGTAGCAGAACAAAAAAAATCAGCAAGATAAAATCTTTTTAAAAGGTTTTACCTTTTCCCTTTCTCTGTTGTTAACCTTGTTGCTCTCAATATTAAGCTTCCTTTTCTCGTAAAATGCTCGTTTATACTCCTCAGCTTCTTCAATAATCTGGTTCCTCATTTCCTTCTCCATTTTCTCCTTCTCCTCAAGCCGAATGGCATTCTGACTGCAGGACAAAAAGTTAAATACTTAAATGTAAACATCAGGCAACCTTAATGAGTTCATGGAACAATAATTTGTTGCACACTCAGATTGGATTTAGCATGGCCACTAAGTATTTACTTATGACAACAAAATGCATCCAGTAAATGCAATGGTCAGATATTCAACAATTTATTACATGAACTGTGCCAGATATGATCAATTCTCCTAAGAAAAATGGAGTGCAAAGAAAACAGAAATAAAGTATTCAAAAAGCTGAAGTACAAAAATGCCAAAATTACTCGGTTAAACTGTCAGATGAGTGCCAAATCACTCCCCATCATAGAAAGTTATGCATGCTGCATAATCACATCTAAAGTGATAATCTCACAGACAGAGTCTTGATATCTCTGCATATTCACATCTAAAGTGATAAACTCACAGACAGAGTCTTGATATCTTTCCATCGCCTTTTGACATTTAACAAATTCCTAACTTGTTGCAAACAAGAGAATTCCAACCGTGATAGAAGCATCTCAAGAAATGTGAAGTATGGTCCTAAGTCGATATGCTAAGTTTTGAGATTTACAGCCATTTCAGATAACAGAATTTATTGAATTGGAGTAGAGAATGGGCATTTCTTCTGTGTAACTGCAAACAAAATCAACAAATCGATTCTGATAAAAAAAATAATTAAGGAACTGACAGATCATCTCAGCAAAATTCATCTTCGATAAGATTGGGACTTAGGAACAATATGATACACTCCAATGAAATAGTTGTCTTCCCAAAATACTAATATCAACTTAAACGAATAATACATAGGATGTCTCAGGTTTTCAGAGAAAACTTAACTCTGAGCACTCTCAATCATAAATGATCTTGAAGACATTCATATAAATATTCAAACAAGAAGTAAAATCTCATTTCATGAGCTACAGATCTAAAACCACTTTGATGAAACCAGGACTATCCTTAAAGCATAAATTGATGCTGACCAAAAAAGTTGTCATGTTAACATAATTTTCCATTCACGTGTCTCATCACAACAAAATAGCTCAATAACTGCCATGGATCATAATGAATTTTTCATCTTCTGCTACAATAATTCACCCAATGGCTAATAAATCAATTCAGACAGGCACAAAAATAAACTAGTTCGACGAATTCTTCCTATATATATATATATATAGACACACACACACACATATATGAGAGCAACCAATTTGATTTTGCACATTCTAAACCACTACTTACTGAACACTACTTGAAAAAACAAGGATTCAAAGAATATACCAACACTTCAAACTTAATTTTCGCCATCAGATCACAGCATAGGGAATCCTACCAAACCATAACTAACAACACAGATCTGATCAAATTCAAACAAAAAATGTAAGAAATAAGCACATCTCAGTCAAAATAACTTCATTCAGCATCAGCGCTGCTGCTCCAAATCGTGACTTCTCCAAAACAATCAAAGCAACAGCCAAAACACTAAATGAAGCTAACAAATTGAAAGAAAAACCAGCACAGATCTATTCCGATCAGACCAAGCTAAAGAGATGAGCAGAAAAAAGGCTGGCAATATCAATGAGATCAATTCGAAAACCTCACCGGCGCCACTCGCGGAGAGCGAACCCTTCCTCCGGTTCCATCTCGGTGGGAGGTGGAAGAACAGGGCCGTCAGACACAAAGACGCTTTCGTCTATCTCGCCGTAGCCATTGCCATTCCCGTTCTCCACATGAACCGAAGAGGTGAACGGAGACTCCGAGTAGCCAGGGTTGGGATCAGATGATCCAAAACCGAAGATCTCAGGGGAGGACGCCACGTGATCCACCGCCACATCACCTTCCGGCCCCGGGAACCCACCGGAAGGTTGATGGTGATCACTGGAGAAGCTCGAGTAGGCGCCGTAACCGGAGAAAGCTTCGTCCTCGTCGAATGGACGCTGGTGATTGGACGCGTGAATCTCCTCTCCGTCCATGCTGAACGCATCGAAGGAAGCCATGCTCCTTTACCTCTCTCTCTCTCTCTCTCTCTCTCCAGATGTTAGCTGTTTCTCTCTCTCTCCAGAAATGTAGAGCTTGGTGAAAATGTGTCAGAGAAGCTGAAGGCCATTATTTTGACTTTTTATATACCTAATGGTGGCGAGAAGGAAATTGTTTTTGACAGGAAAAGATCTTTTGTTTTGCAGTGCGACTGTGCGAAGACTCCAAAACGACGCTGTTTGAGGGATTCGGTAGCCTCACCCTGTCGGATCGTTAGCTTGTCAGCACCTGTAAAAACAGTCAACCACAAGGTTGGTTAGTAGTCAAAACAAATTTTTTTTACTTCTTCCGTTAATCAGCAGCCAACCTTTGGTGGTTTCTTTTTCTTTTTCATTTTTTTCCGTCTTGGTAATTTTCCCTATTATGTGAATTAATTTCTAATTTTATTAACTTTCTATTAAATAAAAGTTAGAGTAAAGTTTGTGTTGGTAGTTGAAAATTAAGACATTAATTGAATAATAAGAGTGAAAAGTTTGGCTAAGTGGATATGGCTACAAGGCAAATTTCCACAATAACGCAATTTGTTTGAGTATAACAAACATTAAAATAAAATTTAAAAGGAATTCTTAAATTAATTAAACAATCATAATAAGTAAATAAAAAATGGGAGAGACTTGAGTATTGTCATTAGCTTAAATTTAAATAACAATTAGTTATCTAAAAAGAAAATCATCCTTTTAAAAAATATATTAACATAACAATTTAACAAAATCAAACAATTAAAATTTATTTATATATTTATTTTATCACATTAGTATAATAAATTATAAAAAAAATATTTTCTTTTGAAAAGATCAACATCAGGATTATACCTCTTTTGCCTAGTAGAGAGAATGATCTAAAACAGAAGAAAAAAATCCAACAAGGGCAACTAAAGAGATAATAATCTAGAAAAAGAAGAAAAAACAACAATAATTAGAAAGGGTAAGACTATTTCCATTTGAGCCAAAAAGCTTTTCAATACAAAAGAGAGGGAGAGTGGGACTGGAGGAGTCTTAAAAACCAAAGTTAAAAGGAAGGACATGCTGAATACATCAGCTCACTCAGGGAGACACAGAGGATCTGCCAGTAATGGAAACCGGTCAACT
Organism: Moringa oleifera; assembly: GCA_021397835.1. NCBI lineage: Eukaryota > Viridiplantae > Streptophyta > Magnoliopsida > Brassicales > Moringaceae > Moringa > Moringa oleifera. The sequence goes on from JAJFZO010000168.1 coordinate 5,972,453, forward strand.
AGGCTTACGGTAAACCTGTAATGGTCAGTATGTGCCTAAGCACACCAGGCACTGAACAAAGAACATTGCCACAAGCTGTTAATGCCATCTTCTGTTAGCAAATGGACAAACAATCCAACCAAGTAAAAAGATTTAGGCAACAATGGCATCAACCAGAAAAAGAAGCTGGCGTACATGGCACTGGCTGTAGTTGACTGTGCCAGGATCTTAAGCTTCCAGGAGCGGAACTACAAAAACTACTGGCGATGGAATCCTGAAGCCGTACAACTTAGAGTTGCAGTCACTTGATAGAACGTCTTCTCTTGCTCATATAGGGGTTTTGGGAAAGTTAACTCTGTTGGGTAGTGGATTTTGTGAGGAAACTTGGAGCAAACAGTCAGGTGGCATCCACAATCTCAGCTCATGCTCTCGTCAGAAGCCCTTATCTATGATACAAATTCCGCAAATAGCTGGTATACCAAACTGTAAGATAAGGAGGGGTTAAGGTAGGTCTTTCAAGGAACAGGTGCTGCGTTTTTTGCATATCTTCCTGACGATGGCACCCGCTGCAGAACTCGCGAAAACTCTGGCTTGAGTCGTTTACTTGGCATCCCTTGCATTGACCTTATCCACATCATTAAGAGCACAGATGAGAAGACAGAAGCAAGAGAACAAAAGAGTGGAGAAACATCAATAGCCTACAACAGGAAATCCTGATGAAGAAAAATAAGGAGCATCCTCTGTTTGTCATCAGGTCGGTGAAATCACACACCTAGGAGAACCCTGGCGTTTCTGAGTATATTGACCAAGCATCGATCTCAAGCTTCCGAGGGCCCTCTCAGCAGCCTAAACAAGGGTATCCAAAGGTAACCAAAGAGAATATAAGATAAATAAGATGCAGAAAAATTAATGCAGGTGAAAAAATGTACCTGCATCTTAGCCTCATCCCATGTCAACCCAATCCCCTCCCCTAAAACCTGTCCATCTATTTCTACCTGAAACAAGACAATGATGTGCCAAAACGGCGCAAAGATTGTTAGAATCAGGGGCAAAGAAATGTCCAATCAACACCAAAGTTCACATCTTAATTTAGAGACACCATGAGGAGAATAGGACATACACAGCGACATAGTAATGGCCACATGAAAGTCGGAAAAGTACATTCAGCTGAGCTTTTAATGAATGCAGGTTTTCTTCAACCAAGAATTAATATATGCTGCTTGCAGCGAATATATATCTAGGATATCAAGAACCCCAAAGATGAAGCAGCATCAAACACCAGTAAGACAAATTATGTACTGAAACTATCAAAACAGACTTTCAAGCTGTAGAACTCAAATGTTAAAATGTCAGTTCACCCACTCCCCCCCCCCCCCTTCCCCCCCCCCCCCCCCCCCCCCCCCCCCCCCCCCCCCCCCCCCCCCCCCCCCCCCCCCCCCCCCCCCCCCCCCCCCCCCCCCCCCCAAAACCCCCCCCCAAAAAAAAAAAACATGTCAAACTCAAGCCAAATGGCAAAATCCCAGAAGGAAGCCAGAGAGGTTTAACCACCTAACAATAAGAAAACGTACATGACCTAAAATCATACATACATAAAATATAAAAAGTATTATGTCAAGTGCAAACCTGTGCATGTACTTCATCTTTCTGGATTGAATTAGATGAAGGTGGGGGCTGTGCTTGAAAAACCACCCCAAGGCCCTCCATCATGCACTGCAGTTTTCAATCCATTCGACATAATTAGAAAACATTATATAACCATATAATAAACACAAAAAGACAGATTGCTCTGAGTTCCTCATATCTACCAATTCTTTAAGTGCAGAAACGGAACCCATAGATTTCTTACAGACTTCCATCCTTGGATCCACAGGCCTAGATGGTTCTGACATCGTTGAAAATAATGTAGATTCCTCCCTGGGCAATGCTAGAGGACCAAATAAAGTTGCATTACCCAGAAAACCGTTGTCATTTGCATTAGCAAAGGTACTTGCATCCCCATGTGCAGACCCAGAATCAGATTTTAAACGCGAGACATAGACATCTGCAGAGAAGTTAGCCATAAATGATTAGGATCACACAAGGAATATACTAGGAGAAAGGTGTCATATTTAAATTAGAACTTCCCCAAGTAAATAGGGATCTTAGTTAAAATGTAGAGTAAGCATGCTAAACCACTCGAATATTAAAAGAACCAAATGGCATAAGCAACTTTTAACTAAAATCAGATAATGTTTGCTTCGACTTGAAATGGGGTGTAATGACAGAACGCAACAATAAATACAAGAAACATAAGGGTTACAGATCTTACTAGCTAAGTTTTTGATAGAACCCTCAGCAGCCTTACGTTGAGCTTCCCTTCTTGTTCTACCAACACCTTCACCAACTTTTTCTCCAGCGAACCAAGCCTGCAAAAAGCAACAAATAGGATGAGCTACTGGAAACTCATCAAGGACGCTGGCTGCAGAAAAGGTAAAAAAAAATGCAAACATGTATAATGACTGTTACCATATTGAAAGCAGGGCAATAATGAAATATATTAATAAATTTGAAAAACGGTTCAATACATCGGTAAGTTGATCCCAAATTATTGTTTTTGAAAATCAAGACCCCAAAAAAAAAAAAAATCCTATTACAGAATGAAGAACAAATATGGGAAGAAAATTCTGCAAGTCAGAAGGTCCTCAAACCTCAATGGAGAACTGCAGTTCTGTGCTAGCAACCAACGCAGGCCTGAACTCAATCTGAAAATTCATGGGAAAAGGTTCAGGTGAAACTTACATGTGAATTAAGAAAACAAAGTGGGCATAAAAGCTAGGCTTAACAAATCTCTCATGATACAACTTTTTCCTACTACCTTAGTACCACACTTCATTGCAATATCCTGCAGAACCCCAGCTGGGGTATCTTGATTTGAAACAGTCCGTCCTGATTCAAAGTCAACATCCCTGTTCCTAGAAGAACGACTCAAAGGCATCTCCTCACCTTCAGTTTCAAAGAGAAACCACCAGAATCAAATACAGCCATAATAAAAATTTGAAAAAAGTAAACAACTACTAAACCAAGATGAAAAGGCCTCATGATATTCATCTTAATAGGCAATTAAATTTCACAGCTCACCAGAGAAAGAATGATAACTGGATAGGGTACTGTTTAACCTAAACCGATCATCTCTTTGATGCGGCTGCAAATAAATAATGTCATAAGAGTTATATCATCTGTCACAAGTAACAATGATTCGGGCAGCAAAATCAAGAGTACAAGAAAACAACCATTCAGTACCAATTACCTCTTTTGGCAATCTTTGATTTTCATGAAGAATTCTATCAGATGGAGAATTCTCAACCTTAGAGAAAAAGGGTGGATGATGAGATCGATGCTTCTCCATTTGCAGTGGTTCAGAATCCAAAGGAAATTCTTTAGAAACTGCTCGGTTTGGTTGCCTGGGGTTCATATCCTCCTCAACTGGAAACCAACCTCCACGTGATTGCACGCGTGGAACTGAGACTTGTATTGGAGGTCTTGCAGGAAATGGAGGTTCAGTAGATCCATGATCCCTTGTATCTTGTCCATGCTGCAATATGAGAAGCCTCCTCCTTGTATCAGGATCTAATTCTGATTCCGGAACCTCACCTTCTTCCCTAGCAGGAGAACTCTGCAAGCTTGGATCTGGGGCACCCACAGAAACCAATGGTTTAACCAATGAGGCTGTCTGTGGGAACGGAACACCAGGAAAGGGAATCACTGATGGTTGAGCAGTTGGAACTGGAATTGAACTAGACGAAGATGCCATTGCATACTGAAGAGAAGAGGCAAGCCGTGGCTCCAGATTAGTCATAGCAGAAGGGACTGCTGTTGAAGCTGAAAGTGCCTCCTGCATGGAAGAAGTCGCGAAACAATGAATCTGATTCTAATTACAGTTACAGATGCAATATTAACCCACTGTGTGGATAGACAGAAAAGAAAACAGAATAATATTTATGTCTTTACCAAAACTTATAGAATCCTGAACACATATAAGCCTAACAATGCTAATTACCTTTAGTCTTCTTTCAACCTCGGCATCCGCCATACCATCGAAGGAAAGTGAATCTTTGTTCCCATTTGAGGCAGAATCATCCTGAATTGCCCAAAAAAAATATATATGTATATATATATATCTTTATAGTAAACAAGAAAGCCAGGTAGACATACAACAGAAACACTGGAATTAGACAATCATGCACATGGCATAGGAGCCTGGATTGGGTTTTAGTGGCGCCCATATACAGCAACCCCATGAACAATGTCACCTTGTTCAAGCCCCTCACCCTGAAGAAGAAAAGGGATATTTTTTTTCAGGACTGACCTCAGAGACTAAATAATTGCTAACATCAGGAGGAGAAGGAATGTCTCTGACATCATCTTCATATGATATTTCAGATATCCTTTGCAGAAGACCGTCATCAAATTCTCTGACAATTACATTTCCAATGTCAAATTCAAACAGGGCCAGATTTTAGTAGCTCAGAATTAAGTTATAAGTGTGACAATAAATAAGGGTTTGCATGCCTCTAAGTAAGAAAGCTTTCTTCTAGTTTTGGGATCTTACTTGAAAAAACCACCTCTAACATTGCAAGCAACATTTCTCGCAACGCACAGAACAGGTATAGCATTATTTGCCTGCAGGGGAACTTGCTATGATAAGTGCATATTTCTATAAGAGAATGGTGAGGACTCAGTATAGACTTCAAATTTCACAGTAAAAGTAAGTTATCAATACTTCAGCTTGTGGAGCATAGTATGGAGCAAATGCAGGAACAACATGAACCCGAGGTTGGTCCTTCTCATCCCAAACTTTTAAGCGATCATCTATCACCAATGCCATCTTTGGGTGGCATATTCCATCTTGGAAGACATTGAATAATGACTTTCTTGAACCTATTAAGATATATCATAAATTCCAAAATTAATAACAATCAGAAGCACTACAGCAAACCATGCAAACTGCTTTATATAACTGTAGGCAAAAATAACAAGAAGGACCATATAGATCAATTTATAAGCTGATATATGAACCAAAAACTTACCAGACTTGACACACACAATGCGGTCCAGCAATTCTTTTGTGTTTATCAAATTTGAATCTGGATCAAGAAGCCTCCACATCTCTAAGGCATAATCCCTTTCAGCCATAGTGCAAACATAAACCTCAAAGCGCTTGCGCCCTCTTGCAATCAGGTAGCTCCGTAGGTCCTCCCATGCAGGTCTCAGCCGCACAAGAACACTTGTATCACGAATCTGTAAGGAAAACAAAAAACGTCCAGCTTCAGAGCCATACCTTCTAGTAAAAGCATGCCTTAGTCCTATTAAGAAACGAAAACCATCATAAAACATGCAATATTGTCCAGTCAATCCAGTCAAACTCATTAACCCATCAAACACTTTATGGTGGTACCGTTATTCCATAAATGCATCAATAGATAAGAGAAATCAGACAATGTGCAAAAGATATCACCGTCAGATTTTAACATATACAAACCTGTGGATTGATACGAGTCAGAATAATGTTTTTCTCTTGTAACCGAATTAGTGGGCGAAGAATAGCCTGATGGTTGTCAGATAAGGCAGGAACAACCTCAGACTGAACTCTAATAACCTTTCCATTCTCAACAACCTGATCATTTTCCACATATTGCTTCAATATACTTTTGTCATCTTGATAACGCTTGACCTCTGCCACCATACCAGCGACACGTTGTGGGTCTACTTCAGTACTAATCTTCCGCTGCAATGCTTCGATCCTATCCTCAAATGAGCGCATTGTATTCGCAACTATGAGAGTTTCATCCAAATCAAATACAATACCAAGGCATCTAAGGTTCAACATGACAAGGCAAGAATCATAAAGTCCAAAAGCGACATTGAATGCCCAGAAACATGGATACTGTCTGTCATCATTCCTAGAATACATGGCAACCAAATGAAGCTCCTCCGCTCCCAAAAGCATAACTGCAGTCTAGGGACACCACAATGACAACGGCCATCAACATTTGCAAAAACCATCCAATCCAAGCATGATAACAACAGAAGAAAAGGTTATTTGAAATTGTTGATATGAATGATACACAAGAAAATATAACAGGAAAGGAAATAAAATTATTTTATATAATAGAAAAACACGATAATCCGGGAAAGAGAACTTAATGCAAACTCTACATGTTAAAATTTATGTACAATTATCTCAGCACCATGAATTTAGGCTGTCTTTTGAATTGTCTAAAAGATTAAGCACTTTAAGTCAGCTTATTAACAAAAAGTCAAAACACAACATTTCAGGTTACTACATTCAGATGCAGCAAAAAAAACTGAGCATTATCACGCTATCATCACCATGGCCATTTAAACATAACAGGATCAATCAACTGAAGCAAACAGTAGGATTAAGCAGATGTAAGTTTTCATAAAACATTATATAGAATATTCTTAGCATCAGAAATCTTCCATCAAAAGGTACCCACTTCCCCATAAGTTTGGGATAAAGCTTCAATGCAACCCATTCAGTCCACATATTTTGTCAAAATAACATTTATAACAGCTTATATTGCTGGGTTCACTGAAAGTCTAAAACTGTGACAGTGCTACAGGAAGTCCTTGATTACACTTCTTATCCACTGTCATACAGCTTAAAAGTATGCTAGTTTCATGAAGTTTTTACCAGTTAGGGGCTACAACCAGTTCACTGAAATTGTCAAAAATAGTCTCTGTTCCCTAAAAGCAGTTCTGGGAAAAATCAAATAAGTTCGTACTAAAATTAGGGTTTGCAAGTAGTTCACTGAAATTGTCAAAATTTAACAACATAGGTCCATGGCAGTGATGTCCAGAAGGGTCCTCCGTAAGCAAGAATGGAAATTTCAGTGGGTTTTGTTCTTCTGATATTCAAGTATCTTAAGAGCTTGTTTGTGCATAGTTTTTTTCTTCCTTTTAAGTTTATGGTGCTGGGTGGGCTATACCTTGTTGTCTCTGATACAGGAGGAGTGCAAAAGATTGAGCGGCATGTCCTGAGAGAGCGAGGACTTTGACTCCATTTTGAAGCAAACGCCACAAGACGTAATGGTATGTAGCACTGCCAGTGGTGGGCACCTCTCGCTCGGTTGCGAGAAGCGGTTTATCCTGATATCCTTCATCATCACCTCATCGATGACTTTCCTCTTCCTGTTGGTCTCTTCTTCTTCATATTGTTGTTGTTGTTGTTGTTCTTGTGGGTACATCTCCACCTCCCCCAACCTCTCCTCCCCTTGATACACTACCGTTTTAAACATGTACATATCTTCCCTCTCTCCCTCTCAGATCCCCAAATCAATTCTCATCAAAATCGATTGTTAATATCAACAATGATGAATTTCTCTCATCAAAATTGTTCATAATGAAACTTTCTTTGCAGTTTCTTCCCTAAAATCGTCATCATCGTCCAGAGTGCTTTAGATTTGATCCCATTTTTTGCAGTTTAAAACAAAAAAGGATCTGTTGACACAGCAACAGCCCAAAAAAAAAACGCAAAGGAAAAATTTAGGGTCTTTTCCTCAAATTTTTAGATAGATCTCTGATTGTTGACGATGATCCGAAGCCCTCTGTCTCCAATGACCGATTGATATACTAGATACGCAGATTAACAGTGATTTTAGGGTTTGTTTTTCGAAGAAGCACGAAAAAAAATATTTGAAAAAGAAGAAAACCCTAGATCCAGATAGCCAAAGGTCAAAAACAGTACTCCATCGATAATCATAAAATTTTACAAAAAGACAAAACAAAATAAAGAGATCAGTTCGGGGGTTAATTTACAATTTTGAAACTTTTTAGTGCCCAGTGAAATTTATAATCCGCATACCTAAGTAATTGTATTACACGACGGATCAAACGGTGACGTGTAAAGAAAAAGCAGGGGCATGAATGAAATAATCTCAGAAATGCGAGGAGTTTAAAGAAATTATGTAAAGCTACAGCTAGGGGATTTTTTTTCTTTAGTTTCTTACGTGTGAAGCAGTGATTGGAAAGCCGACTTGGATTCTTTGACTCCGCGTGTGGACTTCATACGTTTGAGAAACCAAATACAAGAAGAAAAGTAAAATAGAAATAATTTGTATTTATAAAAAATTTCAAAAATAAAAAATGAAGTTTTGGAATTTTATAAAATATAGAAAGGAATAAAATTACACATTATGGTATTTATGGAAATTAATATTTTGAAATTCATAATTCTAAATTCCATTTTAAGATGTCTTTTAATTAAATTATTATAATCTTCTATTAGTATGATATGTATTTATATTTTCAAAAACAAGTGAATTATAAATATTTCATATGGATAAATATCAAAATATATTTTAGTCACCTTTTTAAATCAAACTTTTATAAATTTTCATTAAATTTATACACGAAATATAAATTTAATTTGAATGGACTATTATTTTTATTTTTTAAATAAATAATTTAAAATGATTTAAAATTAAAAGATAAATTCAAAATAGAATAATTCATTTTTTAAACATTTAAAGAGGTTATTTAGATGTTTTTATTTTTTTTACAAAAGAGTTATTTAAATTGAAGTAAATTATACTTTAAAAATTTTTTAAAGATATAAATAAATATTCGAATTAACATCATAAAAATTTTTAATATTTTTCAGTACTAAATATATATGTTTTAAAATTTTACAATAAAAAATTAAAAAATTGATAAAAAATTTATATTTTTATGCATATTTATCTTTAACTTTTGTCAGATTATAGATATATTAAATTTAATTTAAAATAAAATAAAAATTTTATTTTATAATTTATTGCATCAATAATAAATATAATATAATATAATAATTTACTTTATTGAATAATTACATTCAACATTTATTAAAAGAACAATAAAAATTAAGTCAACTAAAAATGTATAATATAATTTAAAATATAACAAATTTATTATTTGATAATTAGAAATTTTTAAGCAAAATGTAATTTTATGGCTTTATGAAACCTAGGAGAAATTTTCAAATGAGGTTTTTTGGCTAATTAATATATTAAAAATATAAATTTTATTATATAATATATATACATATATTATATTACAACTTACGATTATATTTGTATTGTAAATGAAAATATCTAAATACACATCATGTTTTTCTAAATGATCATACAATCATTATTGTTTAATTATTCAATTTTAAATCATATATAAAATTAAAAATATCTTATTATTTTTAATTGTTCAAAATTATTTAGAATAATAAAAATAATTGGATCCATTATATATAAAAATAATTATTTTTAAAATATCTTTTAATTGAAACTATCATTTCGTTATTATAAAATTAAGTATTTTTTATATAATTTATATTTTTCATAAAATGTATGTTTCATATATAGTTAAATTATAATAATTAATAATTTGTTTATTTTTATTATTAATTATATTAAAGAAACATGCATTTTATTCATATTTATAAATTAAAACTTTTTTTAAAAAATTATCTATTTAACGCTTATATTTTTATCAATTTCTCAACGTGAACTCTCATTTATAATCTTTATTATCTTAGTATTATTTAAAATATTATTAAAATAAATAAAAAATATTAATAGTAAAATAAATATATATTTTTTATAAATTTTAATGTATGATTATAAGTAAAATGTATATTTTTTATATGTAATTAATTTTTTAAAATAAATTTTTGATAAATATAATAATAATCATGAACAAACAAGTTACAAATAGTTTGTTGATTGTACTAATATTAATATCCAAAAATCATGATTAATAAAAGTTAAACTTTTTAAAGCAATATATTACTAAAAAAGTGAAGTTCTTTTATATTTGAAGACATTTAATTTAAAAAATTATTTTAATAATAGATTTTTATCAAGAACAATAACTACAAACATTTTAAAATTTTAAATTTAAGTTTTGTTTAAATGGTATATTACATGCCAAAAAATTATATTTATTTTTAATTTTTTTGAATAAAAATATTTTTAATTAAAAACATATTGTTAAAGTATGACATAATCAATAACTCTTATAAAAGAAATATTTGAAGTTACCTCAAATATTTCAATCATAATAAATGTCTAATTTCTATTTCTTTTGATTTTTTTTTGGAGTTACAAAATGAATTTATATATATAAAGTATAAAATCACAGGGGAAATATAAAATATGGGAGGAGGAAGTATTAGATTATTGTGGAAATAATAAATTGATAATTAAATAATTTAAATAGATTACTATAAAAAGTGCATATACACAGATTTTCGATTTCATGATTTAAATTTTTTGTTTTTATTAATTTTAAATTTGAAATTACTAGATTACCCTAATTGTGGTTGAACATTGTGCGATAATAATCACGAAGCAAACCTAATTATCCCAATTTGCACTGAATTTCACATAAGTAAAAGTGCAAAATCCGACCCAAATCGACAAAAGATCAAACTTCAACTCAAAAACTCCCGTGTCTCTCTTCTTCAGCTCACCATTACATAGAGAGGGTGAGAGAGGGTGAGGGAGAGGGAGCTCTTTCACAAGTTTCACTCTTTCTTGTCTAATTCAGTTTGATCTTTTCTCTTCCCCGAAGTACCCTTGTGTGTCTTTTTTAAATGCCAAATTCAAATCCATCTTGTTGTTTTCCAAGATAATCGTCAAGAAGGGAACATGATCGTGAGGACATACGGTCGCCGTAACCGGGGCATTTCAAGGACCTACTCAGACTCCGCGGACGACGCCGTACCGGACCCTTTCAGGGACTCCTTATCATCCCAGGAAACCCCGCCCGAAGATTTCTACAGCTTCCCGTTCTCAACCCAAGAATCGTCCTCCCTCTGGCCCTCCTCTCTCGATCCAAGCTCGTCCCAGGACAATTCTGTATCAATTCTTCCAAGGAAATCTCGTCCCGAAGATGATTCGAGTAGGAGGTCGAAGAAGCAGAGAAACGGCAAGAGTAGTAGAAGGTTTTCTTCATCTTCCGCTTCATCTGGGTCGTTGATTCCGTTGACGTCGACGCTGATGGAGGCCCAGGAGTTTGGGGAGATGATGGAGCACGTGGACGAGGTGAATTTTGCACTGGACGGGTTGAAGAAGGGACAACAGGTGAGGATCAGGAGAGCCAGCCTCTTATCTTTGTTGTCGATTTGCAGCACTGGGCAGCAGAGGAGGCTCCTGAGAGCACAAGGGTAAGCTGATTTTGAAGGAATTCTCTTTTTAACTTTTGTGGGTTTTGGGTTTAAGGTTCAGTTTTGAAGTTGTGTTGATGAAAACGTGTGGAACCTTTTGGCATTGGCATCCGGAATGTGTCAGTTCCATGTGAGCTGTCTTTAAGATTTGATTATAGAGATGGTTTATTGGAAATTTGTGGTATTCAATTTGTTATTGGTACATGGTTTTTGAATAAGATTGGAATTTGTTGTGAATTGTATATCTAATCCTGTGAATCTGTGGCTTGAAGATTCGGAGATTTTTGTGTTACTTATGAACTTAGATTGTGATTAAAGAGGATTAGATTTGAGACAGTTTTTTAGATATCTTGATACATGTGGAGTTGAGGTGTCTAAAATAAATGCATTACTTATTCTAATCTTCTATGGAAGGTAAAACATTTTTGATGCTCTACAGATTCAGTATTTTGAGGCTAGAATTTTTACTTAGCTCTTTTCCCTTTGAAAAATTAGGAATGTGTTAAAGGTTTGACATTCTTGTAAGTTCATGTAAGTTATCAAATATTTTCACACTTCATGTGTTAAATTGTGACAATGATAAATGAACCGAGATTGTAAAGCTAGGATGGCTGGCTAGATAACCACTACTTCTGATGTTCTTTTTCTTTTTTTCTTTTTCTTGTAATGTCTTTGGTACCATAAAGCAAACACTTACCTTCATGTAACGCCAAAGAATTTGGAGAAAGTCATAAAAATGCCTATAATTTACAGAATCTTGTAATTGCGCAGTTTATTTGCTTTTTAGTCATCTCTTTGTGTGTCTCAGGTAGCATATTGAGCCTAAGTGTTTCATATGTTTTCCAGCTTCAGAAAGATATTAATTTTTCTTTCTTTTTTCTTTTTCGTGGGAGGTAAGGGTGCAGTTGAGCTTGCGCACATACTAGGGGTTGAAACCCAACGACAATGGCCTTCTGGAAGCTGTCATTTGGCCCTAAAGGCCATTATCTTTTTAAGTTTTGAGTTGTTAGAAATGTATGGACGAGTTTAGCAAATCTGATTCTTGGTTCCTCAATGAATGACTTCTTATTTACGAAAATATAATAAAAGTAATGCAATTAATAGAAACATCCAAGATTACTCACAATGGGAGTGATGCTTGTGAATTCTTGTGATCTATGGAGCTCTTTGGAAATTTTCTTTCCTTAAAATTCCAAGTAGATACTGTCTTGGCAGTTTGAGGCTCCAGATTCTCTTACTATCAAAGACATGCCGTTGAGAACTGGCAGGACTGTTGTTCTGGTGATGGCTTGGGTTGTTTAAATGAGCAATATTTTTCATTTTTGCATTTCTTCACATTAAACAATGCATGACATTTCTTCCAATCTTGCAGAAGCCCAAAAACTCTGTCCCATTTTTTATGGTGATTACACTCATTTCTGAGTTTTGTTGTTTTCAGGATTGCGAAGACTATAATTGATGCTATCTTGGGTCTCAGCTTTGATGACGTGCTGAGCAATCTGGCTGCAGCTACTCTTTTCTTTGTTTTAACTGGTGATGTAAGTTGTTCAACATGTGATGTTCTGATTTAGGGGAATGTTCATTAAGTTTGTGACTTGTGAATCAATGTTTTCATGTATAATAATGGTGATTGTGAGAATATGGTGGCCTGGGAGTTAAGCAAGAAGGACAATAATTAATAATTGGTGCGGTCTTATTTGTCAGGAAGGCATGTGTTAGGTTAAATTGCTAAATGTTTTCTCCTAAGAACTGAAGGTTCCAGATGAGTATGAGTTTAACCTTGCATACTGCAAAGAATTCTCTTTCACATACCATCAGTAGCAGTTTTGAGGCTTAGTCCTGCTTCTGTCTCTGCTTTTGACCGTTCTGTCATCTCTTATTCAATGATATTTTTATTTTTCTTAGAAAGAATATTAACATTTTGGTTTCTTACGTGAATGTAATATGTGATGGTGTACATGTTTAGCAACATGAATTGCAACATCTGTATAAATTTAATGCTTAATTTGTTTTAATGTCCCAAGAATTCCTATAAGTTTCTATTGTCTTCATGCCATTCTTAATAGTGAGTTCTATTTCATTTTGTATTGCCTTTTTGCTTTACATGAGACTTGGATTTTCTCTTTCCTGCCTTTTTTTTCCTTTGATAATAGTGTCCTTAAGACATGTTTAATTGCATAATACCAGGGTCAAGATGAGCACATCCTAGAATCCCCAAGTTGCATTTGGTTTCTGATTAAATTGTTGAAACCAGTTGTCTCCACTACGACTGAGGACAAGACACGAAAAATAGGATGTAAGCTTTTGTCGTTACGCAAGAGTGCTGACATTGCACGAGATACAACTAAAATGCCAGATTCAAGCTCTGCTGCTATTCTTTCAAAAGTTCAGGAAATTCTTGTTAGTTGCAAGGAAATAAAGCTGCTTAGTGCGGATGACAGTGAAAAGAAGCGGCCAGAGCTGAGCCAGAAATGGATAGCTTTGCTGACCATGGAGAAAGCTTGCTTATCGAAGATTTCATTTGAAGGTATTGTGAATCTGCTATCTTTTAAATGACTGTTGTACATGGGCAGCACCTGCTTGGTACCTTTGTCAATATGGTTTATTTATAGAAAAGAACAACTAAATGAATAAAATTAAGAACAATTGCGTATTAGATGCTTTTTTCCTCCAAGTTTCTCTTTTGCACTTTTCTCATTTCTGATTGTATTTTGTTTAATTTGTTGGGTTGCTATCATCAGACACTTCTGGTACGGTGAGAAAGACTGGGGGCAGCTTCAAGGAAAAACTAAGAGAGCTTGGAGGACTTGATGCTGTCTTTGAGGTTGCCATGACCTGTCATTCTGTTATGGAGGTGTGAGCCTGTATGTTTGTTTTCATCTTGTTGTCCATGTTACTATGATTTTTCCAAAATAGACTTTAAAGTGCGTAATGAGAAGTCTTGTGCTTTTTTATTCTTACTTCTATCAATTTCACATGAGAAATTGGGATTTGTGTGTCCAATTAAAATGTTTGTATGTAAGTGGATGTATTAAGCAAGATTCTGAAAATTAAAAGAGGAAAAACAATTGACTTTATGACTTTTTCTTGGTTATTTGACATTCCTTGTTTTGGTTATAATATCTTTAGAAGAGTAGGGGGATGTTGGCATGCAATGTCAGATTATGGTACGGATGTGGAGTGGTGGTCTTGTTTCTTGAATTTTAGTCTTATCTAGAGATTATTCTAGTTATTTACTCCTCCATAGCCTAAGATAATTGAGTGCATGCAAACATAATCATTTTGCTATTTGGTTGTGTTTGCATTGTTCATATTTATGTTGAAGGCATATCTTACTGAAGTACTGGCACATAATCACTCATTGCATGTACTTTTTCCGTTGATTTCTACTTTAGGATTTATCTTACTGTTTTTGAATATCGTTTGTTGATGGTATTTGACGCATATTTATCTGCAGTCTTGGACGGTACATAGCTCACCCTCTGGTAAGGATAGAAAAGCTGACATGGATAAGCAGACTCTGATGCTACTTTTAAAATTTTTGAAAATCATGGAAAATGCTACATTCCTTAGTAAAGATAATCAGGTACGTTGACATTTGATTTTGATTTTTCGTTTTCTTTCTCACTTTTCTCTGAATTTGCTTTTGGATACTCATCAAGCCACCTTCAATGTTAATTATTGAAGTTGTAATCTTCTTCTTTTCCCCTTTCAATGTAGATTCATTTGCTTGGAATGAAAGGAAATACGGATTCTCATGGATCCAGATTATCTTTTACAGAACTGATGATAAGTGTCATCAAGATTCTTTCAAGTGAGGACATGTTCAATGGGTTACTCCCGTTTATCCTTTTTTTTTTTTTTCCCTTTTTTGTCTCTATTGATCTTTTTCTTGGTGGGAGAGTGGTTCGCATTCTGATTATTGATGTTTTGTTTTTCAGGTCTTCATCTACTTAGCAGTTCATCTGCTGTCACCATTGTTGAAAAGTCTGCTAGTTATTCTGATGGGATTGGTCATGCTGCTGAATTAGCTTTGATAGAAGATTTTAAAGGTAGTTGGTAGTCTTAATGTCACTTCTCTCTCTCTCTCTCTCTCTCTCTCTCTCTCTCAAACACACACACACACACAGGCGCACTCTGCCCCTAATGATTTATGTGCTTTTGAATTTGCAGTAGCCAGTCATGAGGTTGTATCAATCAATTCTTCAAAATGCTCTAGCATTGGGAAGAAGAACTTTGATGTATCTCAAAATAGTCAATCCACAGCTTGGTTGGATTTTTCTGTATCTGGTTCTGAATCTGCCACCAAATCAATCAATGGTCCTTCTTCGCAAAGGATTAGACTCGGTTCTTCCACATCTGGCTCGTTTGGTGAGAAATTGGGGAGTTCAAATGGTGGACCACCTACGGGGAGTGATGGGTCACTGACAAACTCTGGTCTTTTTGGTAGACCAGAAGGTAGAAGACATGACAAATGTCCAATTTTTGAGGATAACCAAGATCCTTATGCATTTGATGAAGATGATTTTGAGCCCTCAAAATGGGACTTGCTATCAGGGAAACAAAAGAGTAGGATAAGGTACAGCCAACCTGAAGATGGTCTTCAATATCAGTTGATGATAAGCCAACAAGAGTCGAACAGTGGGTTAAATTCTCAGAAAGAATCAAGTAATGGCGAATATCATCATTCCCATGAACTTTCTAGTTCGCATGCTACTGATGAGGAGTGCTCCAGCCTTCTAGCTGATTGCCTTCATACTGCTGTCAAGGTGTTATTTTTATTCCAAATTTGAAGTTTTTCACTTTCTATCCAGCCTTTGCAGTTCCTTAGTTTTGATGTGATTGTGTGACTGGCATGATGCATCCAAGGTCCTCCTTTATGTGAATTTGGGTGCTCAAGAAATACTCATTCATATACCTGATCCCCCTGTGCAGTTTTGTGGATATTTTGTTGTATTCCCATTACTCATCTTTGATATTCTGTTGGTTCTCACCTGCACAGGCTGTTTTCTAATTGAAGTGCGGATATTATCTTTTCTTTTTGCAGGTTCTGATGAATTTAACAAATGATAATCCTATTGGCTGTCAGCAAATTGCTGCCTGCGGAGGGCTGGAAACAATGACCTTGTTGATTGCTACACACTTCCCATCATTCAGCTCACCTTTGTCTCTCTTCAATGAGATCAAAGAGAACAGTTTGGGCACTGAACCTGACCTTCAGAATGATAGACATCTCAGTGATCAAGAGTTGGATTTCCTTGTTGCTATATTGGGCTTGCTTGTAAACTTGGTTGAGAAGGATGGACGTAACAGGTAAACTTTCTTCTGTATTTATTTTTCCATAACTTTGTCAATCTTTTTTCTCTTTTCCGCTATATATTTCATTTCAGATTTGAATTTCTATGATATGGAATATCTGTGAAGGAATACTGTCTAGAAGTACAACACAAGTTATTTGATGCTTTCACTTTGCTTAATTATTACAATTATTCCGACCGTAAAGATCTTTTATATCACTCAGAAGTCTTGTTAGTCCTCTTAGTTACAGTCATGACAGCAGAACTTGTGTTTGTATTGAAGTTTGGACCGCACAATTTGTAAAATAAAGAGAAAAAGGGTGTTATTTCCCCAGACATGCATAAATATTCATATGGAGATCTGTAGTGGGTCGGAAGCAGTACTATTTGTCCTCATGTTTTTAGCACTGCCTTACACAAGAAAGTATATAATACTTTATCATTCTCATGTTCTTTGAGTTACTGGTCTTATCATCACAATTTTGATAATCTTAGCCTTTGATGCTTCATCTAATTGCATTCGTTGCACATGACATGCAAATGCCATAGTTAAGAGTTCAGCTAACCTTGTAGTTGCATTTTCACAGATCGAGGCTTGCAGCAGCAAGTGTTCCATTGCCTAATTCTGAAGGGTTGGAAGAAGAGATCCACAGGGATGTAATTTCCTTATTGTGTTCCGTCTTTCTTGCGAACCGTGGAGCAGGTGACCCATCCGGAGAAGGGAGAGATTTATCATGGGTGAGCAACTTGTATATGAATTTATGGAACCCATTTCCCCCTGTTCTTCGACCAATGTCCATGCTACTGACTCCATCAATAGAATCTTATCATTGTGCTACTTCTTTCTATTAATAAGAGGAAAAAGATCAGAAGAATAATTCCAGTTCTTTATAATCAGCTCAGTATGTTTCTATTTGACCCAGTTATGTGTTGTCTTCTTCCCCCCCCCCCCCCCCCCCCCCCCCCCCCCCTTCCCCTTCTCTCTTGGATCAAGTTAGCTGACACAATGGCCCCTTAGTTTTCCTACTAGCAAGCTGGAGGAATTTAGTAATGACTGACATGTCTTTTGTCTTATTTATTACAGAATGATGAGGAAGCTGTCTTACAAGGAGAGAAAGAAGCAGAGAAAATGATTGTAGAAGCTTATGCAGCCCTGCTACTTGCTTTTCTTTCAACTGAAAGGTTATACTCTCTGTCTCCTTAACATAAATTGACTGTTCCATTGAAACGTTTTCTGAAATGTATAGTTTCTTTTCTGCGGACAGCAAGAGTATACGAAATGCAATTGCTGATTGTCTTCCAAATCACAACCTGGCAATTCTGGTTCCTGTATTGGAGAGATTTGTGGTATGTATTTTCCTTAAGCAGATCAAAAACATGTTATGGTATCCCCATAACATGTTTTTGAAATAGATTCATTTTCCAGCAACTGTCATCAAATGACCAGCCAGCAGAAAATACTGCAGTCAGAATCTTAAGAATTTGAAATGAATCACTTGCTATGTCACTTGAGGAATATATCTGATTTGCCATTTCTTTTTTCTTTCTCCTTTTTCCGTTCTTTTCACTTTCCTGTCACTCAGGCATTTCATTTGACACTGGACATGATCTCACTGGAGACTCATAAATCTGTGATTACTTATTTTTTCCTTGTCCTTTTTTCTTTCTTTTCACTTTCCTGCCACTCAGGCATTTCCTTTGACACTGAACATGATCTCACTGGAGACTCATAAAGCTGTGATTACTAATTTTTTCTTTCTCCTTTTTCCTTTCTTTTCACTTTCCTGTCACTCAGGCATTTCATTTGACACTGAACATGATCTCACCGGAGACTCATAAAGCTGTGAGTGAAATAATCGAGTCATGTAGAGTGCCATAAAAGACTGGAGAAATGAAGTTGTACAGCCTCAGCCTTTGTTCTAGATTAGCTTTTCGTCACACAAATGCCAGTGCACATGAGTACTGGATCACTGCAGCAGCATACTCTATTGAAACTGACTACAGGCCTGTGTTATACTCTGATTCACCTTTTTCTCCGTCATTTTTCCTTTTCTGTTTCTTTCTCTCTTATTTCTTTTCTGAATTATTCTTTCATAGCTCTTTTAAGTCATCGTGGAGCAGGCTGAGATGCTTGTATACAGAAATGATAGTGGAATCAAATCGTTTTTGCCCTGTGCATTGTCTATGTATTACCCTGTACCTTTTTTTTTTCCTTTTCTTTTCTGGGTTTCTGTTGGCTGCTTAATGCCACTTTAAGGGTTTATCCTTTACCAACATTTAGTTGTAAATAGAGATATGTAATGAAAATGAGTGGTTGCACAAAGTCAAATCTCTTGAATTGGCTTCATGTTTTCCCCTTTGCCTCTATGAAGGGTTTATTTACAAGATCCCATTGTATTATACCCATTTTACTGAGGATTCGGGCAACTTAAACACATACTTGTACAATCAAGTATGTTTGTGGAGAAATGCAATGATAGGCTGATTCACTTAATCAGATGGTTGCTCCTGCACAAAATGGGTTCCGTCAGGCAGATATTTGATCTCTAAATCAGGTGCAAACTCCTTCATCTTTTCACTCTTTATGTACCCTCCCCTTCCTGGAAACTTGAGGGCATAATCTTTGCTACCCACTATCAGCAGGACTGGAACTTGGACTAATAGGTCTGTTACGCCAAAATCTTCATCCAAGGACCCGAAAAAAGCAGAAAAGCAAGTGATTATGAAGTACTAATCTTCCAAATTAGTATCTTTAGTAGGAAGTAGAAGACTCCTTACAGTATATGCAATTACAAAGCTGCTGCAATGACACAGTATTTACATTGTTTTAAGCAGATACTGTCACCACTTCATTTGACACTGAACATGATCTCAAATAGAAAGTGGCAGCTTGGAATGGAGACTTCTCCTACAAAGCACCATAAGTTGCAAGATCTTCCTCAGTGAAGTAAGGGGGAAGAGGAGTAGAGGCATCCACCTGAGTCCATGATCTCATGGTTCTCAGCAGCTATTGGTATTTCACTCCTGGAGGAGAGAATGTATATGTTCCTTACCACTGTTTTAGGATCAAAGCGGCCAAAATCAGCTTCTGCTCATCCAGGTTCCTATATGAATTCAAAAAGTAACTTGATCAAGATGAATCTTTGAAAAGCATAGCATATGCTTGACTACCTGCCACCTGTGACATGTAGAAGCCTTCAGGAAGGTGTTTGAGGTACTGAACTTGACCTGGGGGCACAAATGGAGCTCCAATTGAAACAATCCCTGAGACTCTCTCATGGTGGAGAAGAGAAAACAGGTACGCAGGCTTTGCTCCAAAAATTTTTGCAACAAGAAACACCTATGCTCTCAGAGAAAAAGGGAAGAACAAGTGAAGCAAGAAATCAGGATTGCCTAGAATCATTTTTTCAAATCCAAGCCTCACTGTATGAACATAAGTGCAGTGCCATTAAAGTCTCTTAGGAATGCCCTGTAATCCAACTGGCTATAATGCTTTCTAATCAACAAGTTATTACTTCTCCTTTTCTCAAGGTAGACAAAACTAATGATCGATAATGTATGTGAATCATTAGCCATTTGGGTATGGAATTGATTGATAATGCGTTCAATTTTTATTTTTTTTTAAATCTCAAATTTCAGAAGTAGTTCAACCAAATCATCTTATTTAATCCCAATTATTGATAATATGTCATGAATACACAAAAAGGAAAATTAATTGCCAATTTGATTTTGTTCTGATTTTTTTTTGAAAATTATTTTTAATAAATATTATTTTAAATTTTTTTTTATTTTTTTCTTCAGTTAAAATTTTATTTTCAAAAAATATCTAAGTAAGTCTTAATATTTTAATTTTTTACGTATATAAAAAATATTCAAGTTATTATTATAAAAAAATTAAAATTTTTTGAATACTATAAATGTTTTTTTAAAAATATATTATTAAAATTTTAAAAAATTTATTAAAATAACTAATTAATTAAAAAATTTTAAATTTATAAAAATACAATCGATATAAAATGTAAAATTTATTTAAATAATTTTTTATAATTATTTTGAGTCAAAATCTAATCTATGCAAAATCAAAATATCAAAGTTTATTTGAATATGTTTTGAAAGTTAATATTTGATTAAAAAAATAAAATTCAAAATTTTAATAATATTATTTTAAAAATAATTTGTTATAAATTTTTAAATTAGTCAATAATTATAATAATGTTATTAATAAAAATATATTTTTTGTGAATGTTCAAAAATAAAACAAAACAACTTAAAATTATTTTTTATTTTTTGTTTTCAAAATTAAAGAATAAAAATTATTTTTAAAATTAAATTTTACAAAATAATTTTATCAAATAAATTTTTTTATTTTTTAAAAAACAAAAAACTGTTTTCATAACGGAAATCAAACCGATCCCAAAAGTTCAATTTCCTTCTTAATGTTTTCTGTTGACCAAACCTTACTAAGGTCAAGGTAATCTAGGACCGCGAGAAGATCGCTGATAATGTCGCCAAATCTGGCCTTCGCGGGTTCCCGGGGCTTCTCAGACAGGTCGTACCCTCTGTGGTCGGGCACGATAGCCGGGAACCCAGCGTTGGCCAGAGCCACCATCTGGTGGCGCCACGAGTATCATATCTCCGGGAACCCGTGCAAGAGCACGACCACGTGCGGACCTGTAAAGGAATCAACGAGAGAAAAAAAAAAAAACAGAAATATTGGTGGAGGATGAAGATCAACGGCTCCACGGTGGAGGTGAGTGTAGATGATCGTTAACACGGCGAGTCAAACTGAGCTAGTGAGCTCACCTGTGCCAGTTTCGGCTGCGTGGAGGTTCAGTCCTCCGACATCGTTGAACTTGTACTGGATTTGGTCCATCTTACTGGAGTGTCCAATAAGCCCCATGAGTACAGTATTATTTATATACAATATTAAAAAAACCTTTTTAATTTAAATTTTATTATTTTAATTTTTAATTATATATTTTTTTTATTTTAAATTATTATATAAAATTAATAACATTTTTATTATTAAAATATTTGAATAATTTTGGATAAAAATTTCATAAAAATCTTAATATTTATCTTATGGTATCAATCAAACTTTCATATTTAAAAAATGAGAAATCAAATAATAATATATTAATTTAATTTAAATAATTATAAAAAATAAAAATATTTTATTATTAAATATTTTTAAAATAATTTAAATAATTTTTTTTTTTATTTTGGTCCACGACCTAAGTTTGAATATTTTTTGATGTGAAATTTAGTTTTTGAAAATTTTTTAAAATTTTAATAATATAAATTTTAAATACAAATTTTTTAGTATTTAAAATTTTTTAAAAGTTTTATAATAGTAATTTAAATAATTTTTTATATTTATAAATAATTTTAAATTAAAATTTATTTTATAAAGTTTTTTATTTAAATATTTTTAATTTTTAAAATTTTTAATAAATTTTAATTTATATTAAATTAATATATAAAAGTTTGATTTTTTATTTTTTAAATATAAAGATTTGATTGATAATATTAGATAAATATCAAGATTTTATTATTTTTTAATATAAAATTAGTAAACATATTTTTAACATTTAAAAGTTTTATATTTTTTGGTCATCGCTTGATATTTTTTACATTTATATAACATTTTTATGTTTTTATAAAATTTAAATTTAAATATATAATTAAAAAATTAAAACAATAGAATTTAAATTAAAAAAAAATACATTCAGGATTTATTTGATATTTACTTATTATTAATTAAATTTATTTATTTAAAAATATAAATAAATAACTTTATAATTGGATGTATTAATAAAACATAAATGAAAACAAGCATTTTATCCGTACAAGAGATCCTCGTGTTCAGTCTACTAAGCGAGAGTTGTTTCCTAAATGGCTTACATGAACCGGTGAGAGGTAAGGTTAAATTCGTCATTACAGATTTAAAAGGCCATTTATCAGCGGCCTCAGATTACAATCCGGTTTCAGTATTTCAATTTGTTTTGATCTTTTTGGCTCTCCACACACGGGTGTATTGAGGCGACCAGACTTTGCTCTCTTTCTGTACAGAGCCTCAGCAACTGTTTCCTTTGACAGTGAGGATAAACCTAAGGTCCCAATTACAAGACTTAGTTGAATAAGGTATGCATCTGCTCTTGATTTTACCCTCTAGGGTTCCGACATTCTTATATGTATTTATATTTGATTGCATGTGATAAAACCGTGATTGTTTCTCAAGTTGGTTTTCTGGGTATCTTTTTCTCCTGGGTTTGACCACTGTAACTTGGCAGTTTGAGGAGTTGCCACGATTGACATATAAAGGACATAAATACATGATACACAGTGATTAATTAAATTTTTGAAGTGCCCATGGATAGGGAATTAGGGATGTGGATGTCGGAAACTGGCTAGTTTTTGACTAAGCCGTGTGTCTCAATGTACTGCTGAATCTCTTCCATTGTGGCTTTGGGGAATAGAGAGATGTTCATGTACATCTCTATGTGGGCACGGGATCTGCAAAGAGAGGCTACGGAGATTGCTTGTAGTTTAATGCTTTGGTCAACCCGTTTAGTTCTATGCCCATTTATTCTTTGATGGCAATTGAGAATAATCTATTTGGCTTACCTTGGGTCTCTGTCTATCAGGAGTTGAGATCCTATTTCTTTTTTCTTTTCCTTCCTCCCTCCCCTTTTTGGGTTTTATATATTTTGATATTCATACAGCATTTATTTTTTCAAGTTCTGTGGACGGAAAATAAAAGTTTTGTTATAAACCTTTTAACAAATTATACTGGTATTCCTTTTTTTTTTTTTTTTGAGCAGAAACAAAAGTATATTGTTGAGTACTGGCACCAATGGGTGCAACCCTTTACATATGAACTAAATCTAGGTTGTTAATATCTCTATAAAATTAGTTACATTCTCATCATTTAGAAAATGAGCACCCAAGTCCCAGAATTTTAGAACTGATCCAGTTCTCTCCAAGCACAGCTATTGGTATTTCTACATTTTCAAAAGCCCTTTTATTTCTTTCACGCGACACACTCCAGAAAATCAGTTGAGGTAACATCTTCACCAATCTATTCTTCTCCTTTCCTAGCCCAATACCAGACCATGCCACTAAATCCCCTCCAATAGACCCTGAAGCTGCCCAAGACAGCCTCAATAATTACTGATACACAAATTCTTCCTGCCTCTTGCACAGGTAGCAAACGGTTAATTAATATCTTTCCCTTCTTTTTTTTTTCCAAATTATCTAAGGTCAGAATTTCCCCATGCACTGCCTCCCAAGTGAAAAAAAATAAAAATAAAAAGCCACCTTGGGAGGGACTTTAACTCGCCATATCTGTTTCCAGGGAAAACGCAGGCTTCCATTACCTTTTTCACCCCTCTTGAGCACCCAAAAATAAGATTTCCTGAGAAGTTACTGTAGCCATCTTTATCTGTCACCCACGATACTGTATCCTCGCTATCTCTCTCTGTTAATCTGATTAATCTCCCAATCATTAGCATTCCTTCTCAACTGTACAAACCAGCCCTTCCTGAGTCTCCTCCCCCATTGCGTTCACATACCCAGGCCTCTTTATTACAAGCCAAGGAAAATACAGTAGGAAACATTTCTTTTAACGATCTGTTCCCACACCACCTATCATGCCAAAATAAAGTTTTGTCACCCTTACCCACCCTATATTCATATATTCTATGCACAGCACCAAGGGGGTGTGCCCAATTACAAATATAGTTAGTTAGATTTGGAAATAAGGAACTCTATGATGCCAACTATCGCTGGTGAATTGAAACTGAAAGTCAGTCTTGACGATGATAAATCCAATTGTTACTTAAGCAGCCAACCCAAAATCTCAAAATGGAGTTATGAGTCTCTTCAGTGTTAATGAGTTTGGTTTGTGTTGAAGATTGAAGTTAATAATTTTACTTGGTGCTAATATTTGTTCATTGGTTTTTCATTTTAGATACTAGTTTCAAGTGACCCTAGCACCCAAATAAAGGCTCTTTAGCATGTATTAAGGAATGTGTTCTGAGAATTGAATGTGCAGCTTCATGCTTTGATCTCATTCTCTAATTAGCTAATCCCGTATCTTGAATACATGAATTTTGAATCATTCTATTAAAAAATTTAGTTTGGAGGTCAGTATTTGATTCCAAACCGCTATCCTGGTTATAGAAAGGAATCTATTGAGTAATACTGCTTCTATAACTTGGCTTCTTTTGGTGGGTGCTAAGCAAGGCATCTAGCACCTTGTGTAAATCACAGCTTTTAGCTGCACTAGTGGGATTTGCATTTACTCCCTTTGGTAAAATGGAGCTTTTGGCTAAACTAGAGTTTCTCATTGTAGTTTCTGGGCTGATGGCATTAACCACTGCATGTTAGGAAGTTGGTGTAGTAATGCTGAATTAAACTATGCCATAGGTTGCAGAGAAAATGTTATTTTCTTGGAAGCCATCATATTGCTGCAGTCTATACCATGCCTCTGGTCCTTCAAACTTGCCCAAGCACGGCACTCACTACTAAATATCTCAACCTCATGAAGTTTCTTTCCTCATTTGTCTTAATTTGATGGTGAAGTAATCAGAAATATTTTTTCTTCTGCATGTGTTTGCTGGCATTGAGGTTTTAGTTCATGTCCAATATAATCTGGATAAAATTTTGGGCGGTGATAATTTTACTTATTTTACTTTTACCTTCATTTCCTTTTCTTCCCTCCGTACTTCTTGTCTCTTGTGATCTCTAAAAGTCTTGGCTGTGTATGTCAAAGTTATTCAGTCGCTCAAAAAATATATGTTGTATTTCTACTTTCTATCTGGATATTGATTGTTGGTAATGCTTATTTGGTCAGTGATCTACCAAATGCAACATTGTGTTACTTC
Source organism: Moringa oleifera (assembly GCA_021397835.1). Lineage (NCBI taxonomy): Eukaryota > Viridiplantae > Streptophyta > Magnoliopsida > Brassicales > Moringaceae > Moringa > Moringa oleifera. The sequence goes on from JAJFZO010000168.1 coordinate 5,997,817, forward strand.
AGACCTAGATCTGGCCACAGTTGGAGGAAGCGTAAAGTTAGCTGCTGATTCCTTAGGAATCTAATGTTCACGCGCACGCACACTCATATCTATATAGTGTAGATGGGAATCAACGTGGCTTGATGGAAACTAAGTCCACGATCAGCATGTGTATGAACAACTATAAAGTAGTTGTGAAGATAAGCACACATGAATTGAACCTATGATAGGCAATACAATAACCAAAATAAACTAAGCCTTTGTCCCAGGTACATGGGTCAGCTACATGGATCCTTGTATGCCCTTAAACACCTTTTTCTTTTGAATATAATTTCCTAAAAGGTTCCAAGAATATAGTCATGCTCCGGAAAGTACTCATGATAGGGTGCTAACATAATTTGTAATAAAGGTCTTGCTTCTTACTTGACAGCCTTTACGCAGTTGAGCTGTTTCCTACCATTACTCCTTTTTTGGGAAAAAAAGAAGAGGGGGGAGGGGGGGGGGTGCTTCTTGTGAAAGTCCGATCTTGATAAGTCAATAATATTTGTTAAGCATTTTGGTAATTTTGTCTTTAATCATCTTCTTTCTATTAATAACTGCTGATTTTATCAATCTGTGGATCACTACTTCAGGAGAGAGCAAACATTATCACAGCATATAGGGAACTCAGTAGAGGATGGCTGATTTAGAAAATTTGCTCCTGGAGGCAGCAGGAAGGACCAATACAGGAGGGAGAAACCGGCACTCTCATCCACCATCTCGAAGGCGACGTGAGGGTTCGTATTCTGATGGTGGAAGTGACTCTAGGGATGATGATTCAGATGATGATCGTGGCTATGCAAACAGGAAGCCCTCTGGATCTCAAGTTCCTTTGAAGAAGCGGTTGGACCCCCCTGAGAGAGATGATGATCAGGGCAGCCAGGAAGAAGGTGATTATGATGGTGGTTCTGGTCGTGAGGATGACAGTAGTGATGAGTCTGATTTTGGTGATGATCTTTACAAGAATGAAGAAGATCGACAAAAGCTTGCAGGGATGACTGAATTCCAAAGAGAAATGATCTTGGCAGAACGTGCAGATAAGAAAGGTGATAAGAATTTTACTGAGAAATTTAGGTCAAAGAGAGAAAATGAGAGGACTACGCGCTCCACAAAAGAAACTCCTCCTCTTTCATCATCTCGTGGCGTGCGGTCATCTGCCAGATCTGCAGACAGGGCAGCTGCTAAGGATGATGCACTAAATGAGTTGAGAGCAAAGCGTTTGAAGCAGCAGGATCCTGAGGGTCACCGTAAACTGAGGGATGCCTCTCGAGGAAGTTCAGGCACCCGTGGGTTGTCACCAATCAAGCGGAAACCCTTTACTTCAGCAAGTTTGAGTAGCTCGAGTCAAAGTGACAGTGAAAGCAGGTCTCACAGTGAGGATGAAGGGTCAACTGGGGATGGTGGAATGATTGACAGTGACGATGAAAGGGGAATGCCTGGGTCAGAGGGACCTACATATGAGGATATAAAGGAAATTACCATCAGGAGGTCAAAACTCGCAAAATGGTTTATGGAGCCTTTCTTTGAAGAGCTGATTGTCGGATGCTTTGTGAGGGTTGGAATTGGGAGGTCAAAGAGTGGGGCCATCTATAGGCTTTGTATGGTGCGAAATGTTGATGCCTCGGACGCTGACCGGTCATACAAACTAGAGAACAAAATGACATATAAATATCTGAATGTTACTTGGGGCAACGAAAGCTCTGCAGCCAGGTGGCAGATGGCTATGGTTTCAGACTCTGCACCACTAGAGGAGGAGTTTAAACAGTGGGTTAGAGAGGTGGAGCGAAGTGGTGGGCGGATGCCAAGTAAACAGGATGTCTTAGATAAGAAGGAGGCAATTAAGAAGATAAACACATTTGTCTACTCAGCTGCGACTGTGAAGCAGATGTTGCAGGAAAAAAAATCTGCCTTCTCAAGGCCATTAAACATTGCAGCTGAGAAGGATAGGCTTAGGAGGGAGTTGGAAGTGGCACAAAGCAAGCATGATGAGGCAGAGGTTGAGAGGATCAAGAAAAGATTGCAGCAATTAGAGGCATCACGGCAAACTCAGGTGAAAGATGCCAAGGCTCTTAGGCTGGCTGAGATGAACAGAAAGAACAGAGCTGAAAATTTCAAAAATGCATCAGAATTGAAACCAGTTAATACGACTTTAAAAGCCGGGGAGGC